>WFKR01000002.1:47580421-48780421 GCA_025331145.1 Rosa persica
TTTGTATCTTTATTGGAGAATTGGGCTTTGTGACTTTATCTTGATCTGGGTTACTGTTAGAGTGGGGTGACTGTAATATATTGGAGATCTAGAATCTGCTTATTGTTGCAAGCTTAGATTTTTTTTTTTTTTTAATGTTTTCGATGTATGTGTTTATGTTGAAGACTGAAGTTTTGATGGTTATGTGTGACTATAGTTTCGATGGTTATTTGTGATTCTATGAATCATTTCAGTAGTCTAGAGACTAGATGGATAGATTCTGGAGTATGCAATTGATGGAAATGCGGTGTCTGAGTTACTTGCAGATTCTGGTTGTGTAATTTAAGTTGCCCTTATTAGATATTTCACCCACTAGGTGTCAAATTTTGTGAATTCGAATTATAGGGTGATGGAGCATAAGGCTTTTGCTAAGCATACTGCATCCGTCATTGTTGCGAACTTTGCAAGTTGGGGTTATAGTTAAAAGCTTTCTACCTGATTCTTAGAAATGGACAGATAGTCCATTGTGTATCCATGAATTATTCTCGTTCTGATGACTGTCATTGTTCATAGTTTTAGAGGTCAATGTCATATCAGTGGCAGGTTTGCCAAGTTGAGATCTTTATGTCTATCAGGCCCTTTTGGTAACAAATCTTATTGCTAATTAGTAGCTAGTCAACAGTTTCTGTGTGCCTTCAAAAGTGTTTTTTAAAATCTGTTTAGTAACCAATTGTTGTAGACATGACTATAAATATATTCATGTACTTCTATTTATCATGGGTGCATAGGTGTGCACGCGTGGATATGTGCGCACATATTCATAGCTTCAAGTTTTCCTATCCCGAATTTTGCTTTGGTTGGTCAATAATTTGTACTCCCTGTGTTTCTAAGACTCTTCTAAGTCACTGAGCGTACTGATCATGGATGCAGAAGAGAAACCTGCTGAACCTGATAGCATGAAGGAGCAGGTAGTTCTGACGCCACTAAAATGCTCTTCTGATCCATTGCAGTAAATTTTAAAGTCTTGTTTCTTTTCTCCTCTTTTGCATGACAACTTTTCTCAATTTATATGTTATCAGACTCTTGTAGCAAAAAATGAGAGGTCAATTTCCCCTAATCGTTCTCAGGATGCTGGCTCAATAGGTCATCCAAGGGAAGCAGCAGCTCAACCGGGTTCTTTTGGCGTAGGTGGAGATCACACCGTTTTCCCACCTAATGTGTATTCCCCTCAGGCTCAGCAGACCTTCTACTATAGAGGTTAGTCTTATATCTGTCTGGGTCCTGACTGAATTCATGTAGTAAACCATTCACAGCTGGATCGATTCTAAATTTGAGGTCTTAACATACAGTGATTCAGCTCCGTCAAGGAGGGTCTATTTTCCTTTGTGTTTAATGTAGTCCAATCAGAATCTGATTTGTATTTCATTTGGGAGGTTGGAATATAAATTTCAGATTTGAAAATTTGTAGCAAACCTGGTATTGTTTAGTGGCTACGTTAACTAAAGTTGTTGAAAGAGGCAATGATAATTTATGACATGGGTCGTATAACATGATAAATTCTTATTGTATTCCCTTTTAGTTGTTGTTATTGTCACTTATAGAAAGTGGCTATACCTGCATTGTTCTCTCATGTGTGATATAGGTTATGAAAATGGAACTGGTGAGTGGGACGAGTATCCTCCATATCTGAATTCTGAAGGATTGGAGATTACGTCTCCTGTGAGTGCATTTACATTCTGGATTCCCATTCACATTTTAAATGTTTTGATTTCTTTGGTTTACTTAGTAATGTTCTTCAATACTTGATCTGGACTAGGGTGTCTACAATGAGAATCATCCATCTCTTGTCTATCATTCTGGGTATAGCTACAATCCGCAAATGCCATATGGGCCCTACTCTCCAGTCACAACACCTATGCCTTCTGGAGGGGGCGATGGACAGTTATATTCTCCCCAGCAATTTCCATTTTCAGGGCCACCTTATTATCAGCAGCTAGGTCCTCCTAGCATGCCATACATTACTTCACCGACTCCAGTTTCACAGCCAGACCTCACCACCTTAGTTAGTATTGATCAACAAGGTGACAGCATGCTTTTTGGACCAAGGCCTGGTTATTCTCCTATGGGATCTTATGGTAGAGGCAGTTTTCCTGGAAATCCAGGTAGTTTTGGTTATCATGATATGCAGCAAGGATTTGATGGGTTGAGATCTGGAGGACTTTGGTCAGACTGGTCAAAACCCTCAGACAGGCAGAGGTCTTATACTCCCTTGTCGCCAGCAGTATCTCCACAGCCAATTGGCCCACTTGGCTCATTTGGGCAGAATGTTAGTATGGTTTGTTCTCATACTTATGCATATCATCTAATGACTTAGTTTAAAATCTCATTGGACTGTTCTTCTTGTTTGCCAAAGTATTCATGGAATGTAGAACTTGTATAGCACAAATTGATACCATAGGTACTTTTATCAAAAAACTTATATGGATTTTATCATTTACATAACTTTTGGGGTTTCATATGAGATTATGGAAGTTGACTGTATCCTTGCACCTAATCACCGAAAGCAAACCGGCACATTGGATCAAGTGTTTATAGAATTAGGAAACTCTGGTAACTTAAATTAACTTATGGTTCTATTATTTTCAAGGTATCATAACTAGAATCCTCCATTTTTCGGTAGTTCTATTTTTCTTGCATGGTCTGGTTTCTGTTTTCTTATTGATGTACCCAGATTTTATATATGCATCTACTCATTGTGATATTTTTCTAAAGGCACCATAATCTGAAACTTTGATTTGTGGTGTTTCTATCTTGAGGGAACTTATTACAATAGCAGTATTACACTATTTACTAGTAAAATATCATAAGCATGACTTAAAAGCCAGTTATGGGAGAAATTTTTTCTTCTTCTGTTTTTTGGTCCCAATGATACCCTTATCAGGACCTGAAATATGTATAATTTGTATTGAAGACCTGAGTATAACTATTGATCTAGCCAAAACTCAGTAGAAGTGAATTGCTAGAGTTGAATAACTATGGGTATTACCAATCTTGAAGGTCAGGTGTATGGTCCCTTAGGTCACTGTCATTTTCCATGCAAGTATTCAACTTTGGCGTATCTTTTATTATTGCACTACCCAACGATTGTAACTGAAGTCATATTTGAAACTTGCTGAAATTAATTACTCATAGACTTTAGTATTAGTGCTGATCATTTAATCATCTCAGGGTTCTCAACACCAAAGGTCTTTGTATGGATATGGATCTGGTTCAAACTCGTATAACAGAGGCTACATTCCCAGTGGTTTTAATCAGGCCTCCAGCCTTGGAAATGCATCCTTTTCCAGTTTTGGGGCTAACAACAGAGGCTTTCTATCGTTAGAAAATAGCAAGAGGCATGTGAGAGGCACCGGTCCAATATGCAGTTGCAATGCTCCCCTTGATATTCTTTGTGAGCAGAACCGAGGACCAAGGGCGTCAAAGCCAAAGGCACAACTCATTGCTGATGGTGCTGTGGAGAACACTAAACTTAATACACCTACAATGAAGGTTCATGATGAAACATACAACCGGCCAGATTTTGTAACAGAGTACAAAGATGCTAAGTTCTTTATCATCAAATCTTACAGTGAAGATAATGTTCACAAGAGTATCAAATACGGTGTCTGGGCAAGCACACCAAATGGCAACAGAAAGTTAGATGCTGCATATCATGAAGCTACGGAGAAGCATGATAGCTGCCCAATTTTTCTCTTGTTTTCGGTAAATATATGATCTTTTCAGGAATATATGTTCACATGATAATTTATCCTATATTATTTCTTATTTTCCTTTTTTTTTTTTCCTTTTTTTTTTTTTTTTACCTTCATTGCCCACTTTGGCCTTATATGATTATAATTCTCAGGTGAATGCTAGTGCTCAGTTCTGTGGGGTAGCTGAAATGGTTGGACCTGTTGATTTTGAGAAGAGTGTGGATTACTGGCAGCAAGACAAATGGAGTGGGCAGTTCCCTGTCAAGTGGCATGTTATTAAGGATGTCCCAAATAGTCAGTTTCGTCATATTGTTCTTGAAAATAATGATAACAAGCCAGTAACTAACAGTCGAGATACTCAAGAGGTGACAATTTGTGAAAAATCCCCTTCTTATGAATTGAATTGATATCTTAATTATTTTGCTTATAGTTCTTATTTTCAACAATAGCCGTAACCCAGTTAAAATTTGAATACATTGTTTGTTTACTGAATACTTGGAGTGCTTCACTAAGCTGCCTATTGAACCAATTGAAATGTTGCTAAATTTCGGATCTTTGTGTCGTTGGTCGTTTATGGCTATTAAGTTTATTCAATTCGGTAGATGTCTGTACACGTCTATCCAAAGCCAAATCACCCTGAAATTCTTACTGAGATGTATTGGAGATGCTTTTCATTAAGTGTAAGGTTCTGGAAGCTGAATATTCATTTTGTTTGTGACATTTCTTCTTTATTCTTATAGATTCTCCAGTCTTATAAACCATTAAACCCTAAACCTGTGCTTTTGATTAGCCTTTGTCCTTTTCTTTCCTCTGGTTCTCATCCGCCCAAGGAGGTATATTACCATGTGATCCATTTTAATAATTGTGAATTTGATGAAAAGTTGCTTAAAGTTCCATATTAGAAATCTTTAAGCACAATATTTTTTTTGGCATGTCAAGCTCTGCTTACAACCCTGATTTTGCTCCTATATGTGCAGGTAAAACTGGAGCAGGGAATTGAGATGTTAAATATTTTCAAGAATTATGAAACGGATATGTCGATTCTAGATGATTTTGATTATTATGAAGATCGTCAGAAGCAAATGCAGGAGCGGAAGGCCAGACAGCAGGCCAGCCTGATTGCTGTAGGTGTAGTCGGTGAAAATGAGCACAGAAGTCCTGTTCAAATTCCCACTGATTTCATCAAGCACATGTCGAAGAGTTTTGCTCAAGTGGTCCGCTTAGATGAGGGTACTAAAGAAGCTACTGCTGCTTCTGATGGCCCCATTGGCACTAGGGTGAAACTTGAAGATGCAATTCCAGTGTCTGTCTCTTCTGCTCAGATCAGTTAGGAAGATGAGAATGCTCGGAATGTATGTGACACAAACTTCAATACTATCAGTTTTTGATTAACTTGTTATTAGGTTGCTGATGTCTCTGTATTCATAAAAAGTGCATCAGTATCTGAAAAAAGGGCTTTTTACCAGTTTCACGAAGCTGATGACGGGCTTCATGTATCATATGCGTCCTGGGTGCTCTCGCTTTCAACTGTAGTCAGTAGCTTCATAAGATTTGCATTTTGAGTGAAGTAGTATTATTGGAAGATATTGGCTCATGTTTTGGCTATGTAAAGCTTACCATCTTTGCAGGCAGTTTAATAATATGCAGCAAAAAGACCTTATAAAGGAAAAAAAGACCTCCAATGTTATGGTTTGTTGATGCTTAATCAATTTCTCTAGGGAGAACAGTTCTTCCCAATATTATTGCACTTTTGTATTAGTAGAAGGGACAATGTTTTGAGGTCTTTCTGTGCACAGGGATTGATCTTGAGAACTAGTCAGCTTCATGAGTAGACATGTATGGGTTGGGGCTGGCCAAGTGTACTTGGACTATAGCCTCATCTCTCTTATCATTTTATGTGTCACATAATGAGATTAGGGCAACGTTTATGTCCCTCCTCTTATGCTGTTGGTATCATCGTAAACCTTAAATTTGGAGTCCCACATCGAGATCAAATCCCGAAATTAATCTCGAGCAATACAATTCATGAACCAAATAGGCCGCTAGAACACTAAAGCTAGTTATTTGATGAGCTACTTTATTACAAAGTCGTGAGCTGAACGTGACCAGGCACATTTAAGCGACTTAAGAGGCGTTAATTTATACATGATGTTGACAATAAACAAAGCTGTGAACTTTAATGACGTTTAGATGGAGCAAGGAAGAAGGGTAAATTACCTTTCTGACTTTCAGTTCATCACTTGCATTATATTCCTATAAAACGAAGCCACGTATCAGATCAGATTGTGAATCTAATTCACCAAAAAACATTCAAATAATAATGTTTAACTGATCCAGAAAAATATACATCTAACGGTAAAAAAAACAAAACAACTCAATTTAAAAATAATTATTTTTACCTTTAAATTTATGTCTAACAGTCTAGCATCATTTTCTTGATTAGACACACGTCACTAAACATACAAAATACCATATTATCCCCAAAAACGATGGCAATCCTCTTGCTTCCCCACAGTAACAGAAGCCTATGGCTGATCACAGAGGATGTTTTCCTCCCAGAAACAGCTCCCATCGGTGACTTCGATACCTTGAGTTGTTCGCAAAGCAGCGTCAGAGCTTCTTTATGAGGCTTGTGAATAACAGAGAATCAGGGTCGACTTCTTCAAAAAACCAAAAACAGAGATGGTGAAAATGGCGGACTTGGGCCGATTCCACGCCCTATTTCAAGGCTCGTCGGAGGAGTTTTGGCGGGAAAACGTCTATGGGGGATGGGCTACTCTTGTGGCTGTGCTTGTTATCTTGGCTTGGCAGTGTTTCAAGGGTTTTTTGTATAAGAAAACGTCTTCTTCCTCTGTTTCTTCATCTACTGTTGGTGTCTCTGATTCAAATCCCATTGCTTCTGGCTCTGGGGGTTTGCAATTTAGGTAAAGTTTTGAATTTTTTTTCTTCTCCTGGGTTTTGAACGTTTTCAATTGGGTTTGTTTTGTTCTTGTCAGGTTTCGTGCTTTATGGGTTTGAATCTGGGATTGAAATTGGGTTTCGTCTCTGTTCAATTGGGTTTCCATGGTTTTTCCCAAGACATGGTATCTGGGTTCAATGAAGTTTTGGATATTTGATAATTGAGAGTTGGTCAGAGTCATTGTGTTCTTGCTTTTATCTAAAATAAAAAAAAGTTTGGATTTTGGGCTTGATTGATAATTGGGTGATTTGGAACTGAGTTTTGTTGAAGTTGAATATGGAGGGATTAACTGTGATCTTGTATTGATTGAGTGATGGCTGTTTCTGCTTCTGCAGAGTCTCGGAAATGGTAACAGATGCAGATTTGAAGTTTCTGATTGAAAATTTGGACGAGAAGATCGGTCAGAAGGAGAAATGGGATAACGTCATAGAAAAAGGAAATGATCTTCTATACTACAGTGCTAAGTGCTGCAAGCCTAAGGTCATTCATCCTGTGCTTGATTTATTTGGGTTTTAAATTCTTTGAGTTCATTCTCTGCTTGCTTTTAAATTATAAACAATTTGACTTTGTTAGATGCTTGTCATAGCCGTGTAAAGTTAAATCCAATTCTCGTGTATTGTTGTTGCCTGAGTTCATTATCCCAAATTTGCCCCAAGGCATCTAATCTTGGATTGAACCCATTGGTCAGACAAATGACTAGTTTTGCTTAATTACTCCACTGGTTTTAGCAAATGAAGGTTATCAAACTGAGTTAATACTTGCTTTCAGGTTGGTCCTGTGAAGTACTTGAGTGTGACAATATTTGAGAACTGCTCTCCTGAGATGCTGAGAGACTTCTACATGGACAATGGTTACAGAAAGCGATGGGATAAAATGCTGATTGAGCATGAACAGTTAAATGTGGACAAAAGCAATGGGGTTGAAGTTGGCCGGACAATAAAGAAGTTTCCACTGTTGACACCTAGAGAGTATGTATTAGCTTGGAGACTGTGGGAGGGAAAAGATAAAACATTCTACTGTTTTGTCAAGGTAATGGATGTTAAAATATTCTTTCTTTTAGATTTCTATGAAAACAGTCCTGGGCAGATTTTATTTTGCATGTGGTGGTACTCAATGCTTGGCTTTTGATTCTCCTGATCATATTAGGACTTACCTACCTCTGAAACCATTTACCTCATATTTTCTTTTTCAATTTTTGTGATGACAGGAATGTGAACATTCTTTGGCACCACGGCAGAAGAAGTACGTGCGTGTTAGTACTTTCAGATCTGGTTGGCGCATCAGAAAAGGTAAGTTCCTGACATGCATCTTCATCGTTTTTCTTTGTCTTTACTCATGTTTGCAGTTTGTTGATATGATACTGTAAGCAAGGCACTGTAGTTGTGCTTCATGTACTGTTGGTGGATATAGGAATGATTTCCTTAACACAGTTAAAGGCTTGTTTGGTTGACATGTTGGCAGTCTGCATTACACTTTGAAACATGGTTTTTATGTCTTAATTTAAAGCAAAATGTGTTTATAGGTTTGTGTTTTAATTATCTTCTACAGTACCTGGTAGAAATGCCTGCGAGATCAAAATGTATCACCAAGAAGATGCTGGTTTAAACGTGGAGATGGCAAAACTGGCCTTCGCGAAGGGCATATGGAGTTACGTATGTAAGATGGACAGTGCACTACGCAAATATTCTACAATCAGCAGTGATCAATCAAGTTCTGCTGCTACTGCAGTCACTTTGATAAAAAAGGTCAGGACCCTCGTGTACATATTAATATCGTTTAAATACTTGTATACTTTGGTATCATCTGAAGCCCTTCCTGGTAGAGCTTGATCCAACTTACTATGTATATAACCATGCATTAACTTCACCAGAGAGATCGTTGTGGTATTGGATTATTTTATTATTATTATTCTTTTGGGTAGTGAACATGTTCCATGTCATTTTTAGTTGTCTTGGCAAATCTCAGTGAGCAGCTTGGCTTCTAAATCTTTCCACTATTGTCCTATTGTAATGATGTCATATTTTTAGATGTAATGGACCTAACTTGTTTTTTGAGTGCTCTCCAAACATGGATTTTGCTTGAATCATTAAATACTTGAAAGGAAACATCTGAATTGTATCTATAGTTAAGTAGTATTCTTCGGTGGTTTCGTTTACTTCATATAACAAGAAATGCAACCTTATACAAATTTCACATCACAATATTATTAAGCCTATTTGTGTCATTGATTGGTATTCTCCTCTACATAGGTCCCCCCTGGATTAGAGGCCACGGATAGCAATGGAGCAACCTCTGCAGAACCTATTGTCCACAGACCAATTACTGGTGGGGAGAGGAAATTGTCAAGAAGACCATCAAAGAAATTGCTAGCCAATGGCTTGCTGCTTGTTGGTGGTCTGGTCTGCCTATCTCGTGGTCGCTCTAGCCTGGGTGCAAAGGTTGCCATGGCATATATCTTGACCAAACTGAACAAGCGTGGTGCTTCATCAAGTCAAAATGGGGATATTGCAGGCATATGACCTTGTTGGCATCACAATTAATTTTGGAGGGCCGAGTAAAGGTTGCTTGTATAAATTATAGACTGGGTCATCAACTACTCAGAAAGTAAACCCTGGACCTCACCTGTCAAAGACAATCGGCTCAAAGTGCGTTGGACCTTGACCTTACTCTGTTGGGAAATTTTGTTCTTACCTCACCAATCCTTAATAAGTTGAATAATACTTGCACCCTGTTCGACTGTGCCTGTTTGCCGGCAGCACATTTGGCGTCCTACCGTGAGAATGATCCAGCAGCCTGATTGAAAGCAACAGATGTCTCTTCTGGTCAAACTTTCTTGTTCCTGTTAAAAGCTCTCATGGCATTGAAAAAGAGAGAGAATGTGCATATTATTTATCTTTATTTGGAGAGTATTAGAAAAATTTTACTTTCTCTAACTTTTGTAAAATTTCACATTCTGTAGTTACGCTGGAAAATTAATGATGAAAGTGTATTTCCTTGTCATACAACGAACGCTACATAATGTACCGTCCTCAAGCTTATCGCGAGTGAAGTAGAGATAACTAAGGAAGTCTGCACCTCAAGCATGCTCTTTCAAACACAAATGCTAGGTACAACTTTGCTTTTATCAAAAACTGAGAAACAGTCATGATATGCATGTGTGTACTGTGATAGCAGTTTCTGCATACGGATGTGGTTGAGAAAGTACTGTGACTGTACTGTTTGCGTATCAAAAAAAAAAATACTGACTGTACACAACAGAGAGAAAATAAGAGAGGCAGTAGTCATTCTACTAGAATGTGAGTGAGAAAGTAATATTAATTAGCCTTCATTTTAAAACCCAGTATTGGAATTATCCACGTGTGATTAAATTATTTTATATATAATATAAAAAATTAACTGTCATTTTTTATGTTTTACTGTGGTTGTTGGAGAATTTTATGTAAGACAAACAATAGGACTCTGGGAACTTATGTTCTAGTAGTGATTGAGCATGAATTCGTTTACGATACATTAATGTATTGATACATCAAGTAGACCAATCTTCTACAGATATTTAGAAGAGACTGGTTCCATGCACTGGTAAACTAGCTTAACCTCATTGGTCTACGACTATATGGAGTCATTCTGTTGCATGCTTTAAGGAGTTGGTATTGCTATTCATTTGATGTACGTAAATCATTATTCAAACACTCATGAGTGAATAGCCTGTTACAAGTTTACAACACGTATACTTAAAAACCAGGGGCGGATCTACATACATGGTGGGGAGGACTCAAGCCCACCCAAGATTTCTAGTATAAATGATTGAGTATGTGTAACATGCACGCATGTAAGGACTTGCAGGCTTGGTTTAGTGTTTTAACTAATACCAAGCTCACCCAAGTTTGAATCACATCACTAAATTTTTCTCTCTCACCATGCTGGACTTGAAGTTTAAGGTCCAATAAACTTTATATTTTCTTGATTTCTTCTAAATGTTTTGTTTTTCTTTCTCCCAATGCATATTGGGCTCGAAGTTGGACACTGGACCTCCCTTGTGTGTGATTTTGGATTTATTTAGTCTTTAAGGCCTCCATTGTGTGTGGATTTAGATCTATTTGGTATTTATATTTATATTTTTTATTTTGTCTTTGGGCTTGCAATCTTCTAAAGAAGGCTGGTTTTTTTTTTTACACTAGTTAAGTTATTTTCTCAATCACACAGTTATTTTATTTAGTAAAAAATGATTCTAAAAATTTTTATTTTCGGTAATCAATTAAATAGTAGTTTTGGGTGGGTTTTTATTTTTTGCATCTCAATAAATATATATATATATATATCTAATATATTTTAGTCAAATATTGGCACTGCGCTAAGTTTTCCTATCACTTCAGTAAAAAAAAAAAAATTCAAACCCACCCCAGTTTTGAATCCTAGATCCGCCACTGCTAAGAACGATTGATCATGGGCTCCCATTTTTCTTCATTTTGCTAAATCCTAGGTGGCTATATTATTGTAATTACGGAGTTTAATTCTCAAAAAAAAAAAAAAACAAAATGAAGACTATGAGGCGTCTCCGAGCTTCTCGGAGAGACCTTGGTTTTCAAAACCTAGGTTTCGATCTGGCGGCGGCGATCTTCCCTCAGGCAAGGCTGCCATCGTGGAGCGACAAGATGCGTCGGCGCGGGGCGTGGCCTCAGTGTTGATTGTGAGGTGCGGCACGAGGTTTCTAGGTTGGAGGCCTCACTGACCGTGTTTTTTGTTGGGTTAGATCCGGTCTTCGAGCCTCGTGCAGCGTCGACGGAGGTGGTTTTCGGCTGTGATCGCGGCAGTAGACAAGGCTGGTGGCTAGGATGGGTCAATTGGTGCTTCGATCTGGGCGTCTTCGTTCTGAGACGTCGATCGAAGTTGTTCTTTGAAGGCTATGATTTTGAGGCGGTGGCTCACGGCGATCTCTAGCCAGTTGTGTTCACCTAGACGTCGGTGGACGATTTGATGATGTGGGCTAGAAGGCCGCCGGAACTGATGGTAGTGGTGGAGGCGGAGTGGCAGAAGAGAATGGACTGGAACGTTTCTCCCTTGTGGGCTTGGGTTTGGTCCTGGGTCTCTGGGCCTGAGCTCAACTTCGGGCTGATGGGGCAGAAGCCCTTGGTCTCTATGAAAAATGCCTCAAAGAAGGAGAAAGTGAAGAAGGTATCTGCTGGTATTAGTTCTAACTCGAAAGGGAAGGAGCTTGTTATTTACTAATTTATTTCTGTTGGGTAGGAGCCTATGTGAGCATGGACAAACTTCTATGAGTCTTCTATGACGTTTTTAGTCTCTAGTTTGTACCACAATTGCGTGATTGGCAAGTTAGTGCTAGTTGAATGATTTCCCTTCCTTAGGAGGCGAGGTTTGTTCTATTCTTGTATAGGCTCGCTTAATGTGAGCGTTCCAGTGATTCTTAAGAGTTTGCTTTGGTTTAGATAGGTAGTTTGGATTCTTGCCAGATGGCTTATGTAAACTTTGTAGACTTTAGCCTTTGGCTGTTGATCTAATGCAATCAACTTCTATTTCAAAAAAAAAATATTATTGTAATTACTGTCTGAGTTTTAACAAAAGAGAGATAATGGAATTCCAAAAGGGGAGTCCTGCGCGGCCTCGTTTGAAAAACAGTTGAAAGAGGCGGGTAATCTAAGCTGCTAAAAGGTTGGGGGTTTGGGAGGCTCTCATTTTGTCCTAACCTTTCGGCCTCAGACTGTTAAAATTGCTGTTTTTTATCTCTACATTTTTGTAATGCTTAGCTCTTCTTTCTTGCATCTAATTTTAACCAACTCAAATTTTCACTAACAACAACATTTCTCCAAAAAAGAATTCAATGAAACAAAATATAAAGTGTGCGATTCTTCTTCTGTTTCGTGGCTTAATAACGATTTCTTCATCACCAATCAAAACCCCATCTTAATTTCTTCTTCTTCTCACTTTCTGGGTTTTGCTGATCTCTTTATTTTATGCCAGAAGGATGTTCCACAACCTTCTTGTGTTGTGGGGTGTTCTGTTTGGATTCTTCACCGTCTGCGTTTATTCGAAGACCAATTCGCAAGATGGTATGTTTGCATGCTCTAGCATTTCTAGTTTCTCGCATTTTTGAGTGCAGGTTCCATTTTCTCCCGTACAATTAGTTGATCGTCTCTTTTAAAAAAGTATATGTAATTTTGTCTATGAGTGTATGTACGTATATGTATATATATATATATATATATATATATATAAGATTACCAATATTCCATGCAATGAGAATTTCCTTTTCAAATTGAAACTATTAAAATCTATTGAAGCCACAAGGTAATTCTACTTTCATAGTAGACGATTGCAATTACAATGTTATGGGCAACAAGAGGCTTGAATTGAAATGGTTTGAAGCGTTTCATTACAGAATGTTCACTTGAATGCTTGTTATTTGTCTCTATTACTGTGTCATCTATATCATTGACTTTTTTACTTCCCTCCATGAAATAATTCAGGTAGGCATATATACTACGTATTGATATGCTAATTTTTTCTCTATCTTGCAGTTACTGCCCTTAATGTGATGTATAACAGCTTAACCTCTAAGTCAAAACTAAGTGGTTGGAAATCAAGTGGCGGTGACCCTTGTGGTGATTCTTGGAAAGGGATCAAATGCTCAGGATCATCTGTAACTGAAATGTATTTCTCATTTCTTACCTTCTTCTAATTAATACTAGAATTATCCAAACCTCTGATGAAATTTACAAGTTTCCTTATTTAAACTTTTGCAGAAATTTGTCTGATCTTGATCTCAGTGGATCAATGGGGTACCAGCTTGCAAGCTTAACATCCGTCACCTCCTTGTAAGACCCAGTTCATTAGAGTAGGTATTTTTATTGTTCATTTGAAAATATTCTCAAAGAACATAACCTGAATGCTGTGCATTTGTTCGTCATAGTGCAGTGACGTAAGCAACAACAAATTCAGCGGTGATATACCATATCAACTGCCACCTAACGCAAAGCAAATGTAAGATCTTGTACAAACATTTTGTAGAATATAACATATATGCTATCATCAGAGTTTCAATTAATTCATGTCATTGTCAATACTAATTTCATGACCTGGATGGGCAGAGATCTTTCCAACAATGGCTTCACAAATACCGTACCATATTCAGTATCTCAGATGTCCAACCTTGAAACTCTGTAAGTAGAACTTGTTTCTGTGAAACCTTGAAGAAGTCACTCCAATGTCTAATTTTATTTTTTTGGCACGCAGAAATCTTGGTCATAACAAGCTCAGTGGACAGTTGACTGATATGTTTAATAAACTTACTAAACTTAAAAAGCTGTAAGTTCTACTGATTTACTTGAGTTTATTAAAAAAATGTACATTTCCGTTTAAACTAGCTTATGCCTATTGACTAAAGCATGATATCATGGAATGACGTATAGGGATCTATCTCACAACTCACTGACTGGCAACTTGCCTCAGAGTTTTGCAAAGCTCTCAAGCCTCAGGACATTGTAAGAAGCATGCAATTAGATATTTAAATCTAAATCTATATATTCAGGGTGCCTGTTGCTAAGTCCTCTGTGTCTCCATGCAGGTATCTGCAGAACAATCAATTTACCGGGACGATAAATGTGCTACTGTACACTCCCGTTGATGATTTGTAAGTATATTTGGTGATAAGGCATTTGATGGTTCATATCTATGGCTTTTGTTAGACCAGTTTTCATGAACTTAAGTTTGTCAAGTTCTACAAGTTCCTGCTAGAGTTGAGTTGGTAATATGTTTTCACACAATGTATACAGGTTCTTGCTGGATTCTAATAATAATATAGGCCTATCAATGTTTTTTTCTGTCATTAAGGTGGAGAACTGAACATCACTATGCTTGCAGGAATGTTGAAAACAACCGCTTTACTGGCTGGATCCCTAATGATTTGAAGAGCATAAACATAAAGTGAGTATCCTTTTCAAAATTCAATCTGAGAATGCAGTTGTTACAATTTACTCCTGACTTGTTTGATCATGCATGTGAAGGTCTGGAGGAAACAATTGGTCATCTGGGCCATCTCCACCTTCTCCACCTGGTGTATACCGTAATAGGGGGTCAGGCAGCAGTAGCAGTGGTGGTGAGGGGAAGTCTTCAGTAGCCAAAGGATTGACAATAGCTGGGATAGCTTTTGCCGTGTTGTTTCTGCTTGGAATTCTAATTTTCTGCTGTTCAAGAAAGAGGCGTTCTAAAAATTCCCATCTCCTTGAGGATGATAGGTTTGACAAGCGGAAATCCTTCTCTATGTTTTCATCTAGGGACATGACTAAAGACATGCGTTCTGACTATGATGGTAATTTAATTTTTGCTTGTTTTTGGTCAAAACTATAGCCAAATTTGTATTCCGAATATCTGTCTGTAATTTTCTGATTGACTTTGCTATGTTCTTATTTTGGTTTTTCTTTGCTAATTTATTTTAATTTATTTTTATTTGAAATAGTTCTAGTTGTTTAATTGCAATTCCTTTCCTACTCTTATATACGAAATTTGGGACTGCTCTTGAGTAACTAGATGATATCCTTGTAACAGGCTTGAAGTCTACAGATTCTCCAGCCATTATTGACATAAAGCCTGTTCAAAAATCTCCATCAACTGGTTTTAAGTCCCTTTCTGGCCGGTTGCAATCCTTTGCCAGAAGAAGCACCTCTGTGAAAGCTGTATCTTACGCTTTAGCAGACTTGCAGGTTGCGACAGGTAATTTTGCACCAGCTCGCCTTCTTGGGCAGGGCTCAATTGGACGTGTTTATAAGGCCAAATTTGAAAATGGGAAGGTATACATCTTTTCTTAACCAGTACTACTGGCTAATTGTTAGCTACTTTCCTGTTGCCACTTAAATCTTGTCTATTGGTTCATGTTAAGTGAACTTTTACTGTGCTTTTCACTCTTGTGATTGGTTATCAGTAATTACTGATATTAGGATCTATGTGTACTCCATTCTGATTAACCGGTGCTAAAGACATACCATCTTGTTAAAGGTGTCTGAAATTTTACTGATAATTCAATGTAATATGCATGTCAGATTTTGGCTGTGAAAAAAATTGACTCCTCACTGTTCCAAGGAGCACCACCACAAGAATTTTCTGACATTGTTGTGAGCATTTCCAAGATTCGTCATGCCAACGTCGCCGAACTTGTTGGTTATTGTGCAGAACTAGGGCACCACATGTTAATTTACGAGTATTTCAGGAATGGCTCACTTAATGAGTTCTTACACATGTCAGATGACTACAGCAATCCTCTAACTTGGAACACAAGAGTCAAGATTGCTTTGGGCACTGCGCGTGCTATTGAGTAAGTGAACTATATATCCTGCTCTTGTAATTGCTGATACATTATGATGGGCCAATAACTGTAAAAAAAAAAAAAACAAAAAAATTTCATGAACTGTTTTCAGGTACCTCCATGAGGTTTGCTCTCCATCCGTAATTCACAAGAACATCAAATCATCTAATATTTTTCTCGACCTTGAACTCAATCCTCGTCTCTCTGATTATGGCTTGGCAACCTTTCATCAGGTAAAGTACTGCCGCTTTGCATCAATGTGCTTGAGGATTGCCTGTTTACTCTTTTGCTTTAGAAGAACAAGAAATTAGAAGTTTTTGTTCTATTTTTCAGCGCACTAGCCAAAACCTAGGGACGGGATACAATGCACCAGAATGCACGAAGCCATCAGCTTATACATTGAAGAGTGATGTTTACAGCTTTGGGGTAGTCATGTTGGAATTATTGACAGGTCGTAAGCCAGTTGACAGGTGCGTTACATTGGTATCTCACTCTTTCTTTTCTTCACTATTTAAGCTTGTCAATGTCTAGCAATTCTTAGCTAGTTTTGTTCCTTCCTTTCTTTAGTTCAAAACCACGGTCGGAGGAGTGCCTTGTCCGATGGGCAACCCCACAGCTCCATGATCTCGACGCATTGTCAAAAATGGTCGACCCTGCCCTGCGAGGACTCTACGATCCCAAGTCAGTCTCCCGGTTTGCTGATATCATTGCCCTATGTGTTCAGGTGAGCAATTTTCCAAACTTATAGACAATTATGACACCAACAGCTAAGGTTACGACCTCAATACCTCCTTTGCAAAGGGACACTAGCTACCCCAAACACACGCGATATATCATGAACATAGGGACTTAACATACTCTTTAACATGCTTTTTCAGAGCTTCCATATAGTGGATTTCTTATGTTTCTGTTAGGGCATTTATATTATAACCTGGAGTCCCTGGTTTAGACTTGACTTGATTAAGGTTCTAATGTTACTAACGTATATCCTTTGTATCTATTAGCGAGAGTCCGAATTTCGGCCACCTATCTCAGAAGTTGTTCAGCAGTTGGTGCGGCTAGTTCAGCGCTCGACCGTGAACATGGATCTTGGTCTTTCTCGTCACTCTAGTAACGCGAGCAGCTATAGAGAAGATCTCCAATCTTCTCGTCGGCTGACCGACTTTTGAAGATGGCTAATTTTCATTTTGAATATATGTAAAGTAATTAGCATGAAAGACAGATTGAGTAGTCATTTCCTTCATGTACCTTCCTTCCGATAAAATAGACTTCCTTCGATGTAGTCTTGTTCATTATACATAGGTCAAGCAGATTTGGGTGACAATGTTATTGAAAATCTCACAGTTTCAGGACTGTCAATCTTCATCTTACTTCGAGTATTAGTGGTCACATTCTCTCTTTGTTCTTGCTGTTTTCGACCTACCGAGAAGCCCTGGCCAATGCATGCTTGATTCTTCTGTAATCCCAGAATAACAATATATGATGCCGAGATATATAACCGTAACCATAAGACAATTTTGCATTGGTAGTACTTTAGTCATCGTCTCGTCATCGCCACCGTTTCCTTTCTTGCTTTGCACAGTCGACCACATGGTCAAGGTTCCTTTGTGTTGTTTTTGTGAAGCCAATTAACTTTCCTCTCGTGTTAATTTCAGGAAGTGGGCCAAGTTAATTAGTAGGCTTTGGTTTTTATTCTGGCTATCACCCTAGGCGGAGGATGGAGTATACATAACTTATTAGTTTGATACATTCTCATGAACATGATCAACATATTTCACTCGAATAATATACACACACAACTGTTCAGAAGCGGACGTCCGCAAAACAGAAAAACTGCGGACGTCCATCCTCATAGCTGCATCAGGCGTGGACGGGGTGATGCTCTTGCTGGACGGAGACCCATCCCGGACGGCGTCACCATGGAAATGAAGGCGAAGGCGATCGAGGTCGAAGGTCTGGGCGGCTAGACCTCAAGCACCATCAAGGTCGACTATGAACTCATAGCAGATGAGTCCACCGACAAGAAGAAGTTGAAGATCAAAGCATGGTCTCCTCCGGCAAGAGCTGCTCCGCCGTCGGCGCCTCATCAAGATGAGAGGATGGACGATAGATGGACGTCTGCACTTTTTCTGTTTTGCCGATGCCCACTTCTGATCGGGCCTGTATATATTGTTTGAACCTAAAATTAACATTTTTCCTGGCAAGGCGTGACTCGAAGAAAACTAGGTCAATTTTGATAAGTTCGAAATATATTATTTAGAGACTAAATAAGGCATACTTGGAGACCAAGCAATCTTAGAGCATATCCGAATATTTATTGATTTACTATTAATTATCAAATATTTAATAATTAAAGATAGTTGATTTGCTTGATTAACAAATATTGTCCAATAGGGAAGGAGGTTGACGTGCAAGCTGCACTAGTATTTGGAAATAGTTGGTCTACATTGAGGGTCCTCTAAGGACGTGGGCTAGCTAGCCTCACTGTGGATAGCGAATACATTCGGAATTGATACATTCGCGAAAGGAATATACCATGCAAGCTGGCGTCAAGAATATATATATGTATTCCCATAATTGCTTTTGCATGGTGGATCAATCAAGGAAGGTGAATCATCACTTGATTCTCCTTAGTTGCATGAAAGAGGTCAATACGTGGCTACCATACTCACTTATATTTGCATGGCAGAAGATCAATTAAGGAAGCTATCAATCTTAATTGCGTGAATATATAAGTACATATGCAATTAATGCGTAGTGTTAGGGTGCGTAGTGTTAGGGGCCGCACTTGTAATGCCACAAGCAACCTTATTCATGGTCATTAGTTAAGCCTTTGGTTGGTTGCTTGTATGCTTAGGGTGTTTTGATAATTTACAAATTATGTAATTTATTTTATTTAGCAGTTATTCTCCTCGGCCTTTTGCATGTATTCCCCTAGCCCTTTCATGTAAGCCCGATATGCTCTATAGGGAGGGGTTCCTAGTCGGCATAGTTTGGACTACGAAACTAGTATAGGTAAGCACATGTATTTTTGCCTCCCTTACTATCTTACCATCAATAAAAGATGAATTATTCAATCATCTGTGCCCCGTGAGATTGCTCTTTGATCTTTCCTTTCAATTACTCATTTGTTCTTCGTGGTTGCCCAACATTTATATCATTATGTTCTTGCTTGTCGCTAGCACTATTTTAATATCGTGTGGTTTCATTGTTCTTTGCAAGGTACTCACTTGGTTGACTTGCTTACTAGCAAGTGCCGCAGGATCCACTTTGTGCATTACAAAGTTCGACCCGTGACAGTTGGTATCAGAGCTAACTCGACTCAAGACGCTCGCTACGATGACAGGCAAAATGACAAACCAACAAAGATTCGATTGGTATGACCAACAATTGGGAGAACTTACGGGGGTGCCCGATAGATTGATGGATATAACTAGTGTGTTGGACCGCGTCGACCTAGATGGTTTGGTGGCGCGGATGACAGAGGTGGAGAGCCTCAGGGACCGAGTTGTGGCCCATGAAAAATGTAAAGCTCGAGGAGACGAAAGAGAGAGAAATGAGGAAGAAGCTCCCATTTCAAACGAGCAAATGGGGCAGATGAGTGACACCCTTGATACACTCCAGGTGACTGTGGACAATATGGCAGAAGATGTCTAAGCCACCATTGATGTCTTCAAGAATGAGCTGATGGAGATGAACACCAAGCTCAACTTGACCATCCGTGCAATGGGAAACCAACCTGTGACGGACTACAAGAAGGTAAAGATACAAGAACCTCAAGCTTTTGGAGGGGCGCGAGACACCATGGAGCTTGAGAACTTCCTATTTGTTATGGAGCAATACTTTCAAGCAGTGAAGCCGGACTCGGAAGAGGTGAAGGTGAATATGGCGACAATGTATTTGTCAGGAGATGCTAAACTTTGGTGGAGAACCAAATACAATGGCATTCAAAGAGGAGTGTGCACTATCGATACATATGAGGATCTAAAGAAAGAGCTTAAAGCTCAATTCTTCCCAGAGAATGTTGAATACATTGCCAGACGGCAACTAAGAGAGCTCAAGCACACCAACAACATCAGGGACTTTGTGAACAAGTTCTCTGTACTCATGCTCGACATCCCGGACATGTCAGAGAAAGATTGGTTGTTCTATTTCCTTAAGGGCTTAAAACCATGGGCAAGAACCTAGCTTCAACGGCAGAGGGTTCAAGATTTAGCCTCCTCTCAGACTCCTGCTAAGAGACTGACAGATTACACATTTAAGGAGAACTCCAGCAAGAAGACTCAGTCCTTTTTAAATACGAATGCCAATAGATCTTTAAGGCCGGGGCCGAGTAAAAGTGGGGGAGCGGAGTCCAAATTCTCCAATTTCGGAGGAGTGGATAGGAGGATCACTTATGCGAGGGACATGACAACTTCCAAGCCAGGTGCCTTAACTGGAGTCTTCACCCCTCGACCCTTTACTCCTTCAGGGTACGCCCCAAGGCCAGTGTCTTGCTTCTTATGCAGAGGACCTCACAGAGTAAACGAGTGCCCTCACAAGACAGCCTTATCTGCCCTAGAAGCCCATATTCAATCAAAAGAATCAGAAGACCAGCAGGAGTCGGAGGAGGAACATAGCCACAAGGGAGCTTTAAGATTCTTGGGTGTAGTTAAGAAATAACCACAACCACCCAAGAAGGATCAGGCCAAGGGCCTAATATTCGTGGATGGTTATGTCAATGGGAAGGTTGCCAAGAATGTGATGGTTGACACAGGGGCCACACACAACTTTCTGTAGGAGACAGAAGCATGAAGGTTGGGGTTGAAGTTGGAGAAGGATGTTGGTCACATGAAAGCTGTGAATTATGAGGCCTCGCCCACAATTGGACTATCCCAAGGGGTACCACTCAAGTTAGGCCATTGGGAGGGAAAATTAGATGTTATAGTTGTCCGAATGGATGACTTTGATGTCATATTGGGGATGGAGTTCATGTTGGCAAACAAAGCTATCCCCATTCCTAGCGCCCTACACTTGCTCATTATGGGGGAAAGGCCATGTGTAGTTCCAGCAAGAATCAGACAACCAAGTGAACCCCATCTCTTATCTGCTCTCCAATTTAAGAAAGGCGTGAGGCGCCATGAGCCTACATACGTAGTAGTTTCTCTAATGAAGGATGATATCAAGAGGGAAATGGTTCTAAGGGAAATCGAGGGGGTATTGGAGAGTTATGCAGATGTGATGCCACCCGAACTTCCCAAGGAACTACCCCCAAGGAGGAGTGTGGACCACGAGATCGAACTGCTTCCAGGAGCCAAGCCACCTGCAAAAGCACCTTATAGAATGGCTCCTCCTAAACTGGCAGAACTTAGGAAGCAGCTTGAAGACCTACTCAAGGCTGGGTTCATTAGACCATCTAAAGCCCCCTTTGGTGCGCCGGTGCTATTCCAAAAGAAGCACGATGGAAGTTGGAGATTATGTGTGGACTACTGGGCCTTTAACAAAGTCACAGTATGCAACAAGTACCCGATCCCCTGATAGCAGATCTGTTTGATCAGCTTAGTGGTGCCAAGTATTTCACCAAGCTTGATCTCCGCTCGGGGTACTATCAAGTCTGCATAGCTGAGGGTGATGAGCTTAAGACTACATGCGTTACTCGCTACGGCGCCTTGGAATTCTTGATAATGCCATTTGGGTTGACCAATGCACTGGCGACATTCTGCATTTTGATGAACCAAGTCTTCCATGAGTACTTGGATAAGTTTGTGGTGGTGTATCTGGATGACATTGTAGTGTACAGCTCTACTTTGGGAGAGCACATAGAGCATCTGAAGCTGGTATTCCAACGGTTACGAGATAACCAATTATATGTTAAGCGCGAGAAGTGTTCCTTCGTGTAGGTAACTATCAAGTTTTTGGGTCATGTTATTGAAAGGGGTCGAATCAGGATGGACATGGAGAAAGTGGAAGCCATAAAGGAGTGGCAAAACCCCAAGAATGTGAAGGAGCTACGCTTTTTTCTTGGGTTGGCTAATTACTATAGACGTTTCATTGAGAACTACTCGAAGAAGAAAACCCCCTTAACTGAGCTCTTGAAGAAGGGAGCGACATGGGATTGGAGTAGTGATTGTGAGAAGGCCTTCTAAGAGTTGAAGAAGGCTGTAATGGAAGATCCGGTCCTCGCCTTACCCAACCTGAATCAACCATTTGAAGTTCAGACGGACGCTTTAGACTTTGCTTTAGGAGGAGTACTCCTACAACGGGGACACCCTGCTGCTTATGAAAGTCTTAAACTCTCAGAAGCTGTGCGGAAATACACGGCTCAAGAGAAGGAGTTACTAGCTGTGATTCATTGTTTAAGAACTTGGCGACACTATCTGTTGGGGTCGAAGTTCCTTGTAAAGACAGATAATTCTGCTGTCAGTCACTTCTTGACTCAGCCAAAGTTAACCCCAAAGCAAGCTAGATGGCAGGAGTTTCTCGCAGAGTTCGACTTCCAGTTCGAACACAAGGCTAGTCACACTAATCAAGTTACGGATGCCCTGAGCCGTAAGGCCGACCTTGCCACCCTCAAGATGTTGGTAGCTTTGTCGAGTAGTGTCATTGCCATAGACATTAAGCAACGTATCAAGGAGAGTTTGGAGAAAGATCCTGTGGTCCAATCGCTCATCAAAATGGTGAAGGAATGGAAAAGCCGTCTGTTTGTTCCTCGAGCTGATGGATTACGTAGGATGCTTATGAGGGAGTGTCATGACACTTTATGGGCCGGTCACCTTGGATGGCATAGAACCCACGCACTACTCAAGCAGGGTTACTACTGGCCCCAAATGCCGGACGATGTCACAGAATACACCAAGACCTGCCTAACTTGCCAGCATCACAAGATCGAGTGATAGAAGGCTCCTGGGTTACTGGAACCATTGTCCGTTCTGACTCACCTATGGGAAAGTGTCTCCCTTGATTTCATTACTAACCTCCCAAAGGTCGGAGACTTATCAAGAATCATTGTTGTAGTCGACAGGTTCTCGAAATATGCCACCTTTGTGCCACCTCCCAAGTATTGCTCGGTAAAAGATATAGCAAGCCTCTTCTTCAAGCATGTTGTGAAGTACTGGGGTGTGCCTCAGAACATTGTCAGTGATCGAGACACCAGGTTCATAGGAACATTCTGGACAAAGCTATTTAAGCTACTTGGTTCCGAGCTCAACATATCTTCGAGTTATCACCCGCAAACTGATGGAAAAACAAAAAGGTTCAACGGGATGTTGGAGGAGTATTTGCGCCATTTTGTTCATGCCAATCAGCAGAATTGGGCGCAGTTGTTAGATGTTGCACAATTTTGTTTCAACTCGAAGAAAAGCTCATCCACCAACAAGAGTGCTTTCGAAGTGGTCACTGGTCAACAACCTCTCTTGCCTCATACAATACAAGAAGTGTACAGAGGGAAAAACCCGCGTGCTTTTAACTTCACAAAAGAGTGGAAGACCAATGCAGAGATTGCACAAGCGTATCTAGAGAAAGCAGCAAGGCGAATGAAGAACTGGGCCGATCAAGCCGCAAGCTCAGAGAGTTCAAAGCAGGAGACATAATCCTTGTCAAGTTGCTCCCGGAACAATTCAGGTTCCTACGCTCCAGGGACAAGCGACTATTCAGGAAGTATGAAGGACCACTCCCTGTCATTTCTAAAGTGGGGAAGTGTTCCTATAAAGTTGACATTCCAGCTTGGATGAGAGTTCACCCCGTCTTCCAAGTCAGCAACCTCAAGCCGTACCAGCCAGACCTTGAAGATCAAGCGTGCAACCAACCTGTTCGACAGCACGTCGACATCCGTCCACCCAAGCCGAAATAAGTGGAGAAGATCCTGGCAGAAAAAGTGATCCGAGTATCAGAGCACTCGTGCCAGCAATTTCTTGTCAAGTGGAAGGGTCTTGGAGACGAAGAAACAAGTTGGGAGAATGCTGAAGACCTGAAGAATAAGTTCAAGCAGAAGATTGAAGATTTCAAGACCAAAGCCGTCGTCGAGAGCGCCAGCAGCTTAAATGGGGGAGGATGTTAGGGGCCGCACTTGTAATGCCATAAGCAACCTTATCCAGGGTCATTAGTTAAGCCTTTGGTTGGTTGCTTGTGTGCTTAGGGTGTTTTGATAATTTACAAATTATGTAATTTATTTATTTAGCAGTTATTCTTCTCAGCCTTTTGCATGTATTCCCCTTGCCCTTTCATGTAAGCTCGATATGCTCTATAGGGAGGGGTTCCTAGTCGGCATAGTTTGGACTACGAAACTAGTATAGGTAAGCACATGTACTTTTGCCTCTCTTACCGTCTTACCATCAATAAAAGAGGAATTATTCAATCATCTGTATCCCGTGAGATTGCTCCTTGACCTTTCCTTTCAATTACTCATTTGTTCTTCGTAGTTGCCCAACATTTATATCATTATATTCTTGCTTGTCGCTAGCACTATTTTAATATCGTGTGGTTTCATTGTTCCTTGCAAGGTACTCACTTGGCTGACTTGCTTACTAGCAAGTGCCGCAAGGTCCGCTTTGCGCATTGCAAAGTTCGGCCCGTGACACGTAGCCAGAAGTTGCTCTCCAAGAGGCAATTACCTTGCCTATATTCCAGCTATGGCAATCTCTTATTGCCTATGATAGTTATCAAGACTAATAAGAGTTTTGATTTGATTAAAGGCCAATAACGTATTGTGGCCTAAAATATAGTATTTCATTCCTATTAGGAAGGAGAATCTGCAGCGAGTAGCCTATATATAGAGGATAAACCGAAAACACAACGACAACTCTTCAATCAACTAATCTTTCAGATTATCAATCTCTCTAGAGCAAACCTACCTTCAACCTAGTTGAAACCAGCGAAGCAAGGGTAACGCCCTCGCAACCCAGCGAAGCTAAAGTCACGCTTTAGCAAACCCGTGCTTTCTCATACTTTCCGGTGATTGCTCTACTTAGTTTACAACACTAAGTATCGACTCGGTGACGCAAGAGATCACGCCACAAGTCCTTATCTGTAAGGCAAAAGTCCTTTTCCGAAAGGTAGAAGAAAGAACCTGGTGACGAGGTTGGTGCTCTCCTCGTCCACAGCGTTTGAGAAGGAGTCAAGTCAAGGGGTGCCCCGACGACTACACCACACGGTGTTGGCACGCTCGCGCACCCAAAAAAGACTGTTTGCTAGCCAGACTGGTTTTGGAGCTAAACATATATATATATATACACACACACACACACACACACACACACACACACACACACACACACACACACACACACACAGCGGTTCTCCACTGCGGACGTCCGCAGTTTTTCGATTCGTACGGATTTCCAGTTTTGACACACTTTCCGATCACATTTTCACATCTTAACTGTTCAGTTTTTAGATCCTAATGTATAGATCACCTCTGTAAAATTTCAACCAATTTGGTGATCATTAAGGCATTCAAAACTACAAATTACAAAAATATATACGAACGGTTCCGGTTCAACAGATTCGGTTCGTTCGTGTAAATAGCAGTTTTGGATGCCTTAACGATCACCAAATTGGTTGAAATTTTGCAGAGGTGATCTATACATTAGGACCTAAAAACTGAACGGTTAAGATGTGAATATGTGATCGAAAAGTAGGGAAAAACACAAAATCTGTATGTTTTTGCTGAGGTGCGGATATCCGCACCTGAGCAAGGTTATATATATATAGATATAGATTTATATAATACTAAACAAGCTGCAACACATGTCAACGGTTGCTAACAGCTATACTACCAACCAGAACCTATCTTAAATGGAGATAGTTGATCTCTTGGTAACAGGTTTCACTGAAATGCTTCATTCCTGGTGGAACAAGCACCTCACTATTGATTCAAAATCCGCGATCAAGCATGCAGTCAAACATGATGAAGAGGTTGTTCAGATCAACTATCTATATTCTATTCATAGAGTTTATCTGAGGAGAGAGAGAATAGCTAGGTCTGTCATGTCTGTGTATGTCTATATATAGATATACTGATGATTGTGAGCCCGTATTCAAGCAAGACCTAGACGACCAATTAGTTGGTCTCCAATTGCAACCTTCGATCACTTTGTTTCCCACGTACCTTAATTACTGCAAATAAGACAGAGCTATCGTAATCTATCCTTCTGTACTTGTGGTTGCCGGAAGATCAAGTAAGGTAGCTAGTTATTACAAAACATTAAACGTGCATGCTTTTCACTGTCAAGGCAACAGTCTTTCTCTTCTATAAAGAGAAGCAAAGCCCATAGAGTTTCACAACGGCTGGCCCTGTTTTTCGGCACCAATCCTGGTGGTTAAGTGGAAAACCGACGTATTCTTTCCGGTGCCTTAGGCCACAAACAAAAATATCGCCACTAAATTTAAAATGTTTCTTGGCGACTTTTCCGATGTTGAATCCAGCGACTCTTATTAAATGTATCTTCATTATTATAAAAGGGATTGAGGCCTAGAGTTTGGTGTCAAAGATTTCATCAAATTTGAGATGCTTAAATTAACATTAAATAAATGAGAACTCATAATAAAAGCATCTAAACATGCTATTATGGTTGAAAGAAAACATAAATATGAAAAAAATTGAAGAAGTGAGCGCGGTGGACATTTGTTCCTCCTTTCAACAATAGCACGTTCATTGCATTAATATGAGGCTAGTGTTATGCATAGTGTTGAAACAATACAAGGAAAATTAATACACGTATGAATAGTTTTTTTTTGTTTTTTTTATCTATTTTAGCAGTTGCACCTGACTCCGAAATGACTCTCCATGCAAAGCCGTCCCTTGACCAAGGCAACCAATGCAGTGGCCTTAGGCCTCAGTTTGGGAAGGCCTCCATCTCAAAATGCCTATATATATGTATATGATATAGTAAAAGAAGAAAGACACAGAGTTGCAGTCTGTAGAAGACGACGTTGAGGCCAATGAAATCAAACCCGTGACTCTGTGAGGCCTCAAAAGTTCCTCTTTTTCTTTTGTATTTGTAAGTTATACACCAATTTGGGCAAAAATGAAACATTAGTTGTTGAAACATGAATTTTTGATTCCCCTCTTCTTCTTTCAAAGAAAAATGGTAACATTTTTTTTTTTTTTTATGTCTATTTAAGCCATTGACAGACTCTCGTAGATGCAATCTTTCTCTTCCACTTTCTCAATTATGAATTTCATCCTCTGTTCTAATTTTATAATCAAAATTTAAATACTTGATACGATTATAACAAACTGTCAAGGCCTGAAGTCTAAAATTTTGTGGTTAAAAAATTAGGTTTTATTGTTTTTATCAGCATTGTTACTCTTTATTTTGTTTATATAATCTGCTATCTTTGACTTTGAACTTTGCTTTGCTGATATTTTTTTCTCAATAGAAAAAAATTACTAGGAAGATCTCTCTAAATTTTGCCTTAGGCCTCACTTTGTGATGGGATGACCATTTGTCTCCATGCATTATAATTTTTAGTTATCTCGCTCCGAAATCATGATGAGGCTCTCTATAATTTAAAACATTCATTTTGAGTTATTTTATGTAATTTATAAATACATTTAAACTATTTAATCTTCATTCAAAAAATAATATAAATTCATAATTAGGTAAAATAGAGAGAAACGATGCAGACGTATTTTAAAAGTGGCTAGCCAAAATAACTTTTTAACTAGTTTGGCTAAAATTTAACTAAAAATGACTAGCATTGCTAAATATGCTCTAACCAATAATGTCATACGTAAAAGGGTGGAAGTGTGGAACTACAAATTGAAAATAGTGATTAAATATTAATGCCCTTTTTTGTTTACAATTTTCGCTTTCAAGGCTTTTTTTTTTTTTAAGCTTCCAATTTTTTTTTTCCAATAATGGAGGACTAAGCCAAGGCCAATCCCAGAAAAGTTACACATATATGGTAGCACAACAAGGAACACTCTAAAATGTTCATAACCAAATGACTAAGAAAATGGATCAACAGAAGGTGAAGGTAGCTAAGAAAAAGTAGCAAGATATATTGTGCTTCACGTGGCTTCCCTCGGACAAAGGAATAGATTCTAACCTCCAACACATTGAGAAATGGATGAACAGACAGTGGAAGCTGCAGAGGAAAAGAAGCATAATGTGTTTCACATGTCTACCCTCGCATAAAGGAAAAGTCCTTGACCACCAACACATTGAGAAAAGGATCACTAGATAGAAAGTAAGGCGGCTGATTAAGAGTTCATATGGCATTTTTTGCTGTAGTCTCGGTTTTGACTTCAAAACCCCACTTCTACACGCATGAAGAAGCATGCTCCACCACATTGAACAAGTTGGTTCTGTAAAGCACAAAACACAGAAGTAGAGACTGAAGAGCAGGTATACAAAACGCAAAATCCTACACCCCCAGCAATCCCAAGACTTGGAAATCTGCGATGGGAATATGTGACAGTGTTGAGTAAGGAGCTGTGGGAGGACTTGAATAAGAATTATCATGCATGGTATGTCCCACTGCCCATCGTTTGCCGGCCAATAGAGTGGAGGAGCATCTCACAAGTGGAGGAGTAGTAGATGTCAGAATCAAAGCACTGAAAGAATATCAATGAAGAAAACGAAAATGAGGTAAGCCAAGTTTATCCATATGACAAACGTCAATAAGGAATTGGGAGATTGAATCCCAATAAAACAGACCTGAAGAAGTTAAACCAACATTTGCTAAAGCATCTGCAACTTGATTTCCTTCTCATGATATATGAGAACAACGAAATTGCATATGAGAGACATGAAACATGCAATTATCCCATGCCACACGAAGTCTCCATGGAATAAGCTGAGGGGAATTAATGAAGTTAAGAACAAGGGTAGAGTCAACCTCTGGCCAAATATGCTTCCACTCCCGCACCCAACCCAGTTCAATTGCCTTAATAACAGCCATCGCCTCCGCGTCTACTGAAGAAGGGATGTCAAGATTACACAAGAGGCACCAATAAACTCACCCCTAAAATTACTGAAAACTCCCCCAAAACCAGTCTTGCCTGAATAGTGATTGAATGCCCCATCGGTATTAATCTTGATGCAAACTAAGATAGGAGGAACCCAGTTCACTTCTACAATTCGGGGAGCTCTCCTAGGCTTACAAGGCACATCAAAGCACTTTAAAACACAAAGCTCCAAAACTGAGTTATTCATGCAACCAGAGGCAAGAAAACTGGAAGCTCGCATATGCCCCATTATTAAACGACAAACATGTGATGGTGAACAAGCATAATCCTCAAACTTGACTTTATTTCGTGTTTTCCAAAGAAACCACAAAGTCTTACAGAAACAAGTTAACCAAAGCTCCTTCAATTGAGAACTACGATCATTCCCTCTTCCAGCATGCAACATATCCAACAAAGAGCTCGGACGTGCCAATTGAAAAAGAAAGAGCCATCTCTGCCATATGAAATCAGCAAAAGGGCATGTGAAAAAGATAAGGAGCAAAGACTCACCATCTAAGCAGCACATAACACATCTAGATGCTAGAGACACTCCACGTTTCTGTAAAAAGTCTTCCGAAATTACTCGGCCCCGTAACACTTTCCAAACTAGTAATGAAATTCTGGGAATAATGAATTTGCACCAAATTAATCTTCCCCAATCAAGAACGGGAGAGTGAGGGCATAAAAATTGAAAAGCCTCATTGGCAGTTAATATACCAGATTTTGATGCAGACCAAATAAGCTTATCAAGTTTCAAGGGGTCCAAAGCCACTGGAACTCTGCTAATCATATCACAAATGCTTGGATAATGTAATTGTAGAAAGTAAGGAAAATTCCAAGATGTTTAAGAACAAGAGGAATTGACACACAGAAAGATAGAGTAATATTTCTGAGAGAATGGAGATTTCAAGTGTGTTTATTCATCTCATACAAAGGGGTATTTATAGGAATACATTTGAAGTGTGAAAGCTCAAAGAGAAAACCAAAATGATAACCATCTTGATGATGATTTTCTGTCATGCTTGTTGCCCTTTGGTAAAGCATGTTACATATGTCTTCATATACTCAAGTACCTATGATTATATACTCAAGTACCTATCCAAATACTTTACGTATTTGTTTACATGATATAGACATACATAGTATTTATACATTTATACTACAACACTCCCCCTTGGATATTTCATGTTCAATAGTATTGTGTTAGTGGTGCACATCGAAGTTACCTCGTTAAAAACCTTGCCAAGTAATAAAACCCTATGGGAAAAACAACCTTGGTCGAAAGGGAAAAAGAGCACAACGCGCGTTGAGTGTGAAGTATGTTTCTGAATACTCCCCCTGATTTAGACTCCCCTTGAAGATCGTGGGAGTTCGGATATCCTCCTCAATCCGATGCTCCTTACATGTTTCTCGAAAGGGGATTTTGGTAGTGACTTAGTAAATAAGTCAGCTACATTATCTTCTGATCGGATTTGATTTACTTCAATATTTAGAAGTGTTTGTTGTTGCTGATTGTAAAAGAATTTCGGTGATATATGCTTGGTATTGTCGCCTTTGATGAAACCTAATTTCATTTGCTCAATACAAGCTGCATTATCCTTGTAAATGCATGTAGGTTCATTTGTGGTAAATTTCAAACCACAAGTTCCTCGAATGTGTCTATTTATAGACCTTAGCCATATGCACTCATGCACGGCTTCATGTAGTGCAATAATCTCTGCATGATTTGAGGAAGTAGCAACAAGAGTCTGTTTTGTAGATCTCCAAGATATCGCTGTGCTTCCCATGGTAAAGACATAACCTGTTTGTGAGCGACCTTTGTGAGGATCAGAGAGATACCATACATCAGCAAAACCCGTCAGAACATCATTATCATTTTGATGGAGCGGAGGAGGAGAACGTCAGTCACTATGGATAGTGTTGCCGACTTTCACATTTCTTTTCTCTCTGTAGGGATAGAACAAGCCCATATCGATCGTACCTTTTAGGTATCGAAGGATTGTTTTTATACCAATCCAATGGCGGCGTGTTGGCGCAGAACTATGTCGAGCTAACAAGTTTACTGCAAATGAGATATTCGGTCTTGTGCATTGAGCTAAATACAATAATGCGCCTATCGCACTTAGGTATGGTATTTTAGCTTCTAATAAATCTTCGTCCTCATCCCTTGGATGAAACGAATCTTTCATGGGCTCAAGACTATGGTTGATCATGGGAGTACTCACAGGCTTTGCTTTATCTTCATTAAAGCGCCTTAGTAACTTTTGAGTATATGCTGACTGATGGATCATAATCTCATCATTACGGTGCTCGAGTTCTATTCCGAGACAAAACCGTGTTTTCCCGAGATCTTTCATCTCAAATTCAGATTTCAAATATGTAGCAGTTTCTTTTAACTCATCTAGAGTTCCAATTAGGTTCATGTCATCGACATAAACTGCTACAATTGCAAATCCGGATCTTGTTCTCTTAATGAACACGCAAGGGCATATTTCATTGTTAACATATCTCTTCCCAATCAAGTAGTCACTTAGACGGTTATATCACATCCGTCCGGATTGTTTCAATCCATATAGTGAGCGTCTTAATTTTATTGAAAACGCGCTCCGTGGTTTAGAACCACTTGATTTGGGTAATTGAAGTCCATCTGGAACCTTCATATATATCTCTGAATCTAGATCCCCATAGAGATATGCTATAACCACATCCATGAGCTGTATGTCAAGTTTTTCGGAAACTACCAAACTGACAAGGTAGCGGAACGTTATAACGTCCATTACGGGAGAATATGTCTCCTCGTAGTCGATTCCAGGGCGTTGTGAGAAACCTTGCGCCACAAGGCGGGCTTTGTATCTAACAACCTCATTTTTCTCATTACGCTTTCTAACAAAGACCCTTTTATGGCCAACAGGTTTTATATTTGGTGGTGTCAGTGTTATAGACCCAAATACCTGTCTCTTTGTTAGTGAATCTAATTCAGTCTGGATCGCATTTTTCCATTTGGACCAATATGCTCTTCGTTGAAATTCTTCAACGGAGCGAGGTTCGATATCATCGTATTCTATAATTCCTTTTGCAATATGATATGCAAACGCATCATCAATAACCATAGAATTTATGTCCATAATTACATGTATACTACTGTAATTCATGGAGATCTCTCTATTCTCTGGAATTGGTTCTACTATTGGAGCGTCCTCCAATGATGTCTCTTGGACATAACTATAATCCGGAATTTTTTCATGAGATGGATTATTTGTATCGATGATTAATGGATTATTTTGTGTCAAGCTCGCTTTCTTTCTTGGGCGAGAATCCATCGAACCTATAGGACTCCCGCACTTTCTGGCAGGAGCCATTGGTCTAGCCACTGCATCACCCATAGAGGGGATGTCATGTCCTTTAGTTTTAGGAACATCAATCCTTGCAGGTATGTTTGCAGCAGGTATGTGTGATCTTGTCACTTTAGCGATATCAGAAAACGCATCAGGCATTGATTCTGCTACGTTCTGAAGATCGAGAATCCTCCGCACTTCTATTTCAGACTGTGTGGTTCAGGGATCAAGATGAGACAAAGTGGGGACAGACCACGACAATTCCTGTCTTTTCTGTTGAACATTAATGTTCTTGTCTCCCCTTAATGACAGGAAGACTGTCTCATCAAAGTGACAATCCGCAAATCTAGCGGTAAATAGACCACCTGTCAAGGGTTCTATGTAGCGGATAATGTTTGGAGTATCATATCTAACATAAAGGCCCAAGCGTCTTTGAGGACCCATTTTGATACACTGTGGCAGCGCAATTGGCACATAGACTGCACACCCAAATATGCGTACGTGTGAGACATTAGGCTCATACCAGGTCACCATTTGGGATGCAGAAAAGGGTTGGGTGGTAGTGGGTCTCAGACGAATAAGCACAGCTGCATGTAATATTGCATAGCCCCAAGCAGAAATAGGGAGATTGGTGTGCATAACCAATGCCCTGGCAACCATTTGAAGTCTTTTAATAGCAGCTTCTGCGAGTCCATTTTGGGTGCGTACATGAGGGACAGGGTGTTCGACCGCAATCCCAATGGACATGTAATAATCATCAAAGGTTCTTGATGTAAATTCGCCACCATTGTCAAGACGAATTGACTTAATAGGATGATCAGGGTGGTGAGGCCTTAACTTAATGATTTGTGCTAGGAGTTTAGCAAATGCAGCATTTCTTGTGGATAAGAGCATGACATGTGACCAACCTGTCGATGCATCAACCAACACTATAAAATATCTAAATGGTCTGCAAGTTGGTTGGATAGGTCCACAAATATCACCTTGTATTCTTTGTAAGAATGGTATATTTTCTTTAGTGTCCTTTGCATAGGATGGTCTTGATCCTACCTTTGCTAAAGAGCAAGCTTTGCAAAACGAATGATATGCTTTAGAAGTAACTCTTTAGACCAATGTTTGGTTCGTACTTCTTTTCGTTTTAAAGAATGGATGTCTGTGGGAAGTTTTTAATATACGGAGCATCATGTCACGACCTGGATGTCCCAAACGGTCGTGTCAAAGCTTGTATGTGTCAGGATCCCATAAATTGTTATTCATGACATGGTTGGATTCAATGACTCTAATAGTGGTTGCATACAATCCACTAGAGCGACACATAAGTTTCTCTAAAACTCGTGTATTTCCGTAGTTTTTAGAGGTGATGCAAAGGAACTCTTGTCCATTCTCACAATGTGTTTCCACATGAAAATCATTGGCTCTTATGTCTTTAAAGCTTAATAGGGTCCTTCCGGCCCTTGGAGAATATAGAGCTTCGGTGACACTAACATTTGTGCCATTTGGTAACAAAAATTGAGCTGTCCTCGACCATGAATCAATTGTGATGGTCCTGCCATCGTAGTTACTGAGGATCGACTAGGTGTCATCCATAAAAATAATTGCCTATGTCGCAATATAGTATGTGTGGTGCCACTATCAAGAAGGCATTCCAATTCTCCGGAAAACATACTGAAAGGGATAAAGTTCGGAATATTAACACATGTCCATGACATTGAATGTGATACTTTATTAATAGGGAAAATGGCCAATGATTACATCAAAGTTATTCATAAGTCTATTCCAAATATCAAACTTTAGACAAATTGTTATCACTCAATCTGTTTGGTAATTCTAATGAAATATGACCAGGAAAGTAGAGAGATGTTGATGGAGCGAGACTCGCTTAAATACCCCGATCTTAATTGCTTTCCTAGACATCATACTTCATTGGGTACGCCACATAAGAAGGAGTTTAATACAATTGTTATTTATTGACTAAGGCACATTTGCCATTCTTGGAAAATATAAAGAGGATTATTCTAATCAAAGTCTGTGGCATCCTCTTGCTCTTCATCTACAGCTTTCAAATCCTCAACGGTGAGATTGACATCTTCACTATTTTCATCTTCGGCAAGGTTAGCCTCTTGCTCTCTTGCTTCCCTGTACTCCTTGTAGCGTGCAACTAATTGGGTACTTGCATGACATTGTTTAAACCAATGCTCGATTCATCCACATCTATGACACATGTCATTGTGGTTCCCTCCCTTCATTTGAGGTGCAGGTTGTGCAGGTTGTGCACGTTGTGGATATTCCCTAGGAGGGTTGCTGCTACTACCACGGCGCATGGTGTGACCTCCATGGCCCATAGTGCTATTTCCACGGCCGGTGTTGCCATATCTCCCTCTTCCACGTGTGGAGTTGCCATCACGTGTGCCCGCTCTAAAGTTGCGGTTTCCTTCTTTATTGGGGCGGTTATATGGACTTGTTCGTCCTTCATGTCCCCTATTATTAGGGTACACATGTCCCCTATTGCTGGGGTACCGCTCCTTGTGCCCTCTCTTGGGGGCATTATAATTTGCCTCACGAACGCTCTTGGTTCCAATGGGTCTTGAATTATAATTCTTTACGAGAATGTTGTCGTGCTTTTCAGCTACCGACAAAATATTTATGAGCTCATCGAATCTCGTAATTCGTCCAGCATTTACTTCAGTGCGATACTGCTTTGATAGCAAGATTGCTGCAATGGGGAAGGTGGAGAGAGTTTTCTCAATTAGCTCTTCTTCTGTGAAGGGTTTTTGACAGAACCTCAACATGGACTTGAGACGAAGAGCTTCTGAATTGTACTCAGCAATAGACTTGAAGTCGGAGAAGCGTACATCGTTCCACTGAACCTTCAAGTCAGTGAGGAGAAACTCTTGGATATTGTTAAAGCGCTCTTGTAGCACCTCCCATAAATCCTTTGCATCTTTGATGGACATGTACTCTAGTCTGAGTGCTTTGTCCATATGACGTCGCATCAAGATGATTGCTTGTGCATGCCTCTTGGGTGTTCGAGGGAACACAAGGGCCGGGTCTGGTGCATGGATGATGGGCAATATCCCCTTCGATGTGAGATGATTCTCAACGTCAGTTTTCCAGCTATGGTAATCCGAACCTGTTGAGTCAAGGATTTGAAAATCGAGTCTAGGTTCATTCGACATCCTTGAAGATAAGAAGAAAATATTAGTTTCGGAGTTAAAACTTCCACGAAAAATAATAAGATTTCCGAGCTATGCTACCAAGAAATCAATTTCCAAGAATCATTGTGAACACTCTTAGTTCATTGATTACGAACGCTCTTAGTTCGTTTGGCGTGAATTTCTATAATTCCGCTTTTGATTGTAAGTTCCCGAGAAAAAGGAAAAATGAGAGAAAATAAATAAAAACTCAAAAACGGGAACTTTTAGTAAAGAATACCTTGAAATAGTGTTGCCGGAAATTTTGATCGGAAAAATTATCGGAGGTGATCGGAAGGATCGTTGGAAAAAGTCGAGAAAAATCATCCGAAAAGTCAGAGGAAAAGTCGCCGGAAAAGTTGTCGGAAAGTCGCCCCGCAAATCTGTCGACAGATGTGTCGGCAGCTGCTCGGCAGCTGCTGCGCAGGGGTCTCGGCAGCTGCTGCGCAGGGCCTCGGCAGTGGTCCGGTTCGGGTTTTCTGCTTCCGGCGACCAGTTCAGGCAGTTTCCGGCCGGTTCCGGCGATTCTGAGACCGGTTCCGGGCTTCTGGAATGAAGGGCTTTGATATGAGCTAGGGTTTGGGGATTTTTTGTAGGTTTGGAAAAATGACTTCGATCGATGATGAACTCTTCTTTCGTCAATTTTCGATTCTAATTCTAGAGCAACTTCGTGCCGATAACGTGTTTAAGAACAAGAGGAATTGACACACAGAAAGATAGAGTAATATTTCTGAGAGAATGGAGATTTCAAGTGTGTTTATTCATCTCATACAAAGGGGTATTTATAGGAATACATTTGAAGTGTGAAAGCTCAAAGAGAAAACCAAAATGATAACCATCTTGATGATGATTTTCTGCCATGCTTGTTGCTCTTTGATAAAGCATGTTACATAAGTCTTCATACACTCAAGTACCTATGATTATACCCTCAAGTACCTATCCAAATACTTTACGTATTTGTTTACATGATATAGACATACATAATATTCATACATTTATACTACAACACAAGAGCCATTTTGAATAAATTCTGCCACCTATCCTTCCAATGAATTAAGTAAGCCATGATGATTACTGAAAAGATCAATAAGAGGCCTACCTAAGAAATTATCTTGCCAAAAAGAAACTGAAGCTCCAGAACCCATAAGCCATCTTGCATTTTCAAGAACCAAGGACAAGAATTTTGTCACTCCTAACCATATGGAAGAGCATGCATAAGAGCTACGCAGAGATCCATTATACCAAAATCTATTTTGGATAAAATCACAACTTGTTGAAGAAGAGGAATAGATCTCCCAACACTTCTTTAATAAGAATGAGCAATTAAGAAGTACAAGTTGCTTTAGACCCAAACCCCCCTCCTCGATTGGAGTACAACATAACTTCCAAGCAATTAAAGGTACACCTCGTTTATCAATACAACCAGACCACAAAAAATTCCTGCACCAAACTTCCAACCTCCTAAGAAGAGAAATTGGCCAATCATAGACTTGGAAACTATAGACAAGCTTGCTGTTAATCACATATTTTATTAACTGGAGCCGACCAGCCATTGACAAAATATAACCCATCCAGCTAGAAAATTTTATACGAATTTTATCAACAATAGCTTGGAAATAGGAAGAGCGGGGTTTACCTCAAAAAATGGGAACTCCCAAGTAAGTAAAAGAAAATTTCCCAAGAGGCATGCCAAGGAAACTAGCAATGGAATGACGTCTTGCATGTAAATGCTTGCTTAAAAAAACGTGAGACTTTTCCTTGTTTATTAACTGACCAGATTTAGTCCCGTATTCCTCAAAGAAATCCAAGATCAAAGACAAATTACGTTTATCACCATGACAAAAGATAATAACATCGTCGGCAAATAGAACATGAGATGGGGAACGAGTACCACGAGGAGAGGATATAGAATGCAGCTGACCAGTCAACATAAGCTCAGATATATCGCTGCTGAGAACCTCCTCTGCTAAGCAGAAAAGTAATGGTGATAAAAGATCCCCCTGGCGCACACCTCTACCACACGAAAAATATCCAATTGATCGACCATTAATCAATAGAGAAAGCTTGGCTGAACTTAGAAGAGCACACACCCAATTAATAAAAGTTGGATGAAAACCAAAAGCCACTAGAACTTGAAGCAAAAAATCTCATGAAAGCGTGTCAAAAATCTCATGAGATATGGCAAATGGACATAAAGACTGCCTTTCTGAATGGCAACCTTGAGGAAGAGCTTTATATGGATCAACCTGAAGGCTTTACATCTAAAGATGACATTCATAAAGTGTGTAAGCTTCATAGGTCCATCTATGGATTCAAGCAAGCTTCAAGGATTTGGAACATCCGTTTTGCTGATGCAGTCAAATCTTTTGGTTTCACACAAAACATGGATGAACCTTATGTTTACAAAAAGGTCAGTGGGAGTGCTGTTGTGTTTCTTGTACTTTATGTAGATGACATCCTACTCTTTGGGAATGATGTAGGATTGTTATCTTCAATTAAAGTTTGGTTATCCAAGACCTTCTTATGAAGGATCTTGGAGAAGCTGCCTATGTATTAGGAATAAAGATCTACAGAGATAGATCAAAAATATTAATTGGATTATCTCAATCCTTGTACATAGATAAAGTGTTGAATAGATTGCACATGGAACAATCTAAGAAGGGTTTTCTGTCTGTCAGACATGGCATTCACCTCTCCAAGAAAATGTGCCCACAAACGATTGAGGAAGTGCAAAAGATGAGCAAAATCCCATATGCATCTGCAATAAGGAGCCTCATGTATGCGATGTTGTGCACTAGACCTGATATTAGTTATGGCGTAAGCATAACTAGTCGATATCAATCCAATCCAGGTTTAGAACACTGGAATGCTGTTAAGAATATCCTCAAGTATTTGAGAAGGACTAAAGATTTATTCCTCGTTTATGGAGGTGGTGAATTGCAATCAGAGTTGCAAGTGGAAGCATACATAGACTCAGATTTTCAATCTGATGTGAATGATAGAAAATCCACATCAGAATTTGTCTTCACCTTGAATGGAGGTGCAGTAAATTGGAGAAGCTGCAAACAAAGCGTTACTGCGGATTCCACTACTGAGGCAGAATACATTGCAGCGTCAAAGGAAGCAGTTTGGATGAAAAAGTTCATCACTGAACTTGATGTTGTTCCTACCATTGAGTCACCGATTCCACTTTACTGTGACAACAATGGGGCAATTGCTCAAGCCAAGGAACCAAGGTCTCATCAAAAATTCAAACACATCGAAAGACGTTTCCATATCATAAGGGAGATTGTTAATCGTGGAGACGTTAACATTCTCAAAATAGCATCTGTTGATAATATATCAGATCCATTCACTAAGCCTTTATCACAAGCAAAGCTAGAACGATATCTTGAGAAAATGGGTGTATGTTTCCGGGCTGATTGGGTTTAGTACAAGTGGGAGATTGAATGAATTGTGTCCTAAAACAATCATTTTGATGTAATTATTATTGTAATTATTATTAATCAAAAAAGGGCAAGTTTATTGTTCATTGCTTATATTTAATATATGATTGAACAAGGTCCAAGGAATATAAGTTAAAGAGAAAGTAATCTAAAGAGTTAAATGTATGAGACCTTTACTCTGTCACACATTTATCCTAAAAGGTTCCTAGTCATAGGATTATCACCTGGACATTGATAATCCGGAAATATTAGCACATTCTATGTATGCTCAATTTGGAGGATGATATGTCTCTTGTCATTTGTGTAGAGACACTAATACAAGTATGTGGGTGATCTTAACTTAAATAGTACACTGAACGCGATCATTAGAGTTCTTGTATGGAGTCTTACTTACATGTCAAAATTGAACTCTAAATTGCAATAATACAAATTAGTCTTTTGACCTGAGACACCATAGTTGTCTTATGAGTGAATGGATTATCTCTTGATGATGCAATAATATTATGTCCTGTAATGGATATAATAGATGCATTCATTGATATAGTCAATTTGGTCATGGAGACATGTGAGTGTACAATAAGGAATCTCTATCCTTAAGTAAATAAGATGTATGTTCAAAGATGTGATTCAATGAGTCTTTGGCCAAAGCATTGAAAATATTAAAAAGGAGTTTCTAATCACATTCTAAGAATCATATAAGAATGAAAATCACATTAGGGGATTGACGTATTAATTACATACCTTAATGATGTGATTTAGAACATAATGTTGGAGAATGACCGTATTGTATTGTAATTCCAATCGAATAGGTTATTTGTCATTCTATATTAAATAGGGTAGTCATGATATGTTGCAAGATGTCACTCATGACTTGTGAAGTCCCCGAGGATTAATAAACATTTATAATCCTAATAACAAGGGAGAATCAAAAATAGAGTTTTTGATTCGTAAACAAAATAGAATGGTTTCTATAAACTTCACTGCCTTGTTAATTAGAACCTAAGAGATCGCACACCATATAAGTGGATCTTTGAGTTTGTATATGAAGAAGATTAAACAAGAGTTGGTTATGATCAAATAATTAATTAGATTTATTATTTGAACATAATTAGAAGTTTCGGGTAAAACCGAACCTATTGGGCCTAAACGATTGTCGGGTTTTTTGGTGTGGACTTGGGATTCACTAAATGAGATTTAACTGAAAGCCCAAGGCACATTTTTAGTGCCCAATAGAATGCATGGACCAGCCAATATATTGGCTTTATGAAAGTCAATATTTTTCTTTTAGTAATTGGATTTATCCTATTATATAAAGTGAAAACATGGACAAAAATGATAAGTGTGTCTCCACACTATTATTTTCAGATTTGAGAGAGAGAGAGAGAGAGAGAGAGAGAGAGAGAGAGAGAGAGAGAGAGTTCCCCTTGGTCCATTACAAAATTAAAGGAAAGAAGAGCACTTGCATAATTTCTTCTTTTCTTTCACCTTTCTTCATCTCTTGATTCATTTGGTGAAGATCCTTAGAGGCCATTTACTTTTGTGGCTTTACTTGTTACTTCAAGATAGAGGAAACACACACAAGGAGAGATCAAGGAGAGGAACTTTGGTGGTTCACTTGGATCGGATTAAAATCACGCTCTAAGGGTGAGTAGAACATAAACTATTTCTTTGTTCTTCCTTACAATGCATGCTATATTTATATACATATCATAATAAGCCAAGATCATGGGTTAAAGGAATGGATTTCATATTTAGTTAGCAGTTTAATTGTTAAACTAATTCCACACTAATTAAAAAGTTTTGAAATCCATCAATTCCTTCATTATCAGCCTGGGCACTAGCAAGGGCAGCAGAGTGGTTAGAAGTAAGAATTAGATCAAATTGATGTCATGCGTGCTAGAATTTCAACCCTGGAAGAAGAAGAGAGAAGAAGGAAGGAGGAAGGAAAAGAAACGCAGTGAAAATTGAGGACTACATTGTGACTGGAATCTATTGATTACAACCATACATTCTCTTTATATACTAAAGCAAACTAAGTAAAATTAACCAACAGTAAAAATAACCAACACTCCTATATTACCCTTAACATCCCCCGTCAACCATATGCTTGGGTACCAAGCATAATGGTTGGAATACATGATATAAAACTCAAATGCACAGTTCATCTTCCCCTGTGCTCGTGCTGTGATCAGTGGACAGTTGCAATGCACCCAATCGCATCCAAGCCTTGTGCTATTCCAACCAAGTCTTTGTAGCCAGCAGCTTTGGCACCAATATCAACAATCACTTGTGTTGGTTTAATAGTCAAATCACAAGCAGTTTTACTTCAATTCCCACTTATTGCAATTCACCAAATCATTGCAACAGTGGCCACCATCCAACGTCTAGAAAGACACTTTCACCAAGTCATTCATGTCATTTCTTCTCACCTTCAACACCCACATCATCTTCACGATAGTACATCCATCTTTTATCACTTTCCACAATAACAATAAAATCTAGAAAATGCCTACAGCCTCAGCCCGGAAGAATATAGGAAAGCAGAAGAGGAAAAATGATTGGTAATTGTACAGAATTCTGATCTTGAAGAAAAACAAAGAGTCTCTTGGTATTTTGACTGGTAATTGTACAAAATAATTGGTAATTGTACAGAATTCTGATCTTGAAGAGGAAGCAAAGAATCTCTTGGTAATTGTACAAAAGAAAATTAAAGAAAGGCTAAAAGAAAATCAAGAAAGGGAAAGGCTGTGACACAGGACAATTGAATATCTCCAGGCAGCATATGAATTGATATCACCATAGCACCAAATCATAACACACCACCTTATAACACCAAATATCATCACCAAATCAGACTGAGTTGATAATCCAGGTAATAAGGGGCAATCGATAAGCAGAGTAGATCACACAACAATAACACTCAATATAACCAACTAAAATTTTCCAGAAGTTACTGCACCAATTTAACTTTCAAAGAAGCTGTCAAAAGTTTACCACTTCAGACACAAAGCAGTCAATGGTCATCTCCTCCAATGCTCCACATTTCTTCACCACACCACTGGAGCTCTTGACGCAATGGACCTTCCACGACCCGGTGACCCGAATAAAGGCGGAGTCCATGAAGCAATTGACCTCCAGCTCAACCCTGTTCATCGGAATTGGAATGAGCGCCGGTGGGTTGCACCTGCCGTGCACATGCACTGGTAGCTCAGGATGTCCGGGTTAACGACGATCTTCGGGTCTGATATTACAACGTAGACCATCGGAGACGTCGGGAGGAAGGCGCACCCAGCCGCCACCGACGATGCTGACTTGTCCATGACCGTCAACGACGCTGTTTGGATCATTTCGAGTGCAAAGGGGGAGGCGTCAGCGCTTGTATTGGAGATCAGACGTCGTCATGGCGTTGCAGATCAGATTGTAGCCGTGGTCGCAAATTCTAGGGTTTGACAATATAGATTGGGGGATTTTAGGGCTTATTTGATTAGATTTCTCTGAATTGAACCAAAAAGAGACTAAAGATGGAGAGAATTACACGGAGAAGTAGTGATGGAGCAATGGTCTGGCCGCCATGGCTTTGATACCATGTTAGAATTTTAACCATGGAAGAAGAAGAGAGAAGAAGGAAGGAGAATGAAAAGAAACGCAGAGAAAATTGAGGACTACATTGTGACTGGAATATATTGATTACAACCATACATTCTCTTTATATACTAAAGCAAACTCAGTAAAATTAACCAACAGTAAAAATAACCAACACTCCTATATTACCCTTAACAATGCGTACACGTTGATCATGTGAATCATTTGTCCAATGAGTTGGCATGTTCTTACTCTTTTTATTTCCTCAGCTGTTAAATCCGACAGAGTTCTTCGCGGACATTGTGATTGAGCATGAATACGTTGAGTGCACTTCATCTGCAATCCAGGCTTTAGTTCTGTTTAAAAAGCTACACCCTGGACACAGGAAGAAAGAGATCGAACATTCCATCACCAATGCTGTACACTACCTTGAAAATATACAAATGCCGGATGGGACATGGTATGTTTCTATTCTAGGGAATCAATCTATGATTATGAAAATATGTTAGGTTCACCTAGTACAAGAAGAAGAAGCAAAAAACAAAAAAAAGGATGAACTTGACTAATAACTAAACTCTTAGAAAAATATGGACAGGTATGGAAATTGGGGAGTTTGCTTCACATATGGTACCTGGTTTGCGCTAGGAGGATTGGCAGCTGCTGGCAAGACTTTCAGAACTAGTGAGGCCATGTGCAATGGGGTTAGTTTTCTACTTATTTCGCAGAGAGAGAACGGAGGCTGGGGGGAGAGCTATCTTTCATGCCCACAAAAGGTAACTAATTAATTAATTCAAGCTTCGTGTTCTTGATCCGTCTTAAACCCAGAAAACTCAATATCTCTCTCACTTGGTTGATACAGAAATACATTCCTCTAGAAGGAAACCGATCCAATTTAGTACATACTGCTTGGGCTAATGTGGGTCTCATTCATGCGGGACAAGCAGAAAGAGACCGAACACCTCTTCACCGTGCAGAAAAGTTTATAATCAATTCTCAACTGGAAAATGGTGATTTTCCCCAGCAGGTATCTATCTTTAATTACATAACAAAACTTGCATCCATGTAGAGGGACGTAGCCATGTACAAGGCTATTTGGGCTGCAACCCAACCCAAATTTGAAATACAGTGACTAAACGTGTGAACTTAGAAGATCAGGGACTGAAATGTTTTATGATCAAAAGTTCAAGAACTAAACAATATTTAACCCTAAATTAAATCACAATGATAAATATGACAATTACAAAATAGATTTTTATTAACAAAAATGATTCCACAACCCGCACTTTTTTCTCACTATTTTCTCTCTGCAATAACTGTTTTATTTCATTTTTTTTTATTTTCTTAAAATAAAATAAAAAAATAAAATAAAAATTATTACACCTACAGAGCACGTATGAAGAAGACTAGTATATTATTAATGAAAGTCTAAAGGGGGACTAGTTTTGATACTCCAACTAGTCGAGAAAATAATACTCTACAATATTCATACTCATGAAGCCAACAGGAGTCCTTCCGCCAACCAGAATAACAGGCTATAATCACGAACATCAAATTTAGCTAATTAAGTTTCATTTTGAGCAAAAGGAATACATTCTAGGTCTAGAATGAATGAAACAAGTCTTTATATAGGGCGCAGACTCCTTGTCACGCCCCGAATTTTAGAATAAAATTCAAAATCCGAAACATGAAAATTACCACAACTCAAAATAATCATCCTGAAAATTTCTTTTCTTAACAACCTCACCACACGAAATCAAATCAAACCGAATTTTGTTTCGGTTAATTATTACAACACAAATACGCAATAATTTGTAAATCTCTAAATGAGCATACACACCTCACAACTCAAAGAAATAAAATGTAACTCCTGTAACACCTAAGCAGCTCGGTCACCTCCCTGGTTATCCTGACCTGCAGGAATATCCGCTACACCATTTGAATAGTGTACCGGGATTGCAACAATACAAAACCCCGTAAGCTTATGAAAGCTCGTATGAGTAAAAGAAAGAACGGTTACTTAATTTAATCACATTTATTTCTACCTAAGTCAACATGCAACGATTCCACAACTACAAAAACCAACAATCACAATAAATCAACTGCTCAACACCAACCCTTACTCACATCTTTCTCCACAATACCCCATCATCATATTTATAAAAATACGGTATTCGACAGACTAGAGCTCTAACTGAATCGTAGGCTGTCACCTGGCCTTGGTTATGGCATCTGACATATTTATCTTTATCGTATTTCATCAATATGTATACTTATATACATATTTAGAACGTCCGATAATTGTACATACTCAACCAATCGTATCTCATCATCCACCTTGGATTAGAGCGTCCGATTACCCCATACTGGTCACTACGTTGACCCTAAATCCACAATATGTACAACCGTATGCTTTCACATAATTAAATTAACTCAACCAACATATATGATATTATCATGAAATTAACGCATTTGAATATAATCCAAATCATCATTCTATCTCAATCATATCGTCACTAAAATCACTCCAATCAATATATATATTCCACGTAAATATATATATGTAATCATCCACTCAGAGATGACCACTAATACCATCTATAGTTCACACAAAAAAATCGTGAAATTCATTTGTATAATTAAAATTCATTTTACTTACCTATGGACCGTAGTGATCAAGTCCATGTGATTTTAAAAAACAAATATTTCATCCATAAATATTTTCCACATAATTACCAAAAATAATTAATTTAAGTATTTGGTTCGTAATATGAACCACGTGAGATTTACTCACCTCGAAATTCTCGTTGCGTCTTCAATAAATATAACTCACAATAATCCAAATACTCGTCAACTCAAGCCGTCAAGTACCTAATCAAGTACGGTCTTTACTTAGCAATGAAGCAAGAAATAAACCTAAATGATGATCCAACGGTCGGATTTCAAAATAACGACAATCCAACGGTTGGATTCTAAAATAAAGACAATCCGACTGTCGGATGAAATTTAAATGATGATCCAACGGTTAGATCCTCACGGATTGCCCTTGGAAACATCCTATCAAAATTATACGAAAATCCGATGGACGGATCTTCACTAATCGCCTCCCGAATCACTATTTTACAATTATACGAAGATCCAACGGTCGGATCTTCGCCCGTGACCACACAAAATCATCGGGACAGTCATATGAACATCATATTAAAATTTAAAGTAAAACCGATGATCTGATATCCGTAAATCTCAAACCGAAGGTAAATTGTAAAACCGTAAATAGTAACGTCAAAACAGAAATTGACTATTTATCAACCTTTTCTAACATGACCAAGTTATATATCAAAACGCTCGTATGGATGCATAGATCATCGTCCAGATAATAAAAACTCAAAATTTGGTCCGAATCGCCGCCACAAGAGGCGGTCAGACGGTGGTCAATATCGAGGTCAACGCCGGTCAACCACCTCCGATGCAAAAGTCGTCAACTACAAACTTCTTCAAAATGAAATTGTGAACAACTTTAATACCTGACTTTTTCGGAGATGAGTTGTAGATCGTCCTAGATCGGGTTTTGAAGTTGGATTAATCTCAGCCCTCTGATCAGTCTCCAGATCGAATCAGGGACGTCGAAATCTTCAACTCTTGATCTACCACTCTACACTCAAAATCGTGATGCAAGCCACATATGGGGATGATCAGGAGGAAGAGCACATCATGAAAATGGGGAGGATCGGCCCATGCAACGCCGACACCGTCAAGATCCAACCGGGTCGGGCGTTCGGGGCTGAGCTGCTCCGTTCTCCTGCTTGCGGTTAGCGGGGGCGGCAACGGGGTCGACAGGGAGGCAGGCGACGTCGGTCTGAGCAGCCTCGCGGTGGTTTCGTCGCCGTTGAACGTTAGACGGCACCGGTGCAGTCGGGTCGGGTCGCGCGGGTCCGGGTCGGGTCGGTCGAATTTCTTCAGTCCTTCGGGCTTCAGCCGAGAGAGAAGAGAGAGAGAAATTTTTGTTATTTTTTTTTGTTTTCTGAAATTTCCAAAAAAAAATCATATATTTATAGAAAAATATCGATTTTCAAATATTAGTAACTTATTCATACGAGCTCCGAATAATACGTTCCACATATGCACGGACTCGTATCGGCGAGCTCTACAACTTTCATGAAGGAAGTTTTCCCAAATTTTGAACGTATAAAAAGTCGATTTTCACGACCCCCTAAATAACGTTCGTTTTCGAAAATAAAATCATTCGAAACCAATTTTCTCGACCCACGACAATCCAAATAATCTCAAATGTCATAATTCAATTAATATAACAATTATTGAATTACATAAATTTATTGTATGAAAATCTGGGTCTTCACAGTCTACCCTCCTTAAAATAATTTCGTCCCGAAATTCAAGCATGTTCGTCCATAAAAAGCTGAGGATATCTTTTCGTCATGTCAGACTCCAATTCCCATGATGCATCACCCTCGTCATGATGACTCCACAACATCTTCACAAGGTCAACTTCCTTCCTACGAAGCTTGTTCGTAGACCTATCCATGATACGAACAGGTTCAACTACAAACGCCACATCAGTGTTTACTTCAATCGCACCATGATCAATCACGTGAGACTCATCTCGAACATACTTCCTGAGCATAGACACATGAAAGACATCGTGTACACCAGACATGCTAACAGGTAAAGCAAGTCGATATACCAAGTTTCCAACCCTTTCCAGAATCTCAAAGGGTCCAACATACCTCGGTGCGAGTTTCCCCTTCTTGCCAAATCTCACCACACCTTTCATAGGTGAGACCTTCAAGAACACATGATCGCCCGTCTCAAACTCCAAAGGTCTCCTCTTCAAGTCAGCATAACTCTTCTGTCTACTCTGAGCGGTTCGGATTCTGTCCCGAATAGTAGTGACTTTCTCTGTAGTCGCCTGTACAATCTCAGGACCGATGAACCCTTTATCTCCTGCTTCCGCCCAACAGACAGGAGTCCTACATGGCCTACCATAAATAGCCTCATATGGAGCCATACCGATACTGGAGTGATAGATGTTGTTGTAGGCAAACTCTACCAATGGTAGATGATCCGCCCAACTTCCCTTAAAATCCAGAACACAAGCTCTAAGGATATCCTCCATCACCTGATTCACTCTCTCGGTCTGCCCATCTGTCTGTGGGTGAAATGCAGTGCTCATAGCAAGAGATGTACCAAATGCCTTATGGAACCTACGCTAGAATTCTGAAGTGAAACGAGCGTCACGATCAGAGACAATCGTCACGGGCACTCCATGAAACCTCACTATTTCCTTCACATACAACTTACACAACGCATCCCCTGAGTAAGTTTTTGCTACCGGAAGAAAGTGTGCTGACTTAGTCAACCGGTCAACAATTACCCAAATTGAGTCATAACTTTGCCTGGACCTATGCAAACCAGTCACAAAGTCCATAGAGATATCTTCCCATTTCCAAACAGGAATCGATAAGGGGTTCAGCATTCCTGCTGGTCTCTGATGCTCTGCCTTCACCTGTTGACAGGTAAGACACTTCGACACATGTTCTGCCACATCCCTCTTCATACCATACCACCAAACTGCCTTCGTAGATCCATATACATTTTAGTACCTCCTGGATGTATAGTGTATCGAGACCTATGTGCTTCCCGCATGATCTCCTCTCTGAGGTTATAAACACTCGGTACATACAATCTCCCTCGAAATCTCAACCCTCCATCTGCCCCAATCATCCACTCAGAAGGGCCCTCCACATCCGGGTCAGCAGTCATCTCAGCCATCCTCGCCTGAGCTAACTCATCAAATGCCTGACCCTGAATGATCCTGGAGATCAAGATGGGTTATAAGGTGATACTACCGAGAAAGATTCCCTATCCTGCTCTTGCGGGCATAAGGTCAAACTCTGATGCAGCCTCTAATATGCCCCATTCTCGCACCTTAATCACTCGAGGTTTCCTACTCAAAGCATCCGCCACCACATTCACCTTTCCGGGATGATACTCCAAGGTGAAATCATAGTCCTTAATGAGCTCCATCCATCTTCTCTGCCTCATGTTCAATTCTTTCTAGGAGGATAAATACTTCAAACTCTTATGATCAGAAAAGAGTTCAAATTTCTCACCATAAAGATAGTGCCTCCAAATCTTAAAGGCAAACACCACTGCTGCTAGCTCTAGGTCATGAGTGGGGTAATTCCGCTCATGTACCTTCAACTGTCTAGAACCATAAGCAACAACGCTACCATTCTGCATCAACACACACCCCAAACCCTGATGAGATGCATCGCTATAAATGACTAATCCACCACCACTAGTAGGAATAGTCAACACCAGAGCTATAGTCAATCTAGTCTTCAGTTCATTGAAAGCCTTCTCACACTCATCCGACCATAAAAACTGAGTGTCTTTCCTGGTCAATTTGGTCAAAGCCGAAGCAATACCAGAAAACCTTTCAATGAAACGCCTATAATACCCTGCCAATCTAAGGAAGCTACAGATTTCTGTAACCGTAGTAGGGCGACTCCAACTCATCACTGCTTCAACCTTAGAAGGATCCACAGAAACTCCATCCTTCGAGACCACATAACCAAGGAACTTGACTTCACTCTGCCAGAAATTGCACTTCTCAAACTTGGCAAATAGTTTCTGCTCCCTCAACGTCTGTAGCACGATCCGCAGATGCTTCTCATGCTCACCTGACGACCTTGAATAAATCAAGATGTCATCAACGAACACCACCACAAACTGATCCAAGTAGGGACTGAACGTGCGGTTCATCAAGTCCATAAATGCTGCAGATGCATTCATGAGACCAAAAGGCATGACAAGAAACTCAAAATGTCCATACCTGGTCCTGAACGCAGTCTTTGGAATATCTTCATCCTTCACCCTTAACTGGTGATATCCAGATCTCAAATCAATCTTTGAGAACACAGTAGACTCCCTGAGCTGATCGAACAAATCATCAATCCTAGGTAAAGGGTACCTACTTTTGATGGTCATCATGTTCAGCTGTCGATAATACACACATAACCGAAGTGAATTATCCTCCTTCTTCACAAACAACACTGGTGCGCCTCAAGGAGACACACTAGCCTGAATGAACCCTTGTTCAAGTAAGCCCTCAATTTGAACCTTTAAGCCCTCAGCTGGAGCCATTCGATAGGGTGCCTTTGATACAGGTGAAGTACCTGGTATCACATCAATGGAGAAGTCTATTACCCTTTTCGGAGGTAACCCAGGGATCTCCTGAAACACGTCCGCATACTCTCAAACTACAGGAATCCCTGTAATCTTTGAACTACTACTCCCAGATTCAATATAGGCCAAAATCCCTGTCCTCATGGCGATGTCAGACTTCAGACAACGGTAGTGAAATATCGGTTGTCCCGGAACATGGAAGAACACAATCATCCTAAAGCAATCAATAACCGCATGATTCGGGCTCAACAAATCCATACCCAAAATCACATCATACGTGTGATCCGGAATCACAATCAAAGATGCAGAGAACTCTCTGCCACCAATCCCAATAGGGCAATCATCACAAAACATGCTAAGCTCAAGAGACACCCCGAGAGGTGATGTAACACACAATGATCTAGTCAGAGGCATAGCAATCAAACCCAATATATCCAAAACCGAACTAGATATGAAAGAGTGTGAGGCTCCCATATCAAACAGTACTCTAGCAAGATAGTGATAAACAGATAAGGTACCTTCCGCTCTCGTGCCTGCCTGACCAATGGCAAAGACTCTAGCAGGTGCAGGTGATAGCTGCCTCTGCTGGTTACCCTACACTCTACGCTGATTCCGGGGACACTCCCTGGCCTGATGCCCTGTCTGTCCACAGCTGTAGCATATCCTACTCTGAGGTTTCGTGCACGCACGAGAGATGTGGCCCTGCTCGCCACAGGTAAAGCACTTCACTAGAGCTGCTGGTGCTATCTGCCTAATAGGCATAGCCTGAACAGGAGGAGCTACTGCTGCCCTATCTGGAGCCTGATGCTGAAACTGAGTTCTCTGTCTCTTCCAGAACCCACCCCTGAAGTCTCTAGCTCTACTGCTTCCTGCTATGGCCTTTCCCTTGCCCTGGAAGTCTCTCTCAGCAGACTCCTTCTCTCTACGAATCAGATTTTGCTGCTCAATGATCTGTGCCTTAGCCAAGATCTCTCTCTTGGTCTTCAGCTCCAAGATGGCCACATCACGCTCAATCGAAGGACTCAACCCTCTCTGAAACTTCTTCGTTAAGTCTTCATCTTCCATCTGTCTCACATACTTATACAGTCTGGAGAACTCCGCATCATACTCGATAACGGTCATCTTCCCCTGTACCAGTGCAAGGAACTCTCGTTCCAACCTCTCCTTCACTGCTGGTGGAAAGTACTTCTCCCTGAACAGCCTCTCGAAGCCGTCCCATGTTAAAGTAGACACCTCTATACTCCTCTGTGTGACATTCCACCACACCCTAGCCTCATCCTTCAGCATGAAAGCGGCTAGCTTCCTCTTGTCGGTCTCAGTGCAATCCAGCAGATCAAAATAAGTCTGTAAATCCTCTATCCATCGATCCGCCACCATGTAATCAGTGCCTCCTCCAAACTTGGTTGCTCCCAAGCTAGTAATTTCCCTTGCCAGCATCAGCAAGCGGGCAGGAATATCAACCACGGCCACAGGAGGAATAGGCTGATCCTCATAAGGTGCCTCTACCTCCGTCTCGGATGCTTCTTCGACCGGAGGGGCCCTGCCCCTTCCTCGGCCTCTACCCCTGCCACGAGGTCTGCCTCTACCTCGACCTCTGGCTTCGTTTCCCTCAATCTCCATTACCTAATAAGCAGGATATACTTGATTAATACATGCATAACACTTAAACAATGCATAAGTTAAATGCAAGTCCATATTAACCAAGTATTAAGCATACAAGACAACGCCTAACGTTCTTAAGACATGCTAACGTTCCTAGCCAACCTAACGCTCTCACATACCCAATGACATTGTCAATACCGAAGAGCACACGATGGGGATCCGCTGCAGACGGGCCATCACTCGGTAAGTATTGACAAATCACCAAATATGTACCTTACGCTTTGATACCAAACTGTCACACCCCGAATTTTAGAATAAAATTCAAAATCCGAAACATGAAAATTACCACAACTCAAAATAATCAACCTAAAAATTTCTTTTCTTAACAACCTCACCACACGAAATCAAATCAAACCGAATCTTGTTTCGGTTAATTATTACAACACAAATACGCAATAATTTGTATATCTCTAAATGAGCATACACACCTCACAACTCAAAGAAATAAAATGTAACTCCTGTAACACCTAAGCAGCTCGGTCACCTCCCTGGTTATCCTGACCTGCAGGAATATCCGCTACACCATTTGAATAGTGTACCTGGATTGCAACAATACAAAACCTCGTAAGCTTATGAAAGCTCGTATGAGTAAAAGAAAGAACGGTTACTTAATTTAATCACATTTATTTCTACCTAAGTCAACATGCAATGATTCTACAACTATAAAAACCAACAATCACAATAAATCAACTACTCAACACCAACCCTTACTCACATCTTTCTCCACAATACCCCATCATCATATTTATAAAAATACGGTATTCGACAGACTAGAGCTCTAACTGAATCGTATCCCGTCACCTGGCCTAGGTTATGGCATCCGACATATTTATCTTTATCGTATTTCATCAATATGTATACTTATATACATATTTAGAACGTCCGATAATTGTACATACTCAACCAATCGTATCCCATCATCCACCTTGGATTAGAGCGTCCGATTACCCCATACTGGTCACTACATTGACCCTAAATCCACAATATGTACAACCGTATGTTTTCACATAATTAAATCAACTCAACCAACATATATGATATTATCATGAAATTAAAGCATTTGAATATAATCCAAATCATCATTCTATCTCAATCATATCGTCAATAAAATCACTCCAATCAACGCCGGTCAACCACCTACGATGCAAAAGTCGTCAACTACAAACTTCTTCAAAATGAGCGGCCTCGCGGTGGTTTCGTCGCCGTTGGACGTCGGACGGCGCCGGTGCAGTCGAGTCGGGTCGCGCGGGTCCGGATCGAGTCGGTCGAATTTCTTTAGTCCTTCGGGCTTCAGCCGAGAGAGAAGAGAGAGAGAAATTTTTGTTATTTTTTTTGGTTTTCTGAAATTTCCAAAAAAAAATCCTATATTTATAGAAAAATTTCGATTTTCAAATATTCGTAACTTATTCATACGAGCTCCGAATAATACGTTCCACATATGCACGGACTCGTATCGGCGAGCTCTACAACTTTCATGAATGACGTTTTCCCAAATTTTAAACGTATAAAAAGTCGATTTTCACGACCCCCTAAATAACGTTCGTTTTCGAAAATAAAATCATTCGAAACCAATTTTTTCGACCCACAACAATCCAAATAATCCCAAATGTCATAATTCAATTAATATAACAATTATTGAATTACATAAATTTATTGTATGAAAATCTGGGTCTTCACACTCCTCTTGATTAACAAACTGATTGCTGTCAGTGAGCCATTACCAGTCGATTAGGTAGCCTAAATAATACCAGTGAGCCATTGCCTATCGAATCAATCTAACTTAATAACAAGAGGACAGAAGAGTACGGTAGTTGAACTGAGAGTTAAAAATCAATGTGCCATTATTTGCCAAAAGCAAGGAGGATGTTAAGAAAAACTAACACTAGATGTCATTTTAAAATGGCACAAAAAGTACAGTACCATTTAGTCTAGTGATATTAGTGCTAACTTTGTAAACGGAACATTCTGTATTCGACTCACAAATTAGTTATTATACATCCTTAGTGTCAATACTATTGGTTGTTTGTTGATGTTTCTACTAAGAAAACAAATCAATGGTCAAAAAAGAATAAAAACTCGTCTCTACAAATGTACCCTTATATATTTGCAAATGGCTCTTTCATGTGGTAACCAACTCTGCTACCTTAATGTTTTTAAATGTTTTCGACGCTTTTAACGTGTGAAACATCAGTACAACCATTGATGGAAGTGTTAAATTCCTCAAGTGTTGTGACTAATTCATAGCAAGCATTACGAATCCCTTATGGTGTATTCATATGTATTATGAATACATTATGAATTGTTGAAAACTTTTTGAAATTTGATAATTCAAAAGGTAATGTAATTTTTGACAATTTTTTTTTTTTTTTTACATAACAACTAAGAATGTACAACAACTAGACAATTAATCTATGAGTCAAATTCATGACCTCTCACATACAAAGGGAAGACTAATTACAATAGACCAAATAATATTGGACATAAAATTTACTATTTATGATACGTCCTGTACCTTAACTTACATGTTCACTGGTCATTTGGACGGTAAACAATAATTTGATTCACTTTTAACATCTTTTCGATACTTTTAGGTGCTCTAAAAGTTGACTTTTTGTTCAGCTCAGGTTTTTAGGAAAATTCCTTCTAGAAAGTTGTAGATGGTGTTATATTGAGTTCGTAGATATGCGACATATTAAAATCAGAGTTCGTGTGAAGAAATTAGGGTCTGAAAAGTTAAAGTTACTATTTTGGGAAACTTTCTATAAATGGAAAATTGCATGTCAAAACTTTCCATTTGGGGAAGTTTCCATTTTAGCCGAGAAACCCAGCTCTCTCTCTCTCTCTCTGAGACCCGATTCCCGACCCAACCCGGTTTTGAAACCTGGTGAGTTATGTTGCCGTCTAGCCACCCCAGACAGTCGGACCGGTCGGGTTTGGTGCTCCTCTCCACAGCGAGCTAGTCTCTAACCACCATCAGCTACTGTTTTGCATCGGAAGAGGAGTTTCCGTTTTGCAATTCCGACCACTCAGGAGGTGCCACCACCCACATCTTGAAGCTCTCTCCACCCTGGTTTGAACCCACCCAGTCACCAGCTCCAATTTTCTTAAAGAAGGAAGAATCGACGTTCGGAATGAAATCTATGGGTTTTGGGTTTCGGAGAAAAAGTCCGACTTGTAGGCTTGAAATTGATCAATATTGTAGTTGAGAAACTTGCTGGGGATTTTGTAAGGAACGGTTGATGTAGGTTTAGTGACCCAATTAAGGATCGGAATTGGCTGGGCGTAGGGCCCACGCGCTGTAGCTTCTGGTGGCGTGTGTGGCTAGTTCCGGCCATCTACTTTTTCTTGTTGGGTTGAGTTTAAAGTGTGGAAATTGTGGGTATGATTTTGGTAGATTTCAGAGAAGTTTGGGAATCGATCGGAGATATTCAGGAGTTTGACTTAACCAACATGGCTGGTTTGTGTTAGGTCCATAATTACCTAGTAATTATTCTCCTAATCCTGCACTTTTGCTTAACCTTTGTGAAATTTATATATATTTATTATGTTCTCCTTATTATGGTAGGAAATTATGGGGATCCTTGGATATGCCTTAAAAACTCAACTTTAGTACATTTTCCTACTCCAGCTAGGAGAAACCGAGGTAGGCAAGGAAGGAGGAGCGTCAGACTATGTAAATGAACTCCAAAGGAGCTGAAATTTCATAGAGACATTCTAAACATATTAAGGATCATTTTGTATGAAGAGTCCAAGAGCTAGTTCAAAGTGGAATGTCTTCAAAAGATCGGTGCAACTTTCTGCACTAGAAGACAAAAACTGTAAAATCAGACCTGTAAGGATTCCAACAGCATTTCCGACCAAAAAAAGGTGAGCTAAACCCTAAAAATTTTACCAGGATGATCTAGAGTCTCATGGAAGAACATTTGATATAAAGAAATCAAAGGCCAATTCTGAAGTCTTAGTAGAGATTTAATTGCCAGAAGAAATAAGAAGATAGTGCACAAACGGACAAAAAATGGTCAACTTAAGTCAACGCATATTCCAACCATTTCGGGCCAAGTTGGTCGACCAGGAACATATGTGGAGAACAAGGAAGAGCTGTTCACTAGGGTTAGAGATTTTAGGTGAGAAGACTTTATGTGTAGATTATTTTGAAATTCAAAATTTGAAAGATGACAAGTGGTCCCCTTCTTAAATATTCCACATTTGTCTCTTATTTATTGCATTGTCATCTAGTGCAATGACTCTTCTACCCTTACTTTACGTCCTCCATTAAAATATCTATGGGCATTCTAAGTCATTTCTATGTGAAGTCAAAGACTAGATCCACATTTGTCAATTACATCTAACTATTGATTCCTTTTTATCTCCATCCTTGATTTGAATTGCCTTGGCCTTTAAATAGCCCACTCTCTCATGCAAAATCGTGCATCCCCTTGGGTCTCCTATTTTGGAACATCAAAATCTCTCTTTTCTCTAGTTTTAGGTTAGTTTTTCATACCTTGTACATAGTTCTTTGAGTTTTGTGTAACAGAAATGTGTGTAGCCATTTGGGTTCACCAAAACCAAAGTTTCTACACACTATGATCAATCACTTCTCTTATTTCTCACACATTCAAGCCTTATTCTTACTTTGTTCTTGAGATTTTATGGATTTGTATAGTGATTTGGGTTCTAGAAACTGAAATCCCTATACTTTGAAGCATTTCTCTTCTCATATAACATCTAGGAGGCATTTCTCTTCTCAACGAGTCAATAAAAACTCTATCTGAACCGCTGAGCGACACGTTAGACCCAGAATCCTCACTGCTCGAGATCTCTATGACGATAGCCATCACAAACACTCTAAAACCCAAATCAGTTAGTACTAAATGGATTTAAACTATCCTTATGTCAGATTCTATCCAAGAACACCACGAACACAAGTTCAAAGAAACCCAGAAAAAACCAAAGCAAAAAACAACACATATCACTCCAAACCCAGATTCGACCATCTAGCAAACTCACAACCCTCAACCCTCTGCCAAAAATGCCAAAACCAACCACACACCTTTATAGACCCTCAAACAAGTTGACATAGAATGGCAAGAATTCATTCAGAGGTAAAAGTATCAAGAAGCATCAGAATGGACAAACAACAAAATCGAAACAGTGGCCAGAGATCACCAACCTGATGTATGTGAAGTACGTTCCCCGTGTACGCTCGCACATGCCTACTTCTACCCTTGGGATAGCATCCCTCCTCCAAATTCAACACCCTCACTCTTAACTTATAGAACCTACTCCTCCAAACTCTCACAAAACGAGGCTTGAAGAGGACGACTCAGGTTTGAAGTTTAAAGAAAGTGTCAAATCCCTCTAAGTTCCCCCTCTTTTATGTCAACATCATCCGTTGAAAATCGACATCGTATAGGAACCATACACGTGCCCCACGATTGCACCCATTATCCGAGATAATCTAGGCATCACCTCGGTTACAAAAAGATATTTACTCACACTAATGGCGAAGCGATGGGCGTGCTAAGAAGACGTACACCCACATGCCAACCCAATAAGTAACCGACATATGCCGGGCACTGTTAGATGAAACATCTATCTAATTCAACCGTCAAAAGCATGCATATCAATCGACAAAATGAGAAAGTTTCCTCTAAGCACAACACAACTAATTGAACTTCTCACTTTTCACCATGCAGGTGAGAAAATTTCTGCTAAGCGCAACACCGCTAGCCGAACTTCTTACTTTTCACCATTCAGGGGAGAAAGTTTCCACTAAGTGCAACACCGCTAGCGGAACTTCTCACATTTCACCATTTATACGAGAAAGTTTCCTCTAAGCACAACACCACTAGCTGAACTCCTCACCTCCATCATGCAGTGGAGAAAGTCTCCATTAAGTGCAACACCACTAGTGGAGCTCCTCACCTCCATCTTACAGGCGAGAAAGTCTCCGCTAAGCGCAAAACCGCTAGCAGAACTCCTCACCTCCATCTTGCAGGTGAGAAAGTCTCCACTAAGCGCAACACCGCTAGCGGAGCTCCTCACCTCCATCTTGCAAGCGAGAAAGTCTCCGCTAAATGTAACACCGCTAGCGGTACTTCTCACCTTCATCTTGCAAGCGAGAAGGTCCCTGCTATGCCACTAAGCTAGCTGTGCTTCTTACAACTACCTCTTAGTGGAGAGACTCCCATCAACAGCAGCTCCCGAGGCAAAGCCTCATAACAACAACAACCGTCACACGGTGTTGCTGTCATGATCTGTTCCTCCGGGAAAAGTAAGGGGACATGTCAACACAGTCTTCGACGGCCCTGATCAGGCACGTTAACCCCTTTTCACTTGGGTATCAAAGATTGGGCTCGCTACCCAACACTCGCTGCTCAATGCAGCTCCCCTCAACAAACAATATATCAACCAAACGGAGGTCTATCTCAGTCGGGGAGTAGGGGACTCCCTGGGAGGCCTAACAAGGGCCTACCCGAAAGGGTATAAAGCGTTTGATTAGAACAAATCTATGGTTGATAACGCACTAACGCTAATTATACTTTCGCAAGACTAGCAGAAGTAACACTTTAAACCGCTAGGCAACTCCCCAACGACTGGGGACTTGGGGGACTTGTACTTACATGAGTATTTACCTAAAACATAATTAGCTACAATGAGCCACGCTCATGCCACTGATAGCGGTTCCAAATGGCCATCAAGGGTGTGACCTACGGAAACACTACCAGACAGGCTATCGCCTGAGCTCAGGCTCAACCTAGAATCACCATTGATACGCTGCCACGCGCCGCACCAATATCACCTCGCTGAAGTATCAGAAGCTGGGAATAGAAGCATATCAGTCTCACATCAAAGACAAGGAAGAGACCATTCTCTTCCCCACCTATAAAAGATTCACTTCTCTCTCCTCATTGATTACGCATTTACTGCTTACCTAACATTATTCTGTCAACCCAAACTTACATTGACTAACTTAGGCATCGGAGAAGAGAAGACCGCCAACTGCGGTCTCCCTCTAACACCCTGTGCATCAGGTGGAGATGCAGACATCAGGGGGAGATGTCTACACGTATGGTCTCGAAATTTGAAGGGTGTGTTGTGCTCTTTTTCCTCTTCGATCGAGGTTATTTTATTCCAATTGGATTTTTGTTACTCGGCAAGGTTTTTAATAAGGCAATGAGAGGAGAACCACGTTTGGGCCATACAAGGGGGAGTGTTCAAGTAAATCTTGAATGTATGTCTAGCCCAAACTCTAGGTTACTTAAACAGTCAATGTAATATTAGAGATAATATCGCAGAATCTTGGAGATATCCAATCAATGTAATATTACATTTCCTTGTACAACTCTAATTTTATACCTTGTAATTCTCTATATAAAGAGGCTTCTATTATTAATGAAAGCACGACTCAATTCTCTCCCAATTTCAATTTTCCTTAAACAGTCTTTTAATTATTGTGCTGAATTAATGGATCCCACATAATATCTCTTTATAATCCCTGCATTTTAATTTATATATCCATGGTTTCCCTACTTTTTTTTTTTTTTTTTCATTAAGTTTTCCCTACATAACGTCTATCACTTTAAAGTGATATATACAATATGATACATAATTATGAAGTAGTCTAATTACACGTATAGAAATACGTGTAATTGCATTCTAAACACTAGAATTATGCTAATCTCTAAATCAATTATTATATAATTAATTTATTTTTATTTATTTTATAGGAAATAACTGAAATTGCTTAAACGAGATAAAATAGTGATGTGCAGGTAACTAATTAAAGAGAGAAAAAAAATCATTTTCTTCTAATCAATCACATACCGCTACTGACCCCTACTCTTATCTCCTTTCTCTCGCAGCCGCACGCCACACCAAATCATCTATCACTTACATATCAATCAACTCAAGCCACCAATGGGTACATCTTTTTCTCTTGTGAAAGAAACGGATCGGCCACCACCATCATTCATTCCCTCGTGTCGGAAACAACCATCACGACACCAATTCTTCATTAATTTCTCAAGGAATTTCAAAGAGCATCAAGATTTGAAATTAGGTATAAGTGGAAAGATATAAATCAAGACTTGTCAAATTTACTCCATAGCAAATTGTGACTTGTTCTTGTGATTTCTCTTTTCCTCTTCACATTTTCCTATTTTATTTGATGTATATTGTCGTTGATTTGTTGATGGGCGGTGAGTACTTTATTTAGGAAACTAGGATTTGAACCCTATTATGAATTTGATGTAATAAATATACTTTAATTCAATAGTTTTCAATTTCATATATGGCGTATGTTCTAATCTATAATATTTAGCTTAGATGCATGATTAGGAGCTTGATTAACTCCTAAATGTGTGGATGAGCATGTCTAAAACAAATTAGGGCGCATAATTACCTTTCTAAATTATGGTAGAACATTACTTTTAAACATGGTTAGTTACAATACCAATTTCGATTACCGTAATCTCTAAATCAATTATTATGTAATTAATTTATTTTTATTTATTTTATAGAAAATAAGTGAAATTGCTTAAACGAGATAAAATAGTGATGTGCAGCTAACTAATTAAAAAGAGAAATAAAAATCATTTTCTTTTGATCAATCACATACCGTTACTGACCCCTACTCGTATCTCCTTTCTCTCGCAGCCACGCACCACATCAAATCATCTATCACTCACAGATCAATCAACTCAAGCCACCAATGGGTACATCTCTTTCTCTTGCCAAAGAAACGGACCAGCCGCCACCATCATTCATTCCCTTGTGTCGGCAACAACCACCACGACACCCATATTCTACTTTTCATATTTGTCTTTCTTTTCTCTCACTCCTCTACACCAATTCTTCATTAATTTCTCAAGGAACTTTAAAGAGCATCAACATTTGAGATTAGGTATAAGTGAAAAGATATAAATCAAGACTTGTCATATGTACTCCATAGCAAATTGTGACTTGTTCTTGTGATTTCTCTTTTCCTCTTCACATTTTCCTATTTAATTTGATGTATATTGTCGTTGAATTGTTGATGGGCAGTGAGTACTCTACTTACGAAACTAGGATTTGAACCCTAATATGAATTTGATGTAATAAATATATTTTAATCAATGGTTTTCAATTTCATATATGGCATATGTTCTAATCTATAATATTTGGCTTAGATGCATGATTAGGAGCTTGATTAACTCCTGAATGTGTGGATGAGCATGTCTAGAACAAATTAGGGAGCATAATTACCTTTCTATTTTATGGCTAGGACATTAGTTTTAAACATGGTTAGTTACAATACCAATTTTGATTGCCGTATTGGCTAGCTTGAGAACTTTGATTATAGAAATCTTCTCCTTTTGGTGTGACTAAAGGCCCTAACAAGGCTCTAGATTGGTCTAACTAAGTTTTCTACCACCCTTGATCTGGAGTAAGAATATCATTTAAGAAATCTAATAAGAATATCATTTAAGAAATCTAATGACCCATGAAACTTGAAAAGTCTTGGATACAGTTCTTGATGCTATTATGAATTGAATGACCATTGTAGAAACATATTTGTGCATTAAATTTGGCTACAAGGATACCCTAGTAACCTAATTTCCATTTCGGATTATCTTTTATTATCTTAATTTTTAGTTGCCACTTTCATTTTTCAAAATCAAAAATCCAATTCCACAAACTGCTTTCATTGTCGATACCACTTGGTTGTGAGTTTCTGCATTTACTTAAGGTTATTCTCTCGACCCACTTTAGGCATGGTTGTTTCAAGTAGGGCATGTAAATAGCTTGGTACTGTTTTTTAGGTTTTATTTGTTAAATTATTAGTGACTTAGTAATCAGCATAACAAATGATTGAAAATAGCCTTTCAATCCCCTTGGTACGTACGATAATCTCAGGTTTAAATACTTCTCATTCTTTGATGACCGTGCCCTTATTGCGGGTTCAAATTTCTCTAAAACAACCGAAATTTCCGTCAAAATTTTCGTAATTTTGAAGTACAAAAATGAAATTCATATGCTATCATTTTCGCTAGGAATTTCCCAAAATTTTCCGAACATTTCCCCGAAATTCTGAATTTTTGAAATATCTACAACCATAAAATATATCTAAACATTCGCACTGAAAGTTTGTCCGAAATTTTTTGTGTGAAATTTGTATGTCACCGATAATAAATTTTTTACTTCATATTTTCATAAAGAAATTATGAAATTTTGATTTTATTTGCAATCAAATTGAATATAAGAAAAAAACTTTTTTGGTTTTATCTGTTACCAAAGTTGAATGTTCCAATAACATCATGATTCCATTTGTAATCATGGCTAAATACACCCAAAAACCCATTGAATCATGTTTGTTCACAAAGATTCCATTTGTAATCATGACTGGATATGCAAAAACCCATAAAATCATGTTCGTTCACAATAATTCTAAATCTACCTATATCTATGACTCTCTCCTATAACCTTTGATCACTAGATTCACGAAGCAAGCCAAAAACAAATAGAGAAAAAATTTGAGAAGAATTGAAAGAGGTGCGAACTGGAGAAGAGGAGAGGAGTTGAAGACTGTAAATAACAAGCTTGGATGATTTTCAGTCTTACAAGGTATGTTATAATTTATATATACTTAGAATTGTTTGTTGCATAATTTATATATACGGAAAGGTAATTATATTTTAAATAGTTCCTTTGTTAGTTTGTTATAAGATTCATTATTTATGCATGTTTTTCTATTTATGAAAATATTTAGTGTCACTTAGTAGATAAAATATTAATAAATAAAATAGGGTGTGACTATTGCCACCCTACCATTTTATTTGTTTACCCTACTCACTCATTACACCCTACATTTTGATTTCAATTATTAAATATACTTATCTAACCCATTTCTCTTTCCAAAAATATCCTTATATCCAATTAAAAAATGACTTTTCTTAACGAAAATCTCTCATTTAATTTATACCAATAAAAGAATTAAATATATTCCTAATAAAATCATAATTTGATTTACTTCCATTTTTTTATTTGTACTTTCAGTTTCAAGGTTTTCATCTATTTTAATCCATGTCAAATTTTTAGTAAATTATAGTTAATAAGCAATGAAGAATAGATTCATTTTTTTTTTGTGTTTTATACTTTTACATCGGTGTTCACAAAAAGTATTGCAAAGATTTTGATGAACTTAATACTAATGATTTTGTGAATTAAATAACGAATTAACGATGAAATGCAACAAAAAGACAAAAAAATATCAAATTAGGGTGGAGAAGATAAAGATTAATATTATCCAATAAAAAATTAAGTAGTCTTTGTATTTAATTAATTTATTATGTATTTAGTTATCCTTACAAATTTGAATTCTAGAAAGTTAATAACTTTTTAGTCATTTTACACTTGAATAATATAGTCTTTCAATAATTTAAATATTTGTACAGTAAACTAAAAAAATGATAAGATAGTAATAGTCCCACCCGTTAAATATATGTGATTTGAGACCTCTACTCTTGGGCCCTGGCTTCTTAATTGAGTGAATCGCAGGCGGCTCGATAGCCTTGACTTTTGTCATAAAAAAAACAAAAGATAGCCTTGACTTTCCATTTTGAGTGGGCCTTTTTTTTCAATGATACATTTTGAGTGGGCCTTGCGTACCCGCATACTGTGTTGTTTATGTGGAGCTCATGAACCATCAATCTCTGCTCATAATATCCTCGTGTTGGGTGTACTCGTATTTGTGTGGAAACTAAATTTCTTATTTTAGCAGAGGAGAATGAAAGAGGGATTCAGAATCTGAACTCGGGCTTTAGATGCAAGTAAAATACTTATCTCAAAAATATTACAGACCTCGTGTCAAGATGCGGCTCTTTTTAGTAAAATTTCGTATATGTCATAAATTAATATATGGTAAAATTTCCGAACAAATTTACCTAATACTTCCAGCAATACAATACAATATATATACATATATATATATATGTAAAACGTGCACGCAAGTCTCTCCCCTGAAACCTAGCTAGCATACTTGTTTGTTCACAGAATAAGAAAACTCTTCGTTAGTTCAAAGCAATTTATGTATGTGTGACTTTTGAGGAACTCAGGTACGTACGTACTGTCCACTTTGTAAATGCGTCCTATGAGGAATGGAGCTCTTAGTTGTCCTAACTTGGAAGAAAGCTGTGGCCTCTCTCAGAGGTCCTAGCTAGCTAGCTCACTCTACAAGGAAGACTATAGGAAATGATTTACATTATTCACACTTAAGGGGTTTTTATCAACGATCGTATCTAGCAAGCTTGGCTAACTATAAGAAGGAAGGCGATTAAACTAACTAGCTACGTACTCTAGAAAATGTGGAAGCTTAAGGTTGCAGAAGGTGGGGATTCCTCAGCTTACATTTACAGCACAAACAACTTTGTCGGAAGGCAGACATGGGAGTTTGATCCCGACGCAGGAACTCCTGAAGAGCGAGCTGAGGTTGAAGAGGCCCGTCTTCATTTCTACAACAACCGCTATCAGGTCAAGCCTAGTGGTGACCTTCTTTGGCGTATGCAGGTATATAGCTAGCTACTTGATTCTTGCTTTTACGGGCGGAACTAGAATTTGAAATTTAAGGGTCTAAGACATGGAATCATCGACTTGGGGTACATGAATGCAGGCAAAATATTTAAAAATTTTCAGCAGCGGATCTGAACTCAATTATATTACATGCATTCTTGTACCACAAATTTGATTCTTGCATCAAAATGTTCTTTCTAGCTAGTCACTAATTAAATTCACCCTCATTGTTTGATTTAATGGCAAATGATGATGAACTTTTTAGCCACCGAATTCCAAAAGAAAGATCTGGATATGCCAGTGTCGTACACGTACGTGCCTGTGTATGTCACAAGTTTTCACAACGTCCTCATGAGCCACGACTCCGCTACATCTCACTCTAACCACCCAACAATATGAAAAAGTAATTTTTTTTTTTTTTCAAGTCCTTGGTAAACGTGGGAAAATCATCCTGTTTGATTTTTTTTTTTTAAATGAATTTGGAACCCAGCTTAACTGGGAGGTTCAGCCCCACGTCTGATTCCATGTATTGAATTATAATTTTACATTAGGGGGACATATAACCTAAACGCCGAGCTACATAAAATAGGTTACATTGATATTCATAGAGAATGTCTGAAATAATATCAGGTGCCTCCTTTTTTTTAAGTACTTGAAAAGAGGGCTAGCTCTAAAAGAGGTACTGATATACTTGACTAGTTTTCAAAATTCGAAGCGGAATCAAACATATACACCTCATTATATATAATGGGGAATAATTAAAATGATGTTTAATTTAGTCCTTGGTTCGAATATACCAGTTCTTAATTCTGTTAACTATTGTAAACTGCAGTTCCTCAGGGAGAAGAAGTTCAAACAGACAATTCCTCCAGTAAATATTGAAGATGGCGAGGTTATCACACATGAAAAAACCACAGATGCACTGAGAAGGTCTGTCCACTTCTTCTCAGCGTTGCAGGCAAGCGATGGCCATTGGCCTGCGGAAAATGCCGGCCCTTTGTTTTTCCTTCCTCCTTTGGTCAGTAACTTGCTTCTCTATCGCTATAATTTACAGTCATCAATACTAGAGGTACCATGCATTGTGAACTTTTGTGAATAGACAGAAACATATACATGTTTATGTGCATACAAACTCATCTTCACCACCTTTCAAACCCAGAACAAAGTGGGAAATGGTGATCAAGGATCCTGAAAAACCACAGTTCTTATCAGTACCACGTTAAACAATCACTACATCTGAAAAATATAAATGGTTGAGGATCGATTAGTATAAAACTTACATTAATTGATAGAATTTTTGCTAGTTTCTTTACAAACACAAATGTCTGTACGCGCGCGCGCGTGTTTAACAAATTGGAGGTTTCGTGCTAGCTTAATGTAACGTATTATTTAAGTTTTTCCTCATTATTTTTATTACTATATACTAGTTTATAACTACAAACTGAAGTTGAGTTTCTACGCTAAACTTTCAGGTCATATGTATGTACATTACTGGGCATCTTAACAGTGTATTCCCTGAAGATCATCGCAAAGAAATTCTGCGTTACATATACTATCATCAGGTTCATATATTCTTTGACATTTTTTGGCACAAATAAGAACAAAAGTTTTCCACTTCGACCTTTTAATTTTTTATGTGTATTTCGGGTACTTCAGAATGAAGATGGTGGTTGGGGACTACACGTCGAAGGTCACAGCACCATGTTCAGCACAGCTCTTAGCTATATTTGTATGCGTATTCTCGGAGAAGGACCTGATGATGGTGGCCAAGACAATGCTTGTCCAAGAGCAAGAAAGTGGATTCTTGATCATGGTGGTGTCACACACATACCCTCTTGGGGAAAGACTTGGCTTTCGGTAAGGACCAGCCAGTAATGCTAGGGCCGCCAAATCTGTACTCATCAAAAGCTGTTGATCAGTACTTTGTTTCAAATAATTAAATGATGGTAATTTAGACCAAATTGGACTATTTTGTGACTGCCAGTATCTTTAAGTTTATAAGTTATATTTCTGTACTGAGGAGGAGTGTGGTACGTTGCAACAGGCTCAAATGCTGTGCTTATAATGAGATCCACAAAAATGGTTTTAATTTTATGAAAACAATTTTCTGTAGATACTTGGTTTGTTTGATTGGTCTGGAAGCAACCCTATGCCCCCTGAGTTTTGGATTCTTCCTTCGTTTCTTCCTATTCATCCAGGTAATTTAATTTGTACAGTTGCCTGCTCTCTTTAAGTCATTAATTTCTTTCCGTTTTCCATTTTGAAATGCTAGAACTACTCATTTATATGTATTGGTGATTTTAGTTTTATACTTTGATTATAATCACTTTATCATACAAATGCAGCAAAAATGTGGTGCTATTGTAGGATGGTCTACATGCCAATGTCATACCTATATGGAAAAAGGTTTGTTGGCCCAATTACACCTCTCATTCTTCAATTGAGGGAAGAACTTTTTATTCAACCTTACAATGAAATCAATTGGAAGAAAGTACGCCATCTATGTGCCAAAGTGAGTTTTTCAACTTGATTTACTTCAAATTTCAAGCCATAAATTAGTTTATGTGTCAGTCCTGAATCATTTGATTACACTAATTTAATTGTAGGAGGACATCTACTATCCTCATCCTTGGATACAGGATCTCCTTTGGGATAGCCTCTACATTTCCACAGAGCCTATTCTTACTCGTTGGCCCTTCAACAAGTTGATCAGAGAAAAGGCTCTTCAAGTGACGATGAAGCATATTCATTACGAAGATGAGAACAGTCGATACATTACCATTGGGTGTGTGGAAAAGGTAATGTCTACGGAGAGCATCTTCCACGGTATAGTAGATAGGATCGAACTCATGATCTATCCTGGTCCTATCTCATTTTTTATTCTAATGTTTTTTGTACAACTCAACAAATAGGTGTTATGTATGCTTGCCTGTTGGGTTGAAGATCCAAATGGAGACTATTTCAAGAAGCATCTGGCAAGGGTCCCGGATTATTTATGGGTTGCTGAAGATGGAATGAAGATGCAAGTTAGTACACAACAATACATTTTATTGATACATTAGCAATAAAACGAGCTATAAGATTGTTCTTTTCGTCTTTTTCTACTTTGAAAATATATGATATGTTGTGGTGCAGAGTTTTGGCAGTCAGGAGTGGGATACTGGTTTTGCCATTCAAGCTTTGCTTGCTACTAATCTAACGGACGAAATTGGACCAACGCTCGCTAGAGGACATGACTTCATAAAGAAATCTCAGGTTTATTTCTAGTTCTAATGAAGTCACTCGTCATGTTTTTAGTTAGTCTAGCTAATTAATGACTCTGCACTCCATTTTGAAGGTCAAAGACAACCCATCTGGTGACTTCAAAAGCATGCACCGCCACATTTCCAAAGGATCGTGGACTTTCTCCGATCAAGATCATGGATGGCAAGTTTCTGATTGCACTGCAGAAGGTTTAAAGGTTAGTAACTTTGCTCAAATGCTTCACGTCAGTTTTTCTTATCCTCCTGTTATTACTCCATGTTTCTCACCATAGTCACCTCCACAGTGTTGCCTTCTATTGTCGATGATGCCATCGGAGATAGTTGGTGAAAAAATGGAACCTGAGCGCTTATACGATTCTGTCAATGTTCTACTTTCCCTACAGGTGATATAACTAACTTGTCTGAACTGATCAAATCTGGAAAAAGTTACTAATGATTCTTTCACCCTACAAGAGCTGCTTTACGTTCAAGATTTTAATCAACTTTCAGCAGTTTTAACTACTTCTACATTCTAGAAGGAAAGGGAAAAAAGGAAAAAAAAAAAAAAACTACACCATTCTGGTTCATTGGTTTTTATGTCTCTGAAATAAAAATAAATGCTCGACTTTACTTATCACTGCAGAGCAAGAATGGTGGTTTATCAGCCTGGGAACCAGCAGGGGCAGCAGAGTGGTTAGAAGTAAGAACTTTAACAAATTAATAGCATGCGTTCATGTTGATCATGTGGAAAAGCAGTCAAGTGAGTTGGCATATTCTTACTTGTTTTATTTCCTCAGCTGTTAAATCCGACAGAGTTCTTCGCAGACATAGTAATTGAGCATGAATATGTTGAGTGCACTTCATCTGCAATCCAGGCTTTAGTACTGTTTAAGAAGCTACACCCTGGACACAGGAAGAAAGAGATTGAACATTTCACCACCAATGCTATACACTACCTTGAAAATATACAAATGCCGGATGGTTCATGGTATGTATCTATTCTAGCAAATCAATCTATGATTTGAAAACGTGTTAGTTTCACATATCCAGAAAAAAGGAACTTATCAAGTAAGGATGTGAACAGGTATGGAAACTGGGGAGTTTGCTTCACATATGGTACCTGGTTTGCAGTAGGAGGATTGGCAGCAGCTGGCAAGACTTTCAGCACTTGTGCAGCCATGCGCAAAGCGGTTGGTTTTCTCCTCACAACGCAGAGAGAGAACGGTGGTTGGGGAGAGAGCTATCTTTCATGTCCGCAAAAGGTTACTAAATAACTAAAGCTTCTTGTTTCTTAATCTGTCTTGAATGTAGAAACTCAATATCTCTCACTTGGGTGATACGCACAGACATACATTCCTCTCGAAGGAAATCGATCCAATTTAGTACATACTGCTTGGGCTATGATGGGTCTCATTCATGCGGGACAGGCAGAAAGAGACCCAACACCTCTTCATCGTGCAGCAAAGTTTATAATTAATTCTCAACTGGAAAATGGTGATTTTCCCCAGCAGGTATCTTTCTTAGCAGAACAAAAGTTGCATTATGTACAAGATAACATTTTATGTTTGTTTTACGTAGTACTTGCAGCGTTTTGTAACCATTAAACACTGAATTAATATGGCAGGAAATCACTGGAGTCTTCATGAAGAACTGCATGCTACATTATGCAGCTTATAAAAATATATTCCCACTCTGGGCTCTTGCAGAATACCGCAAGCGGGTTCCATTGCCTTCCTAGGCCAGAATTGTTCACCCTATTATGTAGCTCGTTCAAAATAAAGGATCAAACATGAAACCTCAGTAGATGAAATTCCTTAGACTGGGCATATATATGAATGTCACATTACGAATCTAAGATAAAACAATAAATTACAATTTCATTCTGTTTGGTTAATAAACATTAAACAATGCGCCTCTTCATTTTAACGTTGTTCTTTTCATTCGCACGTACGTTGATCACATTCATGTACTTCACTACTTTTCATTTGGACTTTGATCACATGAATGTGATCTTCACTACTTTGAACAACTGGTTCAAATACTGTTCCATCAACAGAATGAACGCATGCTACATTATGCAGCTTACCGAATATCTACTACACACCACGGGCTGTTGCAGAATAAAACAGTGGTTGTCGAAATTCTGCTTCTCATGTTAATGGTATACCACACATATATGTTTTCAAATAGTCTAAAATCCCAAACAGAATGTCTGGGTGAGCATTCGTCTTAAATATGAATGTCAATCAGTGTATGCAAGCAATAGATTACATCATCATACAGTGGGTTGATAATAAGGAATGTTTTCACATGATGTTGGTCTTTTTTTTATTCATTTCACATTCATCTCATTCCTGTTTCATTAAACCGGTAACAATCATATTAGGATGCTTGCTGCCAATAAGGAGCAGCATAAAGGTGAATATGGCAGCAAGTAAATACAACATATCTTGTAGTATTATTACTTCTTTTTTTCTTTTTTTCTTTTTGGGTTGGGAACTCATTTCAAAGAGTCAAAACTAATGCATCAGGAAAGTTCAATTGTTCTCATCTTGAGGAGATGAGACATTTATTATGAACCCAGATTTTTGAGCACACAGTAATTAGATTGATTTGAGCGAGTTTGAGAAAAGATCTCATACAGATAACAATTCATTATCTCGAGTGATAAAAGCTGAACAAAGACATATTTCAGAGGGCCTCCAATACCTGACAACGATATTCTCCAAGGGCCCAAACGGGGAAAATGTTTCGGTATGCTGAATAGCTAATCATACAGTTCTTGTTAAAAACTCCCATGATCTCCTGCATGGGGAATGCCCAAAAAGTATTAAGTTCATGTAGAACTGACAATCACAGATACAGAAATTATTGAAGTTTATGAAATAACCAAGTTTGAAATTGTAGTCTCTTGAAAATAATAGTTTAATCACAGTTGAGAAAATATAACTCTTTTGGTGAAGAACTGTGGGAAAAATTGGCCAGATTTACCTTCTGGGGAAAATCTCCATTTGCCATTTGAGAATTTATTAGTACCCTAGCTGCACAGTGCAATGGAGTTGGGTCTCTCTTTGCCTTGCAAAAATACAGGAATTAGAAATCAGCACCAAAAATGTGGAAGTCCCTATAGTTAATCCATCAGAGCACCTAAAAAAATGTTAAAAGGAAATTGAACATCATATAATATTCCAACATCATTTGGATCCCTATAATGGATTACATTTTGTTAAGGATAACAGAAAATTGGATTGATTGATTTGTATATATCACATGGGAAAGAGAAAAGAAGACACGAATGCAAATTAATAAATTATGCACCATCTTCTTAGAAACAGAGGAGGAGGAGGAAGAAAAGAATAGAGATATAAATATATTTTTCTCAAGGAAAAAGGAAGAAGCAATATATGAGGTAGATGGTTATAGAATTGATGTCAACTAATGAAAGAAGTTAGTATCCAAATGTACCTGCCCAGCACCAAGCAGGGCCAACATAGCCCATGCAGTATTGACTATATGTGGCCTATTATCCTGAAGATTTGAATACACCTGTTGGGAAAGACATAAAAAAAATCACCAAAAAGTTGCACATATTAATCATAGATCACATATCTTGTCAGATTTGTACAAAAGTGGCAACACGAAAGTAGATAATTATATATGATCGGTAAATATAATAAGTTCAAGCCTAGAAAAGACAAGGAAAGGATATATCAAAATTGATACACCATTTACCTTGTTCTGACATGATAGATAACTTTCTCCCCAACCACCAGAAGCAAGCTCTTTGGATAACAAAAAATCACATGCTTTACGGATGCTAGAGCAGTCTTCATAAGTCCTTCCAGCAGCAACCAAACCCTTTATTCCAAACCACCCAGCATATGTGAAGCAGACTCCCCAAGAACCGTACCTAGTATGAAATCTCCACAATTTAGGTATTGCAACTAATTTCATAATACCATGCAAATAAAATGTGAAAGCCTAGTTATTGGTAATTTGCCTAGGAAACTATGAAGCAGTCATAATAACATGAAAGTTTCAATGTATATATTAACAACTGAATTTTGAAAACAAACCAAGAGCCATCTGTTGCTTGCATCTTTTCAATGAACTTTGCAGCATTAGCAATACAGTTTTCTATTTCTTCCCTCCTATGTCCAGGATAGAATTTCTTAAATAGTGTAAGTGCTTGAATTGCTGCTGATGTACACTCAACATATCTGCATCATCATTTCAGTCAGGATGACATCAGGTGTTTTCCATGAGATATATAGGATTAATTGTATAACAATCAACATAAAGTGTGTAGAAATCTTACGGATAATCTATTACAATGTCACCAAAAGTTTCTGCAGGGTTGATTAGCTGAGAATAGGATGGTTCCAAAGCACATATACAAACATTTAATTCACTATCATCAATATGAATAGCAGTATAGAATGAAGAGGAAATTAGGTACATATTTATAGTTGGAGATGTTAAAGTAAGAGAAGCATAACTGATACTCACCTCCAACCACTTGTATGATCTAGTCAATTCATAAGTTGCAAATCCACCATCATCATTCTGTGGTGCTTCCGGAAACAAGATTAGCAAATTAGTTTGGCCTCAAAAATTAAAGAGAATAAATAAAAAAATTCCAACCAAAATGGAGAAATATGTATTCTGCCAAAAAAAAGAGATACTGAATTATGGAATGAAATATAGCTAATGATCACCTGTAAGGAAAGGGTAACATTAACAGCATCATATAATTTCTTCATATCCAATGATTCCCCAACTGTTTCTGTTGGAAGTGTTGATAGTAGTAAAGCAGCCTGCACGAAAAAATATATGTTAGTACACTATCGAGTGTTTCTGTATGTGAAATTTTGAGTGACCAAGTTACCTTCAGTCCTTCCGCCGTGCAGTCAGAGATAGGCCATCCATGATCTGCTGTTGAGAATGGCCAAGCACCTTTTGAAATGTGTCGATACCAAAAGTTTAGATCACCAGGACAATCTTCTAAGACCTACCGAGCAAAGTATAAGTCAAGCGAGGATAATTAGAAGAATTGTTACAAGACAAAGTGATTTTCTGCCCAAAACAAACCTGAGAATCTTTTATGTATTCATGTGCTTTTCTTAAAGTAGGTCCATATTCTTTAGCAAGGTTAGTAGATATTATTGCTTGCACAGCAAAAGAAGTATCCCATGCCTGGCTCCCATTGTAGCCCTGCAGCAGAAAAGCAAAAACGACAGAATAATTTGGCAACATATTCAAGGTAAGTTTATAAGCAACTCTAACAATTTGGGACCAAACGGAGATTGCAGAAGGTGAGAAAGAGAGAGTGGGAGATGGGAGAATCTTCAAATCAGCCTGAGACAGTTTAATGCTATTTAATAACCTGCATTTTCATGCCATCTTCTGCGATCCACAAATAATCATATAGTCTTGGAAGATGCAACTTGAATGCCTCTGAGTTTGGATCCTCCGCCCAACAACAAAGCATATTTAACACCTGCATCATTAACAAATTGACAATTCGACTCAGTGCATCTGAATGAATCTGTAAACTGCAGCACTGTTGATAGATGCTTCAGATCCATTAGCAGATGAGTGTTGTACGTTTGGAATACTCAATTACTGATGCAACTTGAAATAGACATTACTTTATACAATCATACGCAATAGATGTTTGAGATCTGTTGACAAATGATCGATGTTTGGAAGAGTAAATTACTAATGTGATAATGTCACTTGTGATAGTCATATGTGTGATATGTGTGAAATCTGTTGGAAGCCATGTGATAATAACAGTAATAAGCATTTAAATGGAATGGTACTAGCAGTGCATAAAATAAAAATAGGATAATAGCACCCAAAAAAAAATCTTCATGAGAAAGACTTGTGTTATAGGATGAAAGGGTACAGGTTACTGACCTAATCAATGTTTATCATGTAGTCTTTTTGCATCCAAGATTATTGAAATATATTGCTCTATTCCTCAAAAGGGTTGTATTCTTGATATAAGTTGTAATGAGTTGTTCATCCATAAGTCATGAACCCAAAAGATAGTAATAAGTTAATAACAATTGTCAGTGGTCTAAAATCACATACAAATTAGTTTTACACCCATACGAGAATTAACACGGACAAACATTGTTTTCCTGAAACACTTATCCGACTTGCTGTTTCAGAGTTTACTATCAACATCTACGAATAAATATAGGCCATAAAGCAAATTATCAGAATTGATGATATGCATCATCAAAATGTCCAATACCTTATTAACAGGGCCAATGCAGATATACCGAGTATTTTCATCTTCATAGTGAATGTGCTGCATAACAGTGTCCAAAGCCTTCTCCCTCAATCTTTTTGCCGGCCAACGCATAAAAACTGGTTCAAGTACATAGTGAAGAGAAGCCCACAGAATATCCTGAACCATTGGGTGTGGATAGTATAGATCTTCCTAACAATTGTGTAAAGCATCCCATGTAAGCATCAACAGAACATTGGTATGAATAGGATACCTGTACAATATGTCTAGAACCTCAACAAGAGAAACGTACAAAAAAGGAAGATATCACCAACCTTTGCACATAGATTACGAGCTTCATTCCAATCAACTTCATGGTATGGGACTGTATATAGCTCCTTTCTCAATGACTGGATTGTAGGTGTAATTGGTCCAACGAATCTCTTCCCATACAGATAAGACATAGGCAAATACACCATTCGACAATGACACCACATCCTTCCTATAAGTGTAAAATTTGATGATTCATAATCCAAGAGCAAAAATAGACATATATGTCACATGCTCACATGTCATAAGAATAAGAAGATACTAAGACCCTAACAATGTAATGGCGCTTAATTCGTATGATCAGAATGGAAACTAAAACGGATCTATTTTCTTGATCAAGGTTTATTAATGAATGGAGATTGAATTTGTTTCTATCCTACCCCAAATGAACCAATAGCATCAACCAAAATGAATAAGTAACCTGGATGAACTGGGAGAGAGTAAGGACACAGCCATACTTCTGGCGGTAGTGGATTATTTCCAGACCATTCATATGCCCCAAGTACCTATAACCATCAAAGACACGATGTCAACTGATATTTCTAAAAGATTAGATAGTTGGCACAATCAGAAAAGATAAATGTCGAGTTCATACTGAAAGCCACATCTTCCCCCATGAAGTGATTGCAGTCGCACCACCATGGTCTAATATCCATTTCCGTGCTATTTCCATTGCCCCTTGTCCATCATCAGCACCTTCTCCAAGCAACCTCAAACTAACATAATTTAGCGCAGTACCAAACATGGTACTTGGGCCCTCAATATGTAGACCCCATCCCCCATCTTTATTCTGCAGAAAGATTTGTCAGTCCATCTCTTCGTTAATGCCTTATTATCCAATATACATGGGACAAGGATGCAATGGCATCAGCTGTATGAAAGCGTTGTAGATGTAATTCACTAATGTGTTAATTGGCTAGTACGAAGATATCAGTAAGTCTGTCTGCAAAGAATTTTATTCTTATTTTTAAAGCATTAGTTACATGAGTAATATTCTTGCCTGATGATTATAGAGATATCTACACATCTCCCGTTGATGCTCTATGGATAACACAGCATTTAGAGCTCCTGTAATTGAAAGTGTAATAACCTGTTTCAATCGGCAAGTGTTACATTCAGCAACATCGACCATTTAACAAATCTTGGTGTGTTTGCGAGTAAAAACTGATAGAGACAAATAATGTTTACAAGTTTCTCCCTTACCAAACCAGGAAGTAGAAACATGGGACCCCCATAATCCCCAGGCCAATGACCATCATGTGCCTGGATTGTTGAATAAAAATTAATGGCCCTGCGTAATGTTGTTGTCACAACCTCTTCTGTCACCTCTTCTGCATCTTTAACTTTGAGTTGTGGTAGATTAGTCACACATGGGTTCTCCTTTGCAAACTACAATTCAGGCATGATGGAGGAAACACATGATAAGTATCATTACTAGATCTATACAGCCTTTGTTTAACGAATTATCACCGATATTCATAAACCACCCATATAAAAGGAGAGAAATACCAGAAACAGAAAAGGAAGTAATCTCTATCAGTCTGAGACCATTGTATGAAAAATGTTGGATGACATATGAATGCATCGAGTTGATAACATGACAATCCAATACAAATCATCTGGGAAGACAAAAAGATTCAAACTTTACAATGCCTATGAATCCACGTAGAAGCTTAAAATGCATTGTGAACATAACTTGACCACATTGTGCAATTGCATTCTCAAACTCACCAGTACCATACATACATACAATTCCGAGATCCACACAACCTTATTAAAAGTTTATTCAATTTCTATACATAACCAAACACAAAGATCAAAGCTTCATTATTTCTTCAACAGCATTATGAACAGCTTTCTATTTCCATGTTCACCAGTCACAAGACAGATCAAATAAACAAATACCCTTTCCCATTCTTGACAAAAAAGTCTTAACCAGGTTCCAGGAATAAATAAACAAACACCAATGAAATGAAAAACAAACAAAAACCCAGATGAAAGCTCAAAAAAAAATCCAGAATCGGGTGTGTTTGTAATACCTGAATTCTCATGAGGAGATCAGAGCTGTGCTTGGTCTCAAATCGATTGTCCCAGAAACCTTTCCGGGCATCTTCGATTTGTTGAAGCTCTTCAGGGGTCCCAAGCTCTGGATGGTACTCCCAAACTTGGCGTCCCAAGTGATTGTTCACACTCCTCAGCCATTGATGATCACCACCTTCTCTTACTGTGTCTGCCCCAACTTTCAGCTTCCACATTTTGACTTGAATGGGTTTCTTGAAAACCAATGGGAGGCTTAGATTTTGGGTCCTTTTTTTTGTTATGTGGGTTTGTTGTTTTAACTGTTGACAACTGAAAGAAGAAAAAGAAAGTTCATTTTTTTCAACTTCGATTTCCAGTAGCTGCCGGTTGGAATAGAAGAAAACTGAAAAAGAACAGAGAGCTTGGTTTCCCCTCCTTTGGACTCTACCAATAGGACTAGAGATTCTAAAACGACCCTCCAATTTGTCCTCTATTAATTTATTCTTCAAAACAAATATTTAATCACTAATCAAGATTAACAAGGCAACTCTTAAACATCGAAAATCTTATAGTACTTTAAAATATTAAAATTTGAGAGTCGGGTTTCATTAAATTATCCGTGCAGTGTGTCTAAGTTAATGGATTTCAGCCCTATAATTTGCAGATTTTAAAACATTATAGAACACTGTCTTGATCATTCTTCAATCTCGAGTCTTCCTAATATACTTATTAATTAGTTATTCAACATTGTTATAGTGATCGATAATTTTCTATTAAACACTCATTTTAAATTGTTTTCTAAATAAACACTACGATAATTGTCGAATATCATAAAAATTCTTTGGTGTAACGTTATTGGTTACCCAGCAGCCAACACTATAACATATTAACATAAAATGTTGAGATATAATCGGAAGAATTTTAATTGCATTAGTTTCAAGTAAACTTCAATTGTCTAATGTATTTAGAATTTCTCGTGAGATTTCAATACTTCAAACCATGTGGACACAAGAATTTTGAAATTTATAGCCATGTGACCACATCACCTAGTTTGTATTATATACAAAAGGTGATCTACTAATAATTAGTTGAGAAGATAAAATACTACTTTAAGACTTAGGAAAAATTTTGTAAACAGTACACTAAGTAAAAGCCACTAATAATTTTCATACATAAAGTTTCAAACCGAGCATTTTGGTACACGGATTCTCGAGCCCAACCCACTATATAGATACGACTTCAATAACGCTGTTAACTTTAATGTCATTATTCATTTATTGAAGGATAATTTAGTACTTTCACACTCTAGCTCATTTTTTTGGTAAAAAAAAAAAAGGAAAAAAAAAAGGGTATCTCTACTGTCTCCACACCCGGGTGCTCGAATTCAATCTCGGGAAGCCTCCCCTTCACAGCCCGAGCCGGAATTTCGAAATGTGGCAACATCTCAACCCCCATAAGCTTCTCCAAATCCTGATACCCCAACCCATCAAGAATCTTCACATGCCATCCCAGCTCCGCCGCCGCCACCCAGAAACCTCGACCCGGCGACCACCGCATCTCCTCCACCTTCCAAATCCATACCCACCAAACTCAACCCCAGTTCTAATCCCACCAAAACCCTATTCTAATCCCAGCCCCATCTTCATCACTGATCACCACCACAATCCCTGCGCCCATCCCCATCATTATGTTCCTGATCATTCATCGCACCCTCCACCGCCTCATACAGATCTGGTCCGTCTCCGGAACCGACAAAACCAGCCACTCGAAAGACCAGGTGGTGGAGCTGATTCAGCCACTCGAAAGACCAGGTTTGTTGCGCTGCTCGTGGAGGCTCTCGGCTGCGGCCGCAATGTCGGCGACGGAGGTCACGGGAGCAACAACATTCGCATTCTCGAGCAAATCGTCAGGATCATTCATTTTCTGATTGGAGAAATCCAAGAGAATGATGAATTGATGAGATTGAAGTAGAAGAAGAGCGGCGTAGGGGCCGGCGGCGGAGATTGCTTGGCTTCTCTACTGCTTGGTGGCGGAGCAAGTCGGGTTATGGTCGGGAAGGACCGGAAGAGGCGGTGAGAACCCAGTTGTTGTTGCTGTAGTTGTTGTTGTTGTTGTTGTTGTTGAACACCGGGATTGGGATTATGGTAATGGGTGTTGATTCAGCAGAGGTGAAATGCTGTGGACTGATGGTAATGGTTGGAATTGCAGAGGTGATCGGGATTGGGAAAGGGGCAGAGAGACGGGTGCCCATGGCCGGAGAGAGAGAGAGAGAGAGAGAGAGAGAGAGAGAGAGAGAGAGAGAGAGCACGCTGGGTGCCCAGAGAGAGAAAGCCGGGGGCTCAAAGTAAAAATTGAAAAAGACCATATTACCCCTCAAATTAACGGCGTTATTGACATCGTGTCTACATAGAGGATCGAGTTGGAAAGTTCCCGTACTAAAATGCTCGGTTTAAAACTTTATGTATGAAAATTATTAGTGACATTTATTTTGTGTACTGTTTGCAAAATTTTTCCTTAAGACTTAATTCATTGTCATTTGGTACGCTCAATTGAAAATTATGATTGATTTGATGTATACATATCTAATTTCTAACAACTAGCAGTATTTTTTTGAATCGGCCCAAGAGGTAATAATATCATTCATCACAAATCAGGATAGGTCGTTACATATCCCTCCGCTGCCATTTAAGGACATAGGCAAACAAGAAGATAGTGGTAGTACCCACAGTGATACATACAATAGACTTACCCATTAGACATCAAATACGTAGAGGTAGCGGGGATTCTCCATTGATACTATATCGGAGGCGCTAGAGATCTAAGTTCCTAATACAAGAAACATTATTGTAAAAAACATAAGGTTAGGCCAAAGGCCTAAACCCAAGCCCAATATAGCAATGGACTAGGGCAGAACCCCAACCCAACAGTTAGCTACAGGCCCAAAAGGGAACAACCCAAGGACAACATCACCCAAGCCCTAGCAAGCCAGCCCAAACTAGCCCAAATCGTCATTACTACACGAGTCGCCGCCCTCACCATCTCGTTCGGCGCCACAGTCCCGCTGCTACCTAAAGCCCCGTCACACAAATTTCGACCACAGTGAAACTCCAAAATGCCTGAAAACTGAGCAAACCCGAGACATTACTCTCTGAGATGACTCAGACACCATATTGATGCAGATTCACCGAGAGCCTCCATCGCGTCACTGACCCCAGATTCACAGCAACCAAACTCCAAAACGAAGATGCCACCGCACCCCCCGAACGCCCCGAAATGTAGAGACGCCACCCTAGACCGCCGTAGAGACAAAATCTGCCAGAACTACAAGCACACCATCCACAAGAAACCGCCGCCCTGGAGCCCGCCTTTAGATTACCCGTCCGGCAGTAGCACAAAGAAGCCAGCAGAGCACAGAGGCCCTTTAGACATCGTGCGTCGCCGGACGAGCGTGATTGCACAGAAGGAAACGGTCAAGCTCTTCGCCGCTCTCTTAAACGCTTATTAGAATTTATAAAGAAGAATACAACTAGCAGTATGGAATAGTCACATTCAAAACAATGACAATACACCATCACCAATAATAGCATTTTACGGGCAACTAGCTACAGAGGGATTCTTATGTGGAGCAGCCGCACCACTTGGCGATGCGGCTGACCAATCAGTGTCCAGCAGAAGTATATTTTGGGTATTGCACTTTTAAAAAGCTTGGGTAGTTTCGGAATAAGGAGAAAATTTTTTGGTGTCTGATTGGTCACACGTAGGTACATCTGTTGTACGCAAGATTTTTTCCTAGCTACATGACTCACTACACCAGTATTGGTTGTCAGTTGTCATTGATTGGTCACTAAGATCGATCATGCATGATTTTTGTTGAATGATGTTAAGATTATGTGTGTCTTACCAAACTAGGATTATTTTCTATAGTTGTAATATGAGTGAATGTTCTAGATTTCTAGTTCTGTTTAGAATAGGATTCCTTGTACTCAAAGATTATGTATTTGTACTCCATATATATAGGGGATCTTATTATCAATGAAAGACACAATCATTCTCCAAATTCTCTCTACAATTTTATTTTCCTTAAACATGTTATTAGTATGATCTCTATCCCTAACTTCAAGAAGCCAAAATCCCAGTTTGCTGCGCACCTACCTTTGCCAAGCACAATACCCCTGCGGCATCTGCTTTTGCCTACCAACGCAGCACCTACCCGCCTAGCGTACAAGCCCGCCTGCACACATCCAGGATTGAATCTCAACTGCAATCATGCTCTAGGACCGAAAGCGCACCACCAATCCTGCACTTCTGCAATCCTACCACCCAATCAGGATCGCAAAACAGCCTGTAATCCTACTCCAGGATCGATAGCAAGTGGCAATCCTAAAAGCTTACACATCTGTATCAACACGCGCGTGTATCAAGACTCGTGAAGCAAAGCTTCGAATTACCAAATAAGTTTTATATTAAAGTTCCCGCTTTCAGAATTTAGATTTTATTTTATTTTTCCTTAGGGACTTCTAAAATCCCTTCTTCTTCATGCCACCTTTCTTGTAACATGGGTTCGATATATAAAAGCGGAACCATCGAGAGTTCATGCTAAACTATGAACTAAGGCGTTCGTAAGCTATGGACTAAAAGTGTTCGTGAGCATCAAAAATTGACCATTCAAACACCATTATTTCGATCTAATGCAAATTTCTTGGAAAAATAATTTCTTGGTAGCAAAGAGGCTCAGAAATCCTTAATTAGTTATCGTGGAAGTATTATACTCCGAAACTAATTTATTCTCCTTCGTTTTTAAATGTCGAATGCAAAGCCTACTTTTTGGCTAAATCAAGATTGAGATCATCCCATGCAAAGGACACATGTATTCTCATAGAATCCAGGGGGATTCAGTGGACCGATTCAACCAACTTGCGAACTGTTTAGATGTTTTATGGTGTTGGTTGACATGAAGACACGCTGGCCACATGTCGCACTATCGTCCACTCTTAATGCTGCTTATGATAAACTCCTGACCCAGATTATATGAATATAGACTCACTACCCAAATCATTTCATTCAGTCAATTTGACTTAATAATGTTGGAGAATTTTACATCGAAGACTTTCAATGATTATTGCATATCATTGGGGATTCATGTTGGGCATCAATTCCTATGTACACACCTAAATGATCTCTCGGAAAGCCACCATTAAAGTCTACAATGGTAGCCCGGACATTGGTAATGCGCACCAATATTTCCGCTTGGAGTTATGCAATATCGCGTGTAACTATGCTAATTCGTATACAACCCACAGCCACTCACCTTTCTTTGCGTTATAGCTAGTGACTAGGTGCAAGACTACTATCTCGTACTTTCGCATATTTGAGTGCTCGGTTTATGTGCCAACCGCCACAACGCATCAAAATGGGTCATTAGCAATGAATTCATACATATTTGTGTTGGCTATAAATCTCCAACTATAAGTCCGCTATGTAGAACCCTTGACAGACGATCTCTTTACCGCTAGATTTGGGGACTGTCAATTTGATGAGATAGTCTTCACGTCGTTAGGGGGAGTTTAGAACGTCAACTTTTAACAAGAACAACAAGAATTGTCGTGGTCTGTCTCCACTATATCTCATCTCGATCCCTTAAAAAGCGACCAGATCACATATACCTGCTGCAAACATGCCTGTAAGGATTGATGTCCCCTCAAGAGGACATGACACCACCCAGAGGAGTTTGGCACAGCCGTCATGGATGGTGACATAATGGCATCACAGGTTGTGGGTTCCGCTAGAGAGTGTAGGAGACTCATAGGTTCGATGGATTCTCGCCCTAGGAAGAGAGTGAGTTTGGTACAACTTGATCCATTAATCATTGATACTCAAAATCTGTCTCATGAGAATATTCTGGATTGTGGTTATGTCCAAGAGACATCGTTGGGGGACGCCTCAATGTTAGAACCAATTTATGAGAATATAGATATCTCTACAAACTACACTAGTGTACATGAGGATGTGGGATTATTGAGTCAACCAATGACATCTAACCTTACTTCAAAAGAATGCCAATGAAGAGAAAATTGACCTAAATGGAAAGATGCGATCCAGGTTGAATTGGATTCACTAACAAAGAGGAAGGATTTCGGGGCCTGAGACGCTGACACCTCCTAAACATAAAACATGTTGACATAAATAGGTTTTTGTTAGAAAGCGTGATGAGAAAAAAGAGATTATAGACTCGCTTCATGGCGTAAGGCTTCTCATAACGCCCTAAAATTGACTATGAGGAGACATATTCTCCCGTAATGGAAGTCATTGCACTCTACTACCTTATCAGTTTGGTAGTTTCCAAATAACTGAACATGCAACTTACGAATATGGTTATTACGTATCTTTATGGGGATCTAGATACACAAATATGCACTTGATGGACTTCATTTACTCAAATCAAGTGGCTCTAAACCACGAAGCGCGTTTGCAATGAGGATGCAACGCTCACTAAGTGATTACTTGATTGAGAAGAAATATGATGAACTATGCCCGCGCATTTCCTATAAATGGAATTTGCACGATATAAAATAACTTTAACATAGTTATTGTAATAGAATACTTTCAGGGATCGTTTTTTTATTAAGGGGGGAAATTAAATAGTAATATAGATTATTATCTATTATTATTAGATTAATATTATTTATAATCTTGATAACTTCTAAACTTTAGAATAACAAGTTTCAGATTTGCAATTGTCCCTGTTTATGTTGATGAACATAATTGGAACCCTTAATGAGTTGAGGGAAACCGCTGAACACCTGAAATCCGAGTTTAAGATGAAGGACCTTGGGAGAACATGGTTTTGTCTAGATTTAGAACTTGTATAGGCACTTTGATAAAATCACAAAGCACTCTCATGGTCGTCCGTAGTCTTGATCCTAAGAGGGATTTGCTTCATCCTAGGGATGATGATAAAGACGTGTTAGTGGCAAAAGTGTCCTACCTAAGTGCAATAGGCGCATTGTTATACATAACAAAATACAAAACCGGACACCTCATTTGTTGTGAACTTGTTGGCTAGATGTAGCCCTGCGCCAACGTGACGCCTTTGGACTAGTGTAAAGACAATCATTCGATACTTAAAAGATACGATAGATATGGGCTTGCTGTATTCTTATGGAGAGAAAAGAAAGGATGAAAGATGGAATCAGACTCTATTGGCCTGAAGGCCGTCGTCAACACCGACCGCCGCCTGCTGGAGACCGGGGTGCACGATGTTGCTGCCACCACAGCCATAGGTGGCCGACTTCCTCTGTCCCTTCATCACAATGATGGTGACGTTTTGATGGGTTTTGATGATGTAGGGTACCTCTCTGACCCTCACAAAGGTCATTCCCAAAATGGTTATGTCTTTACCATAGGAAGAAAGGCAATATCTTGGAGGTTTACAAAGCATACCTTGTCGCTACTTTTTCGAATCATGCAGAGATTATTGCTTTATATGAAGCAGTGCATGGGTGCATATGGTTAAGATCTATAGTTGGACACATTCGAAGAACATGTGGTTTGAAGTTTACCACGGATGAATATAAATGTATTTATGAGGATAATACAGCTTGCATTGAACAAATGAATCAAGGTTTCATCAAAGGCGACAACATCAAACATAAATCACCTAAATTCTTTTACAATCAGCAACAACAAACACTTCTAAGGTTTGAAGTGAATCAAATCCGATCATAGGATAATGTAGCGGACTTATTCACTAAGTCGTTACCTAAATTCATCTTCCAGAAACATGTGAAGAGTATTAGAATGAGGAAATTATCCGAACTCCCACGATTATAGCAATCAGAGGGAGATTTTGACATTAGGGGGAGACATGATGTCTACATGTTTGATCTAGAAGAGTGAATGGCGTATTGTACTATTTTTCTCCTCCTCAAGGTTATTTTTGTCCTACAGGGTTTTATAACTCAAGCAAGATTTTTAATGATGCAACATTTGAAGCGTCATGGTGTCACGATGACTTCACGTTTGGACAGCACAAGGGAGAGTGTTGAAGGATGTCAAGATTATGTGTGTCTTACCAAACTAGGATTACTTTTTATAGTTGTAATAGGAGAAAATATTCTAGATCCCTAAACTAGATTCCTAGTTTTGTACTCAAAGATTATATACTTGTACTCCCTATATAATAGGCGCTATCAATGAAAGACACAACTATTCTCCAAATTCTCTCAACAATTCTCTTTTCCTTAAACAATTTTCAATTTATTCATGCTACTCTTTAACGGCTACCGACTACTATTAATAATGACATATTAAGCTGATGTTATATGGACTCATTATTTACCGATTTATTAAGTTGATGTTAGTGTTCTATTCATACCTCTAAAATAGGTATTTAAATATCTTCCATTATGAGACCTCCAACTTACTTTTATAAATATTTAATATACTCACCTCCATTATTTTCCCTCTATGCCCTTAGCCCGTAAATTCTAAACAAATGTTAAGAGTTCTTTGACATAATTCCATATAAGAAGCACCATCAGTTCTACTTCAACATCATCCCGTTATAAATTATTGAAATTGGAATCAAGTTTTACACAGAGATTTAACTATATAGTAAATTTCAACTAATGGAAGTGGAATCTAGAAGAATACACACACACACACACATCATTGTTGTATTGCAAAACAGTAGTTCACCAAAAGAAAAGACATACTAGAACCACAAAACCACAACACTGCAAATCATATCGAAAAACTTTAACAAAAATCTTGCTTAATGATGATACCATTCATTCATCATATGTGTTACGAGAAGAAGATTCTTGACAGGAAAGGAACATATGTAAGGGTAAAAAAACAGCACATGAATGTAAAGAAATCTAGGGTTTCAGTTTTAAAAGGAGAGTATAATAGAAAAATTCATAACAAATACCGCATATGGTGATTTGACTCTTCATTACTGAATCACCACTCTAATGTTAGAGAAGGAATGTTTACTGAAGGTAAGAAAACAATACTACTTTTCTCTTTTTTTTTTTTTTTGGTCTTCCTGGTCATTTTACATAAATTGACAAAGTCAATTACTGGTTGACAAAAACAGAGAGATCTAAATGCTAATTTTGGAGGTATGAATAGAAGCATCGTTTTTTATTTCAATTGGTTATCCACTTTTGATCAAAACAAAATTTGTTATTATTGTGTCTAATTTTATCTTCTATATATGAGTTCTATCTTCATTCTAAGGAAATAAACATATTTTATCGTTTACAAAGGAGAGAGGATACGAAAATTGGAGTTTTTATATTGGCTCCTAAAAATCCTTTGAGCAACTATTACTTCAACTTAATTATCTAAACGTAATTTAGTCAAAACTCGTAGACGCGAACAAATTTGTTCATATCATGCATAATCTTTTCTCGGGATCTTGCACACTTTGATTAATGTCTAAAAAGCATCATATGTGCTTATGCATGCACAACAAAACATTATGTAACTCCTTTTTATTGTATTGTGCATGTTTTTGCAAATCAAATCTCTGATGATTTATATACAATGAGAGCTAAAAGAATAATGAATGATGAGATTCAAATCTCAATAATACTTGGCTATAGCTCGTTTCAAGTGCACCAAGAGCTTATTATTTCTCAACATGGGAAAGTGATCGACTTTGTTAAAGATATTGTAGTATTTAATTTGGACTGCCTCCATGAAACAAACGAGTGATTCCTGCAAATAAAACAATGCCAGGAACAATAAAGAATAGACAAAGCAATTAACATTGGAAAGTTGAGACGGCCAAACATTTTTTAAGTACTAATCAATGACCAATAATCTTGGCCAACTGAAACTTCTTTTGGATTGGTTTTAGCGTTTGGAAAATTAAGGGTTTTGTACCCCCCTCTTGTCAAGATGCATGGCTCTATCTAGTTTAATACATGACAAGGTTTTGGTTGGAGTAAACAGATTGACATATATTAATTTATGGGAGTTTTTAAGATTAAGAACTAATGGGCTTAATTTATCTATAGGATTTAATCCCTTTCATTTGGGATGAAGACACATATAACAATGTGATTTGGGCCATACAGAACATAATGTAATGAGGTTGCAGAGGTTTAGTCAGTTTTGGGCCTTCTCTCTCGATCTGTACGTGCTTGGAGATTTAGTGTGATTCCTTCCTTTGCTGCGCATGAGTAATGAGAAAAGTATTATTGTCATTGATAAGAGAAAAGTGTTTATTTCAGATTGGGTATATATGAGTTTATGGCAAGTTAGATGTGACGTGTGAAAAACGCTCATGTATCGTTAAAATAAGTGATAGATTGAGCATTTCGCGTCTGCTAGCTCTAGCGGGGAAGAGTTGGTAGGGTTAACAAATATCATAGAAAGAGATCGTGAATGACAACAAAGAAAAAGAAACAAAGATTTCTCATTTATAAATATATCGAACACCGAAGGAAACGCACACACCCACAAATTAGTTAGCAAAATATGAAGATCACTCAGATAAAGTTTATGAATTATGACTCTTATAAAAAGTTTTTTCTCAAATCCAAAGTCTTATATATTCAATGTAATGCGATATTAGTTCATATTGTTACGCGTCCATTCATATGAAGTGAGACTCAAATCAATTAAACACATGCACATTTATATAATATTTTTATAGGAGTCAACTTTCAACTAGGCCCATTTCCGACCCAAAAATGATTGAGGCTTGAGGCAACCGTCTCTTCTGGCTCAGCTTAGGTCTGACCTTGGATATAAAGTTTATGAACTATAACTCTTATAAAAAGTTTTACTTCTCAAATCCGAAGTCTTATGACTCTTATTCGTCCAATGTGAGATAATACTATTTCATAGTCACACGCCTCTACATGTGCAGTGGGACTCGAACCAATTGAACACATGCACAACAGCACAACTGATGACACCGAGATTTTCTTCCACATGGATTATCTTCCTCCTTGAGTTTTGCTCTTCAATCTTCTATCACTGGGTCAGGACTATAATCCACAACTTTTACTATGTGAGCCATTGATCAGTCACCAGAAAGAAAAAAGGAAAATGGATATCAAAAGGAACTCTTATTACCAAATGAAGTAAACATATATAGCATTTACTCAGTCAGCATAAGGGACCATGATCGATATTTGAAATTGGCCGGCCGGCGAGCTAGCTACTGCCAGATGGTCCTTGCCACACACATATATATATATATATATATATATCAACTGTAGCTGGTTCAGTAACATTGCTTGACATGGGGACAGTAAAAGAAGACTCGGATCACTTTGAAGACGAAGCTACCAATATCGATAAACACTACAGTAATTAATGGTTGCCAAAGCTCAGCTTCCATATAAACTTTATGAATATCAGAGCCAAGTTTGAAGAACAAACCTACGTACAATTGCCCCCTACCTGTTTATCAAATCGTGTGCTTGTAGGCTTGTTGCTTCCTCTTCTCTTTACCATGGCAAGACTTGTCGTCCTGTATGTAAATGAGAAAATCATGCCCCTGTCTAAGAAGCCTTCACAAGTACTAGCATATATATAGAGACTCTTCTGGCTAGATTCCTAACCCCACTCAAGAAAAGGAATATAATGATTCATTTTTCGTTGTATTTTTCAGTGACCTAAATTTCATTGACAAAGAGATTGGCTAAAAGGTTGGCATCACATCAAATTATTTTCCACGTTGAGGGGTAGTAAGCGTTTACTAGCTAGGATTGACGGTGAGCATTTGGTTAGCTTCTCTATAATATTCTGAAAATTACAATTAGGTACAGGAAAGTGTTGGATATCCTCATGAATAAAAGCCAATCGGCCAAAAACCGAACGATTCTCTGAGTCAGGTAGTTTTGAACCATAGCGAAACAATCAGATTCTGACATAATTGGAGAAAGGCATCGGGCATTTGCAACCCGGAGATCTCAGAGGCCTCCTAACACCTCAACATGCTCCAGATCACCAACACATATTGTATATATGAAACTGCAAACCAAATGTAGAATAGTGGTGAATGATGTATATACATCGAGTACATCCTGCAAGAATATTCATGAAATCTCAAAGAAAACAAATGTAGGAATCTTTAAGCATCAACGATAGCTCAAAAGACTGGACTTAATCACTAAGAGCATCTTTAGCAGACTCTCTATTTTGGAGAGCATGTTTAGTTTTTTATCTATTTTAGCAGCTGCACCAGACTCCTAAGTGGCTCTCTATTATAACTTTTAGCTATCTCGCTCCTAAATATAGAGAGCGGCCTGAGACTCTCTATAATTTAAAACATTCATTTTAAGTTATTTTATGTAATTTATAAATACGTTTAAACAATTTAATCTTCATTTAAAAAATAATATAAATTCAAAACTAGCTAAAATAGAGAACATTGATACAGACGTAATTCTAAAGTGGCTAGCTAAAATAACTTTTTAGCTACTTTAGCTAAAATTTAACTCAAAAATGACTAACATTGCTACAAATGCTCTAACAACTTAACTATAGGATATTTTAATTTCCAAATTAGCTGCTCTGTATGATTGTGTATATGAGAGTGAGTGCAAATCTAAAAGGAGTAAACCATGACATAAAAATATACTATTACCTTCTATAAACAATACCAAAAAAGAAAAGCTTAAGAAAAATAAGCCCACGTTGTTTGAATAATCTCACAAGGGTTGGCATCATTATCTGACAAAGAAAAACAACTATGCTTAAGAGGCGGACAGGACCAAATTGTGGAATCAATCTCCATTATTGCTTTTCTAAATCACCAACCCTCAGGAAATACTAATAAATTATAGGGTATACACAGATAATCCAAGAAGCTAGTGATCATAGACATCCAATTTTTAATTGGTGCAATGTTGTAATTGCTAAACTTACAGTATCGTATGAAAGCGCATGTGTTGGATGGACAAGATCTATTCAAAATTGTGAAGAAAATCAAACAAGATATATATGATCTAAACTTTATATATTATGTAACAACTATTTGGTCTCTGTTTCAATCAATTCATTTTATTACACACACACAAAGCATGTGAATGTTAGCTACAACGATTAACCACTAATTAAATGTGGCCGCATTGTGCATGTAAAGGAATCACTTTCGTGACAAACAACATTTTAGGTTGATAATCTCCAAGTCCCGTACTGATAGGGGACCAATTATATCCTTACACTTATTGTTGACTTTAGGTCGTACCCTAGGGTGGGACTCGAGTATTTTTCCCTATTCACCTTTTACTTTTTCAGGTACGAGGTCCTCAATGACGGATTTTATTGGGGCATAGCCCCCCACAGGTATTAAATTTCTTTAATATTAGGATGGTAGTACATTAATTGATAGAAAAGTCAACAAATTTACATATAGGCCATTCCCTGCATATATGTTTTTTTTTTTACCTAAAATACTATTTTTCAATATAAAATCTAACTCGAATCGTTAGCACTACATGAGAACGATTGAAGATGATAATTATTAAGAAAGAAAGTGTTAGGTTTTTTATTATTATTTTTTTTTTTAAAAGGGAAAGTGTTAGGTTGAACGATGAACAAAGAGATTAAGAATGAAGTTTAAATACATGTTTTGTATGATGTAATATGAAAAATAAATTGTAATTTTTAACAAGATATTGCACTTTATTGTAATTTTACATTAGGGCATTTTAGTCTTTCAATAAATCAGAAACGTGTAAGGTGAACAAAACACTTAGTAGGGTAGCAATAGCCGCACCCAAGATTTAAATTGTAAATACTAGCATATGTTCCTACAAAAATTAATGTCTTCAGTCTACAAATATAAAGAGGAAGAAAAAAAACTCTAATGACATTTTTTTCGGTCTATAAACCCTCAAAATTAAATAATTACTATAAATTTCTTTATCCCATGTCAAGTTAAGTTCTTAGTTCCCACACTGAAAAGCCTCAACATGCAACATATTAAATATGTACGGTTTGTAGGTAAATCCAAATTTTCATTCTTCTCTTTTCTCTTTTCTCTTTTTGACTAAAGAGTGAATGGGAATGTAAATGCATCATTTACATTTCATTTGATACATTTACATTCCATTTGATATCTATACATATACCTTTTATGTAAATGAATGATTACCCTTTTATGCAGTGGGAGGACTCAAGCCCTCCCCAGATTTTTGGGTAAAAAAACCTGTATATATGATATATATTATATATATATATATTCATTTATATATACCTTTTATGTAAATGAATGATTACCCTTTTATGTGCGGAAATGTAAAATTAAATGTAATTTTGTTTGGCCGAATGTGTTTGTTAATCCTTATTTAACATGTATCATGCCAGTAACTCACAAAACTGTTAACGCCTTGCGTATAATTGATTAGTTTGGAGACCGAATTTTTATACAAATTGCAACTTCATATGAAATCACAAAATTGTAAATCTTGATCAAATTTCTTTTCTTGTTTTAATATATCACTGGAAGTACTTTAGATTTTGGATGTGATGATTATTCAAATGGGTCACACGGACAAACATACATACAGCTGAAATTGACACCCAACTACCATAATAGACGTCACGTTCCATCTTGAACCCCATTTTCTCTATACTTAATCGCCCATAGTTAGTTGACCCTCCGTTTGGTCTGAAAATATTTCAGTACTCTACTCACACTCAAATACTCAATAATAAGCAATGTCAAAGCAATTATATCCTTAATCCACCCATTACCCAAATGTGAAACCGAGCATAAATATAGGTATGTGGTATGTCTAAACGAAATCGAATGGAGTAGAGAAGCCAATCGTTTAATGACTTCAGTGATCTTGTGAGTTGTAAAATTTGCTTTGATTTTTCTCTTAGAGCAAATGCATCCGTGAACTAAGGGCAATTGTTGATTTGTCAACTAAATTGGTACTGCCAATCCACTATTCATCCCAATTGGCAATTGTCTCTAGCTTACACAATGCACCAATAAAAGGTAATTTGCCTACCAATTTACTATTCACACCTCTAATTTGAATAATTTATTAATTCAAAATAATGTTAAATTTGGTGTGAGAAATTAAGGGGAAGGAATGAGTATTTATAGAATTTTTAGAAATAAATTTCAGATTTTTTTTTTATCTTTTGAATTAATTTTTGGGTAAAAACAGTAGAAAAAAAAATTATCATTGATATTTAATTACAGCCATTGGATTGAAATCCAACGGCTATAATTTTAAATCTTTGCATGTTTGTGTATTTTCAAAATAGAACTGTTGGCAGCAGATATGAAACCCATCTTGATCAGTCGGGCATTTCGTTAGGCAATAATCAGTCAGGCAATATTTTGTCGGTGCATTGCCCAATTGTTAGCAATTGCCCAATTGGTCAATCAAACCACCGCCGGTGCAGTTGCTCTTTCCCGCAGAAGAGGCCTTTGATTTTGATGTAGCATATGTACTTTGAATTGGAGCTCTCTGGTAGTTGGTATAACCCATCCGGCGTCTTTTCCAGTTTGATGCAGGCTAAGCTTAACCTCATTGACTTCAAGCACTCACCAACTTTGAATGGAACGTTGTTATTGTAATTTTTATCATTTCCCTTCATTTGATTAATGAGTATATATATTAGATAATAATTGTTGTTTTTTTGGGGCTATTTGCTGGTTTCCATGAACGCGTCATTGTGATTATTAGTTTATGTTTTACTGGGTGTAGACAAAATCTACACTTAAAAACTGGTATAATTTAATGACCATAAGATTCAATACAGTAGTAATGATCGAGTATGTCGATTCATATGAAAAGGAAAAGAATAGTAGCGTTGCGTGGAAAAGTCAAGCCCGCCATTGTTGGTAGGAGATGGAGTTGTTACTGTTAGCTATAATTGGAGGACCGGCTTCAACAAATACATACTGGTCACTAACACGAAGTAGTCAACATTTTCTCACTGAGAAAAAGCAGATACAAGAGAAGTAGTCAAACTTGTTGTTCTACTGCACACACACACACATTTTATAAATCATAAATCTTAGTCCATGAGCACGCCAAGGAGAGCAGGATCGACCGGTATCAGTCTCCAACTCTCCATGCTGCAATGACAGCATGGCTTTTGTTTGGTTTCTTCAGGTGTCATGATTAGATCATGCATCATTGTCCGACGGAAGGGGTTTTTAAAGTAAAAATAATAGTTACAAGAACAACCCCCCTAATATTGATTCAATAAAAAATAGATAAATATACAATATCTAGGTTTTTTAATCAGAGTATGAAATTTATCTTCATAAAAAGCAGGGTTTTAATTTGAATGATGAATAAAAAAAGTTCTTACTGATTATGAGTGACAATGTATGATATGAACGGCTAAATGACCCGAACAAGATATAAATGGCCAAATTATTTGAACACAATGACTTAATTACTAGTATTCGGTACAAAATTCTTTGGAGTTAACTTGAAAGCGACCCTTACACATGAAAGATGACCTATTTAACCCACTTCGAACAAAAAAAAAAAAAGTGTTTGTGTTGTACGAATGAATCCATGTGGTGGACTTCTAGTGGCCTCACATAGCATCAGAGAATTGTTCTTACTTAACCATCATGGGCAATGACAAGTGTGAAATCTCATAAAGTCTCAGTGCTTTTTGTGTAGACACATTCACAGGGGCACCACACTCATCATACATCTCGGACAGTGTATTATATTTAGAGTCGTGTTATTGGCACATTATTTTTCTTTATTTACACACTTTTTTTATTTTTTTATTACCTCAATTCAATTTTTTTTACAAATTATCCTAATTATTCTCACTTACAATTATGTTTCTTTTTCTTTTCTCTTTTTTCTATTCAGAAATTAATCAAGAGAAATTTTAAATGTACACCCCTAACTGCTTAATATACATCTCTACTATCTTACATTTCAAATCAAATTTGATAGGTAGGTTAAATGATCAAAATAGACATATATATATTACCAAAAAAATCATATTTTCTTTATATTATTCTATAGTTATGTTTAAATAGTTAGATAAACGCAATAAATAATTTTTATACTTGGCCTCCCCATTTAATACAAAAATAAAGTTAGAAACCATCTAATTAAAAATTTTCTTATACAAATTGTAATTAAATGGGTGGGAAACCATATAATTTAGAATTTCGGAATCAATGACATTAAATGGTTTTAAACAAATCTCTTTACTCCCATTTTTTAGTTAATTTCCTTTTTTGCAATAAAAGTGATGATTAGTCAATTTATTATCTAATACAAAACATCACAGTTAGAAAACTTTATAATTGTTAATTTGTTTGGCCCCTTCTATAACAATTTTGTAATTCGGCCACTTTGGGGAAACTACTAATATTTAAATAGTTTTGGTTGAATGTTCAACTTAAAATTTTATACTTGATCAACATGGTGTTTGGTGGATGAGGACTCAAATAATACAAAACCTATTTCTAGGTATCTATTTGAAGGGAATTATAATAAATCTTTATGGATTTCCTAATCACTAACCCAGGTAATCAATATGGTCATTTATAAAATGTCAATATACTAATAATATATACTAATCATATTAAATAGTAGCCCTAATATAGTAAAGTAAAGTCAAATAATAGGATATTATATGGTTTTTTTGTTTAAGGATATTTTAGGTACTTTGGGTGGTGTATTTAGTAAGACATTATAATGAGAAATCAAATGCGTAGTGTATTAAATAGTTAGAGGTGTGTATTTAAAACTTCTCATTAATCAATTATCTTAAGCAACCTTAGAATTCTCAGATAGGGCTAGTGCCTCTCTGCCATGTGTCACCTTGCCAGCCCACCTCAAAACCTCACCACCCATATAGAAATGGGGTGTATGAAGAAGACGAGGGTGAGCTTGAGGTTGGGTTCAAGCCTATCTTGAGGATGAGAGATAGAATGATGATGAGAAAAAAGGATAGGAATGATTAATTTGCCAAAAAGAAAAAAGAAACATAATTACAAGGGAGAATAATTAGGGTAATTTATATAAAAAATTGAATGAAAGTAAAAATAGAGGGGGTATGTGAATAGAAAAAATGAGTGTGTCAATATCACCGCCCTATATTAATTTTACAAGTGACAACCATTTACCTCACCTAGAAGTCGTTAAGCACCAGACCCTTATCTGTCGATCGACGTCTCTACCGAGTCCCCAATCTAAGCACCAATATTTGGAGCCATATGTGAAAGTCGAGTGAAAACTCTCGTTCCCATCCACAGCCATGACCAATGCACAAGAGACTCATTTGGTTGATAAATAGGCTCATGAAGGCGATGACCAGATGCCGAACCCACAACGCGTCTTCCATTTTGAAATGGCTATCGAATCACTGCGCTCGACATTACTAGATGCATCAGGGACCGGTCAAAAAGCGGCCAACAATATCACTGAAATATAAACCAAGGTCAACTTCATATTGGCAAACATAGCCCGAATCAATGCGGAGTGTGACGAAGAGCGCATAGAGAAAGTTTAGGCACTTCAGCGATACAATGTTCTACTCGCTAAATATGACGAGCTCGAGAGCAATGTGGTCGAAAATCTACGTCTAGACAATCTCAAACCACAACACCCGTGCGATCGGTAATCAAAATGGGAAATCCGCTCAATCCCTTAGAGCTCCAAGGAAAAAGGCATGCGTCTGACCTGATCCATATGCTTGAACTTGAACAAGTAGTTGACTCTGGAATCAATCCCAAATCCTTCAGCTATAAGCAACCCTAACCAACAGTCAACGCAACTACATTGCTCCTATAGCTGAGGCAACAGTTGGTGAAGAGAATCCAACGAGTAAAGATCAAAGGTTCTACCCCAACACCAAAGCCATTATTCACAGCCCGCCGGTATCCATTTACAAATAAAGTGCTCTAAGCAGTTATAACAACGGGCACCATCGACCAATATTCTATCCAAAGCAATCCCTTCCTCCATGTCGACAGTTTCAGACTAGCTACGACAGGAAAGGGAAATGACAATGCAACATTGTGCCACATATTCTAAGAAACACTCACCGACAAGGCCATGAGCTAGTTTTTTGAGCTCCAGCTAGCCTCCATCGATTCTTACAAAGCGCTGATAGAAGTTTTCTTATCTTGGTTCGTACTTATGACTGACGAATATAACTATATCAGCTAGCTGTTCAAAATTTTCTAGAGTGAAGATGAGACACTTTTGATCATTTATCAACTGATGATTCAATCACATCTAGCTGCAGAGACCTTGCCAAGACTATCGACCTGTTTCAGTTTTTTTTCTTTTTTCTTTTTTTTATTTATTTGGATTTGGTTCAAGAACATGAACAATTTATGGCTTTTGTTTTCTGATTTTCTATATATGAAAAAGTTCTCAGATATGAGCCTCCTATTATTCCTCAATTTTGATTAATGAGTTTTTGATGCAATTGTTTTTATGAATTGATTTCTTAAGATTTAGTTGGTTGTGTGGTTGTGTGGTTGGGAGAGAGAAGAGATTGTGTCCAAGAATTAGGACTAAATGATGTGAAAGTGTGAGTTAAGATTGAGAAATGTGAGGTGGTGGTTGGGAGAGACAAGAGATTGTGTCCAGGAATCGGGACCAAATGATGTGAGAATGTGAGTTAAGATTGGGAAATGTGGGTGTGAGGTGGTCATTGGGAGAGAAAAGAGATTGGGGGATTTTGGGGAGAGATGGTAAGAAAATAAAAGAGAGAGAAAAATTAAAGAAAAAAGAGAAAAAAATAAATCAAGGAAAAATAAAATGAGGAAGTTAGTGTTTATAGACCTTGTAGTAGGGAATGGACTGTCACGACATCTACTTTTTTTTTTTTTGAGAGAATTGTCAACTCATTGCATTGATCAGCGAAATTACACATAATGACTCATTCCTGTGGGACTGTCAAAATAGTCACTACCTAAGTAATTCAACTTTTTTAAGCATCATGAAACCCTACCAAAATCTATCCTAGAACATCCTAGAGAATCAAAAGGCCAAGATGTCCCGAATATTTTCGGCGACAAAACTCATTATTGAGTTGTACCCGAAGCCATCCCCATTAGGAGAGGACTCACACATACCTCCTCAGAAACCATTTTCTCCCTCGATGGAGTTTCATCTCCCATCATAGACAAGTCATTGCCCACCTGTCCTTCAGCAGTCTCGTCAATAGTAATCGGCCAAACCACTCTCTTACTACGAACCTTTGGTCCCAACTGATTCTTGGACCCTTTAGGCCTACCCCTCTTAGTCTTCAAAGGTGAGATTTTCACTTTCCCATTATCATTAGGTAAGCCAAAACCCTCATCCACATCCAAGCACATTAACACAGAAGAATCAGTACGCAGTTTAGCCTTCTTACCTGGACGAGCTTGCACAGAAAAAGTTGAGCGTTTCACGCCACTTACTTGTGCTACTTCTATAGCTATAAGAGCCACCGGTAGATTCAGTGGGGCTCCAGATTGAATGGGACATGGAGCATTCCAGCTTGGTATCCCCTTCAGCATCTCCGTGGACCGGCCAATAATATCCATGAGATTTGGCACTTCATCTGTTGCCATCAACCCTAACAGAATTGGTGTAAGTGTCACAGTAACACCAGCGCTATAGTGAAGACCCGAAACTTAATTTAAATAAATTAAATATAATTCAATATTTGTTCAATAATATGAATTATGAATTTTAGGTTTGCTTCGTATGTTGTTATGTGAGGAGAGGGGTTTCGAACGAAATTTATTTTCAAAATGAACGTTATTTAGGGGGTCGTGAAAATTGACTTTTTATACGTTCGAAAGTTGGAAAACCTTCCCTCATGAAAGTTGTAGAGCTCGTCGATACGATCTCGTGCATATATGGAACGTAATATTCAGAGTTCGTATGAATTTTTACGAATATTTGAAAATTGAGTTTTTTTTTTATAAATATAGGAATTTTTCAGAAAAACCCAAAAAAAAATTTCAGATTTCTATTTCTCCCTCAGCTCTCTCTCCCGTGCACAATCTTCCCCCCCTCCGTCCGACCCGGTCCCTACCCGCACGGTCGGAAAGGGCCGCTCCAAGCTGCTGTCGCCGCTGGACCCGCGCCAGACCGGCGTGCCTCGCCAAGCCCAGCCACCTCCTGCCCTAGCCCCGCCCCACTGCTGCCTCCAAGAAGAGATCGGACGCCGACCCAAGTGCAAAACAGATTCGACCAGAAATTCCATTTTCCGGCATCTCCTTGACCGATTGTTGGCATTTTCGTGATCTCCTCATCCTCCTGATCATCCCCATATGTGGCTTGTATCACGATTTTGAGTGTAGAGTTGTAGATCAAGGATTGAAAATTGACGGCTCTGGTTGGATCTGGAAACGTGATCGAGGGTCGAGATTAATCCAACTTTAAAGCTCGATCTAGAATGGTCTAGACCCTATCTAAAAAAAAAGTCAGGTATTAAAGTTGTTTATGATTTCATTTTGAAAAAGTTTGTAGTTGACAACTTTTGCATCTGAGGTGGTTGATAGGCGTTGACCGCCACGTGTGGCGGCGCGTCGGACTATATTTTGAGTTTATATTATCTGGACGATGATCTATGCACCCATATGAGCTTTTTGATATATAACATGGTCATGTTAGAAAAAGTTGATAAATTCAATTTAAGTTTCTACGCTCCTATTTAACGTTTCGATGTTTTATCTTCGGTTCACTATTTTAGAGAATTTGACCGTCGGTTTTGCTTCAAATTTTAATATGATGATCATATGACTGTCTTGAAGACTATGTGTGGTCACGGGCGAAGATCCGACCTGTGGATCTTCGTATAATTGTAAAACAATGATTCAGGAGGTAATTCGGGAGGTGATCCGTGAAGATCCGTCCGTCGGATTTTCGTATAATTTTGATAGGATGTTTCCAAGGGCGATCCGTGAGGATCTAACCATTGGATCATCGTTTAAATTCGATCTGACAGTTGGATCGTCTTTATTTTAGAATCCGACCGTTGGATCGTCTTTATTTTAGAATCTGACAATTGGATCATCATTTAAGTTTATTTTATGCTTCGTTTGCTAAGTAAAGATCATACTTGATTAGGTACTTGACGGCTTGAGTTGACGAGGATTTGGATTATTGTGATTTGTATTTTAATTGAAGACGCAACGGGAGTTTCGAGGTAAGTAAAACTCACGTGGTTTATATTACCAACCGAGTGCTTTTAATTTATTTATTTTGTGGTAATTGCGTGAAAAATATTTATGGATTAAATATTTGTTTTTAAAATCACATGGACTTGATCAACTACGGTCCATAGGTAAATAAAATGAATTTTAATTATACAAATGAATTTCACGATTTTCTTGTGTAAACTATAGATGGTATTAGTGGTCATCCCTGAGTGGATGATTACGTGGATATATATTTACATGGAATATATATATATATATATATATATATGGGTGGTGTGTTGATGTGTGATGATGTGATTGAGTTGGAATGATGATTTGGATTATATTTTAAATGCTTAAATTTCATAATAATATTGTGTATCTTGGATGAGTTGATTTCATTGTGTGAAAATATATTGTTGTGCTCATTTATGGAGTTAGGGTCAACGTAGTGATCGGTATGGGTGAATCGGACGCTCTAATCCTAAGTGGATGATGGGATACGATTGGTTGAGTGAGTTGGATGCCACAACCTTTTTCGGGTAATGAGGCTTGATTAAGTACGAGTATCGGACGTTCTAAATATGTATATACGTATATATATTGATGAAATATGATAAAGATAAATATGTCGGATGCCATAACCTGGGCCATGTGACGGGCTACGATTCAGTTAGAGTTCTAGTCTGTCAACACCGTATTTTTATAAATACGATTTCGGGGTTTTGAGAAGAAAGATGTGAGTTAGGGTTTTCTGTTGAATTGTTGATTTGGTGATTGATTATGAGATTGTTGGTTCCTTGTGGATGTGGAAAGTGTTGAGCGTTGACTTGGGTGAAAATGATTATGAATTAATTAAACAACCGTTCTTTCTTTTTACTCATACGAGCTTTCAAAAGCTTACTGGGTTTTGTGTTGTTGCAATCCCGGTACACTATTCAAATGGTGTAGCGGATATTCCTGCAGGTCAAGATAACCAGGAGGTGACCGTGATGTTAAGGAGTTGCAACATTTATTTGATTTCATTTAAGTTGTGAGTTTTGGTAATTCATGTTTCAGATTTTGAATTTTTATTTTAAAATTCGGGGCGTGACAGTTTGGTATCAGAGCGTAAGCTACATATTTGGTGATATGTCAATACTTTCCAAGTGATGGCCCGTCTGCAGTGGATCCCCATCATGTGTTCTTTGGTATTGACAATGTCATTGGGTATGTGAGACCGTTAGGTTGGCTAGGAACGTTAGCATGACATAAGAACTTTAGGCGTTGACTTGTATGCTTAGTTACTTGGTTAATATGGACTTGCATTTGACTTATGTCATGTTTAAGTGTTATGCGTGTATTAACCAAGTATGCCCTGCTTATTGGGTAATGGAGATTGAGGGGAACGAAGCTAGAGGTCGAGGTAGAGGCAGACCTCGTGGTAGGGATAGAGGCCGAGGTATGGGTAGGGCCCATTCGGTCGATGATGCATATGAGGTGGAGGTAGAGGCACCTTATGATAATCAACATATTCCGCCGGTGGGCATGGTTGATGATCCTGCTCGCTTGTTAGTGCTAGCGAAGGAAATTATCCGCTTGGGAGCAACCAAGTTTGGAGGGGGCACTGATCATATGGTTGCGGATCGATGGATTGAGGATTTGCAGACCTACTTTGATCTGTTTGACTGCAGTGAGATTGATAAGAGGAAGCTAGCCGCTTTCATGCTGAAGGTTGAGGCTAAAGTATGGTGGAACATCGCACAGAGGAGTATTCAGGTATCTACCTTGACATGGGATGGCTTCGAGAGGCTGTTCAGAGAGAAGTACTTTCCAGCAGCTGTGAAAGAAAGGTTGGAACGGGAATTCCTCACACTTGTACAGGGGAAGATGATCGTGATCGAGTACGATGCGGAGTTCTCTAGGCTGTAAAAGTATGTGAAGCAGATGGATGATGAAGACTTGGCTAAGAAGTTTCAGCGAGGGTTGAGCCCTTCGATTGAACGTGATGTGAGGTTTGTTATGCTCATTTAGAGCTTTACAATTTAATTTGTGTGTGAGTTGTAATAATTAACCGAGACTAAATTCGGGATTTGCAATTAAATTGTGTGGTGAGGTTGTTAAGAAAAAAGAAATTTTCAGGTTGATTATTTTGAGTTTTGGTAATTCATGTTTCAGATTTTGAATTTTTATTCTAAAATTCCGGGCGTGACAGCTACACCTAAGAGTCTCTGGCAGGATCACCTTAGCCAGCTCTTTCCTAGCCACTGCCGAAGTCACCTGTCATCACATCCCCACTTTTCTTGATCAAAGACTGATCACACACCTGATCACCATGGTCGAAGAGGCCACACTCTTTGCACCACCCTTTGACCTTCTCTTAGAACAGATCCACCTCCGCCCTTACCGTCTCTGTAAAGCCAAAAGTCTGAATGTCCAAGAGGACCCGGAAACTTTGTTCAGGAGAACCCCATTGTAGCGCAAACTTCTTTGCCCGCAAAAATCATCCCATCGACAATCCAATCCGCATCATTGACTCTTCCATCCTTAGACGTGGAGGTAGAAGTCGCACAGTGACCCATGCCTCCAACGAGTTCAATGGAACCAACCCTTGCGCCCCAAGGTTGTCATACTCCTCCAGCAGGAGCATCTGGTTCTTGAAATGCCACGGGCCACCGTGTAGAACCCTCTGACCTTCCTTCTTCACAGCAAAACGGAACTGAAACCGGTCCCGCTTAACCTTCGTGATCAAGAGACAATCACGCAGGCCTTATACCGCCGCCATCGCCTTGGGCAATCCAGCATCATCCTCTGCCCTAGGTGCGAACATATAACCCACCAGATGAAGGTCAGACGTGGCAACAGCTGCTGCTCCAGCTTCCCCAAACTCCACCACTGCGTCATCCGTTAGCGCAAGTGCCGCTGCCAGTCGAGCAGCCATAGCCTCTCCCATCATGCCTCCGATCTACGAGAACCGTCGTTCTCGACCTTAATATCCTGAGATTGACGAAACCCTAGCCGCTGACCTCTACCCTAGTTTTCAGAGAGAACTAGGTTATTCCCAGGAAAAAGAGACAGAGATTTAGGGTTTTTTTATGCAAACAAAGTTAAAAAAGAGGTCACTTCAGCTACTTAACGAAGCTTTTGGATATAGAGTAACATGTGAAATTAGAAGGACAAAGACTAAAATATTTTTGGATTAAATTCAGCTTACTACCTTGTACTTTTAAGGGCGCATCATTTCAGTCCCTGCATTTCTAATTTAATCAGAAAAGTCTTTGCACTCTCCAATTTCATCAAATCGATCCAATCATGCATTATTCCGTCAATTTTCGCTGATAAAATGCTGAGATGGGACCTTCGAACAGGGAAAATTCCCAAACTACCCACCTCTAGGCAGTCAGCCGACGCGTTAATGTTGTGAATGCAGATGGGTAGTTTGGAAATTTTCCCCAAAAATTGACGGACTGGTAATAGATTGAATCGATTTGATGAAATTAGATAGTGCAATGACTTTTCTGATTAAATTAGAAGTGCAAAGACTGAACTGATGAACCCTTAAAAGTACTGGGTAGTAAGCAAAATATAGTCCAATATTTTTTAAGTAAAAATTTAGGGACTAAACAATATTTAATCCTTTAATTTTCAAGTAAATCACGTCGAAATTAGAAGAGTGGAAGAACACATGAAAGTTTAAGAATGATGATTTTTTGGTATCACACAGAAGGAGGGAGCTTAGATATTTACATTCCATCTTTTAAAAATGGGAGACAACAAATAACCTCACGTTTTCTTGGTTTCTTCCTTTCGGGAATCAGTATAAATAGTAAAGCCAAAATATAGCACAATGCCTTTAATTTTAGCAATTTCTTATTTTATTCCCAAACTATTCTTAGCACTGAACTCTTCACATCATTTTTGTGGATTTTACTCAAGAGACAATTAGGATTGTTCCCCACTTAGTATGTATTGTACCAAATAATGCAACCATGTATGCCAAGATAGAGCATTCACGTGTTGCAAACAACATCATTGTAACTACTCTTAAAGGGCTGGAGCAAGAACCTTTTTTTAATTATTTTATTGATTCTTAATAAAATTTGTATTATCAAAAAAAGGTTAAAAAATTTCTTATTAAGAAATTTCATAAATTGTATAAATCAATGATGGAGAAAATTAGAAATATCAGTAATTTTCCTAACTATTTTTTAAAATGTGTTACTAGAGAAGGAACAGCTTAGGGACTAAAAATAAAAACATTTTGTTGGTGAATAAAATTTAATTTTTACGCCATATCATGATTACTTTCTAGAAAAAAATTTACATAGGGCAAACATGCCACGTGACTGGTAGAAAAGTTAATCATGTTTATTTGTCTCTTAATTGTATTCCAAAATTACCTTTGTTTTATTAAAATAAAATACCCAAAACATCTCCCACTATCTCTCTGTATGAGTCATGATTGGTTGGGTGTACTAATCACGTGGCACATCTACCATACCTTTCTACATGTTAATCTTAGGTATCAAACTTGATTTTGACTTTTCTAATTGCCTTCTATTAATTTTATCAAATTTATAGTTTCAATAGAAAAGTATGACTTGTGAGAGATTTATGAAATAAAATAGAATAGTAATTTATTTTTTATTTTTATCAGGGGTGAGATAGTAAGACACTTTGGTTACGTGCGATTTAGTAACACCCACCTAGTCAATATTCAGACCACGGTTTACGATGGTATCCTAATAAAACCAAACTAATCATTTGCTGCAGGCGTACAAACCTAAAGACCCCCCAAACTTGCTAACCACAAACTGATGGGTGCTAAGACTCGAACACAAGACATGGAGGTTCCATGCTAGGTCGCTTGAAATGAATAGATTTATTATACTTAAATTTCTCACAATCTACTCAAATTAATTGGGTAGTTAATAAAAAAAGGTTGTACAAGACAATTCCTAGAACAAATCCATGTAGAGGTCTTTGTGAGTCTCGAAGTGATCTCAACTAACGAAACTCTGGTTTAGCATTTGTGGCGATGGTGAACCTCGTTCCCCATACCAGGCAACGGCGTGCTCCAAGGAGAGGAAGGTGTGCGGATCGGTGAAGGGTTGGCAGTGAGGTCGGTGATGAGATCGGTGGCGCGGATCAGTGCGGTTTGTTTGGCGACAATGGCTATATCCCAGGCAGCTGGTCTCAAGTTTTCTCTTGTTTGGTGCGGCACTGGTGCTCCGAGAACGATCATGGTGGTACAGCTTGGTGTTGGTGATCGATCTAGGTATGTTGAAAAGACTCCAATTGATGTGGCAGAAGGCGGTGGTTGAGGGTGTTTGGGCTACGTCGGGTATCAGATTCGACAGGTGTTGCACCGGAAAGAGGCGACGACTGACTATAATGTTGAGCGGTAATTATTCTAATCAGATCTCATTAGTCTTCTCAGCAGTGAACTAGGTTTTGGGGGTGGTAGCTTGGTCCAGGAGCTTCCTCACTTGACCATGGCAATGGTAGAGGTTCATGCCGGCCACTGGACTAGTGACAGTGGTTGTTTCCCGGACGGCTTGTTGCAGGTGGGTCTGGTGAGGTGTTGTGTAGGAGATGGGCTTTGGCTAGTGGTCCTCCGCCTGCCTGAGCCTTTGCTTAGGGCCTGGTTGGGAAAGCTCCTTCTCTTATCACTTTTTTTTTTTTTTTTTTGGATCAGGCCTGTGAGGGCTTTTGGGGAAGTGGCAGCATTCCATTTTCTTTTCTTTGAATAATTGGGTTTCGCTCGGCTCTTCATCTTGTTATGGCCTTGATCATTACTGTGTGCTGAGTGAAGAGTGGTGATGTACACCATAGAAGGTCTTAAGCATCAATGCTTGTCATGTCGGTTGCTTTGATTTAGGGCTGGATATGTGTACGATTTTTTTGACTTTTTTACTTTTTTGCATTTTCTTTTTCTAGTTTGGTTTATTTGTTTTTGGTTAGCTTTGCTCTTTGCAGGCTGATTTGTGCATCGAGTTTCTAATATTAGTTTTTGAATTCCTCTAGCTTGATCGAGAGAGCGAGATCGTTATTTAATGAAGGAATATCTTCATAAATGGTGTATGAACTTTAGGCCATTCTACAGTTTGATGTACCAACTTTCATATCTATCAGAATGGTGTATCAAGTTTGCTCCAATCTTTCATTTTGGTGTTCGCCGTTAAATTTTCCGTTATCTTTGTTTAAAAAAAAAATTCATTATCTTTTCTTTAGCTTTGTCAATTTTTTTTCGTAAAGATAACGGAAAATTTAACAGCGTACACCAAAATGAAAGATTGGAGCAAACTTGATACACCATTCTGATAGTTATGAAAATTGGTACACCAAAGTGTAGAATGACCTAAAGTTCATACACAATTTGTGATGTTTTCCCTTTAGTGAAACCTGATTCTGTTCCCAAAAAAAAAATAAAAAATTGGGTAGTTAATATTTCTATACAACTTTTATATACCAAAACAAAACATGCTATGCCTTGTACTTTAACTCCTTTTTTTTTTTTTTTTTTTAGAATAGTACTTTTACTCTTTAATTTGCCTAGGACTCTAAAAATCTCAAGGCCGGTCCTAGTCTCCTATACCTACATTCCCTTGGCTGGCTACAGGGGCGGATCCAGCCATGTTCTGGTAGGGCTGAAGCCCTACCGAGATTTTTCGACCGGAAAAAAAAATTAGGTGTATATATCTGTTTTTGTTCTTTTTTGAAGTCTCTTTCCCTTTCTCAAGCCCCATCACCGATTCTTCTCGTCTTCTTCGACTCCTCTCCGTCTTTGAGATCCAGGCCTCCAGGCTCCAGCAGTAAACTAAAGCTCCAGGTTTCTTCTTTTCTTCTTCTCCTCTTCTCTGTCTTTAGCCCTCGATGCATTGATGGCTTGATCAGTGACTCCACCGACTACTGCTCCTTGTTCCTTCTCTTATTCTCCTCCTCCTCTGGCTGTCTTTGGCCCTTGATGGCTTGATTAGTGACTCCACCGAAATACCTTTACACTGATGTTAAAGAGGTATTTTGATAACCAATTCATAAAACCCAAATTGAAATTGTTAAAGCTAATTTGCTAAATCCTTTTTGATTTATGGTCTTTCTGGGTACTGGGTTGTTTTTTGGTATCTGAAATTGTGTAAACGTGAATTTGTGGGTTTGTTGAATTTGTGCGTGTGTGTAAACGGGAATTTGATTTATGGGTTGGGTTTGCTGAATTTGTGTGTAAACCCTGAATGGAGTTCATGGATGTGCTGATGTGCAGAGCCATTTTGAAACATCAATGAAGTGGTGGAGTAGTTTGAGAAAGAGATATAATCATATAAGCAACTAGCAGAAGATGAATATGTGTTTTGTGTTGGTGTAATATGAGCTTGTCTCAATTATCAGATATCTCTTTCTGAAAAGCACACAGTTTTCTGACCAGGAAAAAGAGAAGACATCATAATGTTTGTTTCAATATATTTGAGTTTCTCTTGCAGATATAAGAGGTTCTCCACCATAGTTTTTTTTTTCTCTTCTTCATTTGTTAAGAAATTCAAGCCCTATCGAGGTTGAACTCCTGGATCTGCCGCTGGTTGGCTAGAGAGTTGTTTTTGCCAAATCTATTAACTATGAAAATGAAGAAGAATGTAATTCAGAAATAAAAAGAAATATGGAAAAGGAATATGGATAAGAAAGTTGGCTATGAAAATGTTACAGTAGGCAAAATATTCGAAGAAAACAACGGATCAACGATTTGGCCGGAGAAAACACCAAAGTTGACCATGAAATTATTTCACCTAATTATAATTTTTCTTTTCTCTCACTTTATTTTTGGTCAATAATGCTTTCTCTCTTACATGCACACAAAACACGCACACTAACTCACTCCACACTGAGAATGACACAATAAAATATAAACAAGGCGGGCTATAATTTATTGTCGGCCTCCCCATCTTTCCTATCTATATATAGTGCGCACCCCATGCATCTCAAACATCTCAAACATCACAAATTCACAACTCATCAAACTCCTCTCTCTCTCTCTCTCTCTCTCTCTCTCTTCAGGACTCTCCTCTCTCACTCCATCAGCAACCGGTTTCCGATCGGCCGGTAAGTCCACACCAGCCATCATATATTATATTCACAGAGCTTTTCAGTACTACCCATCTCTGTTCTCCTGCAACAGCTCTGGTCATTAGTGAAAGTTTGGGTAGGATCGAGTTCAAAAGGGTGGTTGAAATATATACATGATCAAGAGCTTGTCATATATATAGCACGTACTTAAACCCCATCTGAGTTTGCAATTAGCTTATCTTCGATCTTAGCCAAGCTTACTGGTACTAATTAAAAGCTCATATGGGTGGTCGAAACATCCATATATGATCAAGAGCCTTGAATATATATATATATATATATATATATATATATATATATATGTACACACACACACGTAGTTATTACTTGCAGATGTTCTTAAGGTTGTTCAAGGTTTCTGAATCAGTGTACTAATTTCACCTCATTTCATATGCAGTACTATAGAGAAAGGTTTCTTGTCGTACAACTAAAAAGAGAAGATGTGGAGGATTAAGTTCGGAGAGGGTGCCAATGACCCTATGCTCTTCAGCACAAACAACTTCCTTGGGAGGCAGACATGGGAGTTCGACCCCGATGCAGGCACACCAGAAGAGCGCGCCGAGGTTGAGGCCGCTCGTGAGAATTTCTACCAAAATCGCTACAAGGTTGCTCCCAGCAGTGACCTCCTCTGGCGTTTTCAGGTACTAATTTTGTTCCAGCATATTTTTTCACTAAATAATACATGTCAGTAGTTACTTGCATATAGTAGAAAAATGTATTTCAAGCTTTCAACCGATCAAAATTTAAATAAACAAAACAAATTCGTTAGTGCTTCACATTTTGAAGATCAACTTAATCTCAGAAGATTACGTTGTTTTTGTTGACAACAAGGAAGATTGTGCATGTTCACCTAAACATGACGAGTTATTAATTAGTTAATTGCACAACCTGGAATAGCTAATAGATACCTCATTGAAAATAAATTAACAAAAAAATCTGACCCAGATCCTTTCTCTTGTCCTGTATGATAATGATTTCGTGTTAATGTTTATTTCCACCTCTAAATTAGGTGAAACATGTGACATAATAGTATGAATATAAATATAATATTTTTTTCTTCAAAATTCTCAACTAAAATTTCTTAAACTAGACCGGTCAACTTTTGTGAACTTCTTGTGTGCCTAGTTGGCATACTTTATGGGTAAACCTTTTCTTTATAATTTTCATTTACTCCTTCTATTGGTCAAAGAGAGTTGGCTCATTCTTCAAATGAGAACATAGATTATATTAAAGATATCTCATTTTGAAAAAAGATAGTTTTAAGAAACCCTGAAATAGAATGCATAATTCAAGCTACCTAATATACAGTTTAACAAGTCTAACCTGACTAAACATTATTGACCCATTGATCTTTTATAATTGAATAGTTCTACTATATTGGGATCTCTGGGTTGGTTAATATATCTGAGTTACTTCGACTACACTCACGTTCTAAGCTTTTGATGGAGACTTCAATTGATTATTGTGGCTCAAGAAAATACCCAGAAGTTGAGGGGTGTTGAGGCCAAGAGCAGGCCAAAATTTGAGGTTGCTGGGCGGGGGCGTGTACCATTTATCTTCTCTATACTACATATTCTCCATACACAGGAGATAAGACATACCCAATTTTTTCTTTTTACCAAAAAAATCTAATTCATTGAAGAAGATGTGACACGTTGATAGTGATATGATCCCCCTTATTCTTTGAGGGGAAAAATTCTTATGGGCGTCAGGGTACCACTTTTGAATGATCAAATATGACAAAAGTGAACAAGATTGTGGTTGTCTCCTCATCATTGGGTTCTTAAAAAATATATTAGGTGCAGATTAATAGAAAGTTCTAACTATTTTTTTTCGTTTTTTACCCAATTGCAGATGCTAAGAGAGAGAAACTTCAAGCAAGAAATTCCTCCGGTGAGAATTGGAGAAGGTGAGGAAATCACATTTGATCAGGCCACAGCTGCATACAAGAGGGCTGCTTCCTTCTGGAATGCCTTGCAGTCACCCCATGGTCACTGGCCTGCTGAGAATGCTGGCCCGAACTTTTACTTTCCTCCCTTGGTAAGTTACCACAGTCAATAAATTTTACAGTAACAAAATGAGTAGATGACAGTAAAAATTGGGTCTCCGGTGAAAATGCATTTCACAACTGACTAATTGCTGTACACGTTTCTTCATATGCAGGTCATGAGTGTATACATACCAGGATATCTCAATGTTGTTTTCTCTGCTGAGCACAAGAAGGAAATCTTGCGCTACACATACAACCATCAGAACGAAGATGGTGGCTGGGGTTTGCACATTGCAGGGCCTAGTATGATGTTCACCACATGTCTCAACTACTGTATGATGCGTATTCTTGGAGAAGGCCCTGAGGGTGGTCGAGACAATGCCTGTGCAAGGGCCCGGAAATGGATTCTTGACCGAGGTGGGGCACAATATTCTGCCTCATGGGGAAAGACCTGGATGGCGGTATGATATACTAGAAAACTTTTATGCTGAATTTGTGCTATGATATTGTTGCATTGTTCCCATGGCTGAGTTTACTTGCTTTGTTACAGATACTTGGTGTTTATGATTGGGAAGGAAGCAACCCAATGCCCCCAGAGTTTTGGACCTACCCTACTCTGCTTCCATTTCATCCATGTAAGCACAATTTTACTTGCTCTCAGATCATTTGAAGTTCCATGGTTCAGTAACTCTCTGGTTCTAACTAGTACTACTTCATATGTGCAGCAAAAATGTTTTGCTACTGTAGGTTGACTTACCTACCCATGTCTTACTTCTACGCGACAAGATTTGTTGGCCCAATCACTCCTCTTGTTGAGCAATTGAGACAAGAAATCTACAATGAGCCTTACGATCAAATCAAGTGGAGTCAAGTGCGCCATCATTGTGCAACAGTGAGTTCATCATTTCGTTGCTGAGTTCATACCATCATGAGACTATACTCACATTCATAAACTGACTGTAGTATATATTGTTAACTAATGCAGGAAGATAACTACTATCCTCATGGAAGAGTACAGCGCTTTATGTGGGATAGTCTTTACAATGTTTGTGAGCCTCTTCTTAAAATCTGGCCATTCAAAAAGATCAGAGACAATGCTGTTCAATTCACCATTGACCAAATTCATTACGAAGATGAGAACAGTCGCTACATTACCATTGGATGTGTTGAAAAGGTATGTAGTGTGTGATAAACCTCTTCATCAGTGTATATGTATTCCTGCATGTGGTTTAATTCTAATGATCTAATAACGATTCCCATTTGATTTTGACAGCCATTGATGATGCTTGCTTGTTGGGCTGAGGATCCTAGTGGAGAATATTTTAAGAAGCATCTTCCTAGAGTTACTGATTATATTTGGCTGGGTGAAGATGGTATCAAGATGCAGAGTTTCGGTAGTCAGTCATGGGATTGTGCTCTTGTGATTCAAGCATTGCTTTGTGGGAATCTCAACAATGAATTTGGACCTGTACTTAAGTTGGCACATGACTTCCTAAAGAAATCTCAGGTACCATATTGAAGCCCAAAACCAAATAAGTTTCTTCAATCCTTTACATTTTCTGTTGGCCTAATGATTTTAACCTCTTTGAAAACATTATAGGTGAGGATGAATACTTCCGGCGACTACTTGTCTCATTTCCGTCATATTTCTAAAGGATGCTGGACTTTCTCTGATCGGGATCATGGATGGCAAGTGTCTGACTGCACTGCAGAAGCATTGAGGGTAATTGAGCATACTTATTCAAGACTACCGCACTTAACTCGAGTAGGAAGTTAAGAGCCTCACTATAACAATGGTGCTGACCTTGTACTGTTTTTGTTTCAGTGCTGCTGTCTGTTTGCAATGATGTCACCAGAGCTTGTTGGTGAGCCAATGGAAGCTGAGTGTATGTATGATGCTGTCAATGTCATAATGTCACTACAGAGTTCAAATGGTGGTGTATCAGCCTGGGAGCCAACCGGAGCTCCTAAATGGTTGGAGGTAAATACCAAAAATCTTATACTAGCTCATTTCAAAATCTTCTAAGTATGTATCATAACATTTACGTTTTCATTTCTTTTCTCTCTTCAGTGGCTCAACCCCGTCGAATTTCTTGAGGACCTTGTCATTGAATACGAATACATCGAGTGTACTTCATCTTCAATCCAGGCCTTAGTGTTGTTTAGGAAGTTGTACCCTGGTCACAGAAGGAAGGAGATTAACAACTTCATCACAAGGGCTGCAGACTACATTGAAAGTATCCAATACCCTGATGGTTCGTGGTATGGAAACTGGGGTATCTGCTTTGTCTATGGAACATGGTTCGCAATCAAAGGATTAGAGGCTGCTGGAAGAACATACGACAACTGTGAGGCTGTTCGTAAAGGTGTCGATTTCTTGCTCAATTCACAGAGGGAAGATGGTGGTTGGGGAGAGCACTACACCTCATGCACAAATAAGGTAATATTCTTCTTCCACTTCTATGTATATAACTAACCACAAATCTTGAGATACTTCACTCTTCTCTCTCCATGAAAAGCAACTGATGACATTGTTTTCTGCCTTGTGTTTTATACAGAAATACACAGCTCAGGACAGTACAAATCTGGTGCAAACTGCCCTTGGATTGATGGGTCTAATTCACGGTCGACAGGCTGAGAGAGATCCAACTCCTATCCACCGTGCCGCAAGGGTGTTGATGAATGGTCAATTGGATGACGGTGATTTCCCCCAACAGGAACTGATGGGAGTTTTCATGAGGAATGCCATGTTGCACTATGCAGCATATAGAAATATCTTCCCATTGTGGGCTCTCGGAGAGTACCGCACTCTGGTGCAATTGCCTACCAAAAGGATTTGAGCCTTTGAATCAGAAGCAGAGGATCTTTCATGGATTGACAATACAACTGGGAACCAATAAAAGCTAGTTAATTCTAGTTGGTCCTTATTGTTTCTTTACTTGTTTTTCATGTATGTAGAGGTTGATATCTTTTGTAACCGCTGGAGAAAAAATAACCTATTCCTATATAATATATATTGTATACAAAAATGTTTCTTGTCTGAGGCTCAGAGCTTAAATAATATTTAAGTTTTTCTTGCCACTGCTTCTGCATTTGCTACTTTACTCTTCAATTCCATTCACTTCATATCTTATGAAGTTGGACTTTGTTCTGCATTTTGTTCCTAGTAATGTGGTTTCAATTGGACTTGAACATTAAGAATGCTCATCTAGGATACAATAAGAATAAGCAATTAATCTTCATTATGCAACAGCTAGGAGAGCAGAAGGGTTAGAGTGGCTAGAAAAGGCACTTTATAGTCTTAGACTGACTAGGATCGATCATGGAAGAGCCATTTTATTAAGCTGAAAAGTAGAAAGGGCTATATCAAATTGAAGATGGGTCTCTAGCCAAGAAGGAGACTCTTCTTTCCAGGTAACAACATCAGCACAACTCAAAGTAAATCTTGCAACAGTATGAGCAGATAAACGAGGACTTTATACACAAGTAACTAGTTTTTTTTTTTTTTTTGGGAATATACACAAGTACCTAGTTAGATAAGCTAGTTTATGAATACGAAAAAAAGAAATCCATCTTCTTTTCATTTCATTTCCAGCCAACTCTATTTCAATGTTTTTACATCCATAATTAAGCCTACACATCTAACGAGAGGGAGGGAAGAGAGCGGTATTCTGCAACAGCCCAAATTGGGAAAATATTTTTCTATATGCTGCATACTGTAAAATGACATTAATACTGAAAATCCGCCACCAATTGGTGTCAAAAGCAATAAAGGGTGCGTAAATATGACTAGAACTTGTTGTAATTAGACACAAAAAATTCAAAAATTCATGCAAATCGATCAAGAATTAAAACATCCACTTTTTATTCTTTTTACCTTTTAACCCTCTTTTCATAGCCAAATTAAATGTTATAACCCGTGTAAAAACTTTAACTTATTTCTAGTTTGCAGTTGGTAAAAGACGTTTTTATTTCTTGGGTTTACGTTTTACCGTTTAGAGGATGAAGATTTGACTTTTTCTTTGACCTGATAATTTTAGAAAATTTCTTATGGTTGACGTAGATTACTTCAAACCGAGTGCGTGGACACATAGTTTGCCAAAATCGGAGTTTGGACGGAAAAACATGACTCATAGCTTTAAATGGGTTTCTATATTTGGAAAGTGGGAAGAGGAGAGAGAGTGTTTTTTTGGCATTCGGACTCGGAATTACATTTCCAGTGATTTCGCCGCAGTCGGAGCACCGCAGGACTCGCCACTGGTCTTAAATCACTCCTCTCTTCCTCCTCTTCCATTCAGGTGAATAATTCAAGTTGGGTAGCTTTGTTTTGGGTGATTCGAAGTGGGATTTCCAGATTTTGCAAATCGAAGGTTTTGCTTCGATCTCCGCTTTCCGGCGATTTCTGGTTGGAATATTGGGGGTTTTGGTTGCTAGGGAGATGCTAATCATCATGCTAACCTTCTTGGAGCTTGAATCGACCGGAGGAGGAAGAATTGAAGGTGAACAGTAACTCCTGGGATTTCCTTGCTGGGTCAATTTCCGGCCAATCTGTTTGGAAGATTGTTGTTGCAAGTATCAAAGTTGTTGGGTATGTTGTGGAGATTGTTTTGGTGTAGGTAAGGTGGCCAGAGTTAGAGGTTGGCGACCCACACGCTGCCACTGGTGGTGGCGCATGCAGCCACCCAAAAAAATGCTTTGTTTTAGCTTATACATTGCTGCAATTAGAAACCTTTGGCCACACTTCATGTTAGGAAATTTCGATTTTCGATTTTGATCGAAGGGTGTTAGTTTTGAATTTATTGGATATTTATAATTGTTGTAAAAATTAGAATTGTATATAGTCTTTTGAGAAGTTGGGAGAGGATTAGAGAATTGTTAAGAGAGAATTTTGGGAATTGTCAAATAGTTAAAGAGTCTTGGATTTTGAGTGTTAAGAATCTTGAATTGGAAAAGCCGGGATTAGGGGAAAAGATCGAGTAAATTGAGTTGTTCTTATTTTGAGGAAGTAATTATCGAATTAAATTGGTTCCCCTATTATTATTTATACGCTGCCAAATTTGTACAGAACATATTGAGCCCTCGAGTGAAGAGGATCCCGGCAGGTAGCAGGCTTAGCTTCGAGGCTTACCAGTGAGTGGACTTTGTTTTAAGTAAATATTGCATGCAGTATTGAATTTTGATTATGAAATTATTTGTTTAGCTGGCTTCACTGTTTTCGAGGAAAAGAGATTTTTGAAACGTGACGTGATAAGGAGGCTATCATGGTTGCATGCATGCATTACCTAGTCGGCAGCCCCTTCCAGGTATTAGTCTAATCGGCATCACCTTTAGACTATATTCCGATCGGCAGTCCATTCCGATGCGTCATCTGATTGGCAGTCTCCACCAGATGACATGAGATAGTTAGTCGGCAAAACCCTCTAACTATCTGTGATTACTCGGCAGTCTCCTTTAACCACCGCCTCCTAGATTCCGGTTGGTAGTACCATCCGATACATCATTTGGGCTGTAGTCCGTTCAGATGACATGAGATGACTAGTTGGCAACATCCTCTAGTCATTGAACATTTTACACTAAAAGAGTAATTTTACAGAAAGCGGATTTGGAATGATTATTTATTTGTGCTGCATGCCGGATTTTAAGAAGAAGAAATTAGGAAAGCATTCATTTATTTTAATTCTTAGGTAAATTACTTTATTTTCGTCCACTCACTCTAACGGTTTTCAAGGCTTTCCCTGGGCCCTTCGGTTTTCAACTACCCAAATTTCATATTTGCTGAGGTCGTGCGTTCAGGAACCTGTGGCTTAGGATCTACCACTTCCGTTTTGATTGTAGGTTATTACTTAACCTACCTATGTAAGATATCGGCTTAATTTTCGTAGAATTGCTTTGATAACCATTTCATTTGGAGGAATGTTTAATATTTGAGAATCTAGCTAATTTGGTTGTGCTAAGTTAAATTACCATCCAGAATGTAACTTATACCTGGAATGTAAATTTTTGGAATGTATATTATGGTTGTGAGACAGTTAAGCTTTTTGTCTAGGTTTTGTAAATTTTGGGCAGTCCATTTTAAGGGAAGTTCTACCAAACTTTCAGTAAAACTTTACTTAAAAGGGATGAAATCCAGGTTTCACAGGCTCGGTTCGGGTTTCAGGGTGAAATCCGGTTTGGGTTTTGTCATTAAACACCAAAAACTTTAGATTAAAAGGGATAGAGGGCTTACTAATGTGCTGGATGGTCCCCAAGTTCACGTCTTGGTGGTGATGGTGATGGAGGTGATACCCTCTTCTTCTTGCTCTTGAAGATTTGATGATAAAACATAGTGAAGCTTGAATTATGTATTGTGTGAATATGTAATACCCCGAAAAATCTAAATTAAATTCTGTGGATTTTTAGAAATGATTTCGTGGTCATGGGCATGAATACGAAGCTTGGAGAGGTTGTGGAATTAGTTTGAACAATTTTATTTTCGAAAACGAATGTTATTTAGGGGGTTGTGAAAATCGACTTTTTATACGTATGGAATTTGGGAAAATATCCTTCATGAAAGTTGTAGAACTCATCAATACAATCTCGTGCATATATGGAACGCAATATTTGGAGTTCATATGAATTTATTATGAATTTTTGAAAATTCTCCTTTTTAGGTATACATATGTTTTTTTTTTTTTTTTATATTTCCCTTTCATTTTTTCAGATTTCCGAAAATGAAAATCTCTCTCCTCCCTCTTCTCTCTCGGTTGGCACCTTCACTTTGCAAATTTTCCTTCTGACCCGACCCGGGTTTTCTGACCGAGTTCGGCATTCTCCAGCCGAGCCACGAGCCCAGAACCATTCGCCCCGCCCTTGCTGTCGTCCCCTAGCTGCTCGTTCATGATAGAAACCACCGGAAGGTGAAGATCGGAGCCTCGACATTCAAGTAAACGGATCCGGCCAGATTTTTCAATTTCCGACGTTATCTCGTCCGATCCTCACCATGGTGGATTCGTGTCTTCCTCACGGTCATCCTCATATAGGCCTTGCATGACAACATTGAGCGTAGAGCTGTAGATCAACGTTTGAAGATTTTGACGTTCCTGATTGAGTATAGAATCTAATCAGATGCTCACGACTAATCCAACTTCCAAGCTTGATCTAGGACTATCTAGACCAAATCTCGTTTAGCTCCAGGTATGAAAGTTGATCACCCCTTCATTTTGAACAAGTTTATAGTTGACAAATTTTGCATCGGAGGTGGTTGATCGGCATTGACCGCTTGTGGCCGCGCGTCGAACCATATTTTGAGTTTATATTATCTGGACGATGATCTATACATCCTTACGAGCGTTTTGATATATTACAAGGTTATTTTAGAAAAAGTTGATAAATGAATGATTTAAGTTTTGACGACACTATTTAACGTTTTATCTTTGGTTCGCGATTATTGAAAATCTGACCATCGGTTTTACTTGAAATTTTGATATATTGATCTTATGAATATTCCGATGACCTTGTGGGGTCACGGGCGAAGATCCGACCGTTGGATCTTCGTATAATTGCCAAATAGTGATTTGAAAGGCGATTCGTGAGAGTCCGACCGTCAGATTTTCGTATAAAATTGTGGAGATGTTTGTGAGGACGATTCATGATGATCCAACCGTTGGATCATCATTAATTTAGAATCCGACTATTGGATTGTCGTATAAGTGTGGTTTATGAATGGTTTGCTAAGTTAAGATAATATCTTATACGATTCGGATTGTTATATTTTTTGGGATGTTAAGAAGATGCAGCGGGACTAAAGGTGAGTAAATCGCACATGGTTCATTTACGAACCAAAATTTCATGATTTATATTGAATTGTGAATGTGTGGAAATTGCTTTAAAAAAAATAAAGATTTATTTGAAATGATATGAACTTGATCGATTACGGTTCATAGAGCTGCGGCTCACATGTAACAAAATGAATTTATGAATAAAATGAATTTTATTTTAATGCATGTGAACTCTAGTTGCTATTAGTAGGCATTCCTACATGAATGTCTATGAATATATATTATTTACGTAATGATATCTATATATATATATATATATATTTATTGATGGATTGTGTTGAGGAAACAATATGCATGACTGAGTTGCTATTATTGCTTGGATGCTTTCTTTTCGAGAACAATATATTGAGAAATGTCTTAAGTTTTATTGTTTGAAAAGTATCGAGAGTTGAGTAATATTATAAAGCCAAGCGTGACTTCTTTAATTGTTATGATTTGTAGAGATCAGTGGGTCACGAGTGTGACCTTGGCATATTATCAGTGAACTATGCTCTTTGAGTTGTTGGTTGCTGATGTCGGTGAACCATGCTTTGAGGAGTTATTGGTTGCCGATTATTGTGAACCATGCTCTTGCGCCGAGTTGTTGGTTGCGATCAGTTAGAGCTCTAGTCTGTCTACCAAATGTTGAGTGGACTTATGAGGGTAATGTTGAGGTTACTTGAGACTCATAAGTAAGAGTTTTAAAAGAGAGCCTTGAGAGTATTCTTCCATTTATGTTTCAGTGTATTTTGGAGTTGTGTATTTTTATTATTAACTTGAATTGTGCAATCTCTAAATTTACTCATACGGGCTTTTAAAAGCTTACCGGGTTTTGTGTTGTTGCAATCCCCGTACACTATTCAAATAGTGTAGCGGATAATCCTGTAGGTCAGGAGAACCAGGGCGGTGATCGAGCTGTTTAGTGTAGCAGTGTTTGATTTATCGCATTTGTTTTTGTGAGGTTGTTATGCTCATTGAGCCGTACTAGAGTGTGCTGTAATAAGTAATTTGAGGATTTGGTTTTCGTACCATTGAGTGAATGAGGTGTGGTTGTTTACGAAAAAAATTCAGGACGTTAATTTTGATTAAGTTGTTTAATTCATGTTTTGGATTTGAAATTGTTATTCAAAATTCGGGACGTGACAGAATAGGTGGAATAGGAGGAGAAAATGTTGATAGAAATGAAGGTGGAGAAAATGATGTGGTAGTGTGGTGTTAATATAGTCATATGCCCTAACCATAAAATCATTAGCTTTTCCAACATCACAAACTATAACATTTGCTTTTACCCCTCAATAATTCCTCTTCTTCTATGCCAAATACAAAGTCTCAATTATACATTTCTTTTTATTTGTTCTAAGATTAGCTTACTACAAGCTATTCTAAAAGTTGCATGCAGCTCTTCCAAATGAGATAAACCATTAACAATTCAACTAAGGCTATAACCACTCTTCCATAGAATTCTACCACTCTGATTTCATACTTCAAGTAAAATAGTATAATAGACATCACCTTTAAGTCATGTGGTTATTGCCTTGTTTTGTAGATTTGGCCTTAAGATTGTGATTCTCTTTCAAGTCCAATAGTTTATCCCATGAACTTGTATCTTGGGCTCATCTCCTCTTGCCTATAAATTTAGGCTTTTGGCCAAAGGAGAACCACCACGCAATAGATCACACAACCTCCAAGCAATACATCTCACAAGCAAACCTTAAGCGACAAACCAAGCATTCTCATTCTTCAATCTAAAACTGTTTCAAGCTCTAAACGACCTTAAACCCATCAACCACCACCAAAAATCTATTTCTTCCTCACCACAGTACCATAACATATCTCTAACCGCAGCAAGCATCTCATGTTCTTCTACTCATGTACTTCTAGCTCTCATGCCACATATCTTCTCGTGAGCCTTTTCATGTACATCTATTCATCTATCAAAACCATACGAAGCTTATACCTCCAGATCACAGGAAGTATACCACCGCAACATGCCAACATTTATGTAGGGAAAGTCTGGGGAAGATGCTACAAAGCTTCAAGAAGTTTTGGGCCCAGTTCTTAAACTCATAATGGGTAAATAAAGGAGATCAAGCCAATCAAATGATCTGAGCAACGATTTGTATAAATCCACTACCCCAACACATAGTGAATAAGTCATTTACTTGAGAGACTTAAGTAGGTTCCATGATGGATGATAGAGCTACTAGAGTGTGGTGGAAATCTTTTCGGATATCTTCGATTTGAATTTGGAATTCAATTTTCATGTTTTTCTTTATTCTTTTCTCAATCTCCACATTCCGGGTTTGGAGTCAGCTTTTTTTCTTCTCTTGTCATGATTTCCTGCAAAATAAGGAATTGGATTAGTCAACACTAAATTGGACTTTAAGATTATTATTTTCATTGCTTTAGGGGGTAAATATGTATATGAAATAGGGTCCAACATTTTGGCGAGGAAACTTTCTTTGGCTAGTTGTGTCCCTTTTTGTTTTACTTTTTAATAAGAGGTTGTAGACGATGAACATTTGTGGGCTATGTGTCTCTCTTTTTATCTTTTGTATGAGATGCTACACTTTTCATTGGTAATAATGTGTTCTTTTTTATTAATTTTTATGGGAGGTTTTTGACAACATATTCCATTGGCGAAGTTGTCATACCAACACTGAAGACAGAAAATAAGGCTTTCATGTTCCTCCAAAATTCAAAATACTTTTACTTTTTTATTCGAAGAATGAAATTAACTCTCCCATATTTTGTTTTTACTAAAATACAAAATTTACTATACTGAAAAAGGAAACATGGAGTGTGGATTGTAAAATAGGGAGTGTGAGTTTCACTCTTATTCTATTTTTCTTGTAGCATGAGGGTTTGCATGTTGAAACAAATTTGATAGAATTAGTTTTGTATATATTGTGTTAATTACTAAACATGTCTAATTAAGGAGATCATATTAAGTACCTATCAACCAAGACCTTCATGCATTAATTATGAATTAGTCGAACTATACATGACAGGCTCATTCATTGTTGAGCTGCATTAGAGATTTTTCTCTCCTTCTAACAATTAACTTCAAAGATGTAGCTCTTGAAATTGACACTTGAAATCGATAGCCAAGAAAGCTGGAGCTTCAAATGCTTAGACTCCAAAGTCTAATTAGACTCTTGACGACTTGGCCAAGCTACAAAAGTCCAATAAGACTTTCGATCATCAGAACATTCTTCAATGACTAACTTTTCCACCAAAAATAGTTTGGCAAACGAGAACGCAGGAAAGAAAAGAGAAAAATTTAAAAAGTAAAGAACATTCATTTAGAAAAGAAAAATGTATGTCTGTGCCATATATATGTATACATGTATGCATTCGTATACTTTAATAAGAACTGTGCGTCAATTTTAATGACTATCAGTTGTTGATGTATGACTAACTAGCTCTTAAGACCGATCATTATACATAGCCAAGCATGCTTTGATCCACTAATACATGCAACGTCGCTGATACAGGCAGATCTGTTTCTACTGTGACACGGTTGTGACTCACATTCCGTAGAATATGGTTTGGAAATGATGCACTTGCCTGCAATGTGTATTGGACATTTTGTATCAGGTCAGGGAAAAGGAGGACTTCTGAGAAATCAACTGTCCACTTTGTCCCGTTACTCCACTTTGACCCCTTAGCCACCGTCGATTTAAGGATCATACCACGTACTACATTTCGATCTACCACAACTTGATCAATAGTGGTGAAATATTGTCCATTTGATTGATCAAATTGGACTATTTGCGTACCAGTATAATCACCTGCGAACATATTGTCGACAATGGTTAGCCCAGATATCACACCCTTCAAGGATTTTATCAAAACAAAGGCATTGCCTAAGAAGAATGATCCGGATATATGGAGCTGGACGGGGTCCTCGGCCACGATCCCCGTGAAATCAAAATAGGAATTCAAAATCCGGGTTTGGGTCAACCCGGGTGACCGAATATGAATTCCAATCCCACCCCATCCAGTGGCCTTGTTATAACAATGTACCCCGGTGAGAATATTGGCTTGTCCTCGTACCATTATGCCGACCGCTGCCGAGAAAATAATCACATCGGTAACTGCATTGTCATTCCCGTTGATGTCAATTCCAATGCCGGAAAAGTGCTTTTCACGATGGTCACCGCCCACGTTGCTGTGTTGGCCGATGAAGGAGTTTCTAACAAATGTTTCATGGCCACCGTGGATTAGTATGCCATTGCTAGTGAAACTTGATAGGTAGCAATTGTCTATGGTAGTCCTTAGTGAATTAATAACTGCAATTCCACCACCTCTGAAATTTGAGTTTATCATAAGGTCCTTGAGCGTAATGTCTTCATACATGAAAGAGTTTGACTCTGACCACAACTCGATCAGATGGCGGTCGGTTGGAAAATCGTCGGATGCAAGAAGGGATCCACCATATATCATAAAGTTTCCTGCACCGGTAGTATCTGGTAAACGCAATGGACGGCTGATCTTGTATGTCCCTCCATCAAGATGAAGCTGAGTGCCTCCAAGATCAGCAATACCCTCCATCAAGTGTGCCCCTTCAATACGAGATATGAAGGCATCAGAAATAGCTTGCTGGAGTGCTTCGGTGCTGTCCGATATTCCTGTCGGGTCAGCACCATACTCAGTCGCGTGATAAACACGTGATGATGATGATCCTTGAGGACTAGAGACGGCAACAGTGCGGAGGGTATGTAATGAAGCCTTCATCAAAGCCATTCGCCTATTTGGGTCCTGGTAATAAGTGCTGCCATGGGTACCTGCACCTGGGTATGAGCTTTCTCCGTGATTGACATGAAATACAGTTGTGTACAGAAATCCCATCAACAGTTTCACTAACGTAGCAATAGCATTTCTGGGCATCATGGCTAACTCTGAGAGAGAGAGAGAGAAAGAGAGAGAGAGAGAGAGAGAGAGAGAGAGAGAGAGAGAGTTTTCTGCTTTTCAATAATGGTTATGACATCTATTATATAGGCTGCATTGTTATAATCAGAGTAGAACTAATTAGAAAAGATGACTATGGTTGAACTTTCTAATTCGACATGGTGTATATATTTCTGTTAGCAATATGATTTCTTTTCTCCAATATAAGAAGGTTTGGTCACATTCAGGGTTGTGAGGTGCTACAACAGTGTAATTCTCCAACATGCATGACAATGTGAGATGATATTATGGTGCCAACTATTGATTTAAACGGGCTTATTATGTTTATCAGAACTATCGATAATAGCTAACTAAAGTAGCTTCCAAGCTCACCTTGTCACCCATAGTAAGAGCAAGTTCGCCCGCGTTGTTGATTCAATAGGTCAGACATTATTCACTACTTTTTAATGTTTTTTATTGGGTCTATGTTACTAGATCAATTTCCAAACTAACCTGGGTCACTCTGTGGGTCAGTTTGTAGGTAAAAAAACTAACCCAGAGTGACTCATATCAGTTTCTAAACTGACTCAATGACCCAGACCTAATGAGCTAGTGAAAACAAATATAAAAAAACAGTGAACTATGTCTAACCTAATGACCTAATGACATAGGGACATTGACCCAGTAACTCAACGGGTGAAATTGCTTTTAAGTTAATTCGTTTAACAACTAGGATACATGGTCACTTGCAACATACATATTAACTTTGTGATCTAGAATTTCTCTTCAACAAACTAATCAACTATAGTAGCTTCTGAAAGAGATGCAGCTTACGATTTTCAAGTGGACTTCTATTATCAGTTAGGTAGTTCTTGACCAATTGCTTGTTTAACAAGCTAGGCGGCTTTCAATTCCAATTTTCCCAGTACAATTGGACTTTAAAGCGCCACAAACTTTAGGCAATCAATTAAAGAGAATTTAAACATAAAGAGCTTGACTGATACTGATTTTTAGGCTCATCTAAACAAGTACGCACTTGAATTTGATCAGTCAAATTATTGGTCCATATTCTAAAATCTCTAATGTAGCGTGATCCCGCTCACTTCTTTCCATAGAAATGGGGCAGCTGAAAAGTTAGGTCGACCAAGTTGTCATGGCTTAATTTCCTTTGTAAGCTGGTCATTTTAGTTTTAACTTCAAACTTGACCGCTACCGCTAGCCACCACGTTTTCAACTTTGATAGCCCCTTGCTTTTCTCGTTTAAGTCATTTTCTTCGCTCCTCTTTGTAGAAACAAGAGGCAATTCACACTTTTTTACAAGAGAAGAGAAGATAAATTAACTACAAGATTCTGAAAATTCGATATGATTAAATTATCATAACACCATTAGATTTTTAAACATTGTTTTCATATATCAAAATTATTTTACTTTTAGACAAATTTTTTTTATAGCACACTGGACAATATTTGGAAACACTAATATATCCATTTTTTTTAAGAAGAAACACTAATATATCCATAATTATAAAGCTTTACATAAATAAGGACACTACATTAAAAAAATATCTCATATATATATATATATATATATGACTTTGCTCAGGTGCGGATATCTGATCCGCTCCTAAGCAAAACGTACAGATTTCAGATTTTTACCCACTTTCCGATCACATTTTTACATGTTAACCATTCAGTTTTTAGATCCTAGTATATAGATTATCTCTGTAAAATTTCAGCCAAATTAGTGATCGTTAAGGCATTCAAAACTGTGATTTACAACAATGAATACGAACGGTTCCGAATCTGTCGAACCGAAACCATTCGTATTCATTGTTGTTTATCACAGTTTTGAATGCCTTAACGATCACAAATTTAGCTGAAATTTTACAGAAATGATCTATACAAATGATTTAAAAACTGAACGGTTAAGATGGAAAAATATAATCGAAAAATAAGAAAAAAATGAAAATCCACATCTAATACTTAGGTGCGGACGTCCGCACCCAAAAAACCCTGTATATATACACACACACATAAGCAACATACAATTTTCTGCACTTGCATGCATTTTTCAATCGGTCTCTCTCTGTTTTTTTTTTGCCTGAAGTCCTACAATAATTATTGACCCTACTTTGTTTTTAATCAAGAAACTGTCAAAACTGAACTGGACCCCATGGAGCTACTACGTGGCTGACCAAAGCCGCATTTCGCTTCCACCGCATCTGAGCAACAACCCGGCAGATGTTCCAAACACCAGCACCAAGCACAGACGTCCGTGATCAATTTATGGAGGAACTAACAGATAGGCTATATAGATTAAAACTGGAGAAGGCAATGGATCTTCGATGAAATTAGAAGTTCAAGTTGTGTACAGGTCAAGAGGTACAGATTTAGAATTTTTTTTTTTTTTTTTTTTTTTGTAAATCCTATTATTATTATCATATATCAAAATGAGACTTATGCAAGTAAACAAAAAAGTAACAGACACTTTATCCTTGTTTAGAGAGTTGAACGAATCTAAAACCCTAACTACCAAAAAAAGCAAAATATGTTACTTAAAAAAAAAAAAAAAAGTAAATCCCCTTCATGACATAATTAAATGATACATACGAGCTGGCTAGCTTGTTCAAAGGAATTTACATCGACTAGTCATGAAAACCTAAAATTGGCAATATTACAACTCAAACCATGCATGCATGCTCACAAAATATAGCAAATTAACAACAAATTGAAATTGAAAGGCAGGCCTTAGATCTCTCCTGTCCGGAACTCAACCTCTGACACACAAAAACAGACACACAAAAACAACCCATTTGCGCTGTCAACTTCATGCACACTAAGACCTTGTCAATTTCATGGACCATGGTTTTCTAATTTCTTCAAAATCATCTCACCACCTCTTCCCTCTTCCTCTTCTTTGGTGTTGGCCCCTTCACGCCCACCACCCAACCCTCCTCTTCAATCCGTCAATCCCATCATCGTACGTGATCAAAAAATTAAAAGGCAACATCATCATCAATTCATGCAATTGAGGGTATAGTCTGAAAACCTTAATACTGATACGAGCAAAACAACATTGCATGTTATGGGCGCGCATATGGCTATGGCTAGGCTTATGCGCGCACCAAACCCATCATTCCTGCTCGCTCTCATTGTAGCTGCGCTTTCTTTTATGAATATGTTGTCTTTTGGTTTGCCGGACACCACGTCCGACGCCCTGTTAAAATTCAAGAGTTCTTTGGGGAACAGTTCCAAAGCTCTTTGGAATTGGGGTAGTTCTCCGAACCCATGCAATGGTAACAGGGGGAATTGGGTTGGTGTGCTTTGCTTACAAGGGAATGTTAGGGGCTTGAAACTCGAAGGCATGGGGTTACAGGGAACGTTAGATGTGGAACCTCTCGCGTCGTTGCCATATTTGAAGACTCTAAGCTTCACGAACAATTCATTCATAGGTCCGTTGCCTAATCTCAGTAAACTAAAGAAATTAGGGTCGGTATATTTGTCATCTAATCATTTGTCTGGGGATATTCCTGATGATGCATTTGAGGGTTTGTATTTCTTGAAGAAACTGTATTTGGGAAATAATGAGTTTTCAGGCAAAATCCCTTCATCTCTTGCCAAATTGCCAAAGCTTTCCGAGGTGGGGCTTGAAAATAACTATTTTAGTGGCGAAATCCCTGATTTTAAAAGTGGGAACTCAGAGAACTTATGGAGGTTGCATTTGGCTAACAATGAGTTGGAGGGAGAAATCCCAAAAAGCCTGAGAACGCAGGAGCCTAGCAGTTTTGCAGGTAACTAACTAATATTTCATGCATGCTTGTGATTTCTTGCTATACTTATAGATAACTTTGATGTTATGTGAACTCATATATATGACACATAATTGCAATATTTGCAAGCCCTTATAACGCCTACATATGTTAAATTAGATGATACATTTTAAACCAACTAACAATAAGGTGCAAACTATAAGAGCATTTTTAGCAGATTATCTATTGTGACTCCTCAGCTATTTTAGAGAGTATGTTTAGTTTTTTTTATATATTTTAACAGCTGCATCAAACTCTTAAGTGGTTCTCTATTATAACTATTAGTTATTTCGCTCATAAATATAAAGAGCGAGATGAAACTCTCTATAATTTAAAGCATTCATTTTGAGTTATTTTATGTAATTTATAAATATATTTAAACTATTTAATCTTCATTTAAAAAACAATATAAACTCAAATTTAGCTAAAATAGAGAGCACTGATATAGACATATTTCTAAAGTGGCTAGCCAAAATGATTTTTTAGCTACTTTGGCTAAAGTTGACTTGAAAATGGCTAGCATTGCTAAAGATGCTCTAAGATATTATGTACTAAAATGCAAAGATTACATCTGCCAGATGTGAAATCTAGTATTCGAGAAAATTAAAGAAGAGTACTCGTGGCCATTATACTAACTAATCATTATACTCAAACAATGTAATCATTAGGATAACAATTTTTCACTTTCCTAACAATAATTAGCACATTGAAATCTGAGTGATTTTAATCCAAATGCAGGAAATGAAAACCTATGTGGTCCGCCTATAGAAGCATGTAGCCCCTCTCCTGCTCCTGCTCCTGCTTCGTCTCCATTGCCTTCTACGCCTCCATGTGGGGGATCCGGGGAACCATGCAGCCCTCCCGACCCTCCTAGGAAGTCTACATCTCTTGGTCTAAAAATAGCCTTGGGTATAGTGAGTATTCTGCTCCTATTAGTTATCACTGCTGTACTTTTGATGTTCCTCAGAAAGAGAAAGCAACAACCAGAATTAGACCAGGCGGAGTTGTTGGATGAATCCTCCAAGTACACAGCAGCAACCGCGAGCCAGATGGATACCAAGTCGGTAGAAAATAATAATGTGAACAATCCACCAAGGAGGGGTGAGCAAGCAGGAAAGCTGTCATTTGTGAGGGATGACAGGGACAGGTTTGATTTGCATGACCTGCTAAGAGCCTCAGCCGAAATCTTGGGGAGTGGGAACTTTGGGGCTTCATACAAGGCTTTGATACTGACTGATGCTGTAGTGGTCAAGAGGTATAAGCAGATGAACAATGTGGGAAGAGAGGAGTTCCATGACCACATGAGAAGGCTTGGGAGGTTGACACACCAAAACTTGTTGCCAATCGTGGCCTATTATTATAGAAGGGAAGAGAAGCTCTTAGTTTCTGACTTTGTGGAGAACGGTAGCTTGGCTTCTCATCTTCATGGTAAGTTTCTTGTTCCAACTGATTATATTATACGCTTTGATATAGATATGCTTAACATATATATTTTTAGCAAAAATAGAGTAGCAAAGTTTGGTTCAATTTTTCTCATGACATTGTAAATATGTAGAACTATTAAGGATTTCTTGTCATGTCATCAAAAAGGCATGATTCTCTTTCTTGGTAATAGGTGGAAGTCTTCTTTTTCCGTAACCTGTTCTGATCAATATATGGTACACGTAGTATCAATGACAAATCTAAAATTGTTATTGGGCCAATTTGCCGCATGCCTCATTAAACTCTTCTAGGTCTCTTGATTTCTCCTATTATATCCAAGATATTGTCCTTGGCTGTATTGATTTTTTCTTAAAATTAAGTAAGACGTAAGGTATAGGGTTTAGATGAAATGCTTCAAATGGACCGTTCACCTTTGTATTGGATTTTTGTTATCTTTTTCAGGCAATCACAATCTGCATAAGCCCGGACTTGACTGGCCAACCCGTTTGAGAATAATCAAAGGAATAGGAAGGGGCCTGACATACCTCTACAACACACTCCCAAGCTTGGTTGTACCTCATGGTCATCTGAAATCCTCCAATGTGCTTCTGGACGAAAACATGGAGCCTCTACTGAACGACTATGCTCTACTCCCCGTGATCAACATGGAACAAGCCCAACACCTCATGATGGCTTACAAGTCACCCGAATACGCGCAGCACCACCGGATAACAAAGAAGACCGACGTGTGGTGCTTCGGGATAATCATGTTGGAGGTGTTGACAGGCAAGTTCCCAGAAAACTATCTAAAGCAAAGTTATGACAGTAAGGCGGATTTGGCGAGCTGGGTGAACGGAATGATCAAGGAGAAAAAGACTAGTGAGGTGTTTGATGGAGAAATGGGGAATGTCGGTGACAGCAAAGGTGAACTTCTAAAGCTGTTGAAGATTGGAGTGAGTTGTTGTGAGGAGGATGTGGAGAGAAGGCTGGACTTGCATGAAGTTGTTGCAAAGATTGAGGAGTTGAATGAGGGCGAAAGTGATGGGGAATACCGCTCAAGTGTTTCAAGTGAAGAAGATGATTATACTTCTCAGGCTGTGTGATTGCGACAACTATGGAGTTACCATGTACTGGCTGGTTGGGACCTAGGGAACTTATCCATGTGTAAAGTACTGGGTTTCATCTTGTCAGCCTTCATTAATTCATTCCCCTAAGATGAAGAATGTGCAGGAAGATATGGAAAGCAATGAAGAATGTTTAATTTGGTTTTTTTTTTTTGGTGTTATTTTTCTTTTGGATGAGAAGCGCTTTTTATTGTGTAGTTGTTTGGGGATGATTCTTGTATCATTTTGGTGTAATGGGAATTAATTAGTTTATGAAACTAGTTAGATGACATTCAATCTTTCTCTTTCGTTTTTCTTATTTTGAAAGATTGGAGCAATTGCCCTCTTCTCCTCCTTGGGTTTTCCCTAAACTTTTTGTTTCACATATTATTTTTCAAACTCCAAATACCCACATTTCACTGATTTCAGCCCTAAAATTAACTTCAAACAAAAACAGTATCCCTGCAATAAACTGCATGTTATTAGGAGAAAAATGAGATTTTTATAGAGATATAAAAAGTCAAAAGAGGACTTTAGGATTCTCCTTCAATAGAAAGAATATTGCTAAAGGAGTATAGCTAGATGAAAGTTATTAATTCACTCATTTCTTTCCTCAAAAAATAATTTACGGTATGTCAGCGTTAGAGGTGTAGTTCATTGCTTGAGATTTATCAGCAATGTGCTTCTAGTTAGTTACTGGTTAGAAAATCTTTTTCAATTACCGTGTGATCTGAAAGCTTAAGCAAAGGAGATAGAGAGAATCGAAGAAGACATGATCTGGTATTGAGTAATTTGTTATCTTGTTATAGAGAAAGGAGTTGCTGCAGCTATTTATATGAGTAGTTATTAGATAGCAGTAGTACGGCAGTAATAGACTCCTAGCTGACTAATTAACCACGCTGCTAACCACATGTTTTACGACTAACAGTAATAACACTATACTAATTTTCACCCTACTATTTACTACATGATCTAGATCCAAATGTGGAAAACAAATCAATTCAAACATAAATCTCTCCACCATCGGATCTTAAGTAAAGATAAGTACTGAGATTTTATTCCTCAGTCATTAAACTGGGCACTAAAATCCTGCTATGAAATTTATCGGAGCTTCTTCTGCCCACCCAGGTGGGCACTCACCTTGGTCTTTTAACAGCACGTGAATTATACGCGCTGTTAGTTTTTGGTGGTCAAGATATTTGTTGAGACGAAGACCAAAAATGATCAACCCAAATTAAGATCGGCAACTACTTCGAACCCAGATCGAGTCTGGATGTTGTTGGGTTAGCGAGTCTCCAGAATCCTCCAAAACCTGCTCATGAGTCTCCAGATCGTCGCCCTTCCATGGAGGACTGAGATAATCCGTCGATCGTTCTCCCAGATCTGGATTTTTGATGGTCCTTGATATAAGAATTTCACATCTGCAAAATTGATTTGATAGCTGCTGCTAACTCTGAGATGTAAGAGTCCAAGATATCAATGCCAAAGTCAAATAACGCTACTATAAGTGATCGATCAAGTCAAATTCTACCAGCTTTTCACCATATCAATTCAAACTAAAAGTCAATATCATTTACGAAAGTTGCAACAGACCATTGTTGCTTTTATAGATGAAAGCAATATTTCAAATTGAAAATCTATACTAACGAATTGGTATCGCAACTTCTCTGAATCCCATCATCCCCATAAACGTAAACAACCCAGAAAATCCTTCTCATCTCTCTTCAGCCACAGAGGTCTGCAACTGGTTATTTCAGAATCGTACATTCAAACTCCGATCCTACAGCACAATTGACATGCAACCAAAGAAAACCCAATCAGTTAAGCCGACAATTCGATAGAACCTTTAGTATCTGGTATTCGAACCAGCAAGGATCTGGGTTTTCGATGGTGTTTTGACTTTTGATTGAATGTTTGACTGAACCCTTTTTTCTCCCAACTATGTTTTGATTTCTGACGGTGATGGTCGTATTTAGACTAACGACTGAATGACGGCTCACATGAGTTAGTCACCTGAGAGTGGCTGGATGTCTGACACGTCAATCGGGTGACCACCCACTTGGGTGGGTAGAAGAATTTTCGGAAATTTATAGCCAATGACCACAATTTAATCTTACGTTAGAATAGGATTCTTGTATATCCTAAAGGATGATTTTTTCTGTTGACTCCGTAGGACTGTGTCATTTGATACTGCTTTACTGAATTATAAAACCGAGTTAATCTCCTTCTTCGTTCAAAAAAAACAAAAAAAAATCTTATTTTTTTGACGTCTTGTTGTGTTGATTTACCATGTCCAACCAGTATCAGTGGTGGTTTGTATTTGCACAAAAAATTAAAAGGGAAAATGTCTATTTACCCTAACATCTTATAAGATTACCCACTTACCCAACAAATTATATATTTTTTACCCTAATATACAATTAAGTTTCTTTTATTATTTTTTGTTTATTTTTGGGACTATATTTCCTTCTCTCCCTTTGTCACATAGAGATAGATTGGAATAGAAAAAAATCATTGGAGACTTTGCCGGACTCCGATTACGGGACCTTAATCCCAGAACCTAGCCGGAGGTCACCGAATGTCCCGAATGAGGTCGTCAGAGCTTTCATAGGTCACCAGAGACTATTATTGCCCCCAATAAAACCTAATAAACTCTCATTTCTACCCCCCAACAACCCCACCCCAAACAATTAGACCCAATAAATTTTTATTGCTCCCCATAAAAACTTTTTATTGGGTGCAATAAAATTTTATTTGGGGAAATGGGGACTAATCTCCCTAAATTGACAAATAAAACTTTGATACTGAGGAGATTACATCATTTCAAAATCTTTTATTGGGAAGCAATAAAAGTTTATTGGGGGCAATAAAACCTAGGCATTTGAAATGGAGATAAATTTCCCTAAAGTTAGACAAATAAAACTTTAATTAAGGACAAAAAATAAGGAGATTGTATCAATTCAAAACCTTTTATTAGGAGCAATAAAAGTTTATTGGAGGGTAGTAAAATTTTTATTGAAAAGAATTTTATTGAAGAAAGAAAACACTTTTAACACCCAACAAGTATCTCTAAAAAGCAAAAGCCAAATATAATTGCATTATATTTGCACCAAAAGTCTTGGCAAAGACTTACCCGGGCAGAGGCCAAAACCCAATAGCAATTTTCATTTGAAAATATAGCATGCCAGCCAAAGAAAGACAACACCTTGCTGTGGCTGAGCAAAGGGATTGTCATGAGTCCGCTATTGAGCAATCATCTGCAAATCATGTTGTGAATATTATTGAGAAATCTGTTGGTGTTGGTCAGAAGTTCCAGCAATTAGATTTTGAGGGATTGGATGAAGATGGTGAAGAGGATAATGATGATTCCACTGAGAATGGAGAGGAGCTAGCGCAAGTAGTGGCTACTACCCATGCTACTACTTCTAATGCAATTGGGGATTGGTATGAAGAGACAGAACAGGCGGCAGAGGCGGATGGTTTCACCAAGGTGTTGTCTAAAACTCAACGAAGATCAATGAAGAGAGTAGCCCAGACAGAAAGCCGTGAGGCTTACCTTCGTTCCAAGGAGGTTCCTTCATGAAAATATTGTATTGGAATCTACGAGGCATTGGTAATGTCTCTACTCAAGATGCATTGTCATAATTTGTTCGTGTTAATAGTCCCGAGCTATTGTGCATAGCTGAACCCTTTGTTTCTTTAGATACTATCCTATCTCACTTTTGGCGTTCTATGGGTATGGTGGCTGTGTGTACTAATGACAGGGCTACTTTGTTGCCAAATTTATGGGTTTTCTATAAGTCTTCTCTTGTTCCGTTTGTACGTGTCCTCTCAGTCACAGACCAGCAAGTATCTCTTCAAGTTATGTTTGATTCAGTGAATTGTATCATTACAGCTGTTTATGCTTGCACAACAGCTACTAACCGACATCGTCTATGGGAGGATATCACTAATGTTAAAGGTAATTTTGTCTCTGGTCCATGGCTTGTATTTGGTGATTTTAAAGCAGTCTTAGGGGCTCATGAGAAGAAAGCGGGTGGTCCTGTTTGTGCGCGCTCTTGTGCAGAGTTTCAGGTAATGTCTGATGTTTGTGAGCTTGTGCATATGAATACCAAAGGTTCAAAGTTTACCTGGGCTCGTCGACGGGGTCTCAGTGGTAATGTGGAAATCAGGTTGTATCGAAGTCTTGCAAATCTTCCTTGGTTAGATGTTTGGGATCAGTTTGATTGTTGTACATTGCCTCGAATTTGCTCCTATCATAATCCTCTTCTCTTGTCATTCTCCAAGGCCTTTGAAATTCATCAAAGTCTCTTTCGGTTTCATAAAATGTGGTCAGAACATAAGGATTTTCGGCCTTTTATAACTCAGTGTTGGTCTTTGGTCAATACTCATGGGTGCCCTCTATCGGTCTTGCAACACAAATTACATGTGCTATGTAAAGCTCTAAGATCCTGGAATTGGGAGGTGTTTGGGGATGTGCATCATAGAGTTCGTAATGAACTTGCGGCTTTAGCTGATTTACAACAAGTTATTTCTTCTTCAGGGGGCTCTGATACAGATTTTGCTAAGGAAAATGAACTTCAAGCCAACTTGAATTAGTCTATTAGATTGCAAGAGCTTTTCTAGAAGGAGAAATCTAGATTGAAATGGTTGTCAGATGGTGATAGCAATACTTATTTTTTTCATGCTATGTATAGAGCACGGAGATCTCGGGCTTCAATTTCTCTTCTTCGAGAGGATAATCAGGTTTTTGATGATCCAATTTCTATTCAAAATCATATTCTTAATTACTATTCAGAGCTCTTTGCTAACAATGCAGATTATCATGATATGGGTCTTGTGGGTCGCGTTATCCCTTCATTGGTTACTGGTGAAGAAAATTATTCTCTCATTGCTATTCCCTCACCTGAGGAAGTTTGGGAGGCTGTAAAATGTATAGACTCTGATAGTGCCCCGGGTCCAGATGGCTTTAGTGTATCAATAATTTATAACATGTTTGTTTACAGCTTCCAGGTGTATGAATGGCCTGTGTCTTTACTTCGTTGTCTTGAGGTCTGGTGTCGAAACTTTCTATGGTCTGGATCAATTGAAAAATGTGGAATTCCTCTTGTTGCATGGAAGGTATGCTGTTCTTCCTTTAATGAAGGTGGTTTGGGGCTTAAATAGTTGGTGCTTCTAAATAAATCTCTTCTTTTGAAACAGTGCTGGGAAATTTTTACTTCTTCTTCTAAGGGCTGTGCTCTTTTGAGGGCTCGTTTTTTACATGGCAGATTGTTAAGAAGCTCATATGCATCTTCATCCATTTGGACTGGGGTTCGCAAATTTTGGCCTTTTGTGTTGGAAAATGCAAGATGGCTGATTGGTTCAAGTTCACAAATTTCTTTTTGGAAAGATAATTTCATGGGGAGGCCTATTGTTGATCTATTTGGTTCTTGTGTGGTAATGAATGATCTTAATGGTTTGGTATCAGACTTCATTGTTAATGACTCATGGAATTTTCCTGCTCTTCTTCAAATACACTTCCCAGATTTATGTGAGTTGATAAGTCAAGTTCCTATTGGCATGGACTCGTTAACAGAGGATAAGGTGATCTGGTCTGCTTCTTCATCTGGGGAGCTCACTGCTAAGCTTGCTTTTCTTTTTTTAGGGCAGTCTGTGCCTTCGATAGAGTGGGGAAAACAGATATGGTCCAAGTATATTACTTTCTTGGAAGGTGTTACGTGGTCGTGTTCTAAGTGATAATTTCTTTCAAAAGAGGGGAGTTGCAATGGCATCAAGGTGTGATCTTTGTGGTAATAATTCAGAATCTATTGATCATATTTTTATTCGTTGCTCCTTTGCCTCTTCTATTTGGAGTTGCATGGTTTCAAGGTTTGAGTTGGCTATGGTTCCTAATTCCTTAATTGAGCTTTTTCATTTTGGCCTTGGTGGTCGTAGCCCTCAGTTAAAGGATTTATGACTTGCTTGTTACACTTCAGTTCTGTGGTTTATTTGGCAAGCTAGAAACAAGACAAGATTTTATGGGGTGGTTGCTCATGCTACGGTGGTTTCTAGACTTATTTCAGGGCATATACAAGCTTCTAGTCGTCTTGCTAAGGGATGCATGAATAATCTTGTTCAAGACCTTCAAGTTGTGAAAAGTTTTGGTGCTCAATGTAAGCCGCATCATGCTTCTACAATAATTGAGGTAAATTGGCTTACTCCTCCTTTTGGTTCGGTTAAGATTAATTCGGATGGGGTTGGAAATGTGACTCCAACCTTGGTGGTTATGGGGCAGTTTTTCTTGACTATAGAGGGAATTTTCTTGGTGCTTTTTCTTCAAATCTAGATATCCCTAGCTCGGTTGCAGCAGAGGTTATGGCAGTTATTAAAGCTATCGAGTTAGCATGGATCAGGGATCGGAAGCATATATAGCTAGAAGTGGATTCTTCTATTGTACTTATTTTTCTTCGCTCTCCTCATTTGGTGCCATGGCGGCTTAGAGTAGAGTGAATGAATTTTTTGCACCACATTTCTCAGATGCATTTCCGACCCTCTCACATCTTTCGGGAAGGTAACAAAGTTGCTGACATCTTAGCAAATCATGGTACCACACTAATAAGTTTAGTTCGGTGGGATTTGACTCCTCCATTCATTGTTTCAGCTTGCAATAGTGACCATTTAGGTCTTCCTCAATTTCGTGTTCGTTAGTTTTTTTTTTTTTCATGTATACTATTTTTCTCCTATGGAGGTTCTGACTTCATCCTCCTCTTATTGTATCTCTCTTTTTCTTTAATAATATGAGGTGATAAGGAGGTTTTTCTTCCTCTCTTATCCCTCATTTTGAGCAAAAAAAAAAAAAATAGACAACATGATCATTAATTCGCTACTACAGATCCTACCATTTTGTACACTTGGCAGTTGAATTTTCCTCACTTGATTCAAGTAAGATACCACCTTAGAAGATAGAATGCCTCTTATCTCTTGATGAAACAGACTTGGAATCACCAGGAATTATATATAGAAGTTGGGCTCTGAGAACTCCCAGAAGCAAGTGGGGGCAATCATCATATCAGCGGGCCAGCCTCACTCTGTGGGTAATGAATCAATACATCTAGACATACCACCGTGTCATACTTCCCTCCCAAGCTCTCAAAATTACTCCTTTCTTTTCCCAAATCCGAAATCCCAGAATCAAAGCATTTCAAAGGACCAATTCAAAATTCCAAAAGCTTAGAATCAACGCATTTCAACCATCAATCAAATAACCAGTTGCTTTAGGCAGTGTGGGACGAGCACTAAAAGATCTGGCAACTGCAATGATCCTCATGATATTTTCTGGGTCAGCGAAAACAATGCCTCATACAAGTTATGCAACCCAAAAAGGAGCCTCCTTTGCTTTCAAACAACTTGAATTGCGCAAACAATGTTGAGAACTGCTGTAAAGAAAAAAAAATAAGGAAGAAACTTCAGTCAGCAAAGCAAGAGCATTGCTTTTCACAACACAATGTTTGATTTAATGAAAAATTCAATCTTTGTGCATATAATGGTTAAACCCCAATGTGATAATCATTATGTATGTCAATGACTCAACATACAGATTTTGCAGATTCATTGGGGCATTTACATAAACAGGTGGTGTGCAAAATTGAACTAGATATCACTGGCTAGTAGAAAACAAACAAAATTCCTGGGAGAGAAAATTTCAAACTCATTCCAAAATCAAACTTTCTCCATCATTACGGCGAAAATTTCGATGGCAGTGACGACACCGGCTTCCTTAATGAGTGGGATAGAGAGCTGCTGGACATCACAGTCAGTGGCGCCACCAAGCACACCTTCTTCTTACCGTAAATCTTCTTCCGCCACTCAAACCCTGACTTGTTAGATTCAATATGAAACATAAACTTATAACCCAAGTATACTATCTTAAATGTTAGATCAATGTTATGAAATAAAATCATAAAACTGACTTGGTGGATTGCTGCATTTATCCATTGCTGATTTGCTGCCGTTATCTATTTGATCTTCTCCTAGATACACACCGTATCTCTCTTTATTGCTTGACGGGACAAACTCGATGAGAGCGTGTCTTTATGTTCTAGTAGGGATCAAATACAAATTCCACTTTATTTATAAAGCTATTGAACACAGCAGTTGCATGGCAGTTCCTTCCATCAAGGAACTGTCCAACTAACTTCCTAATAGTTTTGTCCGGATACCACACATTTGAATTTTAAATTCTTTAACAGATTTGATTACTTAATTAGTTTATATATATTGGTTAATATATTTACATTTGAATTCAAAACAGCTTATTTACATTAATTGATGCATACAATATATAATAGCTAGTTCATATATATTGTTGTGCAATAGGTATGATTTTACATGACTTGTTCAAGTAGTCCTTGATGGCCTCCTTGTCGTTATCACGAAACTCCTCGGCCTAGAGATTTGCTCCGGTTCATGCATCGCTTCTGATTTGCAAAGAGAGAGTGTGTGGCATCAGCGTAATTTCTAAATCATTAGAGCCTGAAAGCGATTTTTTGCCATTAAATAGGGTAAGTGCCGAGTAGGAATAAAAATATGTTGGTGCGATAAATGGGTTCATGTTAGATCAATTTTGTACATTGACGGGATAAGTTCAAGATAATGTGCTATATATATAAATTTTTATATATCTTTTATATCGTAAGGTGTGAGCCTTGTGTCTCAAGGCTTACTCCTTAGTGAGGCTTTCTTGAAAACGCCTTGGAGTTCACCTCAGCGTTTTAAACATGATCACCATTCCCGCTTTTGATTGCTTCCCTGTCTTCCATTCTTGATCGTGTTCTCTCCCGAAAATCACAAGGTCATGGTTGCTGCAATTGACGACATCACTTCAAGGTTGGTCGTTGTGCTCTAATGTTGGCGCTCTAAGATGTGGGAGTCCAGGCAGTGTCGGACTGTGAAGACCCGAATTTTCATATAATAAATTTATGTAATTCAATAATTCTTATATTAATTGAATTATGATATTTGGGATTAATTGGTATGTCGTGGTTTGAGAAAGTTGGTTTCGAATGATTTTATTTTCGAAAACGAACGTTATTTAGGGGGTCGTGAAAATTTACTTTTTATACGTTCAAAATTTGGGAACAATTCCTTCATCAAAGTTGTAGAGCTCTTCGATACGAGTTCGTGCATATGTGGAACGTAATATTCGGAGTTCGTATGAATAAGTTATGAATATTTGAAAATTGAAATTTTTCTATAAATATCATGAAAAATCAAATTTTTTCATTAAGGACGAAAAGATCTGATTTTTGCATTTCAGTCCCCCCCCCCCCTCTCTCTCTCGCGACCTCTTCACTTTGCTTGCCGACCCGCCGACTCGACCCTATCGGAACGGGCCGCTCCCGGCCACGCCGCCGTCGGACCCGACCCTCCCCAAACTCTCTGCGCTGCGCCCAACCGCTCCCCGCCCTCGCCTCCCCCCGCTGTTTCCCCCAGCCTTGGATTGGAGCAACCCCAGACGAGGAAGACTGACCCGATCGGATATCCCCCGTGCCGGCGGTGCACGGGCCAATCCTCCCCATTTTCGTGACGTGCTCTTCTTCCTGATCATCCCCATATGTGGCTTCCATCACGATTTTTGAGTGTAGAATTGTAGATCAAGAGTTGAACGTTTCGACGTTCCTGATTTGATCTGGAATCTGATCGAGTGGCCGAGATTAATCCAACTTCAAAGCCCGATCTAGGACGATCTAGACCTTATCTCGGAAAAAGTCAGGTACTAAAGTTGTTCACAATTTCATTTTGAAGAAGTTTGTAGTTGACAACTTTTGCATCTGAAGTGGTTGACCGGCGTTGACTGCCTCGTGTGGCGGCGCGTCAGACCAAATTTTGAGTTTATATTATCTGCACGTTGATCTATGCATCCATACGAGCGTTTTGATATATAACATGGTCATGTTAGAAAAAGTTGATAAATAGTCAATTTGAGTTTTGACGTTACTATTTACTGTTTACGATTTACGGAGATCAGACTCTCGGTTTTACTTCAAATTTTAAAATGATGATCATATGACTGTTCCGATGACTTTGTGTGGTCACGGGCGAAGATCCGACCGTTGCATCTTTGTATAATTGTAAAACGGTGATTCGGGAGGCGATTTGTGAAGATCCGTCCGTCGGATTTTCGTATAATTTTGATAGGATATTCCAAGGGCTATCCGTGAGGATCTAACCGTTGGATCATCGTTTAAATTTGATCCGACCTTTGGATCGTCTTTATTTTAGAATCCGCGCATTGGATCGTTTTTATTTTAAAATCCGATCGTTGGATCATCATTTAAGTTTATTTCGTGCTTCGTTTGTTAAGTAAAGACCGTACTTGATTAGATACTTGACGGCTTGAGTTGACAAGCATTTGGATTATTGTGATTTGTATTTTAAGTGAAGACGCAGCGGGAGTTTCGAGGTGAGTAAAACTCACGTGGTTCATATTACGAACCGAGTGCTTTAAATTATTTATTTTTGTAATTGTGTGAAAAAATATTTATGGATGAAATATTTGTTTTTAAAATCACATGGACTTGATCAAATACGGTCCGTAGGTAAGTAAAATGAATTTTAATTATACAAATGAATTTCACAATTTTCTTGTGTGAACTATGGATGGTATTAGTGATCATTCCTGAGTGGATGATTACGTATATATATATATATATATATATATTTACGTGGAATATATATATTGATTGGTGTGTTATTGAGTGATGATATGATTGAGTTGGAATGATGATTTGGATTATATTTCAAATGCTTAAATTTCATAATAATATTATGCATGTTGGATGAGTTGATTTCATTGTGTGAAAACATATTGTTGTGCACATTATGGATTTAGGGTCAACGTACTGACCGGTATGGGGAAATCGGACGCTCTAATCATAGGTCGATGATGGGATACGATTGGTTGAGTATGTACGATAATCGGACGTTCTAAATATGTATATTAGTATACATATTGATGAAATATGATAAAGGTAAACATGTTGGATGCCATAAACTAGGCCAGGTGACGGGCTACGATTTAGTTATAGCTCTAGTCTGTCAATACCGTATTTTATAAATACGATTTCGGGGTTTTGAGAAGAAAGATGTGAATTAGGGTTTTGTGTTGTTTTGTGATTTTATGATTGATTTGAGATTGTTGGTTTCTTGTAGACGTGGAAATTGTTGAGTGTTGACTTGGGTGAAAATAAATATGATTTAATTAAACAACCGTTCTTTCTTTTTACTCATACGAGCTTTCAAAAGCTTACCGGGTTTTGTGTTGTTGCAATCCCGATACACTATTCAAATGGTGTAGCGGATATTCGTGCAGGTCAGGATAACCAGGGAGGTGACCGTGCTGTTTAGGTGTTGCAGTATTTATTTTGCTTTCATTTAAGTTGTGAGGTTTGTTATGCTCATTTAGAGCTTTACAATTTATTTTGTGAGTGAGTTGTAATAATTAACTGAGACTAAATTCGGTTCTTGAAATTAAATTGTGTGGTGAGGTTGTTAAGAAAAAAAGAAATTTTCAGGGTGATTATTTTAAGTTGTAGTAATTCATGTTTCGGATTTTGAATTTTTATTCTAAAATTCAGGACGTGACACGGACCTAGCTACCTAATTGGACTCTGTCTGCTATTAACTAATGGGCGGCTTGTATCCTCGAATCTTGTTGTGGTTGTTCACATGGTGGACCGGATACTATAGATCATTTTCTGGTGAGTTAGACACACCTCACTCTTGGTGTTTGCACTAGCTCTTCCACCAGACGACGGTGACAACGGTGGGGGACTGGTGTTTGGTAAGGCTTATTACAGTGATTGATTCTCCTATGTTTCCTTTGCTTAGTATTGAAGTGGTTGGTTTGCACCCTCGTGGTGGCATGGTTGGCTTTAGGGGAGTCGGTGGTGCTACTCATACTAGTGGCGACTCCAATAGTGAAGCTAATATCTAGCTGATATCTCTGGAGGCTAGGGTTTCTTCTTATGCCATACAGTTAGGTTTTGGTGTTGATCTTGGGCTTGGGAGCCCATTAGGTTTTTAATTTTTTTTACTTAATAATGTGCGATTCACAACAAGGGATAACTATAGGGCTATATGAGGAGTTTCCTTTAGATATATTCTGTATCTCTTATCCTTATACTTGGGTGTAAGGTGCCTGCTAGCACTAGACCTATAAATGGATTGGATTTGGAACAGATCAATTTAAATACGAATCCATTTAGTAATAAATATTTTCAAGCCGATCTGATCATATAACTAGGCGGATCATTGATAGCTCAATTCAAATTCGTATCTGGTAGATTAACGAATACTTGTTCCACTAATCCGATCTGTTTGTAATAACGAATATTATAAATTTTAAATATAAATTTTTATCATGATACTTCATGAAACATTAATAACATATTTAAACAAAATGAAGAGTATTGCCAAAAATTGAATTACATAACCAACATATCCCTTAGAATGATAAACTAAGGTAACCAAAATACTAAATTTTCAAAGCAATACTTCACTGATGTTATTAATGCTCAAGCTTCAGAGGGAGTCTGATCTTGCTGACGCGGGTCTAGAGTCTATGCTGATTTAGTAGAGGTAAGCGTCAATTTCACCTGTCAAGTAAAATACACTAGCATCAAGAGGGAGACTGTGGTTGGTGGTCTTAGCTCCTCCAATACCTAAGTTAGTCAGTGTATATATTTATATTGATAGGATAACGTTGGGTAAATAATAAACGCATAATGAATGAGGAGAGGAGACCTTATATAGGTGAAATAGAGAGTGAGTTCCATTTTATTTCTGATGTGGGACTGATGCCCATCAGTTTTGTGCGGTTTAGTCTGTCTATGAGGTTGTCTTGTCGTGGCGTGTGAGGGCCTGTCAAGGCTGCTTTCAGGCTCAGGCGAATGCCCATCTGCTGGTGATCCTGAAGGTTACACTTTTGCTATGTTTTAGAAATATTATAGAGGTAGCCTCGAGTCCTAGTTGATTATGCTTGACAGTACTATGTATGTACAAATGTTTTTTGATAAGATAATAAAAATTAAAAAGAACATAGGCATCACTAAGCTTCAACTTCATATTCTCATATTCCCAATATTGGAAGCTTAATTAAGAAGTCCTTTACGTTTCAGCAAAAGTTTTGTTATAATATATGTAAATTTATTATTTTATATTTTAAAAAATAATATTTTACTAATACAAACTAAAATTTAATTACTATAAAACCGAACCGGATCAGTAATACATCAGATAGACCTATATTTGATTTGTTAAATAAGTGGATTAACGATCGACCAATCAAATTTTCAATTCAAACCAGTTTATATGTGCGATACGGATCAATTCACAGGTCTAACTAGACAATATTATATATGCGAAGCTTAATTTATCAGGGCCACAACTGTGATAGATCCCTTTATAATATTGTAGGTCCAAGCGAAGTGTTCCCGTTTCCCTAAAAAAAATAAAAAATGAAAGCTCACTTGTTGTTTAATGCTTTTGTGTCAACATGAATTTACACATACTCGAAATGCAACGATCCAAGAATGTTAATTTTCTGTATTTTTGAGTCGTGCGCTTTTGTTGAAAATTGCCACTTCTTAGAAGACAATTTGTTCTGTGGCAACTTATTGAATTTTGATCCGCGCAGGAAGTTCAGTAAAATTAGTAGAGATTCATGGATTTAGATAAAATCCTTTGCCTTCCTATAGCTTTGGGATACCCCTGTTTTAATGGGATTTTCCTTTAGCGTTATTTATTATTAATATTTCCGTATATATGTAAACAGCAAAAACCAATGAAAAAAAATAAGAAAATGAGACATTGAGATGTCTTCTGCGCGTCCTAGTCTATTTCTGGCAGCCTACTCTATCATTGTAAGGCCTCTATTTGAAATCCCAAAATAGAGAGGGTTGTGCACCTCTTCTTGTAAAACTCTGATGTGGTCTGAGTTTCAAAAGTGATGAGAGGTTTGTTCAAGGCCTCATCATCTTAGGTTCATCACTTTGTACATATCATTATTGGTTTTGTACCCAATTTCTGACGTCCGAGCTAGGAACTAATTAATTTGGTTCCTCATAGTCAGAGTAGGACCTTTAATTTGTAAAACAATGTGGTATAACAAAGGTGGTAATGCGGTGAAGACGAAAGGAGGAGGTGGAGGAGGAGGAAAAGGGTTGGTAGCGGTCGCCATAGACAAGGACAAAGGGAGCCAAAACGCATTGAGGTGGGCTGCTGACTCTATTCTCTCCAGAGGCCAAACTGTTGTTCTAATTCATGTTATTCTGCGGCAAAACGCAACAAATTCATGTAGATATCTCTCTCCTTAGCTTTCCAATTTTCGAATGCAATACTATATTTGTAAATTTGTAATAACAACGTCAACTTTTGGTGCAGTGGCTGGAGCCAATGCCATTATCTATGATTCAAACAACCCATCTAGCTCACCGCACAAACAACAGCTTGAAAAGATGACCAAAGATCTTTTCCTCACCTTCCACTGCTATTGTACTCGAAAGGATGTAACTTTCGAATATCTCACATTGTACCCTTCTGGGGGCAGCAAAATGCCTCACATGTCTTATTTACAATACATGCTGTTTGATGTTTGCTGCCTATTGATTGGTATCTCATGCAAGTTCATATTTACAGATACAATGCCTTGATGTCATACTTGAAGATACAGATATTGGAAAAGCATTAACAGAGTATGTTTCTTATGCTGCAATTGAGACCCTGGTTCTTGGAGCTCCGTCAAAGCATGGTTTTATAAGGTAATTGCCTCATTTTGCTTATCTATTTTCATGTAATCCAAAATAGGGAGTAATATTGATTCTTGTACACACACATAATTGGCACTTCCACAATTAAACTCACCAGGGATTGCAAACCTTGAGTGCCTTAACAAACAAGAAATGATTGATGGTATCAGCTTTGTTTTATTTTATTTTATTCTATTTTTTCATCTCCCTCTCAGTTTTTTACTAGGAAACATTTTATGTAGGCTATGTTCAGATATCACCTTTCTTTGTTTCGGTTTGTTACAACAGTGTATTTTTTGGTGCAGATTCAAGTCATCAGGTATGTCAAGCAGTGTCTTAAAAGGGGCACCAGATTTCTGCACGGTATATGTCATCTCCAAAGGGAAGCTCTCTTCACAGCGAAATGCTTCCCGTGCTGCCCCATATAGATCTCCACTACTTTCCCACATTGAGTCCCTCAATAAGCAAAATGCTTCTAAAGTATCTGAAACACCTAAACACAACATATACTTGAAAGGTTTGCTTCTCCCAATAATCAATCTTTAATGTAATCCATTTTGGTTTTAGTAACTAACTCAAGATGCGATATCTTGATCCTCTAAATCAAGCAGCCAAGCCATCGTTCAAGCCTCGTAACTTGCCAGATGATCCATTCAGGTAAAACCTGGTTTAATTAGTGTGTAATATGATGTATTACACTGACAATGCTATGTGATTTACGAAAGGACTAATCTCATCATCTTGAATGGAAATAGATCGCCATTTGCTAGAGGAGGAGGAGGATTTACTACAGGAAGGATGAGTGGAGGATTCTCAGAATCTGAAAGTGACATATCATTTATAAGCTCAGACAGAGCAAGCACAGACCGTGCTTCATCTGTAATGTATGAGTATATTGATCAAGGCCGAGGAGGGCGGCTATCTACCAGCTCCGACCACAGCTTTGGTTCAATCCCTATAGCACCTAGGTTCGGGGACCTCAATTCTATGAATGATTTTTCGATGGTGTCTGACGCCAGCCTAACATCATCTTCATGGTCATCACAAAACCTGGTGAGGACATGATATTCTTAAAGAAATGTCTTGTCAAGCATTTGTTGCTTGCGAATGATATAGTGATTTCAAACTCACGCAGGAAGAAGTCGAAGCTGAGATGAGGAGGCTAAAGCTAGAGCTGAAGCAAACAATGGACATGTACAGCACAGCATGTAGAGAAGCACTTACAGCTAAACAGAAGGTCGGTCATGATAAGAAAAATTTTCTTTCTGCTTTTCAAGATTCCATGGTATTTTTTAAATTCATGTGAGTCGACTGCAGGAAATAGAGCTGAACAATTTGAAGGCTGAAGAGGAACAAAAGCTAGAGGAGGCACGACTGGCTCAAGAAGCTGCAATGGCAGTCGCTGAGAAAGAAAAAGCTAGGTGCAGGGCAGCCATGGAAGCAGCTGATGCTGCTAAGAGAATTGCAGAGTTGGAATCACAAAAACGAGCACATACAGAAATGAAAGCCCTCAGGGAAGCAGAGGAAATGAGCAAGATATTGAATAATCTAGCCAGCACTGATACCAAATACAGGAGATATAGCATTGAGGAGATTGAAGCAGCAACAGAGCACTTCGCTCCAAGTCGAAAAATTGGGGAAGGAGGTTACGGTCCTGTCTATAAGTGCTATCTTGATCACACACCAGTTGCAGTCAAGGTCTTGCGTCCAGATGCAGCTCAAGGAAGGTCACAGTTTCAGCAGGAGGTGAGGGTCCGAGAAATTTGTTTAGTTAATATGATTTTTTTTTTCAAACTTATTTTCTTAAAGTTTTTTCCAAGATAAGTTTTTCTCAAAAAAAAAAATACATAATAAGAAAGAATTGCAAGTAAATGCCAACATTTTCCTACTGACATCAGTGAAAATTTGATATAGCTTTAGGGTATAGATATTGTTTACCTGATTTTCTCACGTTTGCCAAGTTTATGTGTTCTATATATCAGTGTTTCCTTTGACAATTTCATTGTAAACCAACAACCTGTTTGTCGAAGTCTGATACTATGTAGATGTTAGAAAGCTTGTATGGATAAGTTTGTATCTAACCTCTTTTGTCATGATAAAATGCAGATTGACATTCTCAGCTGCATTCGACATCCCAACATGGTGCTACTTCTAGGAGCCTGCCCAGAGTATGGCATTTTAGTCTATGAATATATGGCCAATGGAAGCTTAGAGGACCGTCTCAAAAGGAAAGGGAACAGCCCACCTCTATCTTGGCAACTCAGGTTTCGAATTGCAGCTGAGATTGCCACAGGCCTTCTCTTTCTCCACCAGACCAAGCCAGAACCCTTGGTGCACCGTGACCTCAAGCCCGGAAACATTTTACTGGACCACAACTTTGTAAGTAAGATCAGTGATGTTGGCTTGGCCAGATTAGTCCCAGCTGTTGCTGAAAATGTGACTCAGTACCTCATGACATCAACAGCTGGTACATTCTGCTATATAGACCCGGAGTACCAACAGACAGGAATGCTTGGTGTGAAATCTGATGTCTACTCCTTAGGCGTTATGCTCTTGCAAATGATAACATCAAGGCCACCAATGGGATTGACTCACCTCGTCGAAAGGGCTATTGAGAAGGACAAATTTGCCGAGGTTTTGGACCCTGATGTGCTTGATTGGCCTGTTGAAGAAGCCTTAAAGCTCGCAAAGCTAGCACTCCAATGCGCAGAACTCAGGCGCAAAGACAGGCCGGATCTATGCAACGTTGTACTGCCAGAGCTAAGTAAGCTGAGAGAACTTGGTGAAGAAAATATGAACATCATGTTATCAGGAGGCAGTACTGGTCCTAATTCCACCATTCAATTCAGTGTTTCTGATCAACAGGTAAGTCAAATAATTGAAATAGTTTAGAAGCATTTGGACGCTAATCAGTAGCTCATTTCACAGGTTTATGCATTTAATTTTCAAACAACTGTTGCAGGAAGTAATGAGTGATCCACAGTTCAAGAGCCAGTCAAGCACATCTTCACATACAGAAAATCAAGAGGGCTCATGAGAAACAATTTTGATTTTTTAAAATAAGCAGGAAATATAGAATCAATGATTTGCCAATTAGGTTGGCACTAGAATTTCTTTTCCTCTCTTTTCAATTGCAATTTCGGCTCCCAAACTGTTGGCTTGAGTAAGTAAACTAGAGGCATTAGATTCATAGTCTGCTGCAGTCTCCAATATGTTCTCATGTAAATATGATCGATTTAACATTCAAGTCTTACACGTAAATATATATGGTCAAAATGTGTGTGACAAAGTTGTTTTTCATAGATTACTTGGGGATGTGTATGTGTGTTCAGTACTTCAATGAGATCATATTTGGTGTATGTTCTTCGTATGCGACTATCATATGCCACCTACGTAAGTTGACCGATACGCAAGACCTCACCTTTTCGTTTGTAGAGCCGAACGGCGTCGTTTGGACTTTCGTCTCTCCCTTTCCACTGCAATAAATTGTTTCTTGGGGTTTTGATCATTGAGGTTCAAGTTGCTTGACGGTGAAGTTTTGGGGATTCTAGGGCACAGTGGGAATGCATGCAGAGGTGACGGTTGGTGCCGCCGCCGCCGTCGCACAGTCACTGCCTCTTCTTTTTTATTTATTTTTTGGGTAATTAGAGTGTTAGAGACCCGAAAAGACTATACCAAATTGCAATCCCAAATGATGTGACATTTGCCACATCATCCCTAATTATTTCTAACATGTATTAGTTTTGATTTATAGTTTACAACTAATTGCTATATTATTATTTTTAAGAAAAATTGACAAAAATAATATTGTGAATCTGCAATCCCAAAAATGATCTACAACATCATGGATCTTGATATACCGCCATCGCCCTCGTCGCATGCGGCACCAATATCTACTATCAATATATGGTTAAGGGCTTAATGCATATGTTAAGGCCACAGATGAATGCGAAAGTCTATTAGTAATCACAGATAAAACCTGGTCTAAATCGTTGTTGGTGCATAAGCCCTTCAATAATCCCATGATCGAATTCTCGAACATGCTTTGTTCTTGAGATTGGTCCTGAATGTCTAGGTTGTTAAAATCATCATCACTTGAGACTGTAATAAAAAAAAAATTGCAGTGTATCAAAATAAATCCAAAATAAAAAAGATGACTCTGAGATATAGCAACTACAAAGTATATAGCAACTACAAGGTATACAAGGGCTTTGAAAGTCGGAATCACTAGGAATTATGACAAACAACTGTGAGTTAAGAGGAATTAAGATTTATCCTTTATTTCTGCACTTTTATATCTAATCTTTGTCAATCATCATCTCTCCAAAGATCATAGTTTTGTCAGAACAATTACAAATCAATACAAGAATCATATCTGGCCGACATGTTTACATCCTTTCGAATGGTTTAGGAAGACAAAGAATTTAGTGGTGGCATGAGTATGGTGGCTGCTGGAGGATATATGATTGAGTTTTAGAGATTTTAGGTTTTCTTCAAGACATGAGTTTGGGCGATTGTAGGATTGATTAACTAAACAAGTTTCTTTCTTTATTATTTGTTAGAAATGAGCAAATTAATGTCGACATATGTTTAAACAAAAAAGAAGGAAAAAAAAAAGTTAGATGTTTAAGTGCTGATGTGGTCAATGTCACATCATTTGGGATTGATATTTGGTAAAATTATTTGGGATGCGAAGCATTTTCCATTAGTATTTGTTTGATAAATTTTCGGATGATGTTTTTCAGTCTTTGTATGGATTTGGAGTGTGGTCTCTTTGTTAATTTGATTGAAGTTTGGGGAGAAACGTGGTCTCTGAATTATGTTGATTTTCTAAGTGTGAAGTTAATTTTTGAGCACCATGGTAGTGTTCAACAGCATCAAAGTTTGGGCTTTCAAGTGGGCCTAGGTTTTTTTGGGGCTTATTTTTTTTATTATTATTAAAATTTCAATTTTTAGAGAATGAATCCGTAGGAACTCAAGTTTGAGTCATGTCATCAAGAATACATGCGTCTTAAGTTTTCGTGGGTTATGTTGGGTAGATTTGGAGGTGATTTTTGCCCTTAAATGTTGAATTGTTTAGGTAACAACTCTTTTGACATCTCCACGGGTAAATCGTTATGTGTAATTTCACTGATTCATACATGAGTCGACATGATTATTAAAAAAAATATATATATATATATATACATATATCAAAGTATTAATATTGAATTATGCCAAAAAAAAAAGTATTACTGTTAAATGTTCAGGCAATTCGGCTAAGCTTCTTTGAAACTCCATAATGATTGCATTTTTATATTTTCTATATATGGTATTTATAAATTAATTTAAAAATCTTAGCAATGATATTTACACTAATAGTTGATTATTTACGTGTTGAATATATAATATTTCAATTTTTCAACTAAGATTCGAACCACACTTGTTTAAACTATTGATGTCAAAGTAAGCATTAAAGACTCCCTTGATATTCCTTTTGCTTTTCTACTCAATAGTTCTATAGCAGGGCAGTCCCTTGGCCAAGGCAATCAAGGCGGTCGCCTTAGGCCTCAGGCTTTGGAAGACTTTATATTTTCCTAAGACAATAACTTAGGCTTTTAAGATTGACAAACTTATTTTGTTATCCTAATATGAGATATGAATTCAGAAAACCATCACATAGATCTGATAATCTAAAGAAGTGTAACGCTTTAATTTAACAAAGCTGAAAAATTTTATCTTTCTTTATCAAGCAACTTAAAATGGAAAAAGAAAACAGTTTTCTCTTCATATTATCCATGCATTTAGTTAAACATGTGAATTTGGTTTATGAAATTTCTCGTCTATTCTGCTCTAGTCTCTGCCTATCTCTTGTCTCTCAATTGGTAATATTGTTTTCATTTTTTATTTTTTATTTTATTTTTATATTGAAACATAATGGATAGATCTCTTATGAAGAGTTAAGAATTCTTTCTAATATTTCACCTTATGTCTTTCTAATATTTCGCATCCGACCTCGTTTCATATCGGGGCTGCCTTATTCTATAGACTAGAAAAGTAGCCCGCGCTTTACTGCAGGATTTATTGGAATATTGTTGGTTTCATACCATTATATAGCACAATGTTTGTATGAAAATTTGTACATTTGGTTTGGGTTGAACTTTTTGATTTTGGTGGACAAATTTACGTAAGCTGTACCTGACCTCAGAGGAAAGTTGGTACGATGTATTTGACCTCAAAGAGTGCTATAAAGACAGATACAACACAATGAGATTCAATTGGTGGTAACACAGAATGAAATTATGTCCTAATTGAACCTCAATCACATTCCGGTGTAACCGTCTCTACATACGTTTTGAGCTCAAGTACACCTTACCAACTACCATTTGAGGTCAGGTACAATTTTTCCGCTACAATGAATGAATTCAGGTGGAGGGTTACAATGTGTCGCTGGGACTATAACTAATTATCTAATATCAATGTGTTGGTGATAAAGTCCAGCTGCAAACAGAAGATGATCATACTGGATGTTCTCTGACTTTGTCCAGGGCTGGTGCCTCGGATTACTGCACACGTAAATGACTCCATATTTATTTCGTACTTGAGCAAATTAGTCTTTGCATATGATAATCCTGTAGTAAAATGCAGATGACAATTTGTGAAGTTTTCAACCATTCTTAATTAACTGTTTGTCTATTGTAGACTTCCAAATTAAAAGTACAGTAAGGTAGCAAATTAAAGAAGATATTCAGAAGTATGCCTGCAAATTCATTGCTGTAGTTGATTTGGTTTCGAAATACAAAGAATATATGTGGTCAAAGATTGGACAAGCGAAGAGAATGTCTTGGATTGTATAAATATGTGATCAGCTAGTTAGCAGCTTGTCATACTTACGTTTAATGTCTTAGAACCTATTGCTTAACGTTTTTGGTTGATCGAATGAAGGCTTGGTATAAATTGTGTTAAAAAAAACAAAAGGATGGATTTTGTAATGGAAAAAGAGAGTGACAAATTTTTGAAGCTCACACCAAATAACATAGTTCATATTCTTGATCAACTACCAAAGGTTGGAATAAACAAAACCGAATAAAAGGGTACCTGAGTGCTACCATAGGCAGTCAGGTTTAACAGTGAGTAAAGGAAGGTAAAGAAGTGTTTATCAGGGAAAAGAACTGATATAAGGAGTGGAGTAGATGTATTTCATTGGCTACACCTGTTTTATAACTTGATTGTGACTGAAAAATTATGGCTAGCTTTGCTGATGTGTTTCACAGAACTGGAGCAAGAAAAAAGAAGTGTGAAATGAATTTAATTCAATTTTTAGTTATTATGTAAAGCAAATTAAATACTACCGTTTTGGACAGAGAAATTGAAAATAGTTTTCAATCTGTGCACAAAGGAATGAAAATTTGTGCGACTATAAACAACTAAACTTTGATAAATGTTCAAGCTAAAGTAATGAAGGCAATGTTGGTTTTAAGATATAATTATATTATATAATGCTCGTGTTGGAGTTAAATTTATTGTTTATCTCATATGTATGTTTGTGCTTTTTGATTCATGGTAATATCAAAGGGATATTCTTGAGCGGAAAACTCTAGTTTAGATGCATCCAGAAAAATGATGCAAGTACTACTCTACAGACAACAATTTAAATGAAAAAAAAGAGTTGCAATCTGAAAAGTTTCTTTTTTAACAAAAACTGAATGAAAGCTATAATTGAGTAAAAAGTGGGAGAAAGATTATGTAGCATTTACCTTGCTAATTGCAGACTTTGAGGAAAAGTTTATCTTTTTGATCGCTGAAATTGATGATATCGCAGTGCTACCTTGCAGTAACTAAGGATATGGATTTGTGGAGAACTGAAAATATTATGCATCATAACTAATGAAAAGTTGATATTATGCATAAATTAAATTTACAGTATTAGTTAAAAGCGAAAATCTAAGGTGATCTCACAGTCGAGAGGCTTATGGTGTATATAAGGATCGATTAAGAGTTTCTATAATCTTGCTAAGCTAGAACTTTAGAGTGAAGAACAAATAAATTTTAGGATGAAGCTGGAAAGTTAGAACTATATGTAAATAGAATAATATTTGTGTTGAAGACATACCTGAATATAATAGTATCGGAAAGTATAAATTTCTTGCTACTGCAGGCAAATCTGGGAGAGAAGGAAAGTAAGCAATATCAATATGTTGGTCACAAAATGCACAGTGTTGTTATCAAGAGAAAAATGTAAAGGAACATATTACGGTTCTTCAAATGCAATTAGTCTCACCAATATTAATATTGCAGTGGCTTTAGCAAATGAATGTAGCAGCTACATTCACAACAATGCAGCTGCTAGAATGATTTGCTAGATTGTGCCAACTTATGATGGTTGCTTGAGGAATTTGTGCAAGTGCAGCACCATCAAAGCTGACAGTGGTCATTTCCTGCAGAATAGGTGAAAGTCACAATCAGATATATAGTTCAGCATAGATAGGAAAGTCACATCAGGAGATCAAGAATGCTTTACTTTAAGCTGTGGACAGTTGGTTTTACTTGATATTCTGACATAACTAATTCTTACTATATGTGCCACTGTCGAGAACCGATCCATCCAAACCAGTCAGCTAAATTTTGTTGGAAATCATTAAAAGCCCTAACTAAATTTTGCTGGCTGGCTTGAATGGATAGGGTTTCGATTGTAGGAGATAGTACTATTGGTGAAAGTAATGATTCAAAGGATTGACCAATTAGTTTTATCCTGACCAAGTGTGATTCTTTAGTTACCTGCAAAAGTAAGAGCTGTTTAAGATATAGTATTGGCATTTTTATTAAAAAGAGCATCAAAGGTTTCAACATGATAACAACATGTTCAACTGCTAATATTATCAATTTTATCAGTAGTTATAAAACATTAGAATCTCTATCAGTAGTGATCAAAGTTGAAACTAATATCAGTTGAAAGATAAGACAACAAAATAGAGAATCAGTTATGAATTGCTCAAACACCAGATTAAGACAGAAGAGAATGTGACTGATGATTAGGCGATTAGCTGTATGAACTGGTTGCCTGTGCTATTGGAAATAGAGATTGCTGTAAATTCTGTTTCAAGTTGTACATGAAATGGAAATATTAGGCACATGAATGTTGCTGCAACTTTGATGAATATTATTCAAATTAGAAATGCAGGTTTTTCATGATTCAAGTAAACTACCATCAAATCCAATAGTCCTTAATGCTCCCAAAGAGCCAAACCCAACAAAATTAAGCACAAAATTGATCAAAAAAAATATCAGAAAAGCAATTGCATGATTGCATTGTTTCATTCACAGACCAACAACACAAACATGCTCTTATTAACTGCCATCAAAACCTAAACATTTCTGACGACCTGATTTCAATTACAAACATGATAAGGAAACACAGAAAATCTTCCAGTTACAGTAAAATCATCTGAAACTCTGTGGCTAAGCTATTTGCTCAACATATGATCCTGATATGTACAGTCTAGAAGTTCCAAGAACACTCACCTTCAATGCTACATAAATGGAGCATATATAAATCCAAGTCTCAAATGTCTTCTTTAAATAATAACATCAGACAATAAGAAAACCAAGAAAAAAAATCAAAGTCACAACCAATTAAACAAAAAAATGTGGATTATTGAAATTGCTTAGCAACGAATTCGCCCTTTTCACAAAAATTACCAACTTTCACATAAATATCGAAACTTTACTACAACCCAGATGAAAAAAGTTACCTTCTTGGCTGATGGAAGCTTCTTCATCCAAGAAAACTGGCTTCCGATTGATGAAAGAGTTGAAAGCAAAGATCTTTGAAAGAGTAATGGGTGACATTCTGTAACTGAAGCTTTGGGTGCTTCTATGGTGGCCTTTTCTGTAGCCAAGATGAGAAGCATCTCAGAAACAGTAACGGTTTCTTCTTCTAGGCTCAATCTCCGATCTACTTCTTCGATCCGTCAAAACTCTGCACCACTGTCAAGTTGAGAGGGAGGAGGGGGAAGAGCGAAAAAAAAACCCAAAGCTTATCAGGCTAATCAAGAAATGAGGGCAGAACTGTAATTTCAACCAACCAGCTCGGCTCGAGCCAATACCAAAGCGGCTTAGTAACAGTAACCTCAAACTCAACTTTTATATATAGTATAATAACTAGTCAGATAGACCGCGTTTTGTTACGGGTCTTTTTATCATTGGTATGCGTTATTGAAAAAATAATAATAAGTGTTCATATGCATAGAAATGTGTATTATAAACTCATTTATAAAATAGCTTGAATACGTTAATCAGAAGCAATTTGAAAAAATAGAAATTTGATCCGAAGCAATTTGAAAAAATAAAAATTTGATCTTGAAGTCTCACCAAAGGCATCAAAATCCACAGTAAAAATACATATCTCTTTTTTAGCAAAATATTTGTTGAAAAATTTGGTGAAAGACAACCTCATCTTATATCTAAAACAACCCATATAAACCAAAATATGTCAAAAAGACAGAAACCTATTATTTTCTAGTAAAAGTCTCGTACATCACTAACCACAAATAATATTGCATCCATGGAATACAATCTAAGTAGCATTAACGAATTAACAACTTTATTATTATTTTTTTTCTAAATACAAACTTATTTTTTACTACGAAGAAAATGAAAATAAAACATTTTATATGCATTATACAGTTTTTTGATGATTATATGCATTATACAGTTACTTTATATTTTCATAAATATATATATATAATAAATAATGTCTATGACAATATAGTAAATATCTACAAAATAGAAGGACCAAAGAGTCAAAGAACTATTTATTCAATAATAACTTTTATTTTCCAACACAATAACACTGTGCTTATAGTTTTTAGTGTTTAGAGCTGTTTACTGATAACTCGTATTAAATACTTTCAGTTGTTCAGATAAAATCCTCTTTGCGGTGAACTGCAGAAATTTAAAACGTGGCACCTTCAAAAGTGGTGGATGTGTCATCTTTACCGCAAACGTGTCTGGTGGACAGTATCTATCATGTTCATCATTTTCATTTCTATATAAAAACTCAAATTAACCGATTCACTTTTCACTTTCTTTTCAACTAGAAGGACCCAACAACATTCTCTTTTAACCTACAGAGTTCAGAAGCAAGATCACAAAAGGAACAATGGGACAAGGCCAAGAAGTATTCAAGACCAACACTGAGGATGCCCAAGTTGAAATCCAGGTAATTTCTTTCTCTGTTTAATAGGAAATATTTTTAAAGGCATAGTAAGAGATTTTATGAAGCATCAATCACTCTTGGATTTGCAGGAGCGCGGGGAAATATTCTTCTTTTACAGGCCAAAGGTGAACAAAGAAGAGGCTCACAGTCCAGATGATGTGCAGCGTTTATACATAGTTTTGAGGCCAGAGTCTGGTGAGAGGCCAATCGAAGAGAAGCAAGACCCAGATTCAGGACAGGAAGGGGCAAAGAGGAAGGGGTCAGATTCTGGGGATGAAGGAGGTTCTGGTGGTAGTGAAAGTGAAGGTAGACATGGGAAGCAGGAGGTGAACATTGAGAAGCAACCATTGCTGAGGTTCATAGTGATGGGAAGGAAAAGCCTTCCTGATCCAAGCAAGAAGAGTAGACCTTATTGGGGCCTTGTGGAGCTGGTCACGACAAATATAGATGATGTCAAGTCTTCCCTGCACGGACGTATGTGTTTTGCCTTAATTCATACACTTTTCATTCAAATAATGTGTTAGGATTGTAGTTGGGAAAGAGGATGAGAAAAGGAGTTAGGTTTAGGATTGGTCAGACTTCGATCACCCCCAATCAAATAGAAAATGCCAGACTCAACCAAATTTGCTTACCAAATGATAGGGTGATAACCAGGAGAGAAAAAATTGATGTGATAACAACTGTCCGAGTTGGCTGTGTTCCATTTTTAGCACCAAAATTTGTCTTGGGTAGTAGTATCCGATTCCGAACTCTCTCTTATAGATAATGAACAAATGAGATATCAACACACCATTGGTTAAGTATTGCAATACTGCAATTTTGACCAAATATCTAGGTAACAATCAACTTAATGTACACACATGGCAAGAGTAAGTTCGATGTAATATGGTATGAGTAACAATATTAATCATATATCTGTCTATAACAGAGGAGTATGATACTAAAACCAGAGGACACAGACATACATCAGCAGCAAGGGCACTTGGAGAGGGCATTTATCGCATTCTAAGGCATAAAGAGGGGAAGAAGAAACCCCACACTCATTTGATCTACAAGCTTGAGTTTCCACCTGAAGATCAGTGCAATCAGCCTCAGGAGTCACTAAACATTAAGCATGAAGGCTCATTTCATATTCAAATAAAGAACCCAGAGCAACATGGCAGCAGTACTTCACAGTACAGAGGGATGCAGAGCAAGCGCAGGGCAGTGTTTCCTGCTCACTTACAAGGCCAATTAGGGAAGCTACGGTTCCACCCCGCTGATCCACCTGACTTTTTGAACTACGAAGGTTGTGAATTCTTGCTCATATCGGCTTCGGATCATATAGAAGAGGAGTTGGGGTTAGAGCTTCAAACTGAGGTGGTGGAAGCTGATGAATCGTGTTCTGATTTGATCAAGACTTTTGGGGAGACTGCATCTACTACTCCTCTTCTGAAAGGCACTTGGGTTTGAAAACCCACTGCTCGAGTGCCCCCTTTTTGTTTCCCTTGAAAATATGTTTCCTTTCACCACTAGGAAATGGTCTGTAGTGTTTTTATGCAATTAGCTTTTTTTAGGTTACTTTGTGTGGATATCGGGCTCTACTTTGTAGAGTTGTAGAAGTACCTAGTGTGCAGTCTGTGAATGTAATTAGAAGCAAGTATCTTTTTATACAGTTTTTGAAAGTAAGAAACAATTACCTTTGGTGTAATTTGTGCATTTAACTCGGTCTATAAGGTGAAATCTTATCGATGGACCATGGATATTGTGAAGTAGAAGTATTGTAGACGGAAGGTACCATTTTTTTTTTTTGGTCTGGAAAAAAGATCTTCATTAAGCCACCCAAGCAAATGTCGTGAGTTGTCAACCATGTGCAGTACTAGATCGGAATGATTATGTCTACCTTTCAGAATTGACAACCGATCTACAACTAGGATTAATGATTCAATGAGCTGTATACTCTACTTTTGTAATCCTATTTATACTTCAGTGTAAAATGAATAGAATATACCGATTTACTCAATACTTGACTTGGTATTAGAGTAGAGTCTCCTTGGGCTGTCTTCGTCCTTCTCCGCCCGTCTGCATCACTAGGCATCCGTCAAAGTACGAACAATCATCTTCTTCTTTGACTTCGACGTCGTCTTCTACGGCACATCAGACCCAATCTTGCAGACTCATCTTTTCCGGCGAATCAGACCGAATCTTCCAGACCACCTTCATCTCCCTCAGTCCGGATTTGCTCGCTGTCCTCATTTGACCTGAGCTTCCCACCTGCACACACTGCCGCAACAGCCCAGTCGCAGCACCCTTGCAGCCTCTAGCCTCCAAGCTCCATCAGCCCGCCTCCGACTCGGCCCCTCGCCCAGCGCACTGCTGCGCACCCACCGGCCGCGCAACTCCACAGCTCGCCATCACTGACAGACCACGTGCAGCTCCACTTTGACCCACTCATACCAGCCCAAACCGGCCCGGTGAAGCCTCCGGACGAGCACAGAGGAGCACACAATCCTCGCCCAAACTCGCCGCGGTTCCCAGACACGGCATTCACTCCCCGTGGACCAGAAGCCCTCAGACCGTCGCTCAGCCCACTGTCGCTCTATCCCAGTAGCCCACCGATCATCTCTCCTCTCCCCGGCAGCGCAGCTCCACTGGCGCCGTAGCTCCACCGGCGCCACCCTTGAAGACCCACTGCTCTCCTTCACTCGCCGGTTCTCAGACTCGGCCAGAAGTTCTTCTGAAATTCTGAGGTTATAATTTTTCAACCCGTGCAAGACTGCAAGTCCACAAAAAAAAAAAAATAACAATAATAATAATAATTAATAATAATATTATTATTATTTAATATTATTATTACTATTGCACGATCTGTTATTGTTATTCCGCTGCATACTCTGTGATTGTGTGATATTCCTTCTATATTATTGCAATGGGTGTTAATGAAAGTGAAGGTCAGAGTTCCAAGATCAATGAGGTCCAGAAAGTTGAAGTTTCTGTTCGAAGTTCAAACGGTAGTTCTTTTGAGGGTATGAAACTCAATGGTACCAATTTTCGAACGTGGAAGAAGATTATGTCCGTCTATCTTCGTGGCATACACAAGATGGGGCATGTGACTGGAACAACCAAAGCTCTTAGTGAAGAGGATGTGGATGCCTATACTAAGCGGGAGGATGATGATGGATCTGTGATGGCAATCTTATTCAAAGCCATAACTGATGATGTGCTACAGTTGGTGGAAGCATGTGATACTGCTGAAGCAATATGGAAGACATTGGGAGATCTATATACAAATGAGTCTGATTTTATACAGGTTCATGAATTAATGTGCAAAGCTGCAACTATGCAACAGAATAGGCAACAATAGCTGTGTATTTCACCAAGCTGAAGAATGTATGGGCTGAAATTGATCAGAAGCGTCCGTACAAGATCAAGAATCAGGAAGATCTTGTGTGGTAAAAGAAGGGGAAGGAACTTGAAAGAGTTCATGTATTCTTGAGAGGGCTTGATGATAAGCATAGCAATGCCAAAGGAGAATTGCTCAGAATGACAGACCCTCCTAGTCTAAACACAGCTTTTACATACATTCGCAAGGATGAGTCTCAGCAGGACAGTATCAAACATACACAGGTTGAAGTGTCTAGCCTAGCCATTCAAGCAAAATCACCAACACCATTTCTCCAATAGCAGAGATCAGTCCCACTGCATCAGCAAGGTCCTCCACCAGGATTCACCAACCCCCCCCCCCCCGCGTCCTCAATGCTCTTATTGCAATGACCTTGGACATGTTCGAGTGACCTGTTGGAAGTTGAACGGGTACCCCAACAAGAAAGGTTATCGTCCTAAGGCAAAGGCAGCTGCAATTCAGTTGATCCAAGAACCAGACTTCTATGGAGTGGCTGGACATGATCATCATACTGGAGGTGGGGCTGCTCCTACGGCCTCTATAGCTGGTCGTGGTAAGATTGGTATGGCTTTAAAGATTTCTAACTTTGTTGGTTCTGATACATGGATTATTGATTCTGATGCCTCCGATCATATGACTTATGATAAATCGTATTTTACTGACTTGTCTTCCCCACCAGTATCCTATGTTACTAATGCCAATGGTGAGGCCTTTCCTGTGTTAGGGTCAGGGTCATTCCGTATTACTCCCACCTTAGAACTTCATAATGTGTTATACGTACCTGACTTGTCTCATCATTTGATATCTGTTCCACAGTTGAACACTGAGTCTCAATGTTCCGTAACCTTTTATCCTATGTATGTGATTTTTCAGGATCTTCTCAACAGGGAGATAATCGGTCGGGGGTATCTGAGGGGCAGGTTGTTCCATCTGGATCAGACATACGTAGGGGAGAAACCAGGAGGACAGTCTCGCGCCGCTTTGACTTTGAATTCTGATAAGCTAAGTGAAATTTGGTTGTGGCATCGCCGTTTAGGGCATCCATCTTTTAGTCTTATGAGAAAAACCATGCCTACTCTTTTTATTGGTGTGGATGAGTCTGTTTTCCATTGTGAAACGTGTGTTTTGGCCAAGAGTCATTGTGCTACTTATTCTCCTAGTGTTTACAATAAAAGTATTATTCCTTTTGAATTGATTCATTCTGATGTTTGGGGACCTTCTAGAGAGCCCACTGTCTCGGGTATGAGGTATTTTGTGTTGTTCATTGATGATTGTACTAGACTGTCATGGGTTGTTCTTCTTAGAACCAAAGATGAAGTCTTTCCAGCTTTTCAAGCTTTTCGTACTCTTGTTCAAACACAATACAATAGCACCATTAGAGTCCTACGATCTGATAATGGGGGGGAATATGTTAATCTTGTTTTCAAAGACTTCTTTCAAACACATGGGATTGTTCACCAAACTACGTGTCCACAAACTCTACAACAAAATGGCGTGTCCGAAAGGAAAAACCGTCATTTACTTGAGATGGCTCATGCCATTCTATTTAGTGCTCATATGGCTAAGTATCTTTGGGGTGATACTGTACAAGCCTCCTCTTATCTTATCAATCGTCTTCCATCTAGTGTAATTCAGGGAAAAATTCCATTTGAGGTCCTAGCATCTCTTGTCTCCTTGCCATCATTTCATAATCTTCCCGCCCGTGTTTTTGGTTGTGTGGTCTTTGTCCATGTTCTTAAAAATCATAGGTCTAAGTACAGGATGCGTTGGGGGATCCGAAGTGGAGAAAGGCAATGGAAGAAGAGATGGAGGCGTTACAGAAGAATGATACTTGGCTACTCGTGCCTTCACCACAAGGCAAGAAGGCTATAGGTTGTTGTTAGGTGTTCACTGTCAAACATAATGCAGATGGATCAGTGAATCGATATAAAGCACGCCTTGTAGCAAAAGGGTTTACTAAGACGTATGGTATCGACTACGATGAGACTTTTGCTCATGTTGCCAAAATGAACACTATTCGGGTTCTGCTTTCATGTGCTGCTAATTTAAATTGGCCACTCCGACAGTTTGATGTCAAGAATGCATTCTTTCATGGAGAGTTAGCTGAGGAGGTATACATGAGTCTTACACCTGGGTATGTAGCTGCTTCTCCTGGTGATTTTGTATGCAAATTGAGAAAATCTTTGTATGGTCTCAAACAGTCACCTCGCGCTTGGTTTGGGAGGTTTTCACAGTTCATGCGGAAGTTTGGTTACAAACAGAGTAACTCAGACCATACCTTATTCCTCAAACATCAACAAAGGAAGGTAATAGCCCTAATCATTTATGTTGATGATATGGTAATTACTGGAAATGATACTATTGAGATGGATACACTACAGAGACAGCTAGCCTCTGAGTTCAAGATGAAGGACTTGGGCGAACTAAAGTAGTTCTTAGGAATTGAGGTAGCGAGGGGGAGAGAAGGGATCTACTTGTGCCAAAGAAAGTATATTCTTGACCTACTGACAGAGACAAGTATGTTGGATTGCAAACCTATTGACACTCCTATTGATCAAAACCATTGCTTAGCAGAATATCCAGATCAAGTACCTGCTGACAGAACTAGCTATCAAAGGTTGGTTGGAAGCTTGATTTATTTGGCTCATACTAGACCAGATGTTGCATATGCAGTGAGTGTGGTAAGTCAGTTCATGCATAACCCGAGTGAGAGTCACATGGATGCTGTTGTGAGAATTTTAAGGTACCTGAAGTCAGCTCCAGGGATAGGAGTAATGTTTTCTAAACACAACAGCATTCTCGAGGTTTGTGGCTTCACTGATGCTGATTGGGTTGGAAATATCACAGATAGGAGGTCAACATCAGGATACTTTACCTTTGTGGGAGGTAATTTGGTTACATGGAAGAGTAAGAAACAGAAAGTTGTGGCGCGATCCAGTGCTGAAGCTGAGTATAGAGGTATGGCTCATGGGGTGTGTGAATTACTGTGGCTGAGAAATCTGTTACGGGATTTAGGTTTCAAACTTAAAAACACTATGCAGTTATATTGTGACAACCGAGCAGCGATTGACATATCACAGAATCCAGTACAACATGATCGTACTAAGCATGTGGAGGTTGATCGTCACTTTATAAAAGAGAAGCTTGATGCCAAGCTTGCTAGCTTTCCTTTTGTTCCTTCTGAAGAGCAACTCGCAGATATACTTACCAAAGGAATTTTCCGGAAGACATTTTATGACTCACTAATCAAGTTGGGCATTGTTGATGTGTATGCGCCAACTTGAGGGGGAGTGTCGTGAGTTCTCAACCATGTGCAGCACTAGATCGGAATGATTATGTCTACCTTTCATAATTGACAACCGATCTACAACTAGGATTAATGATTCAATGAGCTGTATACTCTACTTTTGTAATCCTATTTATACTTCAGTGTAAGATGAATAGAACATACCGATTTACTCGATACTTGACTGCAAATAGACAAACAAACTACAACAACACCAACAAAAGCTTAACAACGAGAAAAGGAAAAAACTAAGTAAGCCAGACTGCACGCTAACACTACTGCAGCAAGACAGTAATCCTGCCACAGAAACAAAAAAGCCGGCAAAACTGGATCAAGGAGGTCCCGAGAGACCATCATTCCTCAAGACTGACAGGAGAGAGGTTGGGGGCCTGTATGCCCAATCCTGGGAGCACAACCTCATTCTTGCGAGCTTCGCCGCTGCCTCCGCAACGCGGTTCGCTTCTCGGGAGATCCAGTTCCATTTGATCCCGATAAACAGAGACTTAAGATGGGCCACTTTGTTTAGCATTGGGATGATCCTCCAGTTAGGAGAGACCGAAGGGTCACCTAGGGCTTGAAGAATATGTTGGCAATCACCTTCCAAAATGATTCTTTGGAGCTTTAACTTGGCTGCTAGCTGGAGGCCCCTTAGAACAGCATCGGCCTCAGTCTTTATGGCCGAGTTATGGGAGCCATGAACAGTAGCCCCCCCAAGAGAGGCTCCTCTGTAGTCTCTAATGACCACTCCCGCACCACTATTACGAGTAGCTTCATCCCAAGCACCATCAACATTCACTTTCACAAAGGGAGGGGTGGGGGGGGGGGGCGGAAGGATGAACCACCTAGCAGAGGGGGCAGGTGTCGGAGTCGATGGAATGGTAGCTCCATGAGCAGCAGACCATGTTGAGGCTTGTCCATTCATAGATGCGACGATAAATATTCTCAATTGTCGAGGCTGGGTTAGGCCGGCCACTCTTCATAACTACATCACATCTATGCTTCCAAATCTCCCAAAGATGGAACCCAACCGAGGTAACAATCTGGTCGCTATCCTCTCCCAGAAGACCGAAACGGTCATGCATAGTCAGAAGCCAAGTCTCCAGATTTGTGATCTTAGACGGAAGGTACCATATAGCTCAAGTATCTTACCAAGCAAAACTCGAGCCAAGAATTGGTAGGAGTGTTTGAAGATGCTGGCATAGCCATAACCAAAAAGAAATTGGCATCCAACTATACAGGGGACCAAGCAGACTTCGAGTCCACTAAATAAAGATACCATATAAGCTCAAATTTTATTTTATCAAGCAATACTCCAGCGCAGAGTTGGTGGCATGGCCATAACCAAAAGGCATCCATACAGGAGGACTTCGAGTCCACTGAGAAAGACAACATGTCTAAACGCGCACAGCCTTTGCACAGGAATGCTACTGGCAATTTGATAGTCTCTAAGACACCGGATGCATCTCTTTTTCAGTTTATAATGTCATATTATACAAAAATAAAATAGAACTTATGCAGAGGAGCTTTCACTGAGAAGGATAAAAATTGCATTCCACACCCATGATAATGTAAGCAACACATAACAAACACATTGGATATGAAGATTCATTTTGAACATGGTTTTGTGGGTCAAAAAAGATTAGATTGACGAAAAATGTTTTTTTTTTTTTTAACATTAAAAATGCTTACTATAATCCGCTATTTCCTCAAATAATGACATCTTATATTTCACAAAACTTGTTCGTCCAAATATATTCATCGAATGATCATTTTTATGTATTTTTTATATTTAATGTTTTATTTTTAGTACTTTACTTTCATGAGTCTAATCTGTAAATGATAATTTTTTGGTACTCCCAACTTCAGTACCAAAATTTTGTCCAAAAATAAAAACTTCACTACCAAAAAGACACAAAACTAAATGATAAAGAATAAAAGTGGGAACAAATTTATTTCTTTCTTGTCTCTTTCCTTCCCCTCACAGTGGCTATAGCTCAGTTTGGGTTTTCAGGGTTTAACACCATATCCCCTTCACACATTTATAGGGTTTAAGAAAGACTCCATCTTTCTCAATGTATTGAGTGTGATACCTCCCATTATGTCCTCCCCCAAATTCCTCTCAATCCCCACAACCCTCACCTTAACTATCAACTTATCCTCATCCCTAAACCCACCCAGAACCCCATCCTTCTTCCCAAACCCCCCAAACCCCACATTAACTCTCAGATTCCACCTATCCCAAAACCCCAAGAACCCATTTTTCCACACCCCCTCCAAAACCCATCTCCACCTTCACCATCCCCTGCTCGCCGCAACACCCAGCAGCCCTGCGCCCCCGCCGGACCACCAATCGGAGCAAGTCTTGGCTGCCCAAGAAGCTATCTTGGAGTTTCTTCAAGAACTTGGGGTTTCTGGGGAGGAAGCAATCTTTGTTTCGTTGAATTCGCCGAGATATATGCGGGTGTTGGTGGATGGGGTCCAGGAGTTGGATGAGCTTGGGGTGTGGAGAGAGCAGTTGGTTGGGTTTAAAGAGAAGGTGAAGTATTTGGCTAAGGAGAAAGGTGACAATGGCAAGGTTGCGTTTTTGGAGAGTGTGGTTGGGTTGGGTCTATCTTCGGCTATGAATATTGCTAGGCATTCGTCGGCGGAGACACTACTTGGGCTCATTGACAAGGTAAGGGAGTTGCATTTCTATCTTCTTCTTTTTTGCCGAATATTTTAGTTGACCATTTGTGAGAAAATTGTTAATGGAACTGAATTTAAGTTGGTTTAGATGATGGTGTGCTGGTAGTTACTCTGTTTTAGTGTTACATTTGTTATTGAATTCTTGGCTTGTGTAATAGAAATTTGGTATTTGGACAAGTTTTTATAAACTGTAATGACTAAAATTGATGGGATATAGGACTTATAGTAATTAATAGCTGGTATGGACCCTAAGCATTCATGGAGATTTTGCCCTGGTAAGAGATGATAGGTCTTCTGATATCCTATTCTTCGATAAATTTTCTGGGCGTACTTGGATTAAGAGGCTGGAGAGTGGTGACGAAACATTCTTGCTATAGAAGGCAGAGGAAGGCTAGGTTTATTCAGAGTTACCTATGATATCCGCTATTCAGTGATGACATATCGTCCAATTTTGACACTGTTCTCTTACTGTCACTCACTATGGCCAGTCCTGCAAATATAGTTGTGGATTTTACCCAGGGATTTAATGGGATGGATATAAAATAAAACGACAACCCTTTTTCTTTAATTTACAAAGGCCTGCATTGTTAACATTCATTGTGGTTTCTTCAATTCATGTTATGAGCTGGTGAGAGTACTGCTTATGAGAAAGCATAGGAGACAAATGGCGTATAAGATGATGTTACAAGCTTTGCAATTCTTTTTTAGCATAGCACATCAAAATCCTTTGAGATAGTATTTGTGAATTTGTGATTTCCATAATGAAGACGAACTAAAACCACCTAGCTGTAAAAATGGCCATCTTATGGAAGGGACAAGGGTGAGGCACTTGGTATTGATTCCCTATCTTGTAATTCAAACTATTCTTAAGATCTGTTGCAGAATTGTCTCTTATTTTGCATTTGGCTTATAGGTTAAGTATGTGAAGGAAATATTCTTTTCTGGCAGTAATGATGGGGGGCTTATTGGAAAAAATGCTCGTCGTATGATGATGCACCTATCAATTCCTATTGATGAAGACCTGCAACTAACCTTATCCTTCTTTGAAAAGGTCTGGTATGTCTGTTGCGACTCTTATTAACGTTGAATGTAAAGCTGCAAGTTACTTTTATTTTTTCGTTATTTAGAGATTCATTTTCTGTGTACATTTGTGAATTTTGATGATTTCATCTGAGTTCCAATTGGCTATTCATTTTATGCTATAGATTGCGGCTAGGCGTGGAGGTCTGGACATGTTGGGTTCGGAAGATGCTACTTTTCGTTATTTGATTGAATCATTTCCACGTCTTCTATTGTTGTCCTTGGAGCGTCACATGACCCCTGTGGTTGAATATCTTGAAAATATGGGAGTCCGCAGAGAAAGCATGAGAACCATATTTTTGTTATTTCCACCGGTTATATTTTGCAACATTAAAGTCATTACAGTGAGAGTGCGTGCATTTAAAGAGGTACTGTAGTGTGTTTATGTTTCTCTCTAATCTATGCACAAAACATTTGTACTGTATATGACTTCTAACATGCAGTTATCAAGATCTGGTTTATCTGCAGGGGAGGTGATTTTTGTACTCCGTTGTGCTGTTGCACTCCTGTACTTAACTTTCTTTCATACACCCTTCAGTTCTTTACCATAGCATAACAATGGAATACAAAAGTCACCTTGTTTTCTGCAGTAGTATACTCTAAAGCATGTGATCTCTCTCTTACTGTATGATTATGCTGTTCTAGCTTCCTCTTCCCTAGCTTGGACATATTGTCAACTTCTGGATTTTTGAAATTTCATGAGCTACTACGCAGATTACATTGTATCTTATTCTTTGCTTCCATATATGTTAATAGTATTGTGAGGACTGAGGATAGAGTTAAACATTGTCATCTTCATGATATTGACCATGAATGGATTTCATGACATTATGGAGATACATTTTCTACTCTGTTGAGCATTCCTTTATGTATTGTTTTGCAGTTTGGTCTGGAGGATGAAGATGTTGGCAGAATGTTGATTAAATATCCATGGATTCTATCTACAAGCATTCACGAGAACTTCAAAGAGGTTCTTTCTTTCTTTGATTTAGAAAAGGTAGTCTTCAATTATATTTTTGCACTGCTGGCCTAGTATTTCCAAAACAAATGATGATTAATATTTGGTTAAATTAACCAATGAGGATTTATGATTCATGACAGGTCCCAAAAGCGAGTGTTGGCTGTGCAATCAGAAGCTGGCCTCATATCTTGGGTTGTTCGACTAGCACTCTAAAAGTGATGGTTGAACAGATTGATGAACTGGGTATTGCAAACAAGAAGTTGGGTCAGGTGATCTCTAGAAGTCCTCAGCTACTATTACGGAAACCTAAAGAATTTCTTCAGGTGGGTAACTTTTAGTTATTCAAATTTTCACATAAATGGTGAAGAATTGAGAAAGCAAATCCTAAATTGCAAGTTCTGCTTGTAGTATATATGCATAACATACCCTGTCCAATCAAATTACCATCATTTCAAGTTGATCCCGCAGTAGAGACTTATGAGTCTCATCCAAAGCACAACATCTGCAGACTTTACAGTGTCTGTGAAGGATACATGTGTGAAAGTTTCTTGGGTTCATCTTTATCGTATTTACTGCTTTATGCAGGTAGTTTCATTCATGGAAGGTCTAGGATTTGATAAAGAAACTGTTGGGACCATACTTGGTCGCTGTCCTGAAATATTTGCTGCCAGCATTGAGAGAACACTTAAGAGAAAGCTGGATTTCCTTGCTAGTATTGGTGTTTCAAAAGTTCACCTTCCTCGGGTTATCAAAAAGTACCCAGAGCTTCTTGTGTCTGACACTGACAGAACTTTGCTTCCTCGGTAATGCTCTTTTCCTTTAATATTTGTGGTCAGTTAATATAAAATTCTCTTGTTCTTTGTGAATAACTGGACCCTCACCTTCAACTCAAAAGCATTGTTGTGGTAGACAATACAATTGTACTTTTCCTGCCATTTCAATTTCAAGGGACTGATATGATTGAAAAATGTTTTATATGATAAACCAAATGATTCTGATTTCCAGCAAGTACACGATGTCTTGACTCAAATGTGTATTGGAATCAAATTTTGATTTAAGCAATTGATAATTATAACTTCCTAGTGCATGTTTGCCACATGCACAATTTGCTTAGATTGCATATTGGAAGGGCAAGAATGATAGAGTTTTGAATTTAAATTTCTTTCACGAATTCCAAACTGCACTGTACTCCAATAAACCTTGCAGTATGTAACTATATGATAGAAAAGTCAAGTTTGCAGGGGGACAGATCAAAATGTAAGTCAACTTCTGTGTAATCTTATACATTGGTGTGGGGTATTTGGTGTGCAGGGTGAAGTACCTGATGAAGAAAGGGCTGTCACGGAGGGATATTGCGTTCATGGTCCGCAGATTTTCTCCTTTACTTGGGTACAGCATCGAAGAGGTTTTGCAACCAAAGCTTGGGTTCCTCTTAAACACCATGGAAAAGCCGATAACAGAAGTGGTGGACTATCCGAGATACTTCAGTTATTCATTAGAAAAGAAGATAAAACCAAGGTACTTGATGCTAAAGGCAAAAAATATCGAGTGTAGCTTAAAGGATATGTTGGCTAAAAACGATGAAGAATTTGCTGTTGAGTTTATGAGTGGTGAAAATATGCTCGTCACATCTCCTTCGCCTACACAACAATGAAGTGAAGGGAGAGATGCTCCTAGATTTAGATTGTAAATAATAAACCTCAGATTTAGTCAGAGTTCTGTCTCACTTTTGTTGTAATGCTCAATGTATAGCTGTAATATTTCAGTGATATTCTTTCTTTTTATACGAAAAGAAAAATTACAAACTGGAAATTTCATTGATCTTTTCATGGCAAAAAAGATAAAAGAAAAAAAAAACTTGGGGTAAAAAAAAAATGAAATGAAAAAACTAGGGGATCCCATGTCTGACCTGTTGGCCCAGTTCGACCGTTAACCGTTTCTCACTTCCTCATTATTTCCTTCAATTCGACGCGGACAAATACTGAAATCCTTGTTCTTGGCATTTCATCATTCAATTATATCAAGAGTTCTCAGGTCAGTACCATGATTTTATTCATAGGTCTTGTTCCATCTTTCTTTCAAATTGCGTTAGGGGTAAACACGTACAGAGAGAGAGAGATCTTCTTCTTCCTTTTAGTCTTTGGTTTTAACAAACCATGAAAGAAGCAAACAGAAACCGTAAAACTGAGAGGAACTCAGATGATCATTCCATGGAAAATCTTGGGTTCAGCCTAAAAGGATCATTTGATTGGTCTTATCACTTTCGAATGACTCGAGTGCCATGAATGATGAATCGTGGTCTCCTACTGCATAAGGATTTTATAATTAGTTCGTATCATCGCTTTCTCTGACCAACATGGCTATTAATTTTGTGACCTTTATCTTTTCTCCGTTTGCGTATAAAAACATAAACATTGGCATCTGTATTTGGTATTTCTAGTCTTACCATCTAGTATATTGCATAAGAAAACAGTATGTTAATATTAACAGGGAAGAAACTTCGACTTCTTTTGCAGAGCGATTGGCATTTGGGAAGGAGTTGGCTGCAGTAAACAGTGTTAAGAACTTCCTCTTGCAATGGGGACTGTCATCAGTAAAGCTACGGATGGACTCGGCGACCTGCTTGAAAAAACATTTTTGTCTCCATTTAAGACAATGTTTGATGGATCATGCCAGTAAGTCTAACTTCTTTATATTCGATGCATCTTGTCTCAGATCATTTTGTTGTATTGATGCAATTAATCTAAGTGACATCGCCATTGACATGAAAATTTCTTTCACTTCTACCTTTCATGTATTCATATCCAACTAGAGATGATGTGATGGCATGCTGCGCCTTCCCAGTTTTACGCACATATGTCCATCAGATGCATCTCCATTGTTATGTTGATGCACTGATGTGAAAGTACTTTCCATCTCCATTTATATAAAATGGTTTTTGTTTCCAGCTGTTGTACTAATATTAGTATGAAATGTTTGATTCTGCAGGGAGTGTTCAGGACCTTGGGATTTGGTTTGTTTCATTGAGCATCTATGCGTGTCCAATCTGTTGAAACTGCTGATGATCCTGGTCCTTTGTTATATAAGTAAATATCGGCTCCTTGGTTTTTTCTTATTTTTCACTATGATGTTTTGGTTTTTTGGATTAGCCTTGGAAGTGCCACTGATATTAGCTTCGCTTGGAGAATGGTTGATTTGTTTCTTAAAATCTTTTTTTTTTTTTTTTCCAGCATTACTGTTCTTCTATTTAGTATTCAAGTTGGGGATCATCCAATGCATTGGAAAAAGCCTCTGTAAAATGTCCTGGGCTGCATGTGAGACATATTGGTTTGCGCTACATGATACTTGTAGTTTCGTGTGGTACAAGTTGAGGAACACTAAGAGGGTAAACCGTCGTCGCCGACGCCATCTCCGCCACCGCCAATTTCGAGACATTGAACAAGGCTATAGTTCAAGTGGGGATAATGAGTTGTGGGACAATTATCGTAATCTTAATGTTAGTAGAAAGCGGAAGTCACTCAGCAGGAGAAGAAAAGATAGGGTGCAGAGCTCTGTTAACCGTTCGAGTAGGCATGGCACTCGCAGCCACCATCATCGTCATGTAAGGTTAAAGTCTAGGAGTATGTCTGTTCGCGTTACAGGCAGGTCTCAAAGGCTAAAAAGCTCGAGACGTGTGAAAATAAGCAAGGTGACAAATGTTCGAAGGAAAACCAGGACTTCTAAGAGGAGGAGGCTTAGGTGATTGTCAATGATTCTGAAATTAGATTTATTACTTTGAATATGCTCTTATTAAATTGACCTGTTAGCTGTAGTTTGTGATAGAGATACCAATTGTTAAACATAAGAAATTCCAATCGTTGCAGATGAAATGTGAGTATTGTATTAATTCACCAGGTACAGAAGGTAAATCTGCTTTTTGGAAGAAAAGTTGTTCTTTGTTGATCTGCAACCATTTTCGTGAATGGAAAATCATGTGCATGTTTCATATACATATACATATAGATACATATATATATATATATATATATATATATATATATACTGTAGTGGAAATTCTTACCATCCCTTTGTACCCTTTAGCATGATGCTTCTTCTTCAGCACATCTCTGAGATCTTTAGCATAAATAGAATGACTATCAAGCATCCCTGCGTATATAATACAACTAGACTTAGTTCTTCCTTCATTATAGTGCTTGCTTATTCAATCATCTTTGTTTAAAAACAATTTTCTTTATCTTAAAGTTACTAACCGAGTAATCCTGGATCACCATGGCCAGAATAATATATGAAGATGTGTTCATTTGGGACCACTGTCCAGAACTTTCCCACTTTCTCCAATGAGGGCACTTTTGTTTCCGAGAATAACAGCGAAAAGATTGACTGTATTAACATCACCTAATGTATAGTCCTGCATGAAAAGAAAAGAAAAAGAAAATAATTCTAGTAAAAAATAGTATTGAACTAATCAAACTGATCTCCCCAATGAGTGAAATTAAACCTTGGGAACTCCATTGTAAACATCAATACCATTTGGATTGTTGATAATGACACCAGGCCTGATGCAATATCATCGTACATGAAAACGATGATGTTCTCATCTTTCAGTCCTTTCTTCAGTGTCAGATTGAGAGAATGAGAACTATTATATAGGGTCTTATGTTTACGTTGATAGTATTTCTAATTGTGCATTGTGTATCTCTTAACTTTTTTTTACTGAAGACAATATTGTTTTGCTGAATATTTTACTTAATTACATGTATTCCTTTTTCTTTTTTTTCTTTTTTTCTTTTTTTCCTTACTGGTTACAAACTCGTAGATAAGGATATATCTTATATCTCAATTCCAGGCATTACTCCCAGGTGTTCTTCATCACATTGAGGTGACAACTCATATATAGTAGTCCGATGTCCATATATTATCATGAATATACTTGATTAAAACCTTCTAATGGACTCTGAACAGTTCCTCACTAGAATGGACTGTGATCGAGGCAGAAAATTGGACATCTGTTTATAAGTACTGGTGAGACTTGCAGATCGACAATATATATCACAATTGTGAAAGATTTGATCTTTATTAACTTATTATTTTTATTTTCATAAAAAAGCTAATGTAACATTACATGTTCTTCACATACATGCATGTTACATATGTCGTAAAAGATAGACAACCCAAAGCAAGTAACCAGCACACATATTTAGTACATCCATTTTCAGATTAGACGTGTTTCTTAGAACAAGCTTGATCAGACACTGCAACCAATTTCTCTAGGCTGACCCCGGCATTGCACATGTTGGCAAAAGCTCGCGTGTATTTCATTCCATATGTCGATAGTTTTCCACAGCGACTCTCATAAGTCCTTATCTGCATAGGAAAGAACTCCAATTCAACAACTGAGAGATGCAATCAATAAAGTGTGTAAACAAAAATTCTGATAACTAGGAGAGTTAACTTACAAACATCTTGAAGCACTCCCAGTCATCCACTAGAGGTTGTCCCGCAGGCCTGACATTCATCAATACTTTTGAGCTCCTCTCGGTCCCAAACAGAAGCTCCCCTATCTTGGTTATGCTGTAGTCCACATGTTTCCTTCGAGCAATTTCTTTACGTAGCTGCTTTTGAGCTTCAAGCTTCTCATGAGAGCCAGTTGGAGCTCTGTTTACCTGAAGAATAAACAGATGAAATGTAAAACATTTTGAAATTTTTTAAGTACTTCTGAAAACCAACTAGTTTATATTGTGTAAAAAAAAAAAAAAAAAAGAGAGAGAGAATCAGAATTGAAGTATGGAAACCTTTTGCAGAAAATATAGGAGGGCTACATCCCGCTGGCTAACAGTTCTTGAGATTGATTCCGAAGAAGAGGCTGTGAAGGGAGCATAGCTATGAGTTTTAGGAGTTGCCCCCATGTAAGTGTAGAGGAACTCCTTTATGTGACTCATATCTCCATACTGCATAACATGAGATTCATTTGTTCTGCTTCGGACCTGTAATTTAGTCGACAAGCATGATCATATTATTCTCATTTTCAAAGAAAATATGCATACAAAATTACAAATTATAAAAAAAATTAAGTTTCCTAAAGATCTGATAGTGTGAAAAAATTTCATTGCTTTTACCCTTTTATATTGAACCCCAAAAGTCTCTTTCCGCAGATCATTTGCATCGCTGATCTCAATGTGATTGCACCAAAAATCACAGTTAGCTTTTGATTCAAACTATATAAGAAAGTCACTAGTTAGACAGCATCATATAAACAAAAACTCTTCTATATCTTACCAATCCTCCAACCAGGAAATACTATACAAGTCTCCCAAACAAGTACCGAATTCTTTAGGAACACCAGGATCACCATCACAATATGTTGCATAACTACTCTCCTCTGCATTTGATGCTGTAGTAGCATAAATGTTCATATTCTTTGGAAGCAAACCCTCAAACATGCTCCCAGACTCACAAGCTTCAAGGTAAAACACCTTTTTTTTTTTTTTTTTTTTTTTGTAAAAGCGTAAAAGAGTTCATAAGTTCATAATTCACCAAAAATAATAATTCAAATCTACATGGAGGCTAGATTGTATATCAATTACTACTGAAGTGAAAACTCTCACCATGCTTTTGTAACCTTTAGCAGCGTGCTTCTTTTTCAGCACATGTATTAGATCTTTAGCATAAACAAAGTCACTTTCACTAGGCATCCCTGAAATACAACATTCATATGTGAACATGCGATATTAATTTCTTAGAATTATTTATCTGTTCATCAATTAAATATTTTATTTAAATTTAACAAATTGGTCGTTTTTATTTCTTTTTGGTCTGAGAAATTAACAAAAACTACTAACCAAGAAGTCCTGTTGCACCATGATCAGTGTAATATATGAAAATATGGTCATTTGGACCAGTCTCCAGAACCTTGCCACTTCCTCCTTTGAGTGCAGTTTTGTCTCCGAGAATAGCAGCGTAGAAATTGTGTGAGTTAACATGATCTCCTGTGTAATCCTGCATCAAGCTAGTTAGGGTTAAAACATGCATTTTTAATAACAAATGATTATTATCCATATAACAAAATTCAGACCTTGGGAACTCCGTGGTAGACATCCTTGCCGTTTGGCTTGTTGATAATGACACCAGGTCTAGGGTTTTCTGTGTTGTTGGCAATATCATCATACATGAAGACAATAATGTTTTCATCTTTGAGTCCACCTTTCTTAAGTATCTGATATGCATGGCATACATCAGCCTGCATATATATATGTAGCACATTACTTATACTTCTTATTACTCTTCACAAAAGAAGACCATCTGAATATATATCAAACAAAAAGTTTAACTACTACTTGATGCTAGCTAGATTTGGGTAAATTTAAATGACCTGGTGTCGATAGTTATCGTAACCATTTGAACCAGCAATTAGAAGTGCCCATCTTTTTCCCTTGGACTTATGATGTGTGGTACTCGTAGAACCATTCTCAACAAGAGTGCTCCCAATAGTACTCACACTCAAAAGAGACAGGAAAAGAAGTAGTACTAAACCTTGAATACTCATTCTGCAGATTAAGATGACCTGTAGAAACACAATCAAGCAGGCTTGATTAGAAGTCCAAAACTTAACGAGGTTTAGGTGCTGTATTGATTTAAAAAGATGCTTGAAATGAGGTTAACACCCTCTAAAGAGCTCAACCTATAAATTAATTGATCAAGCTTCCAGCTTACCAAGAATTTAAACTTCTCAATGTCTTGGGAAAGAAATTGCTCCGTACTGAAGCTCTCAGATTTAAGTGTGCTCTTGTAACAAGTAGTGCATGCTCAATTTATAGAGGTGTAGTGGCTAAAATGAGCGGTTCAGATCAAACTTCCAAAATTAATGAGGCACTATACATATTATACGCCATATAATTGCCTCATTCTTTATTTAACTATTTTAAGAAAAAATCACATGCAACATTCAAGCTTAATTAGTAAACTAAATTGACCCAACTGCCAACTTTTTGATGAGATACGTAGTGATGTATCTATCTGCAATAATGTTGGAAAGTTTCATAATTTGGTGAAACATTTGGATATCCAAAACATTGTCAGAGATCCAGTAAGTGAGAGTGAATAAGAAAGTTAAAATACAAATTCTTCTTAATAATATACTGAGCACTTTAGCCTTCCTAATTTAACTTCTAAATTTTCAATAGTAAAGGTATTTCTTAGCTAGGGTTTTTAAAAATTTAACTGAAGGACTCAGATATGAATTCAAAATGATATTCATGGAACCTCATTTTGAATGGGAATTTGGTATTGGGCGTAGAGATAAATCTCCCAATTACAATGGGATACAAAACTGATTTAATGAATAAAAAAATCATATTACTTCTATACCATTTCTATCATTATCATGTTCTTTCCTATTGAATTTAGATTGTTTTACAAAAATTAGTCTGATTATTCATTATCGCACCCCAATATTCTTCATCATGCATGATCGATCAAGCTTGGTATTTGACGTGGTCCACTACCATATGGTGACTTATTCTTAATTATCATTTAAAAGGAATAATCGCTTGTTCTCACGCTTAAGATCGATCCGCAATTAATTAATTTTTCCCATTAATGGAAACTATTGGTTTTGGAGTTTACATATTAATAGCTAGCGGTAGCATATTTGAAGAAGAATAAGTAGTACAAGAAACGAAATTACTTATAAAGGATGTATTGGATGTGAATGGGGATTGAGCTAACCTTGGCTTGTTCTTAATTAGCACCACGGGCGTACACAACCTATATATGTATACTTATTACAAGTTTTAATTTAATGTCATTGTCTAGTCATGATCAAAATAGATAATGACTCTTTAATTAATTGGTCTGGTGATGGCATGGGCTTCTTTCATTTTCCATTCTTAGAGAAAACTTGTAGCAGGGACAACATTAATTTCAGTTAATATAGCTAGCTAGCCACCTAGTACTTGTTGATTCCTAGTTAAATTTGATCACAATTTCATTGAAGTTGATGATTAGCTCTAACAAAATGTACTAACCAATTTAAGTAGCTATGACATGGACTAATGTCTACGAATGCATTGCGTTCATATGATATAGATTATCATAAAATTTAGGGTTTCGATCAGTATTGTATTTGGATCAAATGACGATACGCAGGGTAAGACAAGATCGATCTTAATAAAGTAATTCACCCCACATATAGAAAAAAAGTCTTCGACGCTTCATTTCTGATACTGTGTTAGAAAATAATAGGATGAATCAAACGTTCTAATGAAACAAACTATTAGGTCAGGACTCTTTCTCAATGATCCCTAACTATTTGAATGGTCAGATTCCAAATATAATCGATTACAAGAAAGATGTCAGCTATCTTATCAGACGAGCATTACTATCTAATTAAATGAGCGATAGACATGATGCCACACCTTTCAATTAACCCTTTCAAATAGATCGCGTCTCTGAAATTAGTTTGCAAACTAATCATGTGTCATTTTTCTAAAAGCAACAGGAAACTAATCAGTGTGAGAATCTACTATTTGAGTTGCTCCATATGCTTTAGTAGAAAAGCTTGTCATACTTGCATAAATTTCTAGCTCCTTCCTATTGAGATATCATTGAACAAATTCTACTAGTGTTACAACTAGCAGTCGAATGTGAAGTTATCAGGCAGTGACTTCTGTTCCCTTTACCAAGTGAAATTCATGTGTGACATGCATGATTGTGTGACATTGTGCAGTAGTACGATCTATTGAACGTCCTGACACAATTTCCTTCATCTTTTTGGAGAACTCATGTGCTAGTTTCACCTAGCTTGCTTTTACCATGCTCGATTGTCTTCACGAGATGATGAGGCCCTTAGCATATGTAAACATAAGTAAAACTTATTCACTTGCGCGCGTGCATTAATTCCATATAATATGTCCATTAGACCATTAGGGGTCAATAGTAAGATCAGACTAATTGAAATTTTTATTAGTTGAAATTGCTTACCAAGTTTCCTATGATAGCCATAGTCGGTGTGATGTATGAAAAAATGGTCATATTGAACCATTTATATTCACAACCTTGCTAGTTCCTCCCATGAGAGCAGTCTTATTTTCAACACTAATAGCATGAAACTCTCCTGGATTAACATCCTTTCCTGTATAATACTTTTTACGTGACTAATAATTATTAACAATATTTATATAAACCAAACAGACTATAGTAGTTATTAAGGGATCGAAATTATTCAGAACTAGATCCAAAAACTTTACCTTGTGAATATATATCACTGCCGTTAATTGGCTTTTGGTTAGATCAGTAGGATTGTTCGTATGGAATAAAACAAAAGCCAAAACCTAGGTTTATTAATGGTTAATTGTCATATGAAACCCCCCTCTCTCTTAATCACCTTGATTTTGAGAATATGAATCCCACATGAGAAAATGGGGACATTGCCTATGGGTTTTATAAGAATTTGGGTCAGCTCCATCTTTTACAAATTAGTTTAGTTATGAACCTCAAATTACTTCATCACTTAATTAGGAAGTTTCAAACATTATAAATGGATAATTCATACAAGTCTCGATGTCATATGTTGAGACTTTTTGCTGGCAATCTTTATTGAATTTGGTTAAATTTATAGGATATTGACCAAATACCCAAATTTGGGTCAATATACTTTCACTTACTCCACTAAGAGTTTTTTACTCCTATTCACCCAATTTAACGTTTAATGACAGTTTTACCCTATCAATTCAACTAAAACTCATCGATCTCTCTCTCTCTCTCTCTCTCAGTTCATTGCAGGACCTTCGCCGAGACCCTCTAGTTGAACTACTTGGCCACCAAGTCCAATTACGTCCTCTGCCATCTTCAAGTCCGATTACTTCCTCTTCTTTATCTTTCTCCATCGTCCCTCTACCCCTCAATCTCCGATCGGCGGTGTGCTGGATTGGTCGCCATCGCCGTCAACCTCGATCGCATCTCTAATTTCGAGCACCACCGCCACGCAAAGAAGACGCAAGAAGAAAAAGATCATCGATTGCAGCCTCTGCAAGTCCTGGAGTTCGGAATAGGGTTTTGTTCCGGGTCAGTGCTGGCACCGGCGTCGTCTGTCCGAGACCTCACGCCGGCCACTTTAGTCTCGATCCGGCCAGTCCTTCAACCTCATCGCCCAAAAGTCGTCCTTTCCAACCTCACTTGCTGATTTTCGTCGCCGATCAATTCAACATTTGCACTACGGGTTTCAACATTTTTTTTTGGTCTAAGGGATTCTGGCGGAGGTGGAGGTGTTGGGGACCGTGAGGCATAGGAATATAGTGAGATTGTTAGGGTTTTAATGATTGATACGAGAATTGAAGGAACTTGTTTCAGGGAAGCCGAGGCTGGAGCCGGAGGAGCAGAATCTATTGTTCAGGAGCAATAATAATATTATTGAGAGGCAATAGTGTTTTTACTGGGGGCAATAATGATATTATTGGAGGGCAATAATGTTTTTATTAGGTGGCAATAATGTTTTTGTTGGGGGGCAATAATAATATTATTGGGCGTATTAATGTTTTTATTTGGGGCTATTGGGGGCAATAATATTATTATTAGGGAGCAATAATATTCTCTCGTGTATGAGGTTCCGACAAGTTTTTTTTAGGAATTCCGGCTACCGATGATGGACTCCAGTGACCGATGACCGGATTCTAGTGATCAGTGACAGACTCCGGTGACCGGTGACCGGATTCCGGTAAGCATTTAACGGACTCTGGTCAAGTCTCCGTTGACTTCTCTTTGAGTGACAACGGAAGGGAAATCTTATAAGATGTTTGGATAAGTGGGGTTAATGTAGCTCAATTTTGGGTAAATGGACATTTTCCCTAAATTTATCGTCATTTTGTCATCATCGAGTCAGATGCCTTACCAAGTGGTAATGTAGAGTTGATACGTCGAATGATTGATGAGGAGAAAAGTGTAACATAATTTGTATCTTCTCGTGAAATTAGAAGGTTAATTACCATGTAAAATGGCATCCAACATATAAATTGTAATTCACTATATAAAATGGACGTTTTAGGGTATGCAAAACACAATTAGACCGCATTGTTATACTGAGAAAGTCCAAGACTAGATCTTAATAATCTCAAATGTTTTTTTTTCTTGGTAAAAGACAGCCAACACTAGTGCACATGTAATTATGTAAACATTGCTGCATTCTCATACGACAGTAACGATCGAATCATATGGGAAGCTAGGCTTTAATATCCCATGTGATATCAATTTATTCATTAATCACTTTATGGTATAGCAAGGGAATTAAGAGAGAGGGATTTCATATGACAGGTTTGAACACATGCGGCAGCCATTTGTTCCGGCGTAACTCCAGTATTGCACGTACATGTTGGCAATAGCTCTCGTGTGTTTCCTTCCATAACTTGATAAAAATCCACAATGTTTCTCATAAGTTTTCACCTGCATGAAAGATTTAAAAATAATTAGCCAGCAGTAATGTGATAATTAACATCACTGAATTATGTTTTCAATTAGGGTTTTTCTAGCATCAATGAATGGACTAGTTGAATTTTTAATTGGTGTGAGACTCATTATAAACCTCAGATCAATCAACAGTTGTCAATCAGTCAAAGCACTACTAAGTATACACGTACATGCTTGACTAAAGCTACATTTCTTTTGCGAGTAATATATAACTATGGTGCTTAGGTCTTACAAGCATCTTAAAGCAGTCCCAATCATCTACTAGAGGTTCCCCCGGAGTCCTAACATTCTTCATCACTTCTGAACTCTTGTCATACCCAAAAAAAAGCTTCCCTATCTGCTTTACGTTATAATCCACCATTTTCCTCCGAGAAATTTCATCAATGAGCTGTTTGTGAGCTTCAAGCTTCACATCGGAGCCATCAGGGGCATTGTCGAACTGATAAATAAAAAATTCACAGCATCCAAATTTGAGAATATTCATATTCAGGAAAATTTATTAATCAAATATTCAAATTGATAGCTCGAGTGCAGCTTATAACCAACCTTGTACCGAAGATGGAGGAGGTCTGCGTTGCGTTGGTTGACAACCCTTGGCCTTGAGGTCGATGGTGATGCCGTGTACTTGAAGTAAGTATAGTTATTATTTTCAGGATTTGTACCCATGTAAGTGAAGATGAAATCCTCGCTTTGTCTCTTATTCCCAAATTGCATGACATGGCTTGAATCTAAGTAGCCATTTGCTGTTCTCCTTCGGACCTGTAGAAGCACTGAACGATCATGACAATGTATATGTTTGTGTGTGCCTGAAAATTAGTTACTTAGAATTAAAGGGTACTTAAATACCACTTCATATTGCTTCGCAGAAGTTTCTTTGCTCAAGTCGTGCTTGTCACTGTTCACATGAATAAAAAGAGAAAAAAAAAAGTTAAAATTATGGATATAAGTATTGAACACAGTCTAATATGTACATCGACTTCAAACGTAGATTCATTAGGGCCGATGCTAAATTTGGTGTTTGTGCAGTTCAAACTTATTGCTATAGTCTGCGAGCAACGTATATAACATGCATATAAAACTATTTGCGACAAGATAGCAACAATATTATCCTCAAGTATAAGACCTGTTATAAGAAGGACTACTAGAAGATAAATATATACTAATGATGAATGTATATGACAACATGTACTGTTGCATATATACCAATCCTCAAGCCAAGAAATACTATACAAGTCTCCCAAGCAAACGTCATATCCTGGAGGAGGACTAGGGAAGTCTCCAGGACAATAGAATCCCCAACTGCTCTCTTTTGAATTTGCTGCTGTAGTTGCGTATATGCTTATATTGTTGGGAAGGAGGCCCTCAAACAGGCTCCCAGACTCGCAAGCTTCCATGTAAAACACCTAAAGATTTTGCAATTTGCATAAATATTAATGGATTTTAACTAGCTTTTTACGTACCCAAAACTGAAAAAAAATTAAACATATGACAAATTTACTAAGGCTGCTAAGCCTAATTACCATGCTTTTGTAACCTTTTGCATCGTGCTTCTTCTTCAGCACATCTATGAGATCTTTTGCATATACGTAATCACCTTCAATTGGCATGCCTAAAATACAAAGTATAGTCTCCGGATATTAATTAAATTTCATTACTAGCTTATGCGCATTAATTTATCCCCATTAAAGTTATTTGGGATGACTAAATATAATGAAGATTATGACAAGTAACTTACCAACCATCCCAGGGCTGCCATGGTCAGCGTAATAAATGAAAACGTGGTCGTTTGGACCGCTATTTAGAACCTTGCCGCTACCACCAGTGAGGGCACTTATGCTGCCAAGAAGAACAGCATAGAAGTTGTAAGTATTAATATCCTTTCCTGTATAGTCCTGCAAGGAGGAAAAAAAAAAAAGAGATTAAAAATAGTTAAATAAATTATGGTAATTGATAAAATGATAGCTAGCTAGGTGGTAATAATGAACTGGATAATAGAAATTATTGACCTTGGGAACTCCTTGATAAACATCATGTCCAGCTGGCTTGTTGATAATGACACCAGGTCTAGGATTTTTTGGGTTGAATGCAATATCGTCATACATGAACACAATGATATTCTCATTTTTGACTCCACCTTTCTTCAGTATCTGGTATGCATGGCATACATCAGCCTACGTACATAGGTAGCACAACAAACTGTGTTAACTTCAATTACTTACTAACAAAGATCGAGCATATGTATGTGCTAATCAAGGGAATTATGTGAAAAATTGAAAATAATACTTTTGGTACTAAAGAGATATATGATCTAGCAAAATCTAACCTGATGCCTATAGTTATCATATCCTCTTGACCCAGCAATCAGAACTGCCCATCTTGTTCCGTTGCTGATATCTTCCACTTTTGATGATGATGATGGTGAAATGGATGTCAAACTCAGCGATGCAAGGAATAGTAAAACATAACGAGGCCTTATGATTAGGGTCATAGTGACCTGCCAAAAAAGGACCTGGACAATTATGCACTATTACATATGTCAACGACAGGGAGAATATATGTACATGTTGCAGAATTAATAAAGTTTGTTTATTTTTTCATCAAAGAGATTTTTGAAATCAACACTTGGAACAGACCAATTCAACTAGATAACAAAAGAAAAAGATCTCAGAGAACTTGCAGGAAGACCACTTCTAGACTTCTAGTAGCTGGATACTGCTCTCAAGATTTTCAGTACTTAAGGTCTATATGTAGTTCTGATTAAAATTAAGGAAGTAGCTTGCCGACTATTTATAGAGTTTCATGGTTGCAAAATCAATGGTTGAAATCAAGCCTTCGATATGAAATAGAAGAAGGACAAAGTGATCGATCATGGACACGCAATCCTCCTTTTGGTAAATCCTCCTGACAAAATTTGAAGTATGAGTAATTAATTATGATTCAGTTTCATTTAGTAAGAGCTCAATTTCCCGATTCCAAGAAAAGCACAATCTACGTTTTATTCTCAACTCAGTCAAATGGTTTTCCAAACGAGTCCAAACTCCAAGAGAACAAATTTGAGTCAGGATATCTAATATGGCAAAGTGTACAACGTTGGAAGAACCGAAGAAAGGATTGAACATGTACAGATCATCTTTGCATTACTAATTTCTAAGTTTGGAGCACGCGGATGATGTTAATCCGTTAACATCATGTCGTTTGTTTCATGTACGTTATCAGACTTAGAGGTATATATGAAAATATACGTAAACAATATATTGTTAATAAGAGTTAAGTAATTGCAGTACATTTATCCTCAAAAACCTAAAATACTTGCATGTGGTGTATCTTATTATTATTATTATTCATGGAAACGCCACAATCAGAGCATTCAATCTAATATTGATCGATCGGTTGGTAATATATAGAGAGCTAAGCTCATATTTTTGTATTTTGGCTATGAGGAACTATGCTAATTAACAAGCACGGGTTGCAAGGGGTATTCTTAATAACTATAATGTACGTATTGTTCAACTCATCAGTTACAACCTACACGTCTATACTATTATATATCTAAGAGAACATTTACTAAACCTTCCGGTCGTGCCCTTTACACCTATATACATTTAAATAATTGAAGAATTTTATAATAAATAACAAGAAAATAATTAAATCACTGAGACCAAAATTGTAACTCCTCGTCAACTAACCATCAGTTGCAGTCAGCTAGCTTTAAGTAACGGATGAAGTCGAACTTCTAGCTGGTCATCACTTTGAATCAATATTCCCAACTTAATATCTAGTCAAACTATGCTTTAATGATCCATTTTGCAACCACATGGAGAAATCAGTGGAGGTAAAAAAAAAAAAAGTTAATTAGTGCATTAACCCTCTACTTTTTTTTTTTTTCGTATTAACTCTATACATATGTCTTCATATTTATACGCAAATCCTTATGTATGACTAGGTAGACATCCTATATATGATTGTACAAGTTGCTAAAATGACTGTTACTTGTAAGCTAGCTAATAGCATGGTGATAAGACAAGCAATACTGGTGATAAGACAAGCAATACTATTGAGTAATGTTTTAGGCAGCCAAACCTTCACTATTTAAAGTCGTATTCTTAGGTATGCATATTAGGCGACCAAGACACATAACTCGACCAAAGAAAGAAGATACATGAGCTCATCAGCTTAATTTTACGTTATCGATCAAGATGATTTCCTGTGTCTTCTTCGTGTTTTCTCTCATTCTCTCCTGGTCCTATGCTGCTATGCAAGACTTTTGTGTTGCAGACTATGCAGCTCCTCAAAAAGCCCTGCAGGGTACGCTTGCAAAGATCCCGCAAAGGTTACGGTAGATGACTTCGTGTTCTCTGGCCTAAGAGTTGCTGGTAACATCTCAAGTATCAACAAAATCGGGCTATCGGCTGCATTTGCTGTTAACTTTCCTGGTCTCAATAGCCTAGGCGTTGCACTGGTTCGTGCAGACTTTGCTGTTGGTGGAGTTGTCCCGATTCACTCACACCGTGACGCTACAGAACTCGTAATCCTTGTGGAAAGAACAGTAGTTGCCGGTTTCATTGCCTCGAATAATAAGCCTTATGTAAAGACTCTGAACAAGGGTGACACTATGGTTTTTCCTCAAGGTTTGTTTCACTTCCAAGTGAATGTGGGTGATACTCCAGCACTTGCATATGCCAGCTTCAGTAGTGCAAACCCAGGTGTGCAGACTCTGGAAACTGCTCTGTTTCAAAACAATTTACCTACTGAAATCATAGCGAAGTCTACTTTACTTGACACCATTCAGATTCAGAAACTCAAGGGTCTTCTTGGGGGTACTAACTAATGTATCTTGATGTGTGTGTGTGTGTGTGTCACCCGCGCCCTCAAGCGCTTATTTCATGTTTTACTTTCTGCTTGATTCTGTACTTGTATTTTGTTCGTACGTACGTACTGCTTCTTATGGGCATGGATTTATTGAGTGCAATGATTTGGTTTCTAAAAGAATTAAGAAAAAAAAGAGAGAAAATTAAGTGACCAGAACAAAAGGTTGCTTAATAAGGTCATGAAACCCACATGAGTTGAGACTTGCAAGACATAAACTTATTGAGGGAGTCTGTTATCGTTGGAGTTGCGTGCCAAGAAAGAAGTCACGAATGTGTAAAAAGAAATTTCTTACATCCAAAATGATTAATGGATATTTCATCACTAATAACATTGATATTCTTTTAAATAAACTAAGGTTGTGTTTGGGGGAGCTTTTCAGCTCCTGTGCTTATAAGCCCAGAGGGTTCTCACTGTTTGGTAACTGAACTTCTGTCCGCTTTTTGTAAAAGCTGTTGTGGCTTCCTTAGATAAGCAGAAGCTGCATTCTTCAACTTCCAGAAGACAGAAGCCACGGAACACTGTTATTGTAGATTAATGAAAGTTTCAAAATCCTGAAAATTGCCCTTCAAATGTAAAACAATTTCAGCTCTAACCAACCCTATCGACATCTCTCTCCCTCATCAGAGCCGCACCCGACCCCATCTCTCTCCCTCATCACCCTACCCCTGCTTCCCCATTCTATCCTCATCACAGCTGCACCCTACCCCTGCTTCCCCAATCTCTCCCCTATCGCCGCTCCCCGTCTCCGCTCCCTGTCGCTGCTCCCCGTCGCCGGTCCCACAAATCGATCCCCGTCGCCCGCTCCTCGTCGCCGCTCCCACAGATCGATCCCCTTCGCCTGCTGCCTGTCGCCGCTCCCAGTCTCCGCTCCCTATCGCCGCTCCCTGTCGCCGGTCCCTATCGCCCACTGCATCCCCACTGCTCCATCTCCGCCGAATCACCGGTCCTCATCACAGTCACCACTCCCACTATCAATCTCTCCCCCGTCGCCGCTCCCAGGGATCGATCCCGTCGCCCGCTCCCCATCGCCGCTCCCACAGAAGCTAGAAGCCAGATCGATACCCATCTGTCGGTCCTCATCACAGGTTCTGTTCTTGCTGTGATTATACATGAATATGACATTTTTGAAGAATCTGAGTATGTATACATGATTTGTATATGAATGAATATGAGGTTGTTTTTTTTGGTTAAGAATCAGAGTGATGATGATGATGATGATGATTTGTTTGGTTCATGAATCGGGTTTAGGGTGATGATGATTTTATGAATCTGAGTTTGTATTTGTATATGAATGAATCTGAGGTTGTTTTTTTTGGTTAATGAATCAGAGTGATGATGATGATGATGAATATTTTTGTGGTTCATGAATCGGAGTGATGATGATGATGATTTTATGAATCTGAGTTTGAATTTGAATCATAAAAAAGTTTTGATAAATTGGGTCGGTCAATTTGGGAGAAATTTGGGAGAAGCAGGGGATGAGGATAAATTGTATGCATACAAATATTTTGAAACCAGAAATTAAAATTATATAATTGTCTATATTATTTTGTGTTTTTTGATTGAAATTGTAGTGATAAATTGTATGCATAAATTTTTTTGAAACTAGAAATTAAAATTATATGATTGTTTATAATTTTTTGTGTTTTTTAATTTTTTGATGTTGTGTTTGATTGTCCATATTGGTGTGTTATCTTCCTAGCATTTATGATGCTTTTTATCTGTGCTAGATGGCAAAAGAGTCAGCTGTTTGGAACGACGTTTTAGTAGATGTATTTTGTGACTTATGTATCAAGGAGGTGGATAACAATAATCGTCCGCATACTCATTTTAATACGGTGGGATGGGAGAATATAATAAGTAATTTCACTAAAGAAACCACAAAAGAATATACTAGAAAACAATTAAAAATAAATGGGATTCCCTCAAAGATCATTGGAAATTATGGAAAGAATTGAAGGGGAAAGAGACCAGTCTTGGGTGGGATCAGAGGCGTCAAACCATAGATGCATCCGATGAGTGGTGGCGTATCAAAATTGAGGTATGTAAATCAATTTTATTATTTTGCGTAACATTTTTATTTCATTTTAGATATTACATGTGCCTCTAACATTGTTTTTTCAACAATTTTTTTTTTGTCCAGATAAACAAGGATTATGCAAAGTTAAGGAAAAAAGGAATTGCACCCAAATTTGAAGACAAGTTGGATAAGATGTTCATGGGTATTTCAGCCACTGGTAAGTATGCATATGCACCATCCTCTGCACTACCTATCCCTGCAAGTCCACAGCAAGGTGACAATGAGGAGAACATTGAAGATAGTGGTGACTCTGAGGACAATGATTTTTTGGCAACCACTCGCCCCAAAAGAAAAAGAAATGATACAAGAGCTCAGAAAGGTAAAGGGGAAATGCCAAAAAAAGAAAAGGTTCGATATGCAATTTATCTTTGCGTGTGCGGGATGGGAAGGGTCCGCTCATGATACAAGAGTATTTCTATCGGTTCTTCGAAATCCCAAAATGAATTTTCCTAAACCTCCACCGGGTAATTTAATTAATTATAGTTATTTTTAGATAAATTTTATGATGCTTTGAATGAAGTTTTGTTAAAATTTTGATATTTCTTTATTTAACAGGAAAATATTATGTTGTTGATTCGGGATATCCTCAAATGAATGGGTTTTTAGGACCTTATAGAGGTCCAAGACAACATTTTCAAGAATACCGTAGGCAAGAACCAAGAAATGAAAAAGAGATATTTAACCAAGCTCACTCTTCTCTTAGAGGCGTAATAGAACGCACATTTGGAGTATGAAAAAAAAAAGGAAGATTTTAAAGGACATGCAAGGTTATTCATTTGAGAAGCAAGTGAAGATTGTCATTACTATCATGACACTTCATAATTATATACGTAGGCATGTAGATCGTGATAGACATTTTGTCCGCAGTGAAGAAAGAGAAGGTCATGGGTCAAGTGGAGGGATAGAGATGGATGATGATGTACAAGAAGAAGAATATCATGGTCATGATGCACAAGAAATGGAAACAATAAGAAATAGCATTACTCAAAGTTTGATGAGTACGCGTAATAACGTGAATATTTAAATATGTTATGTCAGCCTTTTTTTAGTTACTTAATGCGAACTACAAACCAATTATTAAAAATGTTATTACTATATTTATATAAGTTATTTTTAAAATTGTTAAATATTAATAATTTGATAACCATAATTTATAAAAAATGATTTTTATAAAAATATTAATCATTTACTAAATAATTAATGTAAAATAATCTCTAATGTCCAATTTGGTCATTCCACAAATAAAAAGCACAAGCCAGTTTAGTTTACCAAACACTTTGTCACTGCTTTAGCCACTGACAGCACTTCTAAAAAGCCAGTTTACCAAACACTCAGCAGCTTTGCTTTTCAGCCACTTATTCTCAGAAATAAGCTGAAGCCAGCTTTTCTGAAAAGCACAGCCGTACCAAACACAGCCTAAGTACATGCAGGCTTGTTGCCTTAATTAACCAGCTAATGGACCAAATGGTTATGATCAATTAAGACAATATCCGATGATATTTAGAGGCAACGACGCATAGACTGTTGCACTTAATAGTTAAGGTAATTTGTTGATCGAGAGACGACAGAGACATCATTGAAGCTAAGCATATAGTTAAGATGACAACTCCTTAAGTGATTAGTGGAGCAACTTTTTAAATAGCAATATGTGTGACCCGTAGCCTACCATGTATTGAAATTGTCCCAACTTAACCACTCGTTAGATATTTGGTTTAAACACAAAATGTCTCGGTACAATTGGGAGTCACCCACTTATAAGTTATATTTTCTTTCGTCACTTTTCTAATGTGAGATGTTTAACATGCCCCCTCACTTGCAACGTAGCTCTCGGTCTGCACGTGCAATCAATTAAAAATTCTAATTCTCACATTGGAAATTGGGGCATAAGTCCTACATTGGAGACTTAGTGAATCAATTAACAAATCAAATTCTCACATTGGAAATTGGGGCATAAGTCCTACATTGGAGACTTGGTGAATCAATTAACAAATCAAATTCTCACATTGGAAATTGGGACACAAGCTTCACATCGAAGACTTGATCAATTAAGTAACAATCCAATCGAGATTTTCCTATGGCAATTGTAAGAACCCAAATCAAATCCATGAAATTGGAGACATGATTGGAGAGCTACTTAGGAGTCTGGTGCAGCTGCTAAAATAGATAAAAAGCTAAACATACTCTCTAAAATAACTAAGAAGCTAAAATAGAGAGTCAACTAAAAATGTTCTTAGATAAATGTTTACAACTCACAATCTTGAAATAATTTTTCTTTTTTTAAGCAGACTTCATTTCATTAGATGCAATCATGTAAAGATTATAAGATAATGATCCACTCAAGAAGGGTATGATGAAGCCACTATCAAGAAGGATACCTATTCACCTACTTATAGCCCTAGACCCAAATTAATAATAAAACTTATAGACAATAGTACGCTATTATCTATGACATTTTCTGTAAAGATAGAATATTTGACTAAGTCAGTTAATCCAAATCTTAAGGAGACCCTCTAAATTGGTAATTACAAAAATTGACACTATTTATTTGGCATAAATTGTCAATTTGCACTATCTCCATCAAATCAAATATTTCAAAAGATGAAAAAAGAGCTAAACCCTAAACCCTAGACACTCACATGAACCAAAATGTTGCTCTCACAACTCAAAATACAAAAGTCAGCTAGATTCAAAAGAGAGATAGTGAGAAAATCATCTCATCATTTCTTACGGAAATAAGCTTAAACAACTTAAGTTTGGGAACGAGGGTACTCAAATCCTATTGCACAAGCTCAACTAAGGAGGAGCATCGTTCCAGGCTTTTGTTTCACAGGTCAATGAGTTAGCAGTCCTATTGCACAGATTCATACTAAAGAGGAACATCGTTTCATGCTTTCGTTTGCTAGCAATGGGTTGACATGATTTATTTTCATTATTTCATCAAAATAGATACGTACTTTTTTAGGCCCATCAACTAATTTGTGCTAAGGTCATGTTAAAATGTTTCCTCTCGTTACCACAAAAAATAGATTGAGATTTAAACTCCAATCAACTTTGGCGGAATTCGAACCCAGGTGTGAGGGTTCCACACGTAGCGGCTCTTATAAGTATCTAACAAATAGATATTTTAACTAGGGGAGTCCTTTTAATGAGGACCATTAAAATGAGGACTTTTGTGTGAGACATACTTTTCGATCACATTTATACAAATCAACCGTTAAATATTTTGATATTTATGTGTAGATTATTTATGCAATTTTCAACCAAATTTAAAATCGTTAAGACATTCATAATCATGATTTATCAGCTATGAACATAAACTGTTCATGTCTGACAGATTTGGTTCGCCATTGATTTGATCTAATTCGGTACCTTAACGATTAGCAATTTGAAAAAAAAAAAAAATTCAAAAGTGATCTATTCATGCATATATAAACATCCAACGATTAATTTGCCGTAATGTAATTGAAAAGTGGGCCTCCCAAACCGTTAATTAGAAAGTTCTCAAGTAGTCCTCGTTAGAATGACTCCATTTTAATTAGTAGGTTATTTTTATTTTTATTTTATTTCAATAAATAAATAAATTACCTTAAGAACGGATAGCATTTTGGGCTCCTCGGTTAACATGGATAGGTGACATGTCATAAAATGATTGGGTAGCTGACATGGCCTGCGCCACGTCGGCAAGGAACGACGACTTGGGCACCCTCCTCCCCTCCTCCTCCTCCTCCTCCTTTGTGCTGTTGAAACTGTCACTCTCTCTAATTCTGATCAGATCTCACCAAAACCCCCCTTACTAGTCTTGCCCCTCCCTTTCTCTCTCTCTCTCTCTCTCTCTCTCTCTCTCTCTCTCTCTCTCTGAAGTCTGAAAAGTCTTCGAGCTGCTGAAACCCTAATCTAATAATCCCTCTGCAACATTCATTTGCTGGCTGGTAAGATTACTCTGCTCTTTGATCTCTCTCTCTCTCTCTCTCTCTCTCTCTCTCTCCTTAGGAACTCTTGCTTTCTATGCTGCTGTTTCGATTCTCACAGAGATCGTATTGGCGTCGCTCAATTTCGAATTTAGGATATTTGCATTTGGATTTTCCGTAGGTCTAGTGTGCATTTCATATGAAAAAGAGCTTCGCTTTGAGAATATGACCGCCTAAGTTGAGAGACTGGGCGCTTTTGAACAAGGTGTTTGAATTGATGAGTTTAGTGTAATGAATAGGAGTGTGAATTTTACATTTTTCGTATTTCACTGTGTTCTGTGTGTCAAATGTTAGTTGATTATAATTTGAAGGTAGCTCATTTCTGTGATTTTCGATTCATCAGTTATAGTGTTAGTCAAATAGGCTCTTGGTAGACTTAGTTGCTCGGAATGTTTTATAGCTGGGAATCAAGGATTTAAGTTTGCCGTGTGGTTTTAAGTTTCATATTGTGCTTTTACTCCAGGCAAGGTTTGTATGAGGTGAAGTTTCTTCGTTACATGTTAAGGCTTTTGCTGGCGCATGAACTGATGGGATTATTTCGTTTATATGATAGTGGTTTGGCGGTAAAGAGATTTGATGACCAATCTTTCTGGTTGAAGTTTTGAGTTCCGGCAAAGGGAAAAGGAGAAAGAATTTATTGAGTTTAGCCGCTGGACCATAAACTAAAGATACTGCTGCTTGTATGAGGTGAAATCTTTTCTCCAGCGGCTGAATAAGAACATTCAAAATTCAGCGGCCAGGTTCAGGGGGCGATTTGCCCCAAGCTAGTGAGTACAGTGCTTTTCCTGTAGTTAGGAGGGTGAATTCCGGCCATACAATGCTCATGGGTGATGATTTGGAGGATGGTAATTTGGGGCCTTACCAAGACAGGCTGAGGACATTTCCAAACATGCGTGGTAAATCTTACAACCCATTGGTAAGAATATTATGTCCGCTTAGCTCCTATTTTCTTTTCTAACCAGTGTTTCCTTTTCAGTGCATTGTATTTGTGTCATAGAGCGGAACCATATTGTTTAATGGCATATGACAGTCCTATTCCTGTGTTTTGGTCTCTCTTCATTTTTTCTTTTCATGTTCTTTCTTTATACATTTGTGCAGATTTTTCGAATTTTGATGCGAATAAATGTTCGTGTCCTTTTCGTGATTTTGCTTCTGGCACTTGGAGTGGTCTTTTACATTGGAGCAAGCACTTCTCCCATCATTGTGTTCGTCTTCACAGTTTGTATTATCAGCTTCCTTCTGGCAATGCACCTTGCCAAATGGGTTCTTGCAAAAGATGAGGGACCTCCGGAGATGGGTCAGGTACAGCTTCCTCCAATGTCTTTTTGTCCATGTTGAGGTGTCCATACTGTTCCATGAGCCAATGAATTTAAATATTAATTTATTTGGAACTTTTTAGTTGAAACTTGAACATGTGGCTTCATTAGGTTTTCTGCGCTCTTTTTGGTAGGCATCTGCATAGATAGTAGTAATATACACCATGAACTACAATGAATATATAATACAGCTACAGCAAAATACAATTATTGGATTTGGTGCTAAAATATTGGTATTACTCTGTGTTGGCTAGTAAACCAAGGACTAATTATGTTCAATTGTCATGTGTAAGAAGAGTTGAAAGTTAACCATAGCTTGGCTTTTCATGAGTAATGAAAGGCAGAATATTGAATGGTATAACTGTATCACACCCAAATGGTAGTAGTCTAATTCTGCCTACTCTGACAAGTGACCCCCAAAATGTCTGAAGAGATGTTTGACTGTCTGAATGTCCACTGCTTTTCTTGAAGAGAAAAAAAAAAAAAAACTAAAGATGGTTCTGCTGTGTTGTAAAGTTATGACGTTGTTTAAGTTCTTATTTACTGATCTTGAGCTTGTCATTTCTCCTTTCAGATATCAGATGCAATACGTGATGGAGCTGAAGGTTTCTTCAGGACTCAGTATGGGACCATCTCTAAGATGGCATTTTTACTGGCTGCAGTTATTCTTTGCATATACTTATTTCGCACTACGACTCCTCAGCAAGAGTCATCTGGCCTTGGAAGGTGATAATAAGTTCTTTATTCATTTAATGCTACTTATCATCATCACCATTAAAAAGAAAAATTCTATGTCAAAAAAATATTTACACTTCTGACTTTGCTGATGCAGGGTAGCCACTGCATGTATTACTGTTGCTGCTTTTCTTTTGGGAGCTTTCTGTTCAGGTATTGCAGGGTATGTTGGGATGTGGGTATCAGTTCGTGCCAATGTTCGAGTCTCTAGTGCTGCAAGACGGTCTGCAAGGGAGGCATTGCAGGTTCTTATCCGTTGTAGTTAGTTGTATGAGAATCCATCACATTCATATCTTAAACGGGATTACCATGTGCAGATAGCTGTTCGTGCTGGTGGTTTTTCTGCTATGATTGTCGTTGGTATGGCTGTAATCGGTATTGCCATTCTGTATTCCACATTTTATGTCTGGCTGGGAGTGGATACACCGGGTTCAATGAAGGTTACTGACTGTATGTTTTTGACACTCCTTGCTCCTTGTCTTATGATTATGATATCTATGACATCAATGTGTACCAGCTTTCATTTTCATTTCTATTTCTATTTCTATTTATCATATGATGATGGGACATTTAAACTGTATTGCTGTATCTTAAGTATACTGTTGCTAGCATTACTAGACCATATAGTGTTCTCAGTTTTGTATTTTGTATAGTGTTGCTAGCATTACAAGACCATATAATGTTGTCAGCTTTTTTCCTTTTCACTTTTTTATGTATTACATACATATACTGTACTATATATATATATATAAGTACAGTATATACTTTTTTCTTTCTGAATAGCTTGAGGACTGTAAATATAGTTGTTTGCTGTAGTGGTTTGTATAAATATTTATATATTGTTGTTTGCTTGTTTACAAATCTACAACTAGGCCTTTTATCTAGTGTAACCTCTACTAGATGCCTAGTGGTGTTTTGAAGCAAATGCTTGTATAATGATGTCAGCTGTTTGACTGTCTATGCCTCTTTTATGGTCTCCAATTAAGACTTTTGTTTGTTTTGCTGAATCGATTGCCATTTCCAGTGTTTGTCTTAAATCTGCTGCTTGACTTTGATCAGTTGATGCGTTTAATTTTCAGTGCCTCTTCTTCTTGTTGGATACGGCTTTGGAGCTTCTTTTGTTGCCTTATTTGCTCAGCTGGGTGGGGGAATATACACAAAAGCAGCTGATGTTGGAGCAGATCTTGTTGGAAAAGTTGAGCAGGGGATTCCTGAAGATGATCCTAGGAATCCTGCTGTGATAGCAGATCTGGTAAGTTTTCATCCCTTGTGCACTAGCAATGGAAGCTCGTACCAACAACTTCCGATCTGATGTACATTTTATTCTCATATGACATTCATCAAACAAGTGTTGGTGTTTCTATTATTTTGGTTGCATAATTAAGCGTTGGTTAAACTTGCATGGAGACTTGTGCAGAGACAATGATTATTGAAAGAGAAGTTACTGTAGTTGTAACATTACTTATTAATGTAGAAACATGTCTGCTGCCTCTTTATTATAAATTTATCGATTTTAATCATTGAAATCTTTGCAATTTAGGTTGGAGATAATGTTGGGGATTGCGCGGCTAGAGGTGCTGATCTTTTTGAAAGTATTGCTGCTGAAATAATCAGTGCTATGATACTTGGAGGAACAATGGCTCAACGTTGTAAAATTGAAGGCAAGCAGATATTTGGTGTTTCAAATGTATATATTCACACACACACACACACAAAAGGAGTGCCATTTGGGGAAATATGACTTTAGTTTCGCATGCCAGGGCTAACATGTTCCAACACTCCATCACCCCTCTTCCCCCTCTATTATTGTTACTGGTTTGGTTCAAACAATCTAATCTTCTCATCTGTGCATTCACTGATTCTGCAGATCCTTCTGGTTTCATCTTGTTTCCTCTGGTTGTTCACTCTTTTGATCTGGTGATTTCATCGGTTGGAATACTTTCAATCAGGGGTACACGAGATTCTGGTGCGAAGGGTTCTATGGAGGATCCAATGACAATTCTCGAGAGAGGATACTCAGTCACAGTAGTTTTAGCTGTTCTGACATTTGGTGTGGTAATATTCTAATACATAACTCACAATTGAATGATGTTTCTTTTTGGTTTGCAACATGTAACACTAAAGATCTGCTGCTAATTCACATTTTTATCTTTCATTTCTTCATCATTTGAAAATATAAATGTTTAAATTTCAGATTTAGAAGGCTGCAACAATTTTTCTTTGGTTGATTCGGTTTTCTAACATTATTGTCATTGTGGTTATTTACAGTCTACCCGATGGTTGTTATACACTGAACAAGCACCGTCTGCGTGGTTTCACTTTGCCTTATGTGGATTAGTTGGCATCATCACTGCATATATTTTTGTGTGGATAACCAAGTACTATACAGACTACAAGTATGAGCCTGTACGCACATTAGCTCTTGCGAGCTCCACAGGTCATGGGACTAATATAATTGCTGGAGTCAGTTTGGGTCTGGAATCAACAGCTCTTCCTGTTCTTGTCATTAGCATAGCTATTGTTTCGGCTTACTGGCTGGGCCAGACGTCTGGACTCGTGGACGAAAGTGGTGTTCCTACTGGCGGGCTGTTTGGCACAGCTGTAGCAACAATGGGCATGCTAAGTACTGCTGCTTATGTTCTGACGATGGATATGTTTGGTCCAATAGCTGATAATGCTGGTGGAATTGTAGAGATGAGTCAGCAGGTAACCCTTGAATGATCAATTCTCTAAGATGGTTGTCTCAATCTGTGAAGACTATTTTTGTTTTCTTTTCCATATAATTTAGAAAATTGTATCCTTACAGCCAGAAAGTGTTCGCGAGATCACCGATGTTCTTGATGCAGTAGGAAACACTACAAAAGCTACCACTAAAGGGTTTGCCATTGGATCTGCTGCACTTGCATCTTTTCTTCTGTTTAGTGCTTATATGGATGAGGTAGCTACATTTGCCCGTGAACCTTTCAAGCAGGTTAGCAAAAAGCTTCTTCTACCTATGATATTTCCCCTGTTTGCAACTTTATTAGGTTCGGTCTTAATTTGCAATTTCTGACTTCCCAGGTTGATATTGCCATTCCAGAAGTTTTTGTTGGTGGATTGTTGGGCTCTATGCTTATTTTCTTATTTAGTGCCTGGGCCTGTTCAGCAGTTGGCCGAACTGCCCAAGAGGTTGTCAGGGAAGTAAGAAGGCAATTTATTGAGCGGCCTGGTATAATGGTTAGTATAAGCTCCCCTAGTGATTTTCATGTAAACCATAACTTTTACAAAGTCAAGCTCTTGCCATGATAGCTTCAACAAAGTATATTTTTTCCCCAAGTACATTTTCAATACATATATACTCATCTCACTCTAACTATAGAAGATATGTGTGTGTGTGTGTGTGTGTGTGTGTGTGTCATTATGACAGTTCACTGTGACTCGGTGACTGTCAAAGTGAAATGTTATTACAGTAAATAAAGAGTTGCCAACACTCTGAAGCTAATATATTATTATTCTGATACACTCATGATATTAGTGGAAAGGATTGTTGATTGAAAAATTCCCAACTAACTGGAAGTATCCATATGAAAGGGAAGATAGAACATATAAAGAACAGACGGAAAATTATAATGTGCATAAACACTGCTTGTTAAAATGTTAATATAGCCTATAATAATGCTTTTTCTAACATGTTACTGCAGGAATACAAGGAGAAGCCAGATTATGCACGTTGTGTTGCCATTGTAGCATCTGCATCTTTGAGGGAGATGATAAAACCTGGTGCCTTGGCTATTGTTTCACCTATAGCAGTTGGTAGGTCCATTATGTTTTGATAAATTTGGGCATGCAGTGGAGATAAGTTTGTTGTTGCTTCCATATTAATTAGTTCATGAAGGAATAATTATTGCTTGTATCCCTTGCAGGTATTACGTTCCGGATATTTGGATACTATACTGGGCAGCCTCTACTTGGTGCTAAAGTTGTGGCCTCCATGCTGATGTTTGCAACAGTGTCAGGTATTCTCATGGCTCTTTTCCTGAACACGGCAGGTGGTGCCTGGGATAACGCAAAGAAGTACATCGAAACAGGGGTTCTCGGAGGCAAAGGAAGTGATTGTCATAAGGCTGCAGTTACAGGAGACACGTAAGTCCTCCTGTCCGTTCTCTGTTAATTTGGAGATGTCTAGTGGTACTGTGGCAGTAGATTTGACCAAGTTCTTTTTGTTTTGTCATTATGATTTATCTAATATTCTATTAATCATTTACCGGTCTCTGAATTCTCAGAAATGATATCCTCTTGTTTGTTTTGCAGAGTGGGAGATCCATTCAAAGACACAGCTGGACCTTCACTTCATGTCCTTATTAAAATGCTTGCTACAATAACGCTGGTCATGGCTCCTGTCTTTCTCTGAGTAGTTTATATCAATTCCGGGTTTTCCAATTTTTACTGCACCCACCCAACCCCCACCCCCCCCTCCCCCCCAATCTTGAATGTTTTTAGGTATGCAAATATACGGATAGGTTTTTTGGTGTATATTGAGGGTGCCTGATTCATAGTATACCGAATTGTTTCTCTTTTGACTTTGATCGAATAATGCTAACTTGCAGCTCATTCTAGTGTAATGTAGCGTCTATCTTGAATTATTTCTCCACATAATTCATCATCTGGTTAAATACTCTATTCTCCTTCTCAAAAATTGTACTTTAGTATATATATACACTATTCGAAGTGACTTGATAAATATGGCTATACGAGAGGTTCTGTTTGGACGAATAAAGAGGTTAAAGTTGTGATTTTTTTTTTTTTAAAGCCTCCAATAGTTTTCTGTTTAGAAAATTAGTTAAATTACTTGCGAGTATCATTTTGAAACTTTAATAATCTATAAAGGCACATGGTTTTTTCTTTTTGTTCTTACAAGGCCAGCTTGTTTTATACCGAACGAGTTTGCCCTTCCACAAATATATATATATATATATATATATATATATTGCATCTCTGTCTCTCTGTCTCTCTCTCTCTCTCTGAGCAAACCCTTCGGTACAATCTCACTCGGCTTCAGCAGCACCGGACCTTCGGATTTGAAATGCCGTTGTCGATTCCATATACATTACAGATGTCAATCCGAGACGAGTCGGAGCAGTTCGGGCTCAGATCTTTGAATCCGAACGGGGAGGCCGCTGCCACGGTGGTATCCACTGATGTTTCTTACTAATTCTTAGGGTTCTTGAAAATTTGGGAATCAATCTCCTCCATCGAATTATGATGCCGCCTTTTTGGTTGAGCACAATTTGAGTAGGCGGTGGGCTGCTTACTCTCTCGTGGAAATGGGACCAGCCATCATCATCTGTACAGCCTCACCTCAAAATTTAATCGGATTCGCTGCCTAGGTAGCATTGTCAGCATAGAGACCCCGTCGCTTCAGAAACGGACCGGTGATGGTGTCAGCAATACGTTACTCAGTTTTGGCGAATCCTTTTAATGAGCAAAGGAGGTAATTTTTGGGCTGTGGCGACGGTGAAGAAGGCAGTGTGTCATCCAAGGTTTACAAGGAGAAGTGCGTCTTGGGGTAATGTATAAGTGATACAACTTTAAAGAGATAAATTTTCCACTTCATGGTTGCTTTAGAATGAACCTCAATAATTTAAATGTAATGTATAAGTCATACAACTTTAAAGAGACAAATTGATATAGGCCAATGTATTTGTAATTAAAATTAAATTTTTTATCTTATGTCCACGACTCCACGCACATCCATCAATGTAATATTTACAAACGTGATGTAAAAAAATAAACAAGTTTTGCGGTCATCGCCGTCATCGATCAATCAAAAAAACATACAAGCAACTACGGTTTACCAATCCGATCGGGTTCGAAACTATGGGAAAATTGACTAAATTTTTAACCACACTCATAATTTATTGTAATAATCACATCCAACGGCCGGTTTTCCGATTTTCTTTGAATTGATAGAGGTTGCTCTTTGGAGTGTGTGATATAAATATATGTTTATAAGAGTAACTAAGTTTGACCTAGTTGATCGAATTCGAAACGAGAACCAGATTGGCTGGATTTTTTACAACCACCATAAAATATTACAACTTCTCCATCAAATGATTGGTTTTTTCAAATTCATTTTCCACTTCATAGTTGCTTTAGAATGAACCTCAACAATTTAAATGTAATGTATACATACAACTTTGAAGAGGCAAATTGGTATAGGCCAATGTATTTGTAATTAAAATTGAAATTTTTATCTTATGTCTATGGCTCCACGCACATCCATCAATGAAATATTTACAAACGTGATGTAAAAAAATAAGCAAGTTTTGCAGTCATCACGTCATCGGTCAATAAAAAAAACATACAAGCGACTACGGTTGACTAATCCGATCGGGTTCGAAACTATGGTGAAATTGACTAAATTTTTAACCACACTCATAATTTATTGTAATAATCACATCTAACGGCCGGTTTCCAATTTTCTTTGAATTGATAGAGGTTGCTCCTTGGAGTGTGTGATATATAAATATAGATTTATAAAAAATTAGTGTCTTTAAAAATTTATTTTTAAATGAAATAGTGTCTATATATAAATATAGATTTTTTGTTTTTGGTACAATATATATATTTGTTCCCTTTGGTTGTATTTGATCATTATCCAATGAATTTTCAAAGCTTGGTAAAAAAAAAAAAATTAGTGTATTTAAATATTTATTTATAAATTAAGCCCGCAAGGCCCAGCCCGAAAAAGTCCGCAAGACCCGCTTTATATGAGCGGGCTTGGATCCTTCAATTTACAATAAAGCCCAGCCCGCCATTATTTAAAAAAATAGTAAGGCCCGACCCGGCCCGACTCGTTGACGACCCCTACTCATCTGTCCCAAATAAGTGAGAAATATACTTAACCGCGGGTATATATTCAAAATATACTTTATCACTGCTTTTGGCAACCCATAATGTCATGGCATGAAAACCCGTGGGTATGAGTATGGTTATGGGTGGGTATGAGTAATTTACAGAATATCTACAATAAAATGGGTTGGGTATGGGTATACCCACGGTACCCAAACTTCACTCAAGTCTCAGTACCCAGTTTATGGCGGAAATCTAGTCCTCAATCTTAGTTTTTCCGGCGTTTTTCTTAGGTAACTATAGATAGAAATCATAGAATCCAACTCCCTCAGTCCCCTTATAAAATTAAGCATAGCATCATTTTCATTTTTGACAATGAATCAAATATGGGTTCTCTCTCTCAAACTTAAACAATTTGGGCAATTTGTTACATAATCAAATCCTTGTTTAATTTCTGTGATTGATGAGCGGAAGGACTACTCTTAATAATACAAGAAAGAAACCGATCAAAATACATCTAATCTTAAAGAAATGCGATTCAAGGATTTTCCTAATTGTGATTCATTCCGGAATTCAAAATCTCCAGCTTTATTAACGAGCTTTATAAGTTCTCTAGCATCAGCCTTCACCGTACGTGACAAGTGACTACTAAGCCAATGAAATGATGAGTTATGTGATTACAATGCAAAAAACTATAATTTCATTTTCGTTTCAGACAACAAGTCAAATGTTCATGGATTTTCTTGTAGTCATTCTCATCAACTTCAACTTGTACTTTCATTTATCCTAGAAAGCCTGAAAATGATGAGTTATGCGATTACAATGCAAAAAACTATAATTTCTTTCTCTTTTTTTTTTTTAAATATAAGTGAAACTACAAACAAAAAAATGAACTTAGAAGACAACAAATCAAATGTTCACTCTTGTAGTCCTTCTCAGTAACTTCAACTAATTATACCTTCATTTATCCTATAAAGTTTGAAAATAGATAAGGTCTCATATAAACACCTCTATGGAATTTATAAATAAAGTATTTTTTTTGGAACGGAATTCATGAAAGGAAGATACAAATACTCTCTAATAGCTTGTGCCATGTTTCTTTACGGTGCGTTTGGATGAGAAAATTATGAAATCTTTAGGAATTTATAAATGTCTCTAATAGCTTGTGCCATGTTTCTTTACGGTGCGTTTGGATGAGAAAATTATGAAATCTTTAGAAATTTATAAATGTCTCTAATAGCTTGTGCCATGTTTCTTTACGGTGCGTTTGGATGAGAAAATTATGAAATCTTTAGGAATTTATAAATGATGGAATCTTTAACTTCATCAATCTAAAATTCTATTAATTACAATTTCTGTTATTTGGAAATGTGTAATAAATTAAGAAAATTTAAAATAAATAAAAAATAAAATAAAAAAAGCCTTGTTTTGGAAATGAAAATTGAATATTACAAATAAATTCATAAATGACACCTATTTTGGTGGAAATTGAAGTAGGAATTTAAATAATGAACTCCTTCGTTTTTTTCCATAGAGAAATTTAAAATTTCCAATCTGATAATCCTAAACGAGGGAATTAGCTTTTAGAAATTATGAAATCCTCACTTTTACCATCATTTTTTTCTCATCCAAACACACTCTTAAGTTTTCCTCATTAGATATATCCACCAATCGATCAAGTGTCTTGATAGCTTTCCCTGATATTTGTGTTTCTCGAGCCAAAGAAATACCTTCGTTCAAATTGTTCACACACCTGCTAACCAAGAGAGCTTCTGCTGCATTTAGGATAAATGCATCCGCAATGGAACCTTTCTCCCCTGACAATACATGCTTTAGCACCTTGGCGTTATACTCTGGGCTTCCACCTCGCAAATCATCTAGAGTACAGTGAGGAATTCCGAACTTAAATGGATCAAAGAAGAACTCGCAAATATTATTAGAACATGCTCTTTTCATGCCAAAGCTTTGCAGTGCTTCGGCCATCTTGAACATCAAGTCTTCCTTATATACATCAACAACAGCAAAAGGCACTCTACCTGGATTCAACATGGGTCCTAAGATATTGAATACGGTCCTTACTTTTAGCTTTTCGCTAACAGGACGAACGACGTTCATTGTTGGATGATATTTTTGGTGCCATCATAAAACCGATGCCCACTTCATTCACACATCTAGTCATCCCCTTGGGGTCCAAGTCAATTGCTACTTTAATAGCTTCCAATACATCAGCACTTCCACACGCAGAGGAACTTGAATGGTTTCCTTGCTTTGCAACTCTTGCACCACAAGCCGCAGCAAGTATTGCAGCCCCTGTTGAAATGTTGATTGTGTTTGCCCCATCACCACCAGTTCCAACAATGTCAACGGTCGCGTCATCTAAGCCCTCTATCCTCATACTATGCTTCATCATTGCTTTTGCAAACCCCACTATTTCTTCATAAGTTTCTCCTTTTGCTCTCAATAGTACAAGAAATGCACTTATTAGAGCCTCGTCAGCATCACTCAGCAAGAACTCCAATGAAGCTTCGGCTTCCAACTCCGATAAATCCACTCGGTTAATCAATGACTCGATTAAGTTATTGAAAGATGTAAATGGTTGGTTTGATCTCTTGGATACAGAGGGTGAAGCGGACAGCACAACACTACAACGCCTTGATTGGTTTATCTGCTTTGCATTGGGAACCATAGCTGTGCAGCGACCGTGGTTAAACTCGTGCAAGGCTTACAAATGTCAGTCTAATTTGGGTTTTGCTTACTATTATCTGAAACGTGCAACCTCACAGGGTGTTTATATAAAGGATAATTCCAAATCCAAGAGGAACAAGAACAAACTCATAAACTTAAATCCTATTCCGTATAGGAAAAGTTACTCAAGTTGGCTAGGAATCAAATCTAAACGTGTTCTTGGATAGCCCCATCTAACGGGATTAAAAACGGGGTTTAATCAGGTTTCTTGCATCATCTGGATTCTCTTGGCAAGTAAAAGATTAATTAATAATCAGGATAGCATGAATTAATGATTTTCTTCGCAAATAATATAATCTTTATTTGATAAAAAAAAAAAATTATTCGATACAAGTTTAACCTTGCACTTCTTCTAGGTATGTATGAAACCCTAACCCTACCCTTTTACATAAGCAGACGGATCCAATTATGGCTGAAGCATCTGAGATTTCACAACCTCCAGTTGACCCTCTTCATATTGCAAACCATGTGTCGGTCAAACTCACAGGAGAAAACTATTTTCTCTGGAAATCTGAATTGGTCCCAGTTCTGAAAACCTATGACCTCTTCAATATCGTAGATGGAAAAGAGCTGTGTCCCCCAAAATACATGTCTGAAGACAAAAAGGACAAAAATCCTGCCTATACCAATTGGAGAAGGAGGGACCGAACATGCAGAGTCTTCATCTATGCAACTTTATCAGAGGACATGTGGCCATTACTCCGGTCATGCTCGCGACGCGCCCACGCTGTGTGGTTAAAATTAGAGGAAGAATTTGTTGCAATCACAAGACCTAGAACTCGACTTCTCAAGACTCGGCTCCTAGAACTGAAGAAAGGGAAGCTAACAATGCTGAAGTATCTAGAGGTGGCTGAAGAAATAGCTGATGGACTCGCAGTTGTGGGGTCTCCACTTGAAGATTGGGATTATGCTGCTCATGTCCTCCATGGACTTCCTTCGGATTACGACGCCTTTTCCACCTCGATTCGGGCTCGAGATCCTCCCATAACTCGAGAAGAACTGCGGAGCTTGCTACAAAGTGAAGAGATTATTGTTTATAAACGGCGGCAAACATCAGCCAGAATCATGCCAAACGCAGCTAGCAACTCCTCCTCAACTGTGCAGCAGCAGCGCCCTCAGCCCAAACCGCCGGTACCTCGTTTTACTCAAATGGCTGAAAATAGAAAAGATTATGGTGTGACTATAAACCAAGTCTGTAACATGTTCAACATTGTTCAAGGGACAGAGCGGCGTCCACCACCTCCCCAGAGGGACCAAAATTGCTTGATGTACAAGCTCACTTTATCCGAGGCAATGTTGCCACACGCAGTAGGATGCTCAACTGCCCGAGCCCTGTGGCTAAAGCTGGAAAAGCAAGGCGAAATTGCACGATCTGGCCTTGGCCAGATGATCTCTCGCCTCAAAACGCTGAAGCAAGGAAGCTTCATGAGCATGTCCCTTTACTATCAATCGGCAAAACACATTGCCGACAGGCTTGCGGCTGCAGGATCTCCGGTTTCTGATGGTGATTTTGTTAAGCACGTTCTTAATGGGCTTCCTGCTGATTATGTTTCCTTTGCCAACTTGATCAGAGCTCGATCTGATGCTGTAACTCTGGAGGAGCTGCATCACTTACTAGTGGAACAAGAAGCTACCCGTAAGCGAGAACTATATGGTAAAGTCATTAAGTATGGCATTATTGTCTTGGTTAGTTTTTCTGTTGGTTGTGTGGTTGGTGATTGCAACGGTTACCAGGATGGTTATCGGGACGGCTTTTATGCTTCTGACACCATTTAAAAGATTACGAACTAGTCCGGCCAAACCATGCAAGCATATATATATATATGTGTGTGTGTGTGTTTTCTTTTCTGTTTCAGGTTTTTTCTTTTGATGGATCTGGACTCTAGTGTTGGAAGGAGTATAATCTTTGTTATCACCAACATATTAATTGATTCTTATTTGTGTTTCTATTTTCCTTATTTGCATCGAAGTTTTCTCTCAATCTTTTGATATCTAGTTTATATGTATCAGATGATTCAGATCTTTAAGAGAATTCCATTCCCGTGATGGTTTGTAACTTTTTCTGCTCCAATCAAATTTTGCTTTTCTTCAAGACAAGGAGTCTCAGAGGGCCGGAGTTGGGTAGCTCAGCAATACCTTGTTTTGCAATTTTGAATTGAATTTAGGTGTTTGTTACGGTCTAGCTTGAAATTTTTGAATTGAATTGAAGGCCAAACTAGATATTTGTTCCAACTATATGTTAAATTGATAGGTTCAAAATTCTAATCATGATTAAGCATTACATTTTTCTTATTCTTAGGTCCAAAATTCTCTTAAAATTTCGGTCATATATTCAACGAATAACGAATGATATTTTAAGACTCATAGCTCATCAGAAATTAAAATCAAAGTAAACAAACTCGCTTTGACAAATTTTAAACCAAAACTCCTCAACTCATTCTCACCTTACGCTTGGAAACAGGCCAAAACCAAGCTAATCATGTCATAAGGAAACTCGTTTATCCAAAAAAAAAAAATTCATATGGAATCTCAAGAGTGGCCTCCTTAGGGCAACTCCAACAATAGGTTCTATTTAGGGGTGCTATTCTCATTTTAGCACTCCCTTATTGCACTATTCATATATGACTTAATTCTCATCTCCAACAATGAGGTGCTATATGGAAGTGCTATTTCACTATTCTTGATTAAAATATAATATAAGTATAATGTTGATGAATATTATATTAAAAGTATATTAATATAGTTAAATAAGGTAAAAAATTTAATTTTAATTTTATCATAATATTTAAAAATTGTTCCTTTCATTTAATTAATTTTTTATTAAATGAATGGAGGATATTTGGTGTGAAGGAGATGAGTGAATGAATGAAAAATTGTGAAGGAGATGGAGGATATTTGGTGTGAGGAAATAGAAAAGAATGGATTGGTATTTATAGAATTTTCAATTTACTGTTCCAACGGGTATATTTTTTTCCCTAAATTTTCTAGTAATTTTTTAAAACTTTTTGGAACAAAATTAGAAATAATAACCCTTGATTTAATAAGAGCCATTGATCACATTTTTTTTCTCAAATCTGAGCCGTCAGATTAAAAATAGGGCCAATTTGAGCAAAAGCAAAAAATAACGCATTTCTTAGGCCCCATGAACAGTATCTGAGTCTTGGTCTTGGAAAAGTCTCAAATATGAGACTTGGGATGAACCCAAGTCTTATAATTTTAGGACTAACTCCCCTTAAAAAACATTGTTGGAAATGAAAAGTATTATAATTCAACAAAATCTGGTTTTGAACCCTATGGTTGAAGTTACTCTTAGTTATAAAAGGTTCTTAACCATTTATCCAATTTGGGCCTAACAAATACCCACTTTCTCTACTAAAAAATTTGTGTGCTTACTTACCCCATTTAAATATAAAAAGACAAGTTTGCCCTCCAAATAATTAAAAAGTCATTAGACTTTATCAGAATCCAGCCATCGGTCACCGACCAGAGGTTCCTAAAGAGGTTGCCGGAGACTTTTATTACCCCCTAATGAAACCCAATAAAATTTTATTTGGGAGCAATAAAGTTTATTGGGGGGCAGTAAAAAGTTTATTATTAGGGGGCAATACAAAGTTTATTAGGTATTATTGGGGGGCAATAAAACTGGATGCTGGAATCTGGTCACCGACCGTCTAATTCCGACTTCCGACGACGGGAGAATGGATTCCGACGACCGGTGACTACATTCCAGCGATCGGTGACCAGAACCCGGCGGCTGACGAAGTCTCTCTCTAAGTGATAGAGAGAGGGCAAAATTGTCCCAAAAATAAACAATAAAATATATAACTTAATTGGGTATTGAGGCAAAAAGTATGTAATTTGTTGCGTAAATGAGCAATCCTATAAGATATTTGGTACATGGGATTAGTGTAGCTCAAGTTTTGGTAAATAGACATTTTTCCAATTATAGAAACAAGAACAATTGAGAAAAAAGTGCAATGATTATAGGTTTTTTATGCGTTTTTCAAAAACTAAAGGGTGGACAACAAAATATTAAGAAAAAGAAATTTAATAAAATGAGAGGATCAATGAGAAATAGAGTGGATGGATGTATGTCATATACTTTTTTAAATCAGGCTGAAATATATTCATTACAAGCCAGAATGACCGTTCATTCAGCTATCATCCATAAACAGACAAGAAGATAGTGATAGTACCCACTGTGGTACATTATAGGTCCACTCATTAGACATCAAATACGTATAAATAACGTTTCTTTAGTACAAAAGTGCATATATTCCTTACAGAAGGAAATTATTGTAAATAGACTAAACTGAAAATATAGTATAGGGCTAAGGTAAAACACCCCGGCCTAGATCACTAAACCTAAATTTCCCAAAGGACCAAACAGCCCCAAAGCCCAAAATGACAAGCTTAACGTAGTCCACCTTCACTTCTCTGTGTAGACCAATGCATGGACACCACTGCTACGAGCTTGCCTTCACCGCTAACTAGAAGGAAAACCACCTCCACCATGACGCCATCATAAAACCCCGATGAAGATATGAAAACTTACAGACCAAACCCAACCCACCCGAAATTGGTTCCGACTGCACGTCACGTGACCAGTAGTCCCTTCCAAAGATGCCACCTCTGCTGCCACCACCTAGATCAAATATGGACACAAAGTTTTGCATCTAACCCGTGTAGCCAACACCCTGCCACGGAGAGAAAAGCTCGAACTGCACCACCCTCCACTATCAAGCCTTAGAGATGATAGTCCAGAAACCAAACGGGATGTAGAACAACCTTTCCTGTCCGGTAGCGACACAACTTTAGGGAAGCAAGAGCGAGCCTCGACATCGGCTATCGACGGACGAGTGGAAGAATCGCTAACTTACTTCGCTCTATGCGGCTAGGGTTGGAGAGATTATTGATATGTCTGTTATATCATATAATACTAACTTGGAGAACAAGTAAATTTAATTTTTACACCATAAAGTCCCTTTAACTTTCAATTTAAAGCAATCCACACAACTTCTTTCTTTGTAAGTTGTATCACCTTAAGCAAATCCTAGCTAATTATCCATTTTGGAACCTGATGAGCTGAACATAGAGAGTTTCTATTGGGACCTCTAAATTTTCTCTTAAGACCACTCATGCTCATTACACCTCCCTTTTTCTTTTTAAACAACAAATTTTCTTATTAGACCTCCCTTAAATTACTAACATAACCTTATTCATATAGTTTATATACAAAATATGTAAACTTGAAGTGAATTTACTCACCACTATAACTCCATTCATTAATTTTTTTTACAAATATTCCTTCTTCATTTTTCTTTGCCTATCCTCCATGACTTTTGATTTTAATTAATTGCCAACCCAATTCAAAGTGTTCCTAATGCAAAATTACTGAGGTGAATTTCTTTTTGACACATGCAAGCTGTTGAGAATATATACATCCCACATGGGAAAAATGGGACCATATGTAGTTGCCATAAGGGTTTGGACCACTCCATCCATTACCAATTGGTTTAAGATGTGAACTCCAGATTACTTTATCAACTTCTTCATAAAAGTTTTTTTTTCCTGTCTAGGTCATAAATCAAAATGCCAAATCAGCAAGATGTAGTAGATCAGAAATGCTGAAGTGCAATGGTAGGTCTTTTAGCTGCTTCAACACCTCGTTCTCCTCTGACGTTTGGTTCATGTTGGCCATGCTTGACTCAGCCTTGGTAGAACTCTTCGAACCAATTTCGTAGCTTGTTGTCATGTGGGCAGGTCTCACCTTTTCTTGTTCGTTGCCTCTCTTGGGAAAGACTTTTGTTGGCGAAACCACACTATGAGGTCTTCGAACGAAAGAATTGCCCCTCTCTTTGACAAATCTTGTTCCTTCAACTCAAGTACATTCATGTGGATAAAAGTTACTGACCCCACAAAAACCACTCCTTCTATTATCATCAATTTTTTTTAACAAACTTCCAAGTAATTATGTTTATCACTGATTTAGTATCTTTAATTTGAAAAGTGATCTTCGCATTAATTAGATGAAGATATGGAATTATGTCATTTCTAAATTAAAAAGTGTAGAGAAAAATAATTTTTTCTTATGATTTATTGTACATAATAGTAATTTTACATTAGGATAAATAGATAATTTGATAATTCAAAAAGAAGAGAGGTTAAATGAGAAAATTTGGAGGTCCCAATAGAAATATCTCATTATTCCTCCTTTGCATGGTTAATGAATTTTTTCTTTTCTTTTCTATTTGCATAAATGATAAATTCATGTATCCTGTGTTTGTCTTTGTATATCTCCAATAAAACTATAGTTTAATTAAGTAATTAATCAAATATATACAACTGATTGCAAAACTAATTGATAAAATAATATGGGGTTTACATCTAAAACCAATTGACAAATGATGGAGTGACCCAAACCCTCATAAAATCCTAAGCAAAGTAATATTTTTCCATTGTTAGAGTTATATTTATACACATTCTCAACACTGATTACTAGTAATTCTGATTCGCTTATTCTTCAACGTTTCAGGTAGACTAAATCATGACTAGAGAGGTTCCCCAATCTTCCATTGATGTCAATTACGCTGCAGAGCTTGTGCCAGTCAAACTCACGAGAAAACTATCTCATCTGGAAGTTTGCATTCGTCCAAGCTCTTCAACATCATCCAAGGATGTAATAACCGCAATTTCCATTTTAATTTCGTGTAATTGGGTGGAACAAATATTGTGCAATAGCATGAATGTTGCTCGAAATATATATATTTTTTTGAGTTATCGAAGTTTCGAAACAATTTGTTTTAACAAAAAGCTCGAAATGTTCGATTCAAGGAATCGACTTTTTACACGTGTGAAATTTGGGAAAACTTCATTCACGAAAGTCGTAGAGCTCGTCGATACGAGTCCGTGCATATGCAGAACACAAAGATCAGATTTTTTTTTGAATTAGTTATCGCATTTAGAAGAAATTTCCAAAAAGGGTATATAAAGAAAAAACCCTAATTTTTTTTTTGGAAAATTTCCTTTTCTTCCGGCCTCCTTCCTTTTTTGGAAACTATCACTCTCTCCCTCTCTCTCGCGCGGCCGAACCCAGTAAAACAGAGCAAGGCTTCGCCAGCCTAGCTCTCCCTCCACGGGCCACCTTTCGACCCCAGACCACATCTCACGGCACCGCCTCGGTCTTGCGCAGCTGCCAGTGGCAGCCTTGGGCTGCGATACTGCAGGCAGCGGTGGCAGGAAGCACCACCTGGTTTGAACTCGTTTTGGTTCCAAGCTTGATATCTCAAGCTACCGGTCACCACTCCTCACCAAACTCCATCCACGAGCTTGCCTCAACCTCTTGAAGCTCCTAGAAGTGACCTTGCACTGTTGCGCTGCGCGTGGTGGCGGTTGGAAGCCAGCCCCGATCTAGATATCTCGAGCTATAGAGCTTCGATCAGGGTGATTCTTAAATTGGGAAGCTCGCCTTGAGTTGCTGAAAAAAAATCTCTAAAGGGGATCGAAGCCATTGGTGGAAATTTTTACGTCGAACTCGAGCTCGCCGGTTTCTGCAGATTTTCCAGCCACTGTGACTATTGTGGTAATTTTCGACCTCTTCCCATTATTTTCTGATTTTGAGCTAATTATGAAAAATGATCAGCATGTTGTGGTCAGGGGCGGCTCTACCACTAACTCTGGCGACCCTTTCCGGGCACCTCTGGCGGTCAAAAATATAGTTTATGTGCATTTTATGATTCTACATCTCAATACGATCATTTTGGCATATTATATGCATTTTTCACATATCGTATGATTTAGTTATGAATTTTTAGATTTTGATCGATTTCAATAGTTAGATTTGTTGATCATATGACTATCCCAATGGCTTTGTGTGGTCATAGGCGAAGATCCGACCGTTGAATCTTTGTATAATTGCAAAACAGTGATTAGGGAGGCAATTCGTGAGAATTTGTCTGTTGGATTTTCGTATAATTTAGAATCTGACCGTTGGGTGGTAGTTTAAGAATGTTTTGGAATTATTGGCTAAATTTAAGTCACATTTGATTAGGTGATTGACGGTTTTTACTTGAGTGAGCTGGTCCGGTGTGATTTGTGTTTAAATTGAAGACCCAACGGAAGTTTTGAAGTGAGTAAAACTCACATGGTTCATATTACGAATTGGGTGAAAAATATTTATTTTATTTATTTATTTTATCGTAATTGGGTGAAAAATATTTATGGATTAAATATTTGTTTTCAAAATCACATGGACTTCATCAACTATGGTCCATAGGTAAGTAAAAATAGATTCTTAAATATAAAAATGAATTTCACGATTTCCTTGTGTGAACTATAGATGATATTAGTGGTCATCCCTGAGTGGATGATTACGTATATATATATATATATATATATATTTACGTGGAATATATATATTGGTTGGTGGGGTGTTGAGTGATGATATGATTGAGTTGGACTGTTGATTCATATTATATTTCGAATGCTTAAATTTCATAATAATATTGTGTATCTTGAATTGTTTGATTTCATTGTGTGAAACATATTATTGTGCACGTGTATGGATTTAGGGTCGATGTGGTGACTGGTATGGGGAAATCAGACGCTCTAATCCTAGGTGGATGATGAGTTACGATTGGTTGAGTGAGTTGGATGCCATAACCCTTGTCGGGTAATAGGGTTAGATTGAGTACGAGTATCGGATGTTCTAAATATGTGTATAAGTATATATATTGATGAACTACGATAATGATAAATATGTCGGATGCCATAACCTAGGCCAGGTGACGGGCTACGATTCAGTTAGAGCTCTACTCTGTCTGACGCGGTATTTTTATAAATATGATTTTGGGGTTTTGAGAAGAAATATGTGAGTTTAGATTTCGCGTTGAATTATTGATTCGGTGATTGATTGTTGAGATTGTGGTTTTTTTGTGGATGTGGGAATTGTTGGGTGTTGACTTAGGTGAAAATAAATATGACGTAATTAAACAACTGTTCTTTCTTTTACTCATATGAGCTTTCAAAAAGCTTACCGGGTTTGTATTGTTGCAATCCCGATACACTATTCAAATGGTGTAGCGGATATTCCTGCAGGTCAGGATAATCAGGGAGGTGACCGTGCTGTTTAGGAGTTGCAGCATTTATTTGATTTCATTTACGTTGTGAGGTTGTTATGCTCATTTAGAGATTTACAATTTTATTTGTGAGTTTCGGTTCTAATAATTAACCGAGGCTAAATTCGGGATTTGAAAGTCAATTCGTGTGGTGTGTTTGTTAGGAAAAAGAAACTCAGCATATTATTGGTTGAGTTGTAGTAATTCATGATGTTTCGGAATTTGAATTTATTATTCTAAATTCCGGGGATTACAAAGGAACAGAGTAGTGTCCAAGCAAAGACAAACATAGATAAACATAGACAACACATTCCAGGTACTGATTACCATCTGAGGCTGCACTGGCATACACGTACAACAAAATGTAAAGTCTCGAACGCCCGCGACCCGTGGATATACTTGGCAAAAGAATTTAAGGAGAGTGCAAAGTCCCACGTAATTAATGTGGCTTAGGACTAGCATCCAAACCCTCAAGAAAACCTTAATTATGTCGTGGTACCTTAAATCTGCAAGCAGATTGCAGGGACATGTCTTGCTCTCTATTTTGGCCACAACTATTTTTTTTTTTTAATCTAAAAAATTCATTCTAAGTTACTTTATGCAAGATGCAAGAAACATATTAAGCATACGCATCTAGAGAGAGAGTGGCGGAGAGCTTCTCGTTCTGTGACCATCTCCTTCTGCAATTTCTCCCTCGTTCGACGACGCATGATGTAGAGCGGGCCTCTGTGCTCTACAGGCTTCTTTGTGTGGATGTCGGACAAGTAATCTAAAGGCGGGGCTCCAAGGCAGCCTTTTTTTGGATGGCGTGCTCGTGGTTCTGGCAGATTTTGTCTCGACGGTGGGTTGGGGCGGCATCTTTGCATTCATAGCGGTGTGGTGTGGTATTTTCGTTCTGTGGGTTAGATGCTATTGTGAATCGGGGATCAGTGACGGCGATGGAGGCTCTCGGTGAACTGCATCGGTCTGGTACCTCGGGCAACCTTAGGGAGCAGCGTCTCGGGTTGCTCAGTTTTTCAGGCGTTTTGGAGTTTCACGGTGGTCGAAATTGGTGTGATTGGGTTTCGGGTAGGAGCGGTGACGGCGAGCCGGTAGGGATGGTACGGAGCGGCGGCACGTGTAGTAGATGACATCTTGGGCCGGGTTGGGCTGGTTTGTTAGGGCTTGGGTGATGGTGTCCTTGGGCTGTTCCTTTTTGGGCCTGTATAAATTGGGGCTAGTTGTTTTAGGCTTGCATTATGTTAGTAGCTTTGTTTACTTCCAATAATCCCCTAAGTAACCAATTCACTTTTTGTGCTTCTAGGGGATCTTCTGGAGTAGTGCTGAAGGAAGATTCATGCTATTTCGAATGTATTTAATGTCAAATGAGTGCCCTAGTTTCTACGTACCACTATGGGTACTAGCACAACTTCTTGCTACCTCTAATTAGTAGTTGAGGGTATGTAATAGTCATTATGCTTTGTCATCAATATAGTGGCTTTTTGCTTTGATTAAAACAAAAAGTTACTTAATTTAAAAATAGTTAAATAAAGAGAACTAATGCAGATGTATTTTAAAGTGACTAGCCAAAATAACTTTTTAGTTATTTTGGCTAAAATTTGACTAAAAAATAGTTAGTATTGCTATTTTATAGCTAGTCAAAGATCATTATTGTTTAAAGCTTTTGATATCAGTTTAGGCATCAACGATGAGAAAATTCCATATAAGAACCGACTTGTGCATCGGTAGTCTACTTTTGTTTGGCCTGCATGAAAAATGCCGTAATGATGAACCGCAAAATACATTTTAAAATCGTACCTGTAACCTTCTCTCTCTTTTTTTTATTTATTAATTATATATATATATATATATTTTTTAAAGAAATCTCTAATTTGTGTTTGACCCAAACTTTAGGTTACTTGATCTAGTGGTAATAGAGTTATAGAAGGATTTAGAATCCTATTCAATGTAGAATTACTTTCCTTGTATGTTCAGATTCTATGCATTGTAATCCTCTATATAAAGAGGCCCCTATTATCAATGAGAATACACAACAAATTCCTCTCAAATTCAGTTTCTCTACAACACCTTATCAGCACGAAGCTCTAACCCTGAAACCATAAAATTGTAGCTTTCAAATCCCAAAAGCCTTTGCCTCCCAATTTGAAGCCCCAAACCCCAGGAGCCAGAACAGGCGACGCCACCCCCAGAACCGGCCGAAAACACATCGAACGGGCCCCTGGAAGTGGCGAAACCTTCTCTGCCCGGTTCAAAGATTTTCCCCCTCCAAAGATTTTCATACTCCACCAGCAGCAGCACCATTGTTCCAAAATCCCGGAACTAGAAGCCTTTTTCCCGGAACCGGCCAATTGACATCCAAACCGGCCTTCACAAGACCTGCACCACTAAACCGCCGCTTGCATCCTTAATCAACTCCAGGCCTAGGCCAAACGCAGCCCAAGTGCGAGCCCAGGAGAAAAAAAAAAGGAAAAGAAGAAGGAGGCGGGCCCAGAAGGAGAAAGAAGAAAAAGAAAAAGAAAAAAAAAAAGGTAGGGCCGGCAGCCCAATCAAAGAAAAAAGAAAGAGGAAGATAGAAGAAAAAAAAAGAAGGTGGGCTTGTAGCCCGACAGGAGAAGAGGAGAAGAAAAGGAAAGGAAAAAAAAAGGGAGGAAACCCAGTTCAAGATATTTTCTTTTATTTAATTTCTTTTACTTTCGTAATTTCAATTTCTTTTCTGTTTCTCGGGGACTTCCAACATCCCTTCTTCTACCCCCCTTTCTTTTTCATAGGGGAGACCTAAAGCCGAACTGTGGGGGTTCGTGCTCACTCCAAGCTTGGAGCTTGTAGAGTCCTCCAAATTTAGAGTTTTTTGAGAAGAAAAACGATCGACCACATACATCATTGTTTCGATATAATCCAAAACCCATCTTGGAATCGGATTTTCTTGGAAGCGGCTACGCTCAGAAATCCCTAATTTCTTGGAAGCGACTACGCTCAGAAATTCTTATTGTTTTCGTGGTAGCCTTTTATGCTCCGAAACTAACCCTAATCTTGTGTTGTTTTTCAGGATGAGTTACCCGAATAAGTTGAACTTTGTTCCACTAGAGACAACTGGCGCAGGATACCATAGGTGGGTCTGAGATGTGGGCCAACATCTTAAGGCTGATGGACTTCTGGAAACCATCCAAGAGCCTAGTCAGAACGTGATTTCTGTACAGCAAATTCATGCTTTCGAAGCAAATGAAGCCAAGGCTATAATTCTCAGGACAAGGCGCATGAATGATGCTCTCCAAAATGAATACCTCAATGAGGAAGACCCCAGAAAACTATGGGTGGAACTTGTGCAGCGATTTGGCAACGTTCATGACTCTCTGCTTCCTGATTTAGAAGTGAGATGACATAGCTTCCGCTTCTGTGACTTCAAGTCCGTACTTGATTATAACTCGGAAGCCCTTCGTATCAAGTCCTTGATGGAGTTCTGTGGACAAACCATAACTGATACGATGTTGATCGAGAATACTCTCTCTACCTTCCCCGTCTCTGCCCTGATGATTTTGAAGAATTGATTGATGTGAATGCAGGACGTATCACAAGGTTTCATGAGCTCATTGGCGCCATGAACGTAGCTGAGAAGCACGACAATATCCTTGTGAAGAACTATAATGCTAGACCTGTGGGAACTAAGTCTATTCCGGAGTGTAATTATAGTCGCGCCCCCAAGGGAGGACGCAAGGAGCAAAACCCTAAGAGTAGGGACAATTTTGGACGTTCTGGTCCATATTCTAGCCCTAAAGAGGAAGGAAATCACGAAGATAGGCGTGCACGGAACCGTGGAGGTCAACGTGTGAAGAAAGAGAGAGGCGGAGCCTCCGGCCATGGTGGTGACACCACCAAGAACAATGGCCGTCCAACTCGTGCATCAAATGCACCTCGATCAAGGGAGCGTGACCATAAAGATGTTTGTCTTCGATTTGGATCAGGTGGACATTGGGCAAAGAAGTGTAGTGCATCCTAGAATGTTGCAAACACATACAAAATGTATCGTGAAGCAAGGGAGGCCAACTACATGGAACAAAAAGATCAAGATGGCGATCTCGATCTAAGGGTGGAAGACTACAAAGATCAAGACCCAAAAACTGGCGATTTTGATTAAGTCTTTTTATTTTCCAAGAGATGTAGGCAATTACCATATTATTTGTAGTAGATGCCAATGGTTTAATCTTTCTTCAAAGTAGGCGTACTCCTTGTAAATGTGATGTCTAGGAAGGTTTTGAGATAAGTGGTACTTAAACGAGTCTTGCTCCACCGACATCTCTCTACTCACCTAGTCACATTTACATTGAAATTACCAAAAGAAGTTAGATGGCTGCCATTGTTTGCATTAGCTATTTTCTCTTTGGATTAGATTTTCTTTGATTAAATAAATGATGATGTAATTCCGTTTGGCTTATTAATAAAAGTTGAGTTCTCTTCTTTATGACTCCTTTTTAATTATGAGCTTTTTTTAAGGAATGGATGAACTACAATGTCTTGTGGATAGTGCGACTATGCACATCATTCTATGACATAGTCAATTATTCTTAGAGATGTTGCCTACATATTCCACTGTGACTACGATGGCTGGGCCATCAGGTTTAGTTCAATGACATGGAATGGCCCAATTCCTTTTGCCAAATGGCACCTTGATTAAAGTTACTGAAGCTCTCTACGCTCCTAAGGCAAATCGAACCTTATTGAGCTTTAAAGATATAATAGCCAACGGATTCCATGCGGAAACGCATAATGAGAACGGAATAGAATTCATTTGCATTAACTCTAATGATTGCGGCAAAAAGCGCATCTTAGAGAAGCTTACGTGTCAATCTAGTGGACTTTATGTCACTACAATTCGACCAATTGAATCCAACAATGTCATAAGAGAAGATCTCTTGGATTCAGACACATATTGGCTTTGGCATGACCGACTAGGACATCCTAGTCATGATATGATGCTCCATATACTAAAGACTCTACACGGACACCCATTATTCAGCATGAGAAGAAGCAAGAATCAAACATTGATTCCCGAACTCAGCAAGACAGTAAAAACTGCAGCCTCAGGCGCTGTTGCTGTCTTGGGCCGCCGCAAGACCGCTCTTGTCCCTGGTGATGACGCCATAAATGGCGCCAACCATGAGCATGATGCCTTGGTTATTCCTCCTAGTGGCCATGACGCCACACACACCAATTTACATGGCACTAACGTCATAATGGGAGATGTAGTCACACATTTTGCTTCTAACAGCGTTACAGACGCTCCGGCCCAACCAAAATCCTCATTGGTTGCTTCTAAGGCCCCTCGCTCATTCTGCAAAGCCTGTTCATATGGGAAATTAGGACCGAGACCGTCCTATGCAAAGGATCCCAAAATACTTATTCCGTTCTTACAGAGAATCCAAGGGGATATCTGTGGACCAATTCAACCATCATGCGGACCTTTTAAATACTTTATGGTATTGGTTGATGCGTCGACACGCTGGTCACATCTTGCGCTGTTGTCTACTCGCCATGCTGCTTATGCTAAACTCCTTGCCCAGATTATCCGTCTATGGGCTTACTACCCTGACCATCCAATTAAGTCAATTCGACTTGATAATGCTGGGGAGTTTACATCAAAAACATTCGATGACTATTGCATGTCATTGGGGATTGATGTTGAGCAGTCAGTTCCCCATGTTCATACCCAAAATGGTCTCGCAGAAGCTGCTATCAAACGACTACAAATGATAGCTCCGACATTGGTTATGCGCATCAGTCTTCCTGTTTCTACTTGGGGATATGCAATATTGCACGCAGCGACGCTCATTCGTCTACGACCTACTACAACTCAATCTTATTCTACGCTATAGCTAGTGACTGGGTACGAGACTGATATCTCGCACTTACACATTTTTGGGTGTGGTCTTTATGTGCCTATTACTCCGCCACAACGTACTAAGATGGGTCCTCAATGACGAATAGGCATTTATGTTGGACATGAATCTCCAACCATCATCCGTTATCTTGAACCCTTGACAGGCGATCTCTTTGCCGCTAGATTTCCAGATTGTCACTTTGATGAAACAGTCTTCCCGTCGTTAGGGGGAGATAAGAACACATACGTTCAATAGGAAGGATAGGAATTGTCGTGGTCTGTCCCCACTATGTCTCATCTCGATCTCCGTACTGCACAGTCCGAACTTGAAGTGCGAAGAATAATCGAGCTCCAGAACGTAGCAGATACTCTGCCCGATGTGTTTTCTGATGTTGCTAAAGTGACGAGATCACACTTACCTACTGCAAACATGCTTGCAAGGATTGATGTCCCTAATAATGGACATAACGCCACTCTTGTGACACCAGGAGATGGCGCCATTACCCAGCATGGCAATGATGTGGCATCTATGGCCGCAGGTCTCGCAAGGAAGCGCGGTGGACCAATTGGTTCGAAGGATACTCGCCCTAGAAAAAGAGCATATGAGGCACAAACATATCCTTTGATCATCGATACTCAAAATTCGTCCCATGAGAATGTTCCGGATTATGATTATGTCCAAGAGACATCATTGGGGGACGCCTCAATGTCAGAACATATCCCTGAGAACGTAGAGATCTCTGTGAATTACACTAGTGTAAATAGGACATGGGAAAGAAGCTCCATCATCATTGATAATGTATTCCCGTATTCAGTAGCGCGTGAGATTATTGAGACCGATGACATCGAACCACGCTCCGTTGATGAATGCCAACGTAGAGCTGATTGGACAAAATGGAAAGATGCGATCCAGGCAGAACTTGATTCTCTAACGAAAAGAAAGGTATTTGGCAAAATTGTACCAATACCACCCAACACCAAACCAGTTGGTCATAAATGGGTATTCGTTAGAAAGCGTAATGAGAAAAACGAGATTGTAAGATACAAAGCTCGCCTTGTGGCGCAAGGTTTCTCACAAAGCCCTGGAATCGACTACGAGGAGACCTATTTTCCCGTAATGGACGTCATAACATTCCGCTACCTTATTAGTTTAGTAGTTTCCGAAAAACTGAACATGCAGCTTATGGACGTGGTTACAGCGTATCTATATGGGGATCTAGATACTGAAATATATATAAAGTTCCAGATGGAATACAGCTACCTAAATCAAGTGGCTATAAACCACGGAGCGTGTTGGCTATAAGATTAAAACGCTCACTATATGGATTGAAACAATCCGGACGGATGTGGTATAACCGTCTAAGTGACTACTTGATTGGGAAGAGATATGTCAACAATGAACTATGCCCATCTGTGTTCATAAAAAGGACAAGTTTCAGATTTGCAATAGTAGCGGTCTATGTCGATGACATGAATATAATTGGCACCCTTAAAGAGTTAAGGGAAACCGCTGAACACTTGAAATCCGAGTTTGAGATGAAAGATCTTGGGAAAACACGGTTTTGCCTCGGTTTGGAACTTGAGCACCGTGAAGATTGTATCCTGATTCATCAATAAGCTTATACCCAAAAGATGCTTAGGCGTTTTAATACTAATAAGATTAAGCCTTCAAGCACCTCAATGGTCGTCTGTAGTCTTGATCCAAAGAAAGATCCATTCCGTCCAAAAGATGACGACGAAGAAGTGCTAGAGGCAGAAATGCCATATCTAAGTGCAATAGACGCATTATTGTACTTAGCAGAATGCACGAGACCGGACATCTCATTCGCTGTGAACTTGTTAGCTAGATATAGCTTTGCGCCAACACGACGCCATTGTACTGGTGTTAAAGATATCTTTCGATACCTAAGTGGTACAATCGATATGGGATTGTTCTATCCCTATAGAGATGTGATGGATTCGGACCCATCAGATAACCGGAACACCACACATAGTGGATTGCGTTCCCTCTCCCCATCCAAAAATGATATAGGTGTTTTGGAAGGTTTTGCTGATGCTGGGTATCTCTCTGACCCACACAAAGGTCGTTCCCAAACTGGCTATGTATTCACCATAGGAAACACCACGGTATCTTGGAGGTCTACAAAGCAGACCTTAGTTGCTACCTCTTCGAATCATGCAGAGATTATTGCTCTCCATGAAGCAGTCTGTGAATGTATATGGTTACGATCCATAGTTACGCATGTTCGAAGTAATTTTGGTTTGAAGTCTATCACAGATGAGCCAACGAGCATTTATGAGGATATTGCTGCTTGCATTTAACAAATGAAGCAAGGCTACATCAAAGGCAACAACACCAAGAATTCTTCTATAATCAGCAACAACAGAAGCTCCTCAAGATCAAAGTGAACCAAGTTCGTTCTGAGGACAATGTGGCAGACTTGTTTACTAAGTCATTTTCTAAATCCACGTTCGAGAAACATGTGGCAAGAATTGGCTTGCGGAAACTATCTGAACTCTCATGATCGTAATCATCAGGGGGAGGCGCAGACATCAGGGGGAAATGTCTATATGTTCAACCTCGAAATGTGAAGGGTGTGTTGTACTCTTTTTCTCCTTCGACTGAGGTTATTTTTGTCCCATTGAGTTTTTGTTACTCGACAAGGTTTTTAGCGAGGCAATGAGAAGAGCACTGCATTTGGGCAACACAAGGGGGAGTGTTTAAGGAAATCTCTAATTTGTGTTTGGCCCAAACTCTAGGTTATTTGACCTAGGGGTAATAGGGTTATAAAAGGATTTAGAATCCTATTCAATGTAGAATTACTTTCCTTTATGTTTATATTCTATGCATTGTAATCCTCTATATAAAGAGATCCCTATTATCAATCAGAATACACAGCAAATTCCTCTCAATTTCAGTTTCTCTACAACAATTTTATATTATTATTTTTTTTTTTAGAGTTTTATGACTTTATCATCAATGACTAAACAATATTAGCTGATATCCAACGAAGGCCCAAAGCAAACCCATCAGCCTTACCCTAGCTCATTTTAACTCAAATAACCTAACCTAGCCCATATGGATACGAATGTCCAACCACCGCAGCCCAGTCCTACGTACGCTTGAAGTCAAACTACCACACGCCACCACCGGAACCTGGAGAGATATTCGGCACTTGGTTTCAAATTTCGCTAACAAAGATAGTTTTGTGAAAAGAGTGTAATTATGGGCCAACAAGCGTGTACTGAAAACTAAGGGAAGGCGTGGATGAATTCTCAAAAAGGAGGAAAAAAGAAAAGAAATTGCTAGCTGGTGAAAAGAATGAAAAGAAACGAATCATATGCGTGAAGCCAAAGAAATTCAGAGAGGATTTATATCCTTATACAAACTTGGAGAACAAGGAAATTTAATTTTATACTATAAAGACACCTTTTTTTGTGGTGAACAATATAAAGGCTAGTCTTTCAATTCAGAGAAAACTACATGAACAACATATATAGTGGGATTTTTTACGGCGTTTTATTAAGGTTTGTTTCTTCAATCTCCAAGTCCATCTTCTTCTGTTTTCGTAAATAATTTTCATGTCTTTATAATTTAGTTTCTTTGGTGTTGCAAATTGCAAGTACGGTCTTCCTCTCTAAATTGTATCTTCGCCCACCAAACTCTAAGCAAACCGTAGTTGTTTATCTCTGAACATTTTGATATATTGTCTATAATTCCTGCTTCACTGCAGGATTAACAGACTAACTTGTTTAATTTTTTTGTTTTTTTTTTTTGTTCAATCATCATTTCATGTATGTATGTGTGTGTGTAACTGTATATATAGATATATATACGCACATACTTGGTAGCAAGAGATACATATTATATATAATGTATTGTATGTACATATACACACAATTGATTGCCATGCTAAATAGTAGTTTTGATTCCCTTTTTCTTCCACTTTTCAAGAGAGACTAGCTAATCCATGGCTGAAGCGGTTCGACAGTCTTCCATCGACATCGACTATGTCGCAGAGCTTGTGCCAGTCAGACTCACCAGAGAAAACTATCTCATCTGGAAATCTACGTTCATCCCGGTTCTTAAAACCTTCAACCTCTTCAACATCACCCAAGGAACAGAGCAGTGTCCAAGCAAGGACAACATATGCCGGATACTGATCAGCAAAACCCTATCCGAGGCCACTCTACCATACATAACAAAATGCGAAGGCTCAAGCGCCCGGGACCTGTGGCTATACTTGGAAAAAGAAATCGGTGAAGCTGCAAAGTCTAAGGTGAGGTGGCTCAGGACTCGCATGCAAACACTCAAGTATGGTTTAACCTCATGGCCGCCGGATTACTTTGAATCCGCCAAGCAGATTGCTGATAAACTCGCGGTGGCGGGGTGTCCGGTCAGTAACAGTGAGCTTGTTGCTTATATTCTTGACGGACTTCCCTGGGATTATGAGGTCTTTGTTACATGGACTCGTAAATGGAAGGATGTCGATCATATGAGTCTAGAAGAGTTGCATGACTTGCTAATGAGGGATGAATATGAACGTGCCGTTAAGGGCGCTGTTGGAGTTGCTTGTCTGTGGCTTTTTATTCGCCTTTGCAGGTCAAAAGGCGAACGAGAATTTTCTGCATTACATTTTCCTGAGGGTGATGGTTAGCTAGCTAGTTCGATATTTACTTGGTTTTTCTTTATTTGTTCTTGAACAGAATATTATTAACTCGATCGGGTTCTTTTTTTTAATTATGTTCTGATCGTTGTTATATATGGCCTCGTCTCTTTCTCTAGGTTATATACTAGATAATACTACAGGTCTACAGGGTAGGTGGTTATCCAATTTTTGCTTTTCTGAATCCAAGATGAATTCTAACGTTTTTTTTCTTTTTGATCGAAAAATATAACCATTCATTGATGATAAGAAAGGTTACAAACATTGGAATCGTTATTAATCGATTCCATAAACCATTCCGGCCCATCCTCAATACAAGTAAAGAGAGATTGCTCACATAGAGCAAACTTAGCAACACAATGAGCTGCAGAGTTGCATTCACGGGGTTGGAAGGTTAATTTGTCTACACCAGCTGCATACATAAGCACTTTGCTGTCTTCAATGATTGGTCCCTTCTCAGACCAACATGTCTCAGAGGAGTTAATTAGTCTAACGACCTCAGAGCAGTCAGTCTCCACAAGGGGGCAGTGTTCTTGTGTCTAATGCAAATTGAAGACCTAGCTTTATAGCTAGAAGCTCGGTGATCAAGGGGGAGAACGAACCAACAAATGGAGTTGTACAAGCTCCCATTAATTCACCCTTTTCATTTCTCAAAACTGCACCCCAGTCCTCTTAAGCCATTTGCTGCATCAACCGCCCCATCAGTGTTCAGTTTGTAACTTCCTTCTGGTGGGGGGAGCCACTTCACATTTCGGTCAACTTTCTTCAAACTCACCTTCTTGTTTGCCTCTTTAAATTCTTCCAAGAGGGCAGTGGCTTTGAGAATGATTTCTTCCGGATTGGTATAGTCATTCTTTCCATGCCAATTGTTGTTTCTTACATTCCAAATTAGCCAAGTAATGTAGGCAAACAATTCCATATTTTCATACCTCTTCTCTAGGAAGAAGATTGAAAGCAGCTCGATGAACTCATGGTGAACTTTGATTGACTCCCTCCATGGTGTAAGTTTCCAAACCTTCTTACTGAAATTGCAGTTACAGATAGCATGGTAGGGAGTTTCATCCATCTTGTTACAAATGAAACACATTGGTGAGGGACATATTTTCCCCTTGGAGAGACTCTGGCCACAAGGAAGAATATTGGATGCAGCTCTCCAAAGGAAGAGTTTGGTTTTGTTTGGGACTTGTAGCTTCCAAATTGAGTTCCATAATTTATTTTTTCCATCAGCAGTAGAACAATCTCCCCTACCAACAGTAGTATTGTGAATATTTAAAGCAAGTCTGTAGCCTGACTTGACTTTATATTTTCCATCCTTCTCCCAGAACCATCTTAGTTGATCATTCACTCTACCATCTCCAGATTGAATACTCAAAATAAGCTCGGCATCATCAGAGTTGAAGGCACTGGAAATAAGGCTTGTGTTGGTAGGGGAGATTGTGTTGCCCTCTGGGGGATGGAACACAAGCCTTATTTCCAGTGCCTTCAACTCTAATGATGCTGAGCTTATTTTGAGTATTCAATTTGGAGATGGTAGAGTGACAAATAAAATCTAACTTATAAGTGGGTAACTCTTATCCAATTGTACCAAAGCATTTTGTGATTAAAACCCAACACCTAATGAGTGGTTAAGTTGAGACAGTATCAGTATAATGGTGGGCCACGGGCCACGCTAGTCGCTGTTTAACAAGTTCTATAAGCCATTGTCAAATGACATAAATTTTTCTGAAATAAGCTATTTTAAATATTTTTTACCATATTTACCAAAACAATTTGATGTTTAGATTAAGCTCTCTAATTGGACTACAACGAAAATGAGGGAAAATAATATGGAATTGAAATAAAAATTAGGAAAAACAGATGGAAACGTCTAGACATTTCAGTCCAAGTTCTATAAGCTATTATCAAATGACATAATTTTTTTCTGAAATAAGCTATTTTAAATATTTTTTAACCATATTTACCAAAACATTTTGATGTTTAGATTAAGATTTCTAACAGATCTTTGTCCCATAACTGGACTCAAACGTCTAAATTGTTGAATGGCCAAACTATAGGTCTACTATCCAGATAAAAAAAAAAAAAAAAAACTCTGGCACTAGTCAAAGACTATTTTTTTATATTATTTTAATGGAGACGATACACAATATACTAAATGAACCTGAGGAGTACAATGCAATAATGTAAGAGAAACATCGAGATGAAACAAAAAAACATAACAAGATCGATGTATAGCCGCATCTAAAATAAAAGATAGCAAGAACTAGATTAATTAGAAGCTGAAAAGTATCGAACAATGCACTACGGAAGTCATTTAAGCAGTGTAAATTGTATACATAACCGTAATTGTGACAAATGATATGAACACCTAGGAGAGGTGATTCGCCCACTAAAAGATCAAAGGCGACCAAAGATATCAGAAACTCGAACTATTTGATACTATTTGTCTATTCTTAATTGTCCTTCGTCTTGAGAAGACAGCTTGCACCCTATCTGATTATTGCTTCAGAATTCAGGTCAACTTTTTGCATTCTACACCTAATTTCCACAACACATGCATATGGTAGACAATATTGTGAGACGAAAAAGGAAAATTAAAGGCAAAAAATTAAATGTAGGGGGGTAATGAGTCTTAGGTCTAGAGTGTATTTAACCAAATCTGATACCAAAATCTTTGGGTTAAATACTGTTTAGTCCTTGAGCTTTTGACCATAAAACACTTCAGTCCCTGACTTTCTAATTTCATACATTTAGTCCATGTACTTCAAAATTTCAGACCAATAGGTCTTTGCCGTCTAAAAGTCGTGATGAAATGTCTATTATGCCCTCAGTTCTTTTTTTATAATAAATTTATTCCTTTCTCTTTTTTTTTAATTCTTTTTTCTTTATTTTATTTATTCTTTTTTTTTTTCAAACAGAAAGAAAGAAAGAAAGAAAAAAAACAGAAAAAAAAAAAACAGAAAGAAAGAAAGGGAAGAAAAATTCTTTTCCAAAAAAATAAAATAAGTAATTAATTAAAAAAAAGAACTTAGGGCATAATAGACATTTCACCACGACTTTTAGACGGTAAGGACCTATTAGTCTGAAATTTTGAAGTACAATGACTAAACGTGTGAAATTAGAAGGTCAGGGACTGAAGTGTTTTTCGAGCAAAAGTACAAGGAGTAAACAGCATTTAACCCAAAATCTTTTATGCGACCGCTACTAGTTCCTGGTCTCCGATAGTGAAAATACTTGGATAATAACTTTTTCTAGCGTACTTTATGAGGGTACGTATAAATAAGAGGACAAAAGTCCTTAAATTTTTCCCTCCTAGTTGAGGGTCTAGAAAATATTTCTCCATAGGATATTAAACCAAAAACTAATATAAAATTGTAATATTAGCCGTCAACTTAGTATGGAAACTTTGGAAGACAAGCAACTCGGTTTACTGATCATAGTTAGTGACAGGATTGGCCCCGGATTTTATCCAGAAATCCGAAGTGGCCCTGCGGGGCTCACCTTATAAGAAATTCTACTAAAAATTTGGCGGAACTTCCTCTAAAAGTAGACTACCCAAAACCTGTAGAAAGACATTTACACTTCTAAAATAATCCACCCTCATTCTTCTGGAGCCACCCTGCTCCCTAAATCACAACATCTCTCATTTTACAAACAATTCTCAACTTAAGAATATCAATCGCAAGATTATCAGAGCAATCTAATGCATAAAGTATGCCAGAAGATAGAATAGAAAGATAAATGATCGATACATTCTACAAGACAGAAGCTATGACAGCTATGCCTTACCTCCCTGTACGCCCAACCTCAAGCTAATCTAGCATGCAAACTGGGCATTTGAAACCAAAGGGCCCAGGGGAAAAACATTTAAAAACCGTTAGAGTGGGTGGATGGAAAAATAAGTAATTTCAAGTGAACAAGTGAAACTTAATGCTCTCCCAATTTATTATCTTAAAAACCTCGCACGCAGTAAAATCTTAAAAATACTCTTAATCCTTTTCTTTATTGAAATCTCAAACACGTATTATAAAACCTTTCAGAAGTCGTCTCAAAGTCTCTTTAAAACCTCATATCTCAAGAATAGGCGATGACTAGAGGGAACTGTCAACTAGTCATCTCATACCACCTGGAGGGGACTGCCGACCAGGGACACATCGGAGGGGACTGTCGACCGGACGAGGTGGTGATGGTTAGAAGGGACTGCCGACTAACCATAGATAGTTAGAGGGAATTGTCGACTAACTATCTCATGCCACCTGAAAGGGATTGCGACCAGATGACGCATCGGAGGGGACTTCAAACCAAAATATTCTAGAGGGGACTACCGACCATACTATTACCTAGAGGGGACTACCGACCTGGTAATGCATGCATGCGCTGACTTATTTACCTCCTCAATAAACTATAATCAATCTCTTTAAATCATTAATAAATCACTGAAATCATAACTCAGGAATATCTCGATAACTCAAAGCTCATAAAACTCAATATCTCAATAAATCCTCCAAAGCATAAATCAAATACTCGATAAATCAATAAATGCTTTCGGAAAGAAATCTCAATAATTACAATCATGCTCAATTACTTGATGAATCATTCGTGCTCGTATATCATCATGTAAATCGATATTCGAAATCAATAATTCTCATAATAATTTCTAAATTAATCACTTTCCGAAAATCACTTCTCAACTCAATAACTCATAAATAAATAGCTCGAAAATCTACTGAAAGCCCTTGGGAAGGAAATCCACTAATAATCCCGTAATTCATAGAGCATAAATAAATCTCAAGAAATCAAGCTCATAAAATCATAAAAACTCAATAATTCAAATCATAAATTAAATCTCAATCGAAAAATAATAATAATATACTGCATGCACAATTAATTTAAAATAAATATCCAACTATCCATTCCTCAAACTCGCATATCCGTCATCATGAACAATAAATATAATAAATAATTGTTTCTCAAGAACCGAGACTTAATTTATGATAAATAGAAATCCAAATTCTAAACATCTCCTTTGAACTCAACTCCTTCAATCCACATTAGATTTCATCCAAACTTTACCAATAACATCTATACATCAATTTACAAATTTGAGGCAAATTCAAGAGAAATTTGACGGTCGGATTTCGTAAATCAATAACCGAAATTCTAAATTTCGGAAAATTCATAATCGAACCAAAACTTCTCCAATTTTCACCAAAATCTCATATATAAGCTCCACAACAATTATAAGATTTAGCTAGATAAAAATGGAAGCTAATTCACCGTCCTACGCGCCGTCACGCGCCGCCCACAGTGGCAGAGTGTGGGGTTCACGCGCCGCCGGCCACCACCACCAATGGCTACCAAATTTAATGTACTACATCATCTCAACATTTCCAACAACTTTCTCAACTGTGGCAAAGTCAGAAAATACCTCTAAGTGGCCGAGCAATTAAGCAACGCGAAGTACAATGAAATTTTCCAATTATGCTTTATTCCTCCACGCTCCAAATCGCTGCAAGAGGTTTGGAGAGCATGAAGAGTGTCTCAAGGCGCTTTTAATGGACCTGGTTTGGTCATCTCTAATAGCCGGAATGAGTAAAACCGACGTTGACCTCTTTCAGCTACAGTAATTTCCACGGCTTGTTTCGTCGTTTTCAGGCCACAACACCGTGCTCCACCACCACAGACGAGTCGAGGACAGAGGGAGGAGTAGAAAGGTGGTCGTAGCTCGCTCCTAGATGGCCTGAAGGTGCAGATATGCCAGAGAGAGAGAGAGCACGGGGAGAGAGAGAAATGGAATGCTATCATATACCCCAGTAACTTTTCAAATTTATACCACTTACCTCTAACAGTAAATTTAGTATTTCGTCTATAACTTTCGCATACGAACTCCGGTTTTTACGAACCACATATGCACGCGTTCAGTTTAACGTCCTTTACGACTTTTATAAAAAAAGAAATTCTGAAATTTTGACCTAAATAAAAAGTCAACTTTAAGGCCCCTAAAAGGTCAAAATGGAGCCGAAAATAAAAATAACTATCGTTTACTGACTGAAAGACTAGTAAAACGATAACTTGAGATTCAAGACGTAACAGTTAGATTTCGTTTCCTGATCATAGTTAGATTCGAATTTATTGATCATTGTAAATAAAATATTTCCATACTATTTTGAGATGCACTCCAGATTCGTCCCAACACCTTGCGTGTTATTTCTTAGGGTAAAATCCTCATATAGTACCCGAATTATCACGAAATGCACTTTTTGGTACCTATAAATTTTCAGGGAGTCCCGTGGTACCTGTACTATTCCTCCGTTAGCCCTTATAGTACCTCCGTCCATTATTCCGTTAAAAATGTCTAAGTGGCGGTCATGTGACACTCATGTGAGTAAAATAGTAAGGGTAAAATAGTCTTTTCATTCATATTTAGAATTATAAAATTTAATATATTGAATATCTATAGTTAAAAAATATTTTGACACCTAAAAAAAAAGAATAATACCCAATTTATTCTTCACTGTTATCAGGATACTTGGATCAATTAATTTAAGTACTTTTATTTTTGTTTAGTATTTTTTATTTTATGAAAATTTAATATATATATATATATATATTAATTTAGAGATAATTTTTTTCTCAAATAATTAATATGATTAATCAATAGAGATGGTAGGTGAATCTAGATATTCACTAAACTCAATTCTAGGTCTTTCTTTTAACCTAGTCTAATTTGTTTTAATTTAGTTTAATCAAAAATTTGTAAAAGAAATATGAAAAATAGGTATTTTTATGATTTTACCCATACTTTAACGGAATAATTGACAGAAGTATTAAAATGGCTAACGGAGGGATAATACAGGTACTATTAGACTCCCTAAAAAATTTTAGTTGCCAAAAAATGCATTTCATGATAGTTCATGTACCATATAAAGATTTTATCTTATTTCTTATTGAGATAAAACTCCTTTCAAGTACGACTTGTTCGTGAAGAAAAAGAAAGAGAGGTTTGCTAAACCCTATAAGAAAGAAGGGGGCAAAAAAAATAAAAAAAAACCATTATCTTTTGACCAAGCCTTGCAGGTATACACGGAATCTTTCGACAGTTTTAGGTTTGTTCTTGTTCTCGACTTATATTTCTTTCACTATTCAATACATAATTTATACTTGTTAATTTAATCCTCGGTAATTTTCTTCTCTATTTACACATCAAATTTGATTAACTTTCTTCTCAATTATTCTTCTTAATGACGGATTTGGCTGCCCTGTGCAAAGGGTGTGAAATTTTGCGGAGTCTATAAAAATCAAAAATTTGTGATGTTCCAACTCGATCTCCACATCTCCTTCAACCAAGTTTAGGGTTTTAGTCCAAACTTTGCGTCAACTTGCCTTACGTCTACAAATTAAAACATAAATAACCTATTTCCCCTTCGAAACCAGTTTCTGGGAGCCATCATTTGATTCACGTGATTTGGTGCTCAATAGTTCTGTCTGTTGTCTATTATTCTTGTTCTCTTACATATATTTATTATAATATTTGTCTCTTACTAATTGTTCTTCTTCGATCATGGGATATCATATATAGCTCATCAACCAATCCGATCATGGCTGAGCAATCTGAGGTGATTTCACAATTCCAGCCTCATGTTGCTGCCGAGCTTGTGCCGGTTAAACTCACTGAAGACAACTATTTACTCTGGAAATCTTTGCTAGTCTCAGTTCTAAAGAAGTATGACATGTTCAATATGGTTCAAGGAACAGAGCAGCCTTTGACAGAAGACAAAGACCAAAAGTGCATGAGCTTCATGAAGCTCACTTTGTCGGAGGCCATGCTCCCATACGCTGCAGAAGCAAGCTCAAGTTCCCGAGCTCTATGGTTAAAGTTGGAACAGCAAGGCGACATTGCAAAATCTCGACTGTTCCTGCTCAAGTCTCGCCTCACAAAGCTGAAAAAGGAAAGTTAAGTATGTCCGATTACTATCAATCAGCAAAACAAATGGCTGATAGACTCAAGGCTGGGGGATCTCCGGTGGCTGATGGTGATTTTCTTAAGCACGTCCTTAACGGACTTCTGTCTGATTATGATAACTTTGCCAACTTGATCAGAGCTGGAACTGAAGCCATAACTACTCCAGAGGAGCAGCATGACATACTAGTGGGTGAAGAATCTAGCCGTAGAGGAGAGAGGTGTCGTAAAGTCATCAAGTACGGCGCTTTTGTTTTCGTTGGTTATCTCGTTGGATACGTCATTGGCTGGGACAAGGGTTGGGACGATGCTAGAAGAAGGTAGAGTATTATTATTTTCTTTCTTTATTTGGTCGATGAGTTCGTAGTCTCGTACTATTATTATTGTTATCATCAACTTAGTTATTTATTCTTATTTTCGTTTTTGAAAGGAAACTTTATTAAATTAACGATAGAAATCATTTAAGAGGACATCTCAATGAGGAGCATATAAAGACAAAATATAACTTGACTCTAGAGTTTAGATAGAACAAATGTGGTACAACGTACTACACCAATAAGTTGTTCATGTATAATAAAACACTGCTCTGAAACACTTATAGAAAAACTAACTAAAGTGAAGGTAAAACTAACTAAAGCGAAGGTAAATTTTCAACCTCCTGAAGATAATTACTAAATAGTTCTATGTATCACGATCTTGAGATTTATAGATCAAACCATCAAATCTACAATGATCAATCAAAGCTAGGCCCTGCTGACCCAGCATAAAGCACACTACTCGTCAAGGCACGTAATTGGGGTAGTTACATTGTAATTTATACTGAAACTATTTATAGAATATATAGGCAGTACACCCAAACATATAATAGCAAAATTGAACAAAATTTCAATCAAAGTATCTCCTGGGCCCCAAACCCAGCCCACATCCAAGCCTTTCTCCATGGTTTGAGCATCCAAACTGGATTGGGCCTCAAAATTGACTTGGGGCCCCAAAACTGATCTGGGTACCCAACCAGCATTGGGCACCTGAATGCCAGAGCCACCAGCATCCTCCCTTCCATCAGTTGCAACCCTGTCTCTCGGCCAGCACCGTTATCGCCTTGTGCACTGCAGGATGCTGCCGCACCTGAATCTGTCCCACCACCAGACACCTAAATCAGATCGCCTTACCGACGCGTCCAACTTTTCCAACCGTCGGAGCCGTAAGAATTCATGATGCTCTGTTTATGTTATCGGATACCCAGCCCTGCAAGTCCCCTACTCGCCTTCCGGGAGCCTTGAAAAATAAACCCACCTCTTTGTGCATTGGCCTCCATGAAAACTCGACAACAGTAAAACCTCCATCTCTTCCGGCCATGTGATGAGACGCCGTTGAAGGGATAGTCTGGTATACCGCATCTACAAAGAGGGATCTCGGTTGAAATTGCGTCAAACACGATCGACGTTGGCTTGCCTCCAAAGGACGGCGAGAGGCAGAAAAAGAAATTCTGCTTGGCGTTGGCGCTGTGCCCCATTGATGGGCCCCAGACCAAGGCAGTGGCTAGGGCTTGCTAGGTTTCGGAACTGAGGCAGAGAGCTATTACATCCTTTAGGTAATTGATTATGGATCAAACTAAATGTACCCAAAAATATCTAACAACACCCAGCCCTAATATATTTTGCTCTAAATCTCCCATTTTACCCATAAAATTTCAATGTTATATTTCATAAAAAAATAAAATTAAAAATTAAAGCACTGTAATTAGCCTGTTGATGCTCTCTTTCTCTCCCTCCCTCTACGCTTCCCCTCTCTACTCTTTAATTTGATCTGCCAGGTTTGCTATAGTTTGGAGGACTGATGTTTTAAGAACAGACAAGTAATCTGCTGAGGAGTTGATTGTAGTACGTTGGATCTTCCTCAAGAATGAATTGGATGTAAGCATATATTAGATCCATGAGAACCAATTAATCTGGTTGAGACCTGAGGATTTTGAATACATGGGTGATGGGTGTATGTTAACAAATGCATGCCATGTGTGTGGGTATATTGATATGTGAGTTCATGAATCCCCTCAAGAATCACAACTACTATTATCTTCTAATGGATGAGCCAATTAACTAAAGCCTTCAACAGCTTCTTGAATCAATGTTTTTCTCTGGTGCATACAGTTTCAATTATGGTGGTGGTGAGGGTTTGCGACAACTGGTGATAGGTGATAGGTGATAGGTGAAGTGTTTTTTTTTTTCCTTTCTTTCTTTCTTTCTTTCCTTATCACAATGGGGATAGAACTAGAAATAACTAGCAAATTGATCCAAGCGATGCTGCGGGTTTGTTTTTTTTCTTCAAGCTTCATATATAATAGATTTTTTTTTTTTGAAATAATGGTAATTCCATTAAAAATAATGCATGCCAAGAAAGCCATTACATACTCATCCGCTGACACATAACAATGGCCAGACAATACTTCGTGGAGGAGCCACAGTAATACATAGGATAGACCAACTATATTAGAACTTATCGCTCACATAACAGCGAGCCTATAAGCTATGAAAAAAAAAACATAGCAAATAGACAAACCAAAACAAAAAACACTCGTTTGGTTCCTAATACAAGTGAACTTATTGTAATTAGACAAAAGCTAAAAACATAGGTTTGGGCCAAGAGCCAAAACCCTAGCCCAAATAGAAGTTGATGGACTAAGGTAGAATCTCAACCCAAACAATTAAGCCCAATAGGGCATACCAAGGAGATCTCCAGGCCCAGCAGCCTGATTTGGGCCCAGTCTGCTGTCTTCTCCATCAATCCGTCGTACGGCCCCTGTCGGCAGAGTTCCGTCCTAACCATTCCGACAACAAACGTCGTCAAGATCCACGTCCCCATGGCAACGAGTGATCCACTCGCTCTTAGCCAGGCCACCGACCTACATCGAACTGAACAAAACATCCCTGATTTGGGTTCCTCAATTCCTCGACCCAACTCCCTCGATCGAAACCATGGCGGTGCCATCAGTCCAAGATCCAAACCGCCATGACCTCACATCATCTGTCGCCCAAGCCATGCCGCCGCGACCTGCATCACAACAGACCAAAACCAACCCCGATCCCAGCCTTGCAAAAACCACACCGCCATCAATCGAGTTCCATGACGCCGGCAATCCAAGAACACCATCAACGGGGACGAATGTCGGCCCAAACAGCACGACCCCCACCAAATGTACCATCCCAGCCAAACCAAACTGACATAACACCAGAGAGAATCCCAAACGGTGTCCCATATGCAGTAGCTCTCTCGTCCGGCAGCAAATCCCATGACAATCGGTGGCCCAGAGGCCAGGCAAACTTCCGGGCGCCGCCGGACGAGAAGAGATTTGCAACCGGAAGGCCTTAGGGTTTAGGTGAGAGCATAAAAAGTCTTATTGTCCTTAAAAGAGACCTTCATATATAATAGATGAATACTCGCAATCTAAAAAACATAGGCGTTACTTAGAATTTCATTTGTTTTGTTGTTAATAATAGATTAACAATAAATGGGATACAACAACAACAAAAAACCTTTTTCCATGATTTGTAGAAATTTACAAATACAAAACAGAATTGTTCTCCCTTAAAAAAAATATTTAAAAAAGAAAAAGAATAAGGCAGAATTGTACGACAAAAAAAATGAAAGGGTATGGTAGAATTGTAATTTGAGTCAAAAAAGAGGTAAAACCATCATTTCATCTTGTGAACAGTGATGAACCAACTTTAGTATATTCATAATAAAATATATGTCAGGGTGTAGTAAGATATTTGCAGGATTCATTTAGTTTGATCCTCGACTATCTTTCACATCCATTTTTGTAATTAGTTTAGGTATTTTAGATAAAACTTTATTAATAAATAACAAAAAAATCAAAATCAAAAATCAAAATATTAGTAAAAGGCATGCTGTGATTGTGTTTGCTTTGTAAGAGATGATGCAAACCATCGAGGTAAATGATTAATGAGACTTTGAGAGGGAGAGAAAGCAAGTTAGGAAGTATTTCTTTCTCTGCCCAGGAGAACAAGAACACTTGTTGTGATTGTGTTTGCTTTGTAAGAGATGACGCAAACAATCAAGGTAAATAATTGGTGAGGCTTTGAGAGGGAGAGAAAGCAAGGTTAGGAAGCATTTCTTTCTCTGCACAGAAGAACAAGAACACTTGGATGTTCTCAGAGAGAAAGCAAAAAGAAAGTCTAATTTTTTAGAGAGATTAAAGTGGATTGCTTTATGCATGAAAGATGATTTGATTTTTAGACTCTAAGAGCAACTCCACCGATTGATTCTTGATTGGTCACCAGCTAGGAAAAGCTGAGGTGGTGACCATGGAGGAGAAAAGCAAGCTTCCAGAGGTGGTGTTCTGACCAGGCAAGAAGAAGACTTTCTTGACCGAAGACAAGAAATTAGTCAAAGCCATGACTAAATCCATGACCGAGCAAGCCCGTCTGCCAGCGAGGCCCAGCCCTGAACGTGGGTGATGTCTGCACCATCTCTGGAGAAGACGACGTGCTGAAGGAAGGAATTGGACGAGTTCTCTTCCTAGCGTCGTTCCCTTTCCGAAAAGCTATAGCAATCATAATTTTGACATTAATTATCCATAAATCTCCATTATTCCCATCTATTTACATCAAATCTATTTCAATTTTCCAATAAAAAAAATAAATGAACAGTAAATCTGACTGATCAAGAAACAGAACGGGTGGAAACCCATGTCCAGTGGCAGTGAACAGTTTCTTGACTGGTCGACCTCTTAACTTTTCGACCTTGACATTTCTTGACTACGGGTGGACTTGCTCTAAGAAGAATTTATGGACAGAAGTTTGGCCTAGCTTGTTCCTCGATTTTCGGGGCATGGTCTGTATCATCCTTTTCTTTTCTATCTTCTTATTGATTGAGGAGCAAAAACAAAGGAAATTCAATGATTTATGCCATATATTAAGTAGTTTTTCATCAGACATTTTGATTTTTTTAATTCTCTACATTTATTAAAGATCAATATAGTTTTCTTTATTTTGTAATAAATTAAAAGTGACTTGTCAAAAATATCACTAAAAAATCGATCATGCGTATATTGCACATGCTATTATTTAACAGGAACCAACTTTTCAATCATATTTTGGTATCTCAACCGTTCTGTTTTTAGATCCTAATATGTAGATCATTTCTGAAAATTTTCAGTCAAATTGATTATTATTAAGGCATTCAAAACTGCGATTTAAAATTATTAATATGAACGGGTCAAATTTGACAAATTTGGTTCCTTCATTAATCTAATCTAGTTTGATACCTTAACAATTACCGATTTGCCTAAAAACTTGCAGAAATGATCTACACATTAGGACCTAAAAATTGAACGGTTGAGATGCCGAAATGTGATCAAGAAGTTGGTTTAATGTCATATCCTTATAGGTTTTTGTCCATTTACCCCATTTCTAGAGATTTTTTTCCCACTTACCACATTAAATTTTTTTAATTCTCTCTTACTTAAAACACTCTAAGGAGGTCTTCTCTAATACCCCATAAAAAAATTTTATTATTATTATTTTTTAATACTATTGTACCCTCACCTTTGTTAATTAGAGAGAGAGAGAGAGAATGGAAGAGAGAGAAACCATTCGGTGACCGATCGTCGCCCACCGGACTTTTCTGAAAACCTCACCGGAAAAGTTTATTGCCCCCAATAGACATCTACTGCCCCCAATATACGTCTATTGCTCCCCAATAGATGTCTATCAGTCATGTATTGCCCCCCAATAGATACTTTCAGTCGCCAGAATGGGAACTGATCTCCCTAAATTTAGACAAATAAAACTTTGATTACATAAAAAAAAAAACAACGAGATAACATCAATTCAAAACGTCTTACCCCCCAATAGATCTTTAATAGGCCTCTATTGCCCTAATAGAATCTTTTTTTTTTCGTTATTCTTTCATTTTGGGCTTTTGAACCAATTTACAGCAAAAAAACAGAAAAATTTGATTTGGGCACCTAAGTCTTCTACCTTTTCTCCCTTCGCTGGTTACAGACCTGGACTGTGAGACGTGAAGAGATGGACGCCTCATAGACCAAGTTCCATTTGATCCATCTATCTATTACTTTTTTTTTTTTTTTGCAAACTTCTAATTCAAAATACAATCGAATTCATCAAATTAATCGGAAAGTTGCATGGTGGATCGAGTCGGATACACCATCCTTCACACCAGTCTTAACCCCAAGGCCGAACTGACGGCGTCGCCGGAGAGACCACTACGTAGTAGGCGTTGTTATTGGAGGAGGATCGGCGGAGCTGGCCAGTCTTGACCCCGAGGAGAGCAAATGGTATCGGAGCTCTGGCGTCGTCCAAGACAGCTCTGGCTTTGTCCCGTGTCTGCTTCACCAGGCACAAGGTGAACAAGGCTATGATTCCAATTTTCAGAGCTCGCGGGTAAGCGATTGGGTTTCGGAGGATTGTGATCACGCCCTGGTGGATTGCGCTCAGAGCTCTGTAGTCCGTGACTTGGCCAGGAGGTTCTCGATAAACGCTACCGAGTTAACACGAACCTCCATTGAAGTATGGAATAGAAGACCGGCCAGGAACTCGACCTGGTCTGGGTTCGACGCCACCGCAACACAGTCGAACTCCGAGAGAGAGAGAGAGAGAGAGAGAGTTTTCTCCAATCTGCTTAGGAAGAGATGTGTGTGTGTGTGTGTCTGAGAGAGAGAGAGAGATAGAGAGATTTGATTTCATAGAGAGATAGAAGGGGAGAGTCTGGAGAGAGAGACAGAGAGGAGAGAGAGATCAAATGGAGGAGAGAGATAGAGAGTACCAGTAGCTGTAGTTATTTAATTAGGAAGTGGACAAAATAGTCATTTCAATTTAAATTGGGTTAGTGGGAATAAAAATCTATTACTGAGGTATGTAAGATAACTTTGGCTTATTCTAAGGCTTTTGGTCGAGGACCCTATCTCTATAAAAGACCGAAAAAAAAATATATATCTCAAGTGGAAAGACCCTCTAAATTTAGATACTTGATAATAACCTAAATTGTGTGTTATAACTGATTGCTCACAGTTTTGGATAGATTTCATGTTCTTCAATAAGTTTTTATTTATTTATTTTTTTAGAGAAATTTAACCATACGTTAATTAATTTCCACAACAGACATATGTATCAACTAATTACCTACTTGGAAATGAACCTTGTGCCATCTTCCTTCTCCATGAGAATCTGATCTGGCTCTACTAGGGTTTACTCGACAACTTCCGTCCTCGAATAATTTCTTCATCATGGCTCTTGGTGATGCAACTGCGGCTAGGAGAGCGGGTATCTTCTCCTTTATCTTTTCTGGTTGCCCCGAGGACCGCCGCGGCGGAGGTTTCCTTCATCATATTGTCCTGAATGTTAGGTTCTATTTGTTACTTGGTTTAAGTGTTGCTCTGATCTCTAACTAGGGTGTTTGGCCTCCAGTGCCATGCAGGTGGGGTCTTATCTAGAGGCTGGTGTGATGATAGATTGGTGTGATTTTGATTAGGGTTCGGGTCAAAAGACTTCAATAGCAAAGTTTATATCCTTGGCGTCAGGCTTGGGATTTGGATTGTCTCTTGTGCACCGGATTGGGATCGGCTCCGACTTTCGGCCTCGGGCTCAGGAGTGGTTCTGTCCTTGAAGGTTGGTATGTTGGGCTTGGGATTGGGATCGGGATCAATCAGGATTGGTTCCGCTTTTCGAATTCGAATTCATGATTACGTCCTGCTCTTAAGCATAGGTGGTGGTAGTGAAGCTCTGATTTGGCCTTCCAGGAATGATGTTGTGGGCTGGTCTCGACTTTCTACAGTGGTCGCCGGCATGGCCAGTAGAGTCGTCAGTGGTGGCTACAGGGTGGAGCAGTCGAGTGCTAGGGTTTCCGCAACATTGGACTGGTGGGCTCCATCTTGGTTATTGGGCTTGGATTAGACGGGGCTGTTTTGGGTGCAAAAGGCCCATAGGGCTTCTTTGTTTATAGTTTAAATTTCATTTGGGTCGCAAGATCTAGTTGCTCGGTTGTCACATTTATTTACTCTACTTATGAGTTTCTATGTTTTGTTAGAATAAAGGTGCTTAATTATCCTTAAAAGGTGGGTGTATCCGAGAGTGTGAGGTTCAATTTTTTTAAGAATAGGTCTTTTGTATGTCCTAAATGACGGTTCTTTCTGTCGACCCCTCTGGGGTGTGTCGTTTCTGGTATTACTTGCTGAATTATAAATTTGACTGACCTCATTCGATTAAAAAAAAAGAGTTAATTTATTTCTGTGAAACCAGTCGAAATGATAAAAAAAAAAAAAAAAAAATTGCCGGGTTGAATTATACGAAGTGAGTCACTTGGGCTCCGCCGAATGAGGAATAGAAAATTTCACCCTTGGCAGTTCACCGTCTCCTTGTAGTCTTTCAGTAAATAACAGCTCTGCTTAAATCGATGGGTAAAACAGAGTAGCTATTTGAAATCCGGTTTCCGTTGCAAGAGTGAACTACCCAGAACCAAGCTAAGGTAAACTCCATTTTTAATTTTTTATCATATACATTCTATTGTCAGCTTCTCTCTGTCTGATTGCTTGCTCTCACAACAATATATGATCATACCTCAAATAGAATTGGATGAAATTTGCCAATCCGTCTGCATAGTTCTTGATTTTTTATTTTTTTATTTTTTTTCCTAAATGCAAAACATCTGGGTTTGTGTTTGATCGCAGAGAATTTTTCTTACTTTTCTGACAAAGCATAAATCTTTCTTTGCTTATTCTCAGTCTAATAGTTACCCAAAAAATTCTAGTTCTGATTCCCTTTAGCGACAGATATGGATAATAGCACATTGTAATTTTGGTGCTGAATCCAATCTCTACTTGTGTGGATGCTGAGCCATTTCCTTTTTCTTTTTAATTAATTTCTCAAATGTTTCTTCCACAAACTCATAAAGTTCTGTCTTTCACTGAGGACTGAATGTCCCCATATTCTTTTGCCTCTCTGCAACTCAATGTCTAAAGAATATTATTTGGTTAAATGTTGCATTGCAACAACTAACCCCAGGAAGCACTTAACGGTTTGCAGCACATGGAAGGCCAATGAAGGTGAACTACACGCTTGTGTGATGTATTCATTTGTTTCTGAATAGATTTTGACCACGTTTTTTATTTTTTTTACTTGCTATATAATTGAACTAGCAAAAGTCCCCGCGCGATGCTGCGGGATTTATTATTGTTAATAATTTTGTATGTAAAGCTCTATTGATGTGAACAATTGGGAGAAGTACAATTACAGATATATGGTTACTAAAACTATACCATTCAGTTGTTCACTGCTTGAAGAAAAAAATTAACAATCAAATGGTGCTTAAAATTGATTTGTCAATAAGACAGCCAACGTGAAATTGAAATTAGCACCAAGTAAATGATTGTTTAGCATTCTTTCGAGAATCCCGAACAACTTATCAATCTGTTAAAAGTCTTCTTACCCACCTAATCTGTGAAGTCTTCTTACTCACCTGAAGATCTCAGTTATCTCTGCAAGAGCAAGGGAAGAGACTGAATTAATAATCTGTACATGTATATAGACAAACTGGGCCTTACATAGTGATACTACTATGTTAGTTTAGTTAATATGTACAAAATGCAGGTCTAGTTAATCTGTACATGTTAACCTGTATTATAAAGTATTATACTACATAACTATGCAAATCTAATGACTTTTGCTCACTTGTTTACTTCTCTGTGCCAATCATGAAATACATGTACTAATCTGTACATCTCTCTCTCTCTTTGTGCTTATGCAAGTGAACTGATTATACTCAAAATTTAGCACAATCACTTGACCATATCGATCCATACACAAAAGGCTATATTCTCTGTCACCTATTAGTAATATGCATTATTGTGTATACAGATGTAAAATGTCAATTGTAAATAATAAAGTTTCCTTTTCCGATTTAATATGCATTGTTGTGGATAAATTGATATGACCAATATGCACAGGTAAAGAGGGAAGCATTGAATCAAATTAGAAAATTCACAAGGAAAGCATAAAGGCAAATGCAGAAATATAACCAATTTGATAATACAAATAATAATTTAAAAAACAGTAAAAAGATGGTTTATAGATTTCATGAATAAACTGTCGACTCAAAAACATATGGATCTATAAATTAATCTACAATTTTCATTGTGGATAGATTAACCATACTTAGCTGTCAATTGTTTGACATCATTTTAAATTTTTATTAACTCCTTTAGATTCGATAGTTAACTTGTACATTTTTATTGGGCAAATAACAGGTTAGTAGTTCTACCTCAGTATCTACCTGAGGAATTCTATAAGAGGGGATTACTTATATGTAGTCTACTTACCACAAAGGCTTTATTATCAATATTAATTTCTCATTGATTGTTGGACATGGCATCAAATGCATGTAGACTATTAAAAGTAAAAGTAATAGAATAACATGGAATTGAGAAGAACTTTAGCTCTTTGTCATTTTAAGTAAGAGCTTATGGTGTTAGTTATGTCCCTGAACAACATTCAAAGAATCAATTATATTCACCCACATGTAAAAATTACTTCATTACACGTTTAGCCAAAATCATAGCAGACTTAAGAAAACTAACATAACATTGATACAGAAAGGACTTAAAAGATTTCACAAAAATTCATCTCAACACTAGAGAGGTATGAAGAAAATATTTAATGCAATAGCAGGTTAACCATCTTGGATAGTATGGAAACTCTCAAAATAAAAGGAACAGTAATAGGAATAATTCAAGTGGCTGCCAGATCAATATTCATTTTCTGAAAATTTAAAAAGAGTTGTACATAGAATGCTATGTTAAAATGCAGAAACTACCTTTTAGTGTGTGCCACCATTTGGATCTCTTAGCAAACATATAATTCATGATGTTCAATCCAAACAATTGAAGCAGCTCAACTGGTTTAAAAGACACCAAGAGAGGTTGGATACAGAGGAGTTGGCTTATAAGCAAAGCAATTAGGAATGAATGTGGAGCTACACCTTTTCAAGGCTCCTGGGAATCAATATCTGGCTTGTTCAAGTATGCATACTTGCTTTTGTCCATCTGCACATGTTATTTGAAAGTTTTCTGTTAAGGAAAACTATATGACCTGGCTCTCTTTTCTTTAATTGATTGATTGAGAAAATAAGTTACCAGTCCTTTATTCCAACACGAATTTCATCATTGTTCTCATGGTAGTCTTTCTCCATCGTTATCTTCATCATTCAAGGACTCCTCAAAAGATCTGTAAGCTAATATAGATAACATCACCAAAGAGAATCACACAAAAAAAGACCAAACAATAAAATGATACTTAAGAAAAATGAAAATGGAACAGATAAAACTAGTGAAATTTATTGACAAACACATCTATATGTATGTACACACACACACACATATATCTGTATATATGTATGTATGTGTGTATATACATATATATATATATATATATATATAGAAATGTATGTATGTATGTATGTATGTATGTATGTACATATATGTATACACACACACACCCCTTTTCAACTCAGGTGATCGTTATGGAATAGAGATGTAAGGAATTCAAATTTTATGTATGGAAATAAAACGTATGGTAGTTGAAATATAACAAAATCTTTGGCTCAAAGTATATGTGTCCATACATTCAGATCGAACAAAAGGAACATTAACAGTTACAGAGGGATGCAATCAGTCCCCCTACCATGAATTACCCATGAGTATATGACCAAGAACATATCGAATAGGACTCTCTTAGTCAAGAAGTGTCGCCAAGTTCACCAACTATTACTCAAGAATGAAACAATAACAACGTACCCTCAGGACACCTTTGTGTAGAACAAAGAAGCAGATGTCCGTTTTCCAGAGCAAACACGTAGATGTAATCAAAACACGCAGCAGTGGCAGGCTGCGACACCTATCGGGGGCAACAATGCAGAAGTCCAGAAAATAGAGGGGTAAAAACGGTAATGCATGTCTCAATTGGTAGTCCTGTTGTACATTGCAGAAAGAGCAGGTATCAAAGAGAATTACCTTGCTTCTGGAGTAGATTGCTAGTGGCTCCTCACTGTAAATAGGAGTACAAATAAGAAAGGTGCTGAAAATATCAGAAATATGAAAAAAGGATATGCTCAATTCATGCGAATTTTTGAAGCATAGCTAGTTTCAACATTGGATGTTTTGGAACGACCTGGAGAACCTAGCCTTTTCTGATCACTTTTGTTCCGACTCCCAGCACCATCTGCATTACAATTTCCATTATTTCTAAAAAAAAAAAAAGAAAAACACAATGAGTATATCAGAATTTAAGAAAGACAAAACATGCAGGTACAAAATCCATTACACCCTTCCTCATACCTTTTTGATGGTGTATCCTCCAGAAGCCCAAATCTTAAAACATCAACTGCACAAAAAAACCCAATTCAACCTATCAACAACTCATCCGACTAAGTTTGAAGTCTGATTCAACCGAGAATGAAGAAAAGAAAAAAACTAACACAAAAAATTACAGCTGCATGAAGGCTCAAACCTGAGAAATCAATCAAAATACCTAAAGACATGAAAAAAAAATATCACCGATTAAACCATAAAAACTGAACTACAAAAAAAAAAAATTGAAAATCAAATACCCAAGATTCGTGTTCTTCTTCCTTAACTGAGAAACCCATCACCAGCCTTACAAAATCATTAATAATCTTAGCCCAAACCCCAAATCAGTGACATAAAAAGATTTAGTGTGATTTTGAAGAAATTTTTTGAAAAAAAGAACAGAAAAAACCCAGTAAATACCCTAAATCGAAGTGAGTTGTACTGTGTCTCTGCTCAACGACCCAGACCCAATTCTCTCCCCCACTATTTTTGCGAGGCAAATAAGCCCTCTCTTTTGCGTACAACAACTCTATTATCTGTCAACTCAGCATATCAACAGATGGAAGGGGAATAAAGTAAAATCCGGGTCAGGCAGCGGGGGCAAAAGCGGAAGCACACTGTGACTAAGGAAGTACTGTTCATGAGCTACAGTAACTCCTACTCTGTTAAGCCTTAGACTTCTTTATTTCGGTGGTTTAGAGAAGTGCTTCCAACTAAAAGCTAATTCTAGTTGTATACCAAACAGCCCAAACAATTTTAAAAGCGTTTTTGGGATCGGAAGCAGTCTCAAAAGCATTTCCCAAACTGGACAATATTCAAACAAGCAATCAGAGCAATAAATCACTGTTGGTCCGACTGAGACGGGCTTTCAAGTAGGAGAATGTCCAACTGACCCGACCCTGTCGATTTGAGACTATTTTGCCCCCAATAGTCCACCTTATCTCCTCCCATAAACCCCCAACTAAAAAAATCCCCAATCGACTTCTCGGAGTAAAAGCCCCTCTTCACCAATCTTAAACCCTCCAATGGAACAACCACTGACCCCAAACTCCAACCCCCAAAAACCCACCAAATCCACAGACCCAAATGCCCTGAAGAAAAAGCTGCCTACCCCACAAGAGCTCATCTCCCACTATGAATCCCAAGGGCTTGAAACCCAAGAAGCCTCTCTCAAGGTCATAGGGGACCTCCAAACTGCCCTGTTCAGGGTCATATCATCTGGAAGAGGCAGAAAGGACAAGCTTTTGGCTGAGACTTCAAGAAAGGTTGACAACACCAACAACAGCCTTGCCATTCTTAACATGAAGCTTGACTCCAAGCCCGGCTATGGTGAGTCTTTTGCTATTGGGTTTGCTTCTGGGCTCACCTTCCAAGGCGTTCAGAGTGTTCTGCCTCATGTATTCAAGGGTTTTGGAGACATTTGGAATTCTGTCAGGAATGTCGAAAAGGAAAATCCTTGAATGGGTTTTCTTGTTGGGTTTGTGTTCTTACTTCTTTTCAATGTAGGATGTTCTCTTCCCCCTTTATTTGGGGTTTTTTTTTTCGAAAAAAAAAAAAAAAAACACTTGAATCTGTAGGGAAAAGGAGTGTGAAATGAGTGTCAGTGGATGTTACTCTTTGCTTTAGCACAGTACATTTTTATGTGGTGGTGATCTTTTGCGTATGAAACTTAATTCCCCTACAACTGGGATTTGAAGGAACAAGGATTTGCAAGTGGATTCATAAAATTTGGTAATTGAGTCTGGAATGTTGTTAACTAGTTTTACTTCTCTTTTCTGAAAGTCAGTGTGGTTCAAATTTCGACTCGAGGTGTTCTTCTTTCTCGAGCTAACTAGGGTAGAGCTTGACTGTAGCTGCAGAAACTGAAGTGAAGTCAAGCACACTCGACTTGCCTCAAGTCTCGAATCATTTGCACTTCAAAATAAAGAGAGACATTTTCCTCACCGCTTTTAACCATTCCACCCAACGCGTACCACAAGTTATATGCAGCCACTATGGTCAACCTTTTGTGCTAAATACCATTGAAGGTTAAATTTTATATGGAATTGAAGTATGTGAGAGACTGACAAAATCAGAAGTAAATCTAAAATGATCCAAACCTATCATCTGTTTATTCACAGCTCAGCTCGTCTAATGTGTTCTTGGACCAAAAGTCTCTAGTTCTATACAAGTGAACTCAATGCTCAGGGGTAGCACGAGAAGCCTTAGCGATTACAATTTTTGTTACAATGGAAAGGATTGAACCTCTTGACCTATCCTAGTCCTAACTATCTTCCCCTTGCCTTATGTGCCTTCCAATTTGGGGGCACATTCTACTTCAACATGGTGGTCATCATCTTGAATACCGATCTACAAGTGCCTTGGCCTTCTCTGGTGCAAAAAACCGTGCCTGCACATGAAAACCATGATTATTGTGATACTGTTACACTAGCGCACACATGCACCGAGTATCATCTACTTCACACAAACATAAATGCCAAAAACTCATCTTCATTTCTTATTCACCTTGGAAAGTGGTAATAAGTTGTTAGATAGGTTCTGATGGAAGTCTTGCTAATAGTACAAAATAAGGAGTGTGGCCAGAATGAAGTAAATCAAGCTGGTTTACAAATTACAAAAGAAACTTTATAAGTATGTCATCCTTCATAAAATTGGGAGTACCATAGGGCTTTCTTCATAATCCTAACAATTGAATTTGAGATAACAATGAAAAGAATCCAGAAAACTGATAACTTCATGTTGTAGCATATAAGAACCGTTAGACCTTTTGTTAAACCCAATTAGGTAGAATAATGTCCACATGAAATTTAAGCTACTCAAAGCCAGTTCTTGCAGGCACTTTTATAGATGGCATTGTATGGTAATTGAATAGTCTTTACATATGTAATGTGCATCTCAGTACGTAAGCATTATCTCTACATATTTAGACTTCATCTCACACTAGTCATTCACAGATTCGCATGCATAATCATCTCTCTTTACATGTAAATGCCTGTGTGCATATGTGTGCATGTATTTCTACAAAAGTATAGTTCAGGTGCCAATAGCCATTCATATTTACCTGTATGAACATCCGCTCTGCTTCTCCACCTTTACCATTTTCTCTTAATATAATTCCCTGCAGAAGCATTAAAAGAATAAACCTTTATTAGCCAGTTTTCTTGATAAGAAATGCCTAGGGTCTGCACAAATTCCGGAACAAAAAATGAAGCACCACAAAAGAAAAGGAGAAAAAGAAAAACCTTAGCCAAGTAACCACGGAAGTCATTTGGATGACTAGAGATGAGCCGATCGTAGACAGAAACAGCATCACTGATATGGCCCCAATCTGAATAGGCTTTTCCAAGAAGTAATTCGACCTGATTTTTCATGAGATAACCAAAATAAAATAAACAAATAAATAAAAAAGGAAAACAGAATCAGACTTTGCACAGAAGCAATTGAACCCAAATCACAACATCTGATGGCTAAATTAACTGAAAGGAACATTTCAAACCTTAAAAAGAAGAGAAATGTGCATGATTAAGTTGGGATATTACATACATATTAAAAAGTAAATGGTCAAAATTCTCTTCCCAATACCATACAAGCTCAAAATTTTATTAAAAGTTGCAAACTTTGTTAGATTTCATCTAGCTTGTCACTCTAAAAGGAAAAGTGCAAAGTAGCCATTTCAGTGGTGCCAAAATATGTAAATGTTAGTGAGGATTCGTGACTCACTTGAATGGGATCCACCTGCAGTTCAGTCGTACTGCTTGCAGCCTTTGGGTTGTCTGCATCCAACCGTGATCGAGAGGCAAGAAGAAATTGGACAGCCTGCAAATAGAAAGGCAGAAGGAGAGGCGGAAGAAGATAAGTTTGATTTTACTAGTTGTAAGACACCTGGTAATCTAGAAGACAATTGAGAGTCGAAACCTCACAAGATATAATCAAAATCAATCATAGCAATCACTATTGGTCCAGTACGACTACCATGTTTCTCTGATTACTCAATTCCAGAAGCTACGGTATACAAAATTGTGCAAGTTCAAGAATATCAATTAGCATAATCTAGAGCATGTATGATCATCTTACCTAAAATGCTTAATATCGTTAAAGAATTTTTCTTTATGTCAGCATTCTAAACCATTTGGACACTGACGAAGGACCTCAACAAGAATGCAATGAGAGAAGTATTCCGAAATGAGAGTTAGCGTAAGCGAAACAAACAATGGAATACCTCATCTGGTCTTTTAGCAGCAAGCAATGCATTTGTAAGGCCACGCATAACTTCAAATTTGAGATCTTTGGACACCTGGCACAAAAGAACGGAACATTCATGTAAGGGATTTAATTGAACTTGTGCCAGTAATGGTTGATGAATATCAGCAGCTACCAAATTATATCATCTTCATGACAAGAATTATTTGAAATCCAATCAAGCTTTTTCAACTGATGTTTAGGTTAGCTGTGCTTAATCAGAAAAGTTGGTGGAAGACTGACCATGGAAGAAACCTTATATGCAGCAACACTCGCTTCATAATCTTGGAGTTCATATTTTACTTCTCCAAGCAGACGAAAAACTTCAGGATCACTTGGTTTTTCCTGTGTAACCCCCACCCACCCCCACCAAAAGAAGGGTTCATATGAAGTTATCAGCAGAAGAATTTCTATATGCAATTTTAAGCACCCCTTTCCATGTACAATGTGGTTTTATAAATCCAAGAGCTAATAGTGAGAACAACCTTAGTCAAGTCCTCAAGCAGAGTGGAAGCCCGAGTATAGTCTCCTAATTCTGCTAAAGTTACTGCAGCTCCCTGCAAAGCCCCAAGAAAACATTGAAAATGGCTGCCACAGAAGATTTGATGGCAAACCGGAACCGTGAGCAATCAAGTAAAGAAAAAATTTGACATGAATTTAAAGAAAATATTGTAAATCCTGATATTATAATAAAATAAAATAATAATATTTTTATAAAGTCTTTAACATTAATAAAACTTCTAATCTTCTATGTAAACAAACACAGCATTTGAATTACATTCATGCATGAACTTATTGTTACACCGTGCAACCTGCATTGGCATAAACAGTTACAGTGTCATATTGGTTATCCCATTATCCTACACTCAGGAACAACATCCTTTTACATTACTTCAAAAGCAAAATGGGAGTTTCATGTGGACATTAACTAATGGAAACAGTGTAAAACCTGAATATGTAAACTTCTAATTTAAGCAGTAGCAGGATTCAGCAACCAAGGAAGTTGGAAGAAATATAAATATGTTGTCTAATATGATATGACTCACCTCAAGAGCAGTTGGATCTTTTGGGCTGTTACTAAGTGTTACTTCATATTCTTTGAGCCTAGTCTGCCACAAATCAAAAGTACAAGTGTTAGTGAGATAATAAGTGATGTATAATGTTATTCCTATCACCACTATCATTAATACTTCATTGCATTCATTAAACTATTATTACTGCTACTAGTGATAGTATTCTGGGATACTAATACTATGTATGAATCAGCCACCATCTGTCCTGTCAAAGCAGCCCAAATCTATTTTTTCTAATTCTTTTCTCACTATCTTCTACTTTCTTTCCCTCTGTTATATATCAGAAGCACTTCTCCATATCCAGCATCAGCTCAATGCTTTCAGTATTTTACACATATATCAGAAATGATATATACTCAAGTGATTAGACACAAACCAACTAAATAGAACATATATACTAAACGGAAAAGATAAAAGATATTTTTTCCTTTGAACATTACCTGAAGTGAAGCTTTCTCTTCTTCGGACAGTTTATTACTGGTTACTGCAGCATCCTCAGTAGGACTAACACTGAAAACTTGAAACCATATCGAAATGAAATCATTCCTCTGGAATTACTCAACAATCAACTGCTAGAATAATATACTATTAAAAAAGCATAGAAAGCCATAACAAAATAACAATAGTTTCAACCTCTAGATGCAATATATTAAATCAAGTGGTCATTTAAACAGAAGAAAGCTAGTAGAACAAAAATATTCAAATCTGTTAAACTTCAATCTACGATGTTATACCTGCTAGAAGGAAGAAAGTCCCCCAAAGCAAAAACCAAACCAAATACCAATACTGCTACACCTACTCCAATCTATTCCATGAGAAACTCTGAATCAGTTATGTGTGCCTTGAACATTGATTGTATGGGTTAGAAATTGCATAGCAGAACAAGTTTACCTGCGTTCCAAGTCCAATTTTTTTCTTTTCCGATTTGATAGGTGCATCATAGTCAATTGCTTCAAATTCCTCTTTGTCAATTGTTTTCTTCTGCTCAAGTGCTGAACTGAATGTTCCACATAAAGCATGGTACTTATTGGTAATTATTATTGAAAACATTATGCACTTGAAACCATCCAATCAGCTACTATGATATGCTAATGATGCAATACAAACACAGTCGTACATATTGCTGCAATAGCATGGCAAAGAGGTATAAAAATGACATGATCACTGACCTTTTTATATGCATATAGCCATATATATGATGTTAGGTAATGCTGAATGGTGAAAATTGAAAAGGAATTACTGCACTCAACTTCGCCGAGTACAATAAAGGGTTAGTTGATGTGCGAGTGAAGTATACATTACATGGGCAGTTGGTATGATTCCTTAGTTTGCAGTACTTTCTAACAATTTATGAATGCCAAATATCCAAAAAATAATCAACAGTCCAATTTAACCTCTTAGAGAAAATGCATCATACCTTCTAACTGCTTCCAGACGTTCCTCAAACTCAAGGTCCCCAAGATTTCTCTTAACTTTCCCATCAAATCGGGAACTTAATCCAGGCGCCTCTACAAAGAAAATGTCGCCTTGAGTTGAATGAAAATATAACCAATTGAAGAATAGAAGGAGCATGTCTTACTAATCAACAAGAGACTGGGACTAAAAAACGACTAAATGAGGCATAATAACATGATTGTGCTCACAAACTACAAACATGTCCAAGCCTCCAAGTTGGTCATGAATTTTGAAAATAACTAAACAAAGGCAAGTTACTGCTAGCCAAAGATTAAGTACAAGTTTTGGATACTACAGAACAACGTATGCAGGAAAAACAGCATGAGAAGACCATGATCTTTGTATTCGTTCAAACATAAGCTCTTGGCAAAGAACCGATCAAGCCTAGAGTTAAAATGTCTTATAGTAATAATTAGCGTAAGAATACTATGAATACTAATCCACTTACGATTCGTAACAGACCGGTTCGTGGTTGATTTCCTGCACAATGAAATAAACAGGATTAGATATCATTAACGTGGTTTACATAGAAAATTCAATGTCACCAAAGATCAAGCTATTGGCGAAAACATTTGATTATAGCTATAAATAGATACCACAAAACAGCTTCAACAAATACCAAAAGTTGAGTACACATTGCATTAGCCATACATGCATTTATATAATCTACTACTAATTGAAACCCAAAAAACAACAAGACCCAATTAAGTTCATACATTACAAAACAAAAGAAACCAAACTAGAAACCATAAAATGTGTACCTTTGTTGAAAACCAGTTCCCTTCTGCTCAACTGAGGTAGCGGCCTTGTTTGTCTGTGTGTGTTGAAACAAACTTAAGCTCAGAGGAAACAAAGTTTAATGAAACTTAGAAAGAAAAGGCTCGATCTTGGTTACAAATTAGAGACAAGAGTACCTGGTTGAGGTTGTTCTTTTTCTTGCTCTTGTTGTTGGTTTTGCTTCCGAACCCAGGTCTGGGCTTCGAATCAGCGCATTGAATTCGAAGCGTATGGAAACGACACGTCGTCATCGCCGTTTTCGTTGCTGCGGCGATGAACATGGCGGAGTTTTCGCGGCCTTTTACCGGAAAAGTTATCAGATTGATGGCTTTGCTGTGTTTTAGTTTTGGTGCCAAGCGCGCACATTTTCTTGCTGAGTCGAAAATGTTTGAGCAATAGCCTTCGACGGTGGGGCCCACTAGATAAGATTTTTGACACGTCAAAAAACACTAATTTTCTGTGCTTATATCGGGCTTAACTCATAATTTTTATCTTCTTCTGATTCATGTGCACACTAAAAGTACCCCTATTTACTTGAAAATTTTTAGTTTTAGCACATACATTAATATACTCTAGCATATTGATGAAATGTCAACTTGTCACACCAACCCAGAACCAGGAACACATGAAATATTAAATATGAGTGATCTAATTAGCTGTGAATTGTCGTGAATTTAATCATTCATCATTTCCTAAGTAAAAACAACCATTGATCTGCATGTCTATATAATGCCGAATTAAGAAAATCATTTAACAAAATAATTACACAAAGTCACTAAAGGAAGCCAACTAAACAAAGTAGAAACAAAAGTAGATACCATTTTCTCAAAAGTAAGCATTCTACCTCAACAACAATCAGAAACACTTTTACTCCACTTTAGTGAAATAAATAAAACTAATCTCAAGCTCATCTCCACTGCACAAAAAATTGAATGAATGCTCAAAGAACTCAAAGCTAAATCCAGCAGAATTGCAATCATCCATAACCACGAATCTCCCTCAAACTCCTCCTCTGATAGTGATTCTAGTACAATTACCAAGATAAATCAAATATTTCAAGACCTCCAATTACATAGAATTGTTCATCCCAAGAAACCGCATTTCAAAAATTGCACCGAACGCCCTTTGCCATTAGATATTCAACCCACTACTTACCCCAGTAATCAATTTTTAGTCTCTTCCGATAAAACTTACGAATGAAACATTGATAATTTATCAGAACAAGAAATATTAAATAAATTACATCACATGTCCATAGCGGCCAATAGTTATGTCACCAATCATAATTTCTGCCAGCCTGAAATTATTGATATCCTCTCCACAGGATTCACCGGAATGCTTCATTCATGGTGGGAAAAACATCTCACTCCTGATTCCAGGACAGTCATTAAACAAGCAGTTAAACATGACGAAGATGGAATTCCAATTTTCGATGAAAACATCGGAATGAGAACTTTTGATGTTGTCAATACTTTATTTTACACAATTATTCAACATTTCATAGGCACACCTAGTCACATTACGTCTAGAATTCATGATCAACTTAGCAATCTCAGATGTCCTACCCTAAGCGATTTTAAATGGTATAAAGACGTTTTCATCTCTAGAGTTATGCTTAGAGATGATAGTAACCAACCCTTTTAGAAAGAAAAATTCATCAATGGTTTGCCCAAACTATTTGCTCACAAAATTAGACAAGTCTTAAGTAATGAAACATGACACATTAACTATGATACTCTTACATATGGAAATATTACTGCAATTATTCAAAAAGAAGGATTAAAAATGTGCATAGATATGAAATTAAATTCTCAAATCAAATCAAATAAGAAAACAGCCAAATATGAATTAGGCAACTTTTGTGAACAATATGGTCTACCATCTTTACCTCCTTCACGACATCATAAAAAGAAAAACAATGAATTTGACTATCATCATACAAGAAGAAAATTTATCCGCAATAAATTTTACTCAAGAAATAAAAATGATTTCAAACCAAACAAATTTTACTCTAAAAACAAATTTAAAAAATCCTGGCCCAGAAAAGCAAATCACCAGTCCAAACGAAAGTTTTTGATAAAAGCAAAATCAAATGTTACAAATGCAACAAAACCGGTCACTTCGCCAATACTTTCCCAGTAAAAAATACAATCAAACAATTAAAAATCAGTAAAGAAGAACAAAAAAACCTTATTCAACTTTTAGAATTACAAAACACTGAATCAGAAAATGAACATAGTGAAAATGATTTAACGCCAATAGCATCTTCCACCTTAACTGATTCTGATGAAAACTCTTCACCAGATATCATTTTTGGGTGCAAAGATACCTATTGCAAAACAATAAATGTTCATTCTAAACAAGAAGAATTACTAATTGACCTCATCGGCAAAATTGATAACCAAGAATTAAAATCAGAATATCTCAAGAAGTTGAAAAAATTAATCACGTAAGAAAACGTTGTTCACACCCCTCCAGAGAAAATTCGTCTTACTTCAACTTTTGATAAATTCAAAACTAGAAAAAAAGAAGTAACAATCCAAGATTTACAACAAGAAATAAAAACAATTAAAACACAGATACAATCGTTACAAACCACAAATTTAGACATCAAACATGACTTAAATATTCTTAAAATAGATAATTAGTTCCTTAAAATACAGCATCCTCACGACCACCCCATTCCCGATGACCCTCCTAAGCATGACGATGTAGCATCATCTGACCAACACACTATTAGTATTATTCGTCAAATCCAACTTAAAAAATGGTATACCACAGTATAACTTAAAATCAAAGACTTCACATTAGTAACAACAGTCCTCATTGATTCAGGTGCAGATCTCAACTGCATACAAGAAGGCCTGATACCTTCCAAATACTTTGAAAAAATAAAAGAGTTATTACAATCAGCTAATGGAACTAAAATGGATATGAAATACCAAATCCCCAAAGCACATATCTGTCAAAACAACGTATGCTTCAAAACACCAATATTTGTCTTAGTCAAATACTTAACCAACAAAGTAATTCTCGGTCTTCCTTTCATTACCTTAATTTACCTTTTTACAACAAAATATGATGGAATCATTACCTATCCATTTGGTGAACTAGTCAAATTTACCTTTTTATCCTACCATGAAACTCACACACTAAAGGCTTTCCAAAAAATTCTATTTCCAAAACTCTCAACTGTATTCAAGCAAAATATAAGCAGATCACCTTTCTTAAAGAAGAAATCAATTTCAAACGAATCGATATCCAACAACAAAAACCTTTCCTTCAACAAAAAATCAAAACATTCGAAAAAAAAATCATTAACGAATTATGTTCCGATATTCCTACAGCCTTTGGCATAGAAAAAAACATATTGTCACTCTCCCTTATATTAAGGGATTCAATGAGAAAAATATTCCTACCAATGCTCGCCCAATTCAAATGAATCAGGAAGTCATGGAATTTTGCAAAACATAAATCAAGGATTTACTCCATAAAGGAATCATTAGACAAAGTAAATCTCCTTGGTCGTGTCGTGCTTTCTATGTGCAAAAAATGCTGAATTAGAAAGAGGAACTCCACGCTTAGTCATCAATTATAAACCTCTCAATACAGTGCTAGAATGGATTCAATACCCCATCCCAATAAACGAGATCTCATTAACATATTAAATAATTCTGTTATTTTCTCCAAATTTGATATGAAATCAGGTTTCTGGCAAATACAAATTAGTGAGGAAGAAAAGTACAAAACCGCTTTTGTCACACCTTTTGGTCATTATGAATGGAATGTAATGCCATTCGGTCTCAAAAATGCCCCCAGTGAATTCCAGAATATTATGAATAATATTTTTAATCCATATAGTCATTTTTCCATAGTCTACATTGATGATATCTTTATTTTCTCCCAATCCATGTATCAACACTGGAAACATTTGCATCAATTCTTCACCATCATAAAAAACAACGATCTAGTAGTCTCCACTTCAAAAATAAAACTTTTTCAAACTAATATTCGATTTCTAGGATTCAATATCCATCATCTCCAAATTAGTCCAATAGATCGAGTAATCTAGTTTGCTGACAAATTTCAGGATGTAATCCTGGACAAAAATCAATTACAGAAATTCTTAGGCTCATTAAATTATGTGGCAGATTTTTACCAAAATCTATGAAAAAAATGCAAACCTTTATTCGATAGGCTACAAACCAACCCCTCTCCTTGGTCATCAGTCCATACTACTTTAGTCAAAGAAATCAAAAATTATGTCAAAACTCTTCCATGTCTAGGCATTCCTTTAGCCAATTCCTTCAAAATCGTAGAACTGATGCTTCAGAAGTAGGCTACGATGGTGTCTTAAAACAACAAATCTTTCTTATCCATCCTGAGCAAATTGTTAGATACTACTCTGATGTCTGGACACAATCACAAAGCAATTATAGTACTATTAAAAACGAAATTTTATCTATTGTTCTGTGTATCAGTAAATTCCAAGATGATATTAAATCAAAAAAATTTAGTCATAGTGATTGCAAAAGTGCTAAAGATGTTTTAGAAAAAGATATTCAAAATATTACAAGTAAACAAATCTTTGCCCGATGGCAAGCAATTTTAGGTATTTTTGATTTCGAAATTACATTCATTAAAGGTAGTGACAACCATATTCCTGACTTTCTAACCCGAGAATTTATACAGGGTTCCAAACATGTAGACCAGATCATCCAAAGGGAGAAATCCCTCAAATCCAGTAACAGAAGACCCTTTTGACATTTGCCCAAGTGCTCCTAAAAATACAATCAAAATAGAGTCATCCTCTAGTCTTGTCCCATATGCTGGACATCCACCACTACCACTATCACCCAATAATAGATTCAATACTATTGGTAGCACCCTTGGTTCTAATCGTCCCAATTACCAGTCAGCCCTAGTTAACCAATATGACCCATTCAAATCTGATTCTTAAACCAATTACAAAAAAACCTCTCTCTATTTTCAGCGAACTAGTCAAAATCTTTTCTATGTCAAATCAACTATGAGTCATCTCAAAAATCCAATGTCCTTAGTTAAAGCTTATTACCCTCCTGGTTTTCACTTCCTTCCTAGTCATCCTACCAAGTCATTAAAATTTTATAAAGATATTCTCTTTGAAACCAAATCAGTCACCATTAAGCCTATTCCTGACACAAAAGATCCAACCAAAATTCTATATCATTCTCTAAATATAGTCCGCATCATTTCTCTTTCACAATGGGGTGATCCTCCTTACACCTACCACAAATTATGAGACTTTTCATTTAATTACTATGATTATGAAGAAGCCTGGAATACAATCTTCCTTCACCAAACTAATGATTTCAGTCATTCCTGGTTCTTAAACTTTGATAAAGTATTCAACCAACAATTCCCAATGTGGTTCCTTGGATAGTGGAGGGCTCATGGATGCCTATTTGATATCCTTCCACAAGAAATACAAAAAACAATAACTTGTTTTTCAACAGTCATGAATTTCAAAAACTATGAATTAAATTTCCCCGTCATACTACATTTCATGGCCAAATAAAAGCTCCCTTGGATCTTCAAATGGCATTATGAACTAAATGACCATGTGGTGACAAGACATTTACTAGTCAAATGGTGGGATAAATTCAACATCGAGAGAATTATCTCACAATTTAATGAAGAATTTCCAGTTACTCCAGCACAACCTTCTCAGTCAAGATCTCCAGTCACTCTAATGCCAACTCAACCGGCATCTACTTCTCAGTTAAATCCACAATCCCTCAAGTTTCCTTCCTCTTCAAAATCCAAGAGGAAAGCGAAATCAGATACATCCTCCAAGTCACAAGAATTGAAAGAGTAAGCCAAAAAACTCTTAGAACAAGCTGCTAATCTCAATAATGATGAAGAAGAAGAAGTCTCTCCCCGTTCCTCATTCTCATCTCGCAGTCATCCAGACACTCCCGGTAAACCAGTTAGATGGGCTGATTACCAAGATAGTCAAAATCCATATGAAGATTTCAAGTAAGCCACTACCAGACAGTTTGCTATTCAAGATAGTGCACTATTCATGATTAGCTAATCGTGCTGCTTCCTATTTTTGGCCTTTTACTGTTCATTCACGAGGCAAAAACACAGCTAATCGTGCTGTTTCCTGTTTTTGGCCTTTTTCTAGTAAAAGCAGATTCTTTGCCCGCATTATCCGAGCGCCAAAGCCTATATAAGGAGCATCCCTCCTTCAGTTAACACCAACTTCAGTTTTTCAGAAGTTCCATTTTTTCATTCCCTCTAGTTTTGGCTTAGCAACTCATGTGTTGAGTAGTCTTCGCCTTAGTCTGTTCTTACCTTACCTTGTAATCACTATCAAAACCTTCATGCATACTTGGTTTTGAAGTAGTAAGTTTTTATGTCTTGTATTTAGTTTCAAGTTTTCAATTAAAAAGTCAGTTTTATGCTTTTATATTATTATTTAGTTAATGTATTTTATGTTTTCCAATTAAACATATATTCTCCACTTCTGCTCGGTTTCTGCTCACACACACACACACACACACACTTTTTAGCTGCGGACGTCCGTACCGAATGTTCAGTACGGATTTTCCTTTTCCCCCACTTCCCGATCATATTTCACATCTTAACCGTTCAGTTTTTAGGTCTTAATGTATAGATCAACTGTGCAAAATTTCAGCCAATTTGGTGATCGTTAAGGCATCCAAAACTGTAATTTACCATTATAAATACGAACGGTTCCAGCTTGACAGATTCGGTCCGTTCGTGTAAATTACAGTTTAGGATGCCTTAACGATCATTAAATTGGCTGAAACTTTCCAGAAGTGATCTATACATTATGATCTAAAAACTGAACGGTTAAGATGTGAAAATGTGATCAGAAAGTGGTTGAAAACTGGAAATCTGTATCGAAATTTCGGTACGGACGTCCGCACATCAGCAAAGTCCTATATATATATATATACAAGTTTGTAGATATTGTACACATGTCACTTTAACCTAACCATGGTTAGTGACTTGATAACTTATAACCCTAGTTAGGTTATTTTTGTAACTATAGTTAGCTAACTCAAGTTACTTTTTGTTAACCATAGTTACTTATCAATTGTATATATAGGAGTTGAGAATGTTAGTTGAATCCATGGTTCATTCCACCACCAAACTTCTCTCTTTGTAAACACTTCCGTTTGATTTTGATCAATAAAAGCTTCCTATTTGTAAGTGGTATCAGAGCCTTCAAGCCTTTTCTATTCAAAGTCTAGTCTGTAAGTAGCTTTCAAGCTTCAGGCTTGAGGAAACTCAAGCATCCGAAGTTCATCCTTGTATATATTAAGTAAGTATCCTTACTATGTAAATTACTTTTGTTTATTACCTTGTTACTCTGCTCATCTATTGAGTTTAAATTTTGTTATAAAAAGATTTGTTACTGATATTTCATAGAGAAACCCATACTCTCTCGAAGCTCATATCCCTACATAGCCGTTTAAACCAAGTGGTGGTTGTCAGGCTTTTCTGGGAATCGGTCTTAAGCACCAGAGAGAACTGGTTTTAGGTACCATCTATGAAATATTAATGGCAAAACTTTTTGTAACAGAGCCTTTAGAATGTTTATATGATGAACAAAATTATGATCATACTTTACATATTCCAAAAAATTAATAATAAAGATATTTCTGTTCTTAGTAGTACTGTAAATTCTATATGTGATATGTTACATATGTTTTCAAAAAATCAAAAAACACATAATGAAAAAGTTGAACAACAACTTTCTAATCTAAGTAATACAACAAGCAAGATTGAACAAAAAATTCAATCTCTTGCTCAAATTGTGGACATAGATCTCAAAACAGAGACTAAAGGACAGATACAAGAATTAACTAAAACAGTTAATACTCTTATCTTACAACAAGATGAGATGAGTTACCCTGGAGATAACCAAATCCCCAGATTATTTTATGGAACAGAAGACATAATGGTTCTTCAAAACAAAGAACCAAAGCAAGATGAATATAATAACATAGTAGAAATTTTGGACTATTGGAAAACGATATATAAGGATCCACAATCAACAATTGAAGAAAGAAATCATATTCTAAACCAAATAAGAACAACTTGTTTGGAATACGAAGACTTGCTTTCTTATTTTAACTATGACATTAATATGTTGACTGATGATGAAACAACATCTTCAGAGTCACAAGAAGAAGAAAATGAAATGAATACATTAAGTCATGAAGACACAGATACAGAAGAAAAATCTTCTGACACACAAAAGAAAAGGAAGGCTAAAGAATCTCTTCCTGAGTTTAATAATCAAGAAGCTTTTGAAAAATACTTGAGAAACACTCAAGATGACACCTATGATGATTTTATTAAAACAACAAATTATGCTTCATCTTCTGGTGTCAAAAATGAACCTATGGACCAACCAAGTCCAAGTTATACTAGAAGAGATGATATGAATAAACAAACAGTGGCCCAAAACGGGACATATCTTGACTTAACTCATATACCTTTTAAAGATCAAGAAAGAACAATAGAAGATTGGGCACAATCCATGTCCATTCTTATAACCAATTATAAAAATGTATGGACAAAAGAAAGGTTCCTAGATTATATAGCAGCAACATTGCAAGAAGACACTTTGCAGTGGTTAAAATAATGGGAAGGATCCCCAGAAGGAAAATTACAAAAATTAAATTTATTAACCAATTTTAAAGACTTTGACTCAATACTACATGGCTTTACACAAATAATAAAAGAACATTTGTGTGGGGCAACAGATGAAAAAATCATCTATGAAGATGCTGACTATATATTGTCAAAGATAGAACTTTGCGATATATGTCGGTTTGAAGAATATGCTCAAATGTATAAAAAGTACTATTTTAAAGTGAGACCAGAGTCAAGCATATACTGGTTAACACAATTTTTTCATAAACTCCCAAACCCATGGGATGAATTAGCATTAAGAAGTTATCCCGACTTCTTAAACAGAATAAATAAAAATGATAATTTAGGTTTCAGAATTAACTTCATTCTGAGACTCATCACTGATAAATGTGTGGAAGTTAGAGCCAAAAAGCAGGTAAAAAACCAAATTAGCAACGATGCAAGAGGCAGAAAATGTTGCGATATTATACTTAGAGAAAATTGGAAAATAGGTTGCAGCCCACAACCAAGATCCTCTAAAAAGAGAAGATACAAATGGAAACCATTTAAAAAGAAAAAATTTTCAAAAAAGAAAAAGTATATTAGAAAGAAAAAACAAAAAGGAAAAAACCCTAAGCATAAAAAATGCCGATGTTATATCTGTAACGAAGAATGACATTATGCTCCAGAATGTCCTAAAAAAGGAAAGAATACAAAAAAGATGGTCAAGATGGTTGAAGAAAACAACCTAGAGATATTGTTCGGAGAAGAAATCTCTGACGATGAAGACATCCTTTATGAAATAGAAACTGAAAGTGATAGTTCAGATGAAGAAGAATTCATTTTTATGTTAAAAGAGCATATTGAAGAAAACGCTGAAGAAGAACTTCAGAATATAAAATTAAAAGACGTCATTGGTGAAGAAATAAGCTTTTCCAATGAACAGCTACAAAATTTAGAAAAAGCGAAATACGCTATAAATAAAGACGCTATTTATAAAAATTCAAGATTTCAAATATTTTCTCACAGAATATTTGAGCAATTCAGTGGAAACACCACAGCTCAATGTACTGAAGAAGGAACAATGGAAATCCCATTATTTGATAAAAGGAGAATAGAAAGATGGAGGAAAAAACATCCAGAAATAAGATATGTTCATATTGGTCTAATCCAGATCACTATAACTGCTTTATTTAGGCAAGGTTTAGATACACCAATACTTGCTGTAGTCTTTGATAAAAGACTGAATAATCCACTTCAGTCAATGATTGGAGGTATTCAATCTAACCTGGTCAATGGAATAGTTTGGTTTAACATCAAGCCAAATTATTTTGTATCTATAACAGATAGAAATATTGAAAATTCAATAAAAATAAAAATTCAGCTCAAAAACTTAAGCATGGATCACAACTCCCAGGATTTAGCAATCTAGTGGAGGACAGTTCATGAGCTAACAAGGCTCCCTCAAACATCTTTAAAAGAATTAGATAAAAATATTGTCGAATTATTTGAACCAAGACCATTCGACACAGAAATACAACCAACGTTATTATGTTGGAAAGACTTAGAAATACCAAAACAATGGTTATTTAATAACTTTGTAGGAGACAGTCTTAGTAGTAGCAAACCAGCTACTATAGAGTTTCAGGCTTCCGGAAACAATCTCTACTTTAGAGACAAAAGAACACAAAGCCATAAGTGGTTAGAACTTCCACGAAAATCAAGTGTGCAAGAAAATACGTCATTAATCATAAACAATGATGATGACAAGACAAAGGAAAAAGGAAAAAATAAAGAAGAAGAGGAAGAAGAAACTATTGCACTAAAACAAGTGCAAATCCCGATCATGCCGGGAACAAGTTATGAAAAAGAAAGAAATGAAAATAAATAAAGAAATAATAAATTTTTTTGAAATATATTACATTCCAAACGGGAATGAAGATATCCTCTTTGCCCCTAGCCAAGGGAAAAAGAGATACACCTATGTTTTAGGAGAATTTAAATTTGCAGGCTATAAACCATATAGTCTTTGTTCGTTAATAGATACAGGAGCAACAGTCTGTGCTTGCAGGCCTAATGCTCTACCATCAGAAAAATGGACATTAATGAAACACCCCATTAACGTCTCAGGTATAAAAGGAAAAGATATAAAAATTGAGCATAAAGCTAAAAAAGTAGCAATCTGGTTAAATGGTGTTAAATACATAATACCAAAGATTATAGCTTTTCCAGAAATGAATGGAGATGTGATATTAGGCAATAATTTTACGTTTGCCTATTATCCAATTCTGCTTGACATAGGGTACATCGCCCTTAATGTCAACAACCTTCATAGTAAAATACACAAAATTCCATTCCTACCACAACACAAATATAAGTGTCATAAAGGTTTCACGCCAAGCAAGCGTGGTGACCAAGATAAAGATAAAGAAGAAGAAGAAAACATTTTAAGTTCTACTATTGAAAATTTTATTATCAGAACTGATAATCAAGCAGTTCGTGACTTCCTTATCAATAAAAGAAATATTTTAGAAGGAAGAAGATTAAAATGGTATAATCATATTGCCATGTATACTTTTGAGGTAGAACATCTCAAAAGTTCTAATAATTTTCTTGCTGATTATTTGAGCAGGTATGGATAAAGGCAAGGAAATCATAGATCCGTCTAACACAGGATGGATTACCATTGCTAAAAAGGCAACATCTCAAAATGCTTCCAGTTCACAAAGGCCAACCTAGCCTCAGCAAAGGCCAAGCCAGCCTTATTTTCAGAACAAAGCTAAACCAGCTTATGTTTGCTATGTTGTCTTTGAAGGATTCCAAACAGGCGTCTTTCATAGTTGGGCAGAATGCTGTGCCGCTATAACCAGATATCGTGGGGCATATTGGAAAGGTTATACAAATGTTGATATTGCTGTGTTGGAATACCAAAAATATGTTGCAGCAAAATTAAGATGTCAAGTGCAAAAAACACAAGATATCACAACCCAATCATCTCAATCAGAGGTAAAGGATTTTTATAATCCAGGCCTTCCTGGAGAAATTTATAATTATGTAAATGGAGTATGGAAAGCCCATATTTCAGGAATCAAGAAGGACTTCCGAGTGCAGCTAACCCAGCTGTCAACTCAAATCTCAAATCTGGTAGCACAACTAGATGCTGAGAAGGTTAAAAATTTTAAATATAAACATGCCATCCTCCAAGCATTGAAACAAATAAATTGGAGTGAGGATTTTACGCTAGAAAAAATAACCAGTTTTCTCCAGTTATCAGAATTGTTGGATGATATTATTGACCCAACATTTGAACAAATTAAAAGGATCTGTCTTTTTGAAAAAGCAAGAAGTCATCTTCCTGGTCATCTTTTCTCTGATATTTATCTTAAAATTCATAATCATGAGCAGGTAATACAAGACTTGTTTATGGAGTATTCAGAATCCCTGAATATGAGAGAGTTTGATATTCCAAAGCTCAGTTTCATCATAAACCATGATGACTGGGAACTTGCAGCCATCGAATGGGGAATAGTTAATCAGATTATTTTCCAGAGCTTAAAAATTGATGAAATAAAAAATTTTCCTCAATTCATTAAAACAATGGTGTATCATGTAGCAAAAAGCTACAGACTCTCTAAATATTTGACTTTCAGTATTGTAAGTACAATCGGATGGAGAGAAAGAGAAAAGTTCTTCCAACCATACCAAATATGGTTGTTGACTGAAACAGAGGATCATCAAGTTAACCAAGCTATGGTCCCCAGAGAGGAAGTTAATAGGGTAATCAGCACCCTAAACTTAGAGCACTATGCAACTAAGTGTGGAGCTCAGCTGAAGCATGTTGCTGAAGAGGTCAGACAAAGTAATCTGCTTAAACTGACCGACGGAAGAAGAATCTTTGCCACTCATATGGCAAGCAGCTATCAGCCTAATCCTGAACAACAGAAGGAGGCAGAAGACCTTTTGGCTACCATAGCCACAGATGTCACACAACTTGACATCCCAATGATGAAGGCACACGAGATTGAAGATCTAGCATACATACAGTGCCCAGAAGAAGCCAATTCCAGCTCAAACCAGAGTTTGGGATTAGATGACGTGGGTTACCACAATCTGGAGAACGCTATGGAAGCATAGTGGACCCACACTGCATTACCGCCAGAACCGACAAGATAAAAAGTCTACAGTCGTTTCGAAGGCGGTAGAAGTTTGTAGATATTGTACACATGTCACTTTAACCTAACCATGGTTAGTGACTTGATAACTTATAACCCTAGTTAGGTTATTTTTGTAACTATAGTTAGCTAACTCAAGTTACTTTTTGTTAACCATAGTTACTTATCAATTGTATATATAGGAGTTGAGAATGTTAGTTGAATCCATGGTTCATTCCACCACCAAACTTCTCTCTTTGTAAACACTTCCGTTTGATTTTGATCAATAAAAGCTTCCTATTTGTAAGTGGTATCATATATATATATATATAGGACTTTGCTGATGTGCGGACGTCCGTACCGAAATTTCGATACAGATTTCCAGTTTTCAACCACTTTCTGATCACATTTTCACATCTTAACCGTTCAGTTTTTAGATCATAATGTATAGATCACTTCTGGAAAGTTTCAGCCAATTTAATGATCGTTAAGGCATCCTAAACTGTAATTTACACGAACGGACCGAATCTGTCAAGCTGGAACCGTTCGTATTTATAATGGTAAATTACAGTTTTGGATGCCTTACCGATCACCAAATTGGCTGAAATTTTGCACAGGTGATCTATACATTAAGACCTATATATATATATATATATATATATATATATATATATAGGACTTTGCTCAGGTGCGGATATCCGCACCTAAGAAAAACGTACGGATTTTCCATTTTTACCCACTTTCCGATCATATTTTTACATCTTAACCGTTCAGTTTTTAGATCCTAATGTATAGATCATCTCTGCAAAATTTCAGCCAATTTAGTGATCGTTAAGATATCTAAAACTGTAATTTAGATGAATTGACCGAATCTGTCGAACCGGAACCGTTCGTATTTATAATGGTATTGCAGTTTTGGATGCCTTAACGATCACCAAATTGACTGAAATTTTGCAGAGGTGATCTATACATTAGGACCTAAACACTGAACGGTTAAGATGTGAAAATGTGATCGAAAAATGGAGGAAAACCGGAAATCCGTACCGTGCGGACGATACGAACCTCCGCACCGTAGCCGAACTGTATATGTATGTATGTATATATATATATATATATATATATATATATATATATCTATGGTGTGACAAAAATGATGAATTAGTTCTCATGATGTTTTAAGGTCCTTCTTGACCAACCACATCCAAAAATAGAAAAAAAAAAAAAGAAAAAAAAATTGAGTATTCCATGAAAGTTCATGTACTACACCAAGACATTTTTCTAACACAAATCGGCCAACTTTGTAGCCCGACCAAAAGTACTTAGCATGCAGTGAGTAACGCTAATCTTGTGAAGCACAATTATCCCCCATATGATAGCACGCAGTGAATAAATCTAATTCATGATTAGGAACTCCTATCACCATAAGGAACAATATTATTAACTTACCATCATGTCTGTCTATAAGGGAGGGCATAGGAATAAAAGAAACGAAGGGGAAAAAAAAAACTCTTAATGCAATACTTTAAATTATGGAAATTACAAGGAAATCTAGCTAATAGGCTGTGTTTGTGTGATTGCACATCTGTATTGATTATCCGAGGACTAGATTTCCTTTTATGTACCAACGTCCTCAAAGAAAACATCGAAATAATTAACATCAATTTGAACAATCCATGAAATTAAACTTTATAAGTAACGATTACAAGCAGCAAAAGCTAGCCCAGATGAAATAAAAGAAGAGAAATGAAATAAAAATAATTATAGTTCTTAGAACCACAATTAGCCCGACTTATTCAACTAATTCAAAGAAACAGCAATTTAATGAAGATGCGATGAAAACTAAACATTTCCACCCACAATGTCCATAACATTAACTAATCAAGCCACATTATGCTTTCTCTATCAAAGGTTCTCTAAGTCCATCAACAAATAGACCATAAGCATTGCCATCGTCCTTCTTGCAGGTAGAGGAATCAAAATGAGTACTCACCTCAGAAATTTTCTTCAGGAACTGATCAAGCTCTAAGCCACCGTACCTCTTCTCATTCTTCTGAAGCAAATTGAGTATTTCTTTGAAGAACTCAACATCACATGGCAACACTATCCCTCCACTGATCTTGAACCCAAATTCCTCTCTGGATTTGTCAAGAAGAGCCACAAATATCGGATATTTGAGGAATCGGGTAGGAATCAAGAATCGGATTCGGTCCCATCCAACATAAACAGGAAGAAAGCCAGAGGGAGTGGGGTTGGATTTGCCATTGACGCTTATGACCTTCCATAGCCTCATCACTTGTTTGAGTTGGATGGCTTGCCGGATTGTTTTGGAACTTTTCGTGCAGGTTGCCATGGGGAAATAATGAAGATACAAGAAGGTGATTTGCAATCCAAATCCTTTACAAAAAATGCTTGAATGTTTAAGGATTGCCTAGAGGATGACGGAAATAGAATCCGAATATTTATGTTGGTAAAACTCAGGAAAGTGAAAATTTATAATGTTTCCAAAATGACTTCATTGCATGGAAATATCCATGCACATATTAATTACATTTAAGTTTGAATAGACTTTAGAGTAATGCAAGCTTAGCATTCAGTTGGTCAAGACACAAATGCCAAAATAACTGTCACCCTATTAAATGTTGATATTTGATTGGGCTAACCATACCCAATTTTTTTTTTATACGATAACCATACCCAATTTATATTTCATGGTGTATCCCCGAAAATGAGTACACAAAGAAGAGGATTAGAAATTTGAATTTATCATAGAGTTTGTGGCTTTAGAGGATAAATAGTACTATTCATCTCTATATTCAGAAAACGAAGCTTCAATACCGGCCAAACCTCTCTTCGAACAATGTTTGATATACTAAAACCCATGATCTTACGACAATGCAATATATATGCATGCTATATGCGTCTCTTAGTGCAACAATATTGTGATCGTTTATGTTAAATTATTTATATATTTTTGGAGATCAATCACTATTCATATACTTTTAATTACTCAATAGCCCTACTTTCTTTTAACCATTTATGTGAGACCTACTAGAGGAATGCTAACAACATTTCCCTCTAACTTTTCCCTTTCTACTTTTCTTATTCATTGCATGCCATGTGTATTCCATTATCAAAAAAATTCAAATAATTAATATAATTAATGGATAAGTTTTCACTTCCCCTCTTTACCTTTATTTAATTTCACATGTATTTAATTAAATAATTAATTTTAGCTTTTCAACTTTTTTCTTTTCTTTCGTGAATCCTTTTTATTTGCAATTTATATTCTCTTGTGGGTTTACATACATAAATGCGTACATATTGCAAATATGTATATGTATGTATATATATTTAAGAACATACTTCAAATTTTTTTCCCAAAAAGAAAAAAGACAGAATTGAAACAAAAAAAAAAATAGCCAACGTTTGCTTTACTTATATACATATATCAAAGAGAATGTTAAAAAAAAAAATAAAACATTTGCAGCTGCCATATTAGTGAGCTTTATCATCTTATTTTTTGTTCTTTTTCTTTTCTTTTTGGCTTTTGTGGGTTTTATATAATAAAAAAAAAGATGTTAAAAAAGTCTCAGTATTATGGAACATAAATAAAAGAAAAATTTTCGTTGAAGAATTTAGGAAATATAAGAAATGAAAAAAATTGTTAGAAAAACAAAAGAGTTAAAAGCTTTTTATTTTTATTTTTTTATTGTTCATATTAATAAAGAGCATTTAGTAAGACCAAACATAAACAAGGGTAAAACATGGAATGAAATTAGTTGTTTTTTCAAGGTAGTAAATACATAGATTGTAATCATAAATGAATCCACATGGCATGCAATGAATGGGGAAGGTAGAAAAAAAAGGTTGGAGGGGAAGGTTGCTAGCATTCCTCGACCTACTATACATGAGAGAGTTTAATTAGTACGGAGTTAAAAAATAATTTATATTATTGCCAATAACTGATTGTTAATTTAGTGGAGTCTCACTTCTCTTTTATTTTGTCTCGCAAACACAATGCAAGCATAAAAGGAGGTCAGCCAATTTTTTTTTTTTTACCTATTTTCATTCAACCTCATCTCTGAGTTGTTTCTAAACCATTTTCTTAAAAATACATTATCCGACCTAGCTCTGCTAGGGTTTACTCGACAACTTCCGTCTTCGATAAATTCTTCATCATGGTTCTTGGTGATGCTACTGCGGCTAGGAGGTGAGCGGGGATCTTCTCCTTTATCTTTTTCTGGTTGGCCTGAGGACTGTGGCGGCGGTGTTTTCCGTCGATGTGTTTCCTTGAATTGTTGGTACTGTTTGTTCCTCTTTTTGGGTGTTGCTCTGATCTCTAGATGGAGTGCTTTGCTTCCAGTGCCGGTTAAGGCACGGCCTTCTTTGGTTACTGGGGTGGGGGTAGATAGATGTGTTCTTGATTCAGTTTCGGGTCAAAGGACCACCACGGCGAAGTCCTTATCCCTGGTGTTTGGCTTGGTATTGGGATCGTCTCTTGAGCACCAGATCGGGATCGGCTCCTGCTGTAGATTTTGGGTGCGGGAGTGGCTTCTATCCTTGACGGCTGGTATGTTCGGGTCGGGATCGAGATTGGGGTCGGGCGGGATCAGACATGCATGTTTGATTTGGGTTCATGATTATGTCCTACTCCGGAGCACCGGTGGTGGAAGTGAAGGCCTGATTAGGCCTTTCGGGATTGATGTTGTGGGCTGGTCTCGGCTTACTAAGGTGGTCGCCGGCGGAGGTAAGGTTGCTTGTGGATGCAGCCAGAATTTCAGCAGTGGCTATGCATTGTCATGTGCTAGGGTTTTACCCAACTAGGCTGTTATGGATGTGGGAGCGGGTTGTCATGCCAGATTTGCAGCTGGAATTGACGATGGAGGTGAGGCCGATGGTGGCGGCTTTGCAAGGTCTGCGGTCGTCGATCAGACGTACTAGAGTTTCCCTAGGTTCTAGTTTTTGGGCTCTTGGTTGGGGCTTGGGCCTTTTTGGGGGCAGGAAGTTGCGTAAAGTTGGTGGAGATGTTGGGAATGCAAGCGCGGCATCCTCAACAAGTAATTTTTAATTTAACAAATTACATATAAATTATTGACAAAAGATGACTTAACAAATACATAATCTAAAGATTGAATTAAACATATAAGGACTAAATCTTACAAATAAGGACAATGTACTCTCCATTTGCCACATGTCATGAGTTCATTTACTTTTTTACCCTTAACTACTATTTTTGACTTCTAATCTCTTTATAAGGATTAAATCTTTATAAATAAGAACAATATGATCTCCACTTGCCACATGTCATGAGTTAATTACTTTTTAACCCTTAACTACTTCTTTTAACTTCTAATCTCCTTATGTTACTTCTTTTTTAGAATAATCTATGTTACTGTTTTTTTTTTACTGAGAATAATCCATTTATATTACTTTTTTTTCCCTGAGACTAATCCGTTTATGTTACTTTTATTTTTATTTTTTATAAAATAATCCATTTATGTTACATCACAAAACTTCACTCTGCTACTACACTCGTCCAATCCTGCTACTACCCTCGCTGCACTCATACTCGTCTAGTTCTGCTATTGCACTCGTCCAATCCCGCTACTGCACTCATACTCATCCAGTTATGCTACTGCACTTGTACTCGTGTTCTGCTACTGCACTCATCATCGCCTAATCTTGCTACTGCACTCGTCATCGCCTAATCCTGCTACTGCACTCATACTCGTCAACTTCTGCTACTGCACTCGTCCACCCCTAATCCTGCTACTGCACTCGTCCATGCCTAATCCTGCTACTGCACTCGTCCAATCCTGCTACTGCACTCATACTCGTCCAGTTCTACTACTGCACTTGTACTCGTGTTCTGCAACATTTTCTTTTTCTTAATAACACATAACTACATTGTTGAACTATGCTCAATAGGTTCAAATGCAACCGAAAAAAAGCATGAATTGTGTGCATAATATAACAAGTAATAGCAGTAGCATGAGCAATTAGATTTGTCAATCCATGAATGAAATTGAAGCATCCAATTGAATCTTGGGTAGCAGAAGCAGTAGCAGTAGCAGGAGTAGGAGCAGCAGAAGCAGTAACAGGAACAGTAGCAATAGCAAAATTTAGATTTTCAAGGCACATATAGAAATAGGTAAATACCCAATGCCTATTCTGCACCATCTTTTCAAATACCTTAAGACTATAGTAATTAACAATGATTCTACTATGCCAAAAAAAAAAAACCACCAAATTGTGAACCATACTATACAAATTTGTGAGGGATATGTAAATCCCTTCTTGTCCCACCATCCAGGGGCTTATTAGTTTATTGCTCATGTTAGTGCACGTAATCCTTTCCTTCTTCACCTATTTGACACCTAATCCTCCACACTGATACCATCTCCTTCTTCACGTTTGAAGATCCTTCTTCGTTTTCAAGACCATCTCTAATTAATACTTCTACTTTAGAAGGAAACAAAGATGAAAAGCCACGATGAAAAGCCACGACTACCTTGCTGATTCACTTGATTCTGCTAAGCTTTACCTTGTTCCTGCTCCTACCATTTTCCCAGTCTGCAGCTGTTAAGTATTGCGGTCAGTCTCTTTCACTTTGATTTCTTTCTAACATTTTTCTTTGTTCCTTTTCTAGTATTTTCACCTCCATTTTGGTCTCGGTGCTTTTGCGAACCAGCCTTTGATTCTCAACAGGGTTTCAGCATAGGCTTTCCGGCGGCATATCGGATTGTCCTATGGAACTTGTGCTTCTTCCTCTTCTCTCTGTACCTCATCACCTCGCAATCCACTTTGCTTAGCTAAGTCATCGTCACCGGAGTAGCGGTTAAGCCAGATTCCACGCCGTTGTGGTTCACATTTCGGATGAATGGATATGAAATGCCATGAATTTCTGTCGAGGACAACTTCCACATCAAAAGAGGATAACGAGACCTAAAAATCAAAATATTAAACTGCAAAATCAGTATAGAAAATCCAAAAATTCTTTCAAGCAAGAACAAAAATGAGCATAATGCTCGTTTTGGGGCATTGGGGTTTCTGTTTTGGTGTTCTAGACTTCGAGTTTTCGTTTTGGAGATTGGGTATTAAGGCAATGGGCGTAAATTTTGATAAAACTCGGGTATTTTGGTAATTTTACATTAAGATTGGGAGTCAGGCCTGCATCATTTAGCTTTTGGGATTGGGCTCATGTCCTTATTTGTGTAAATCTTTTTGAAAGTGAGTTTTCTGTATTTATATCTTTGGTCATGTGCTACTATGTAATTTTCTATTTTTAATTTTCTTTTGGGTCTCAAAATCTAGTTTGCTCCGCTGTTACATTTATTTAACTTACTTCTAAGTTTCTAAGTTTTGTTAGAATAAAGGTGCGTAAACTTTCTTAAAAGGTGGGTGTACCTGGGAGTACAAGATTCTGTTTCTTAGAATAGGTTATTTGTATGTCCTAAAAGACTGCTCTTTCTGTCGGCCCCTCAAGGGTGTGTTGTTTCTTGTACTGCTTGCTGAATTATAAAATTGGCTGGGAAAAAAAATCATTTATTTTAGTGGCATGAATAATACACACACAGAGTCCTTCTCAGGTAAGAATATCCTTACCTAAGCTAAGGAACAGATTTCCTTATTTGACTCACTTTTCGATCACATATTCACATTTTAACAGTTCTGTTTTTAGGTCCTAATGTATAGATCACTTTTACAAATTTTCAGTTAAATTGATGATCGTTAAGGTTTCAAACTCGATTAAATTAATAAATGAACCGAATCTGTCTAACAGGAACAATTTGTGTTCATAATTGTAAATTGCAGTTTTGAATACCTTAACGATCATCAATTTGACTGAAAATTTGCATAGATGATCTATACATTAGGACCTAAAAACTAAACGGATTTTGTTAAATTCATTTTATTCATTTTGTTAATTGTAAGAGGATTGGAACAGTAGTCCTAACCTACCTTCACAACTTGGACTAATAACCACTAATCTAATATATAATTGATGATAGTTACTAATTTTGGGTTGATTAATCTAGGTGTGCTCGCCTAATACTCTCTTGTATCTTGTTGAGAGCTGAAAACCGATAACTATATTGACCAGAGCGTTCGGAGAGAGTTCATGACAATTAATTAAGAATAACCATCGGAGAGAGTTCAAGAAAGTCGATCACGACAAAGATGATAACAAGACGTCAAGAATAGAAACAACAAAGAACAATTAATTAATTAAATAATTAATTAATTAATTATATATATATATATATATATTAACATCCTATATTCCTATATATCCAACCATGCACCTTTTTTCCCATTTTGTTTTTCTCTACTCTTTTTTCGGTGGCATTGTATGTGGAGTCTCGATCCAACTGAATATAACTAAGCTACGGCGCTCTCAACTCAACTATAATTTTGTCGTGTTTTTCGCTTCGTTTCTTATACGAAGGAGGCAGGAACTGCAGAAACGAAGTTCAGATAAGTGCTTGGCAAAATATAGTAAAATAACCCATCTCGAGTCATATGAATGAACAGATCGAGGTCTAATTGGTGTATCGATGTATCCAAAGCCTATCTAATTAACAAGAATCAGCTAGGGAAGAATTAACTGGAGTGGATCGAAACGATATAAGTTAAAAGATCGAGCTAGGAGGAGTACGTGGAAACAACAAAAGTTAAGAGAGTACAAAAGTTATTCCACTTTGTACTATAACACAATTGTTATGATCGATCGTTCGAGCTCTCCTGTGCCATATCCACTCTAACCGGTCTGAAATGCAGATACAACACCAACGTCGTATTTTAATTAGAATAAAGGGTTCGTAGAGAATCTGATTATCGAAATTAAATATTGCCATATTGGATTATTACTGGATGACGAGTACGAATTTGGATCTCATCTGATCTGTTTTTAATCTAGAATTCCAATTCGGAAGGTTTAACTGTCTTACCTTCTTCTCCAAAATAATTAGGAGTGAAATTACCTGACTCTAGGAAGTTTGAAACAGATAAAAAATGCAACTTCTGCACTTTTAGATTTACGGTTTAGGTTTTAGAAACTTCAAATTCAGGTAAAGCTCTATATCTTGACTTCTGTTTTTGACAATTTAGCGTTTAGATATATAAATTCAGGTACAAGTCTCAAAAACTATCTTTCACCTTTTTCTTTTATTATCATACAACTGTTGTCCATTAATTGAACTCACGACATCTCACTCAAAAATAATTACTTCACTAAACTAAATAATCGTGAGCAATTATACTTTGACTTACCGAAGTAATAAAAAATAGTAGATTTTTTATATAACTTTTACATAATTACATATCTTGAAAATACGTAGCTAGACTCATTTAGATAAGTGGATATAAAATATGGGGTCGGTAATGTGATCCCTAAAAACGTTCAATACTTCTATACAAATTGTGGTTGGGAATGTCCGTAATCTGTATAAATGTGGTACAACAAGTTTAACTACGTACGCTTATGTGTGGCTGTCACATAAATTATACCATATATAACAAATCAAACCTCTAATCCTTAACCATAATTAAGTAGTCCATATTATCAATGGCCGCCAAGATTTACAACAGCACGTGGACAAATTGCCAAAAATAGAGAAAGCCGGTCGAGTTGTAAGGCGGAGCACTCAACACCTATGGACTTTGTATATATAAATATGGATTTGATCCCAGCTTCATAATCAAACCACAAACCAACAATGAAAACATGATCGGGTCCTCTCTACTACAAACACAATCTTCGTTCGCAGAGAAAGAGTTTTCTCCTCCATATTTGTACAAAGGTTGAGCTTTTTCTCTGCGATATAGATCAGACCCACAAAATCCATGTTTTCTGTTTGTCTGCAGATTGAATTTTTTTTCTATTAATTCTCTAGGTGAAATACTATAGCTATATATGATTAATCAGCATGAAACCCTTTGCATGCATGAACTTAGCCATTCAAAGCCATTAATCCATCATCAACATCAGCTTCATCACATTCATCGCCATCGAAACTACAACATGAAGCAGCAGCTGATAAGGCACATTGGCGCGTGGCCAAAGAACAGCATTCACCGGCTATCGCTTTGGTTTCCTCCAAACCACAAACATCCAGTTGTTTCCGGGGGACTCTTAGACTCCGGTGAGAACTCTGCAGAATCGTTGCTGGCCGGAGAGTTGTCTGATGGCCACCGGGCCTCGGTGCAAGTTCCGAAAGGGTTCATTGCAGTATACGTAGGCCCCGAGCTTCGCAGGTTTGTGATTCCCATGAGTTGCTTGTCGTCGCCAGATTTTAGGGTTTTGATGGATAGGGTGGAAGACGAGTATGGATTTGAGCAAGAAGGTGCACTTAGAATTCCTTGTGATGAAGAAGATTTTGAGCATATTTTGGTCAGGTGTCTGTCAAACCAAAAGAAGAATGATAAGAAAAACAGAAAACCGGTTTTAATTAATTAGTTTAAATTCAAATTGTTTACCTCTTTTTTTGTTTAATCAATCCTTCTCCTATATATATTTTAGGCAGAAGCAGAATGTGTACATAGCAATTCGTTCAAGGAAATTATCTCCCATTTACTTGGTATACATTTTTTTTTTTTTTTTGGGGGTGGGGTGCGGCGGCGGGCGGCGGAGGTTTACTTGATATTCTTGGATAGATTGGTTTGGGTTTGATGAATCATGTCATTTATATATGATTAGGGTGGTTTCTATCGATCCATGATGTAATCCTCTTCTTCTCCAGTTGCCAGCAAGTTAATTAGTTAACCATTATTGGAATGACGGCACATGTATGTAATTTTATAATTTTTATTTTTATCTTGGCCAAGAGCACATGCATGTAATCAGATTTTACAGGAAACTTTAGCTTTGTGATGTTTTTTATATAATTAACCAAAATTAGCAGTGTTCTGAGTAGACGAACTAGTTTCGCTATGAGCCTATGACCGATACTTCGTAATTAAGAACGATGTTTAAACTTTAAATGAACTGAAAAACAGACAATTTGATCATGACACTTATAATTCATAATCTAACTAACATAGCAGTTTTCATACATGTTCAATTTCATGTAATATTTATAACTTTGAGGACTCATGTCACCACTTCGAACGACTCATGTGATAACTAGAAATAAAATTCATCAAGGTAAATAAGGTCCTCATTAGAGTAAATTAAATTCTCATTTGAGTAAATAAATATTTAAATTAATAATTATATGTATGTCATTTGTTAACATATTGTGAAAATTTCCAATATGAGAAAGCCATTTCGACTCCATATTAATCTATACTTATGGATTGGATTGCTTGTTGAAATCGTTAGTTCTGTTTGCTGGATTGGCTGTTTCAATTCCAAATTTGAGTTGGACTTGATCCAGTAGATCGATAAGCTAATAAGGCGGCTGACTTAGTTGCCTCTCTAGCTTACAAGAGGATGTGCCCTCAGGACTGGGTTCTGAATCTTCCTTCCTCTTTGCTAATAAGGTGGCTGAGTTATTAGTTCAAGGATCTTCTTTCCTTATTTGTATTGTTTTTATTTTTTAAGAGAAACATAAGCAGGTTCCATCAATAATACCAAACCACCTTACTAGGTTGAGACCTGAGGGTTTCAAAAAATCCTCATATTACAAATCGAGGTTCAATTGCTCAAAGACAGATCAAAGAAAGAAAAAAACTAAAACTAAAGTTAAAAAACAAATGCGGAAAAGAAAACAAACTATGCCTACACAACCTTATATCAAAGCAATTGTCTTGAAACCGTGACACCTAACGACTTTCATGGTGTACATCGCGGCATCCAACACAGGAAACAACTTCAACCTGAGACCACATAGGGCTATGCCGTGCCCCAAAAGCCCACAACAAGCCAGATCCAAAAGAAAAAAAAAGGAAAAACAGAGCGGACTAGCCCAACTAGGTTACACTGCTATAGCCCGGGTGGTTGAGGCCCAATGGCCCAAAACCCACCTCCCACACCCTGCATGTCCTCCCAAATCGGACTGAAAGAGCCTTCGAGAGAGCAGCATTATGTCACTAATCCGGTGGCCAGCCTCAATCCTCCACAATTGCAGTAGTCTAGGGAGGAAGCTCCTTGGACCCTGACCTGGAGAACAACAAAATGGTCAAAAAAGCCTCTTCAGAGCCGCCTCAAAGTAGACCGTCCCCCCTTGAGAAACGTTATTGTCACACCACCACAATCGACGCCTTAGTACCAGATCCGCTACACCCAAATGAGAAGCTTCCGGATTGAAGCGATTGCATAGAAACAAACCACCGTCGCCGTACAGAACCACCGCAGCCACATGCAATCACACTGATCTGCGCTACTATCATGCTCATCGCCTCACACCTCCCTCTCCCTGGAGCGCGTCATTGCCTAGTTCAAGGAACGAAGGTTCACTGCCTCCACGAACACGAAACTCTAAATTTCGTCCTTTCAACGTCACTCCAAAATCCTCGGAGGCCTTCCTACTTTCGATAATTAGTCTCTGATTAGAGCCTTATCTTTAATTTCTTTTGTTCTTTTTAATGAAGTTTCTTTATCAAAAAAAAAAAATGTATCACATATATAAACGAATAGATATGAGTGTGTATATGCTTAATTTACTATAACGAGCAGACAAATTCCCTAAAAATGTTTGACTGAGTGTGAATAGTATTAGGATAGGTGATCTCGTAATAGTCGACCAATACTTTACCGGAACAAAAAAAATAAAATAAAAAAATTATGAGGCTTCCAAGTGCTCATTAAACATTTTTAGGGAATATGTCTGCTCGTTATAAAAAAATAACACCAAGTGGTACCTGAAAAAAAAATAAAATAAAAAAATTATGAGGTTTCATGGTTGAGGTTTTACTTTCTCTTTTTATTATTTTGGAGATTTGAAGAGCAATTTTGTTTTTTAATAGGAGAACTGGAGTTGCATGTGAGCTTTAATAGATGAAGCTAGAAATTTCAGTGTCATGACCAGTTCTGGCAGGAGAAGGATAACATAAAATGTCCATAACTTGAGTGCATCATTATAACACTAATATATTTTATAAAAAAAGGCTACTTGCTTAAATTCCCAGTACAGTACTTTTGCATATTTGAACAATTAAGATGATGGGAAAAAATATAAGATCAAGTGCAAGATTTGAACTTTTGAAGGTTTGTTAAGACCCATAACTAATGAAATAGAAAGTCATCAAAGCAGTTAACCCTCTCTTACCAACATAGAAAAGCAGTCAACCCTCATGAGCCAGTAATATTTTTCACACATATATAGATAAATATAACTCAACCACTCTTATTAACACTGCATTCAAAGCAGTTAACACCAAGAGCATTGAGTATACCATCATGCCTAATTTTATTTTCTTTTACAAACAAAATAGTATTATTCATTTATTTGATTCCTCATTTTTCAGGTACCACTTGGTGTTATTCTCTGCCCTCTTTTGGCTTAGAGTCAAGTTTTAGAAATGTTTCTTTGGTTAATTTCTTCTCATGTGCTAGTAAAATAAAAATGATACAACTTGCTCAATGATGAAAACTTCAGGTCCCTTGTAGTAAAATGGTGGTAGATACAATTACATCACTTGGATCATAATAAATGATATCCAGGAAGTAACTAATACCTTGCAGAACATGAAGTAGTCTAGCTTATTAATTCAACTCTAAGTCTTCCTCTAATTAATCACACTCTGCTCTCTTTCCATTACATTATCCTTCACAAAATAAAGCAAAAGAAAGAAGAAAAAGATGGTGATGATCCAACAGATCAAAATCAAGTGTATGTATACATGATCCATCACCTACACATTTGGGGATGATGAGAAGGTGTAAGCTCACAATCTGATGGAGATGAGCAAGAACCAATCGTGTCATTCTCTGCATTGAATCCAAACTCATGCAAGAAGAAGACTTCCCTTTTCTCTTCAACCACCTTCAAGATCTTCTCAAACACTGACACCTCACATGGAATCTTGAGCACACCCGCTTGCTGGAATCCGAACTCCTCCTCGGCTTCCCGGAGAAGTATCCGAAATGCTTGGTGGCCCAAGTACTCTGTTGGGATGATAAACCTCTTGAGTTCCTTCCCGACACAAATGGCGAGAAACCCTTTTGGGACGACGTCGCTCTGATTAGCCGCGGAGACATCTGTGAAGGACAGTGTTCTCTTGAGGAACTTGATGCCTCTGCTGCCATTGCTGCTTGGAGTAGTAGTGCTGGTTGTGATGGTTGATGATGAATTGGTAATGGCGGTAGTGTTGTTCTTAGGGGCATTTGCTAGCTTTTTCCACTTCTTGAGGATTTGTTGGAGCCTAACAATCTCTCTGATCTTGTTAGACTTCTTGGAATCCATTGAAGTAGAAAATATGCTTCAGGGCGAGTTTTGTTTGTTCTTTTCTGTGTGTTTGTGTAAACTCTCAAGCAGGTGGCAGGTATTTAAAGAAGTTGGGAGAGGCTTAGAGGGCTGAATTAATTGCTTGCAATATTATAAATTTTCTTTGGTTTATAATTTAATTTATATTCATCATTAATTTCGGGTACGTCGGTTGCAGCTGGTGCAACTGCCTCAGAAAGGATCATCGATCATGATCAAGGTCTTTTGTTGTTTAATCCCAAGGTACCCCTAGGACCTAGCTAGTCTCCAAGATTTATGAAGCCTGACTTTCTTGGTTTTTGCATTCCCATTTACTGCCCTCTCTCTCTCTCTCTCTCTCTCTCCCCAAACCCCCTCCCCCCTCTCTGTGTTCCCCCGCCCCCCTAATTGCGCCAATTGCGCCAAAAGTGAGTTGTTTCCTTCCACTACTGAGTACCGACAATTCTAGTTCTAAGAAAAAATTTCACCAAATTCGATTATAACATTTTCTCCCGGCCTACTGATCAAGTAAAACACTGTCACCTTATTTAGTTAATAAATTTAATTTAATAAAGAAAATTATTAAGTAAAACTAAATCACATCACTAATTCAGCTGATTGAAAATATATGAAATGGAATAACATACTTCACTCAATTATTTGAGTAGATTAATGAACTCATATTTCAATGGTTGAACTATACGTTCATGGCATTGATTAAATAGAATTCTACAGTGCTCCACATAATCTAGTTTTTTTATTTTCTTTTGCTAACACACCACCTAAAAGCTCGATTTACTAATATCCAAATGGAACCCTCGGACTCCTAGATTATATATTGTGTCCATTTTATAAATTGTTATCCACAGTCGTCCATTTACTTGGACGATGCCTATTTAGTTTAAATATTGTGAAAAGAAACGGAAAAAAGAGTGGAACACAAAATCAGCATTGTAAATAAAAATATCGTTAGATTGATAACTAGGGGGTGAATGACTGGCTATCCGTTTACACAGAATGTGGTTTAACCAACCAATCTGCATATCAATAAGTTAGTTTTCCATTTATGTTCATGTTTGGATGTCAGAATAATTTGGCAAGATGTGTTTTTAAATTGCAATTGGGTTAATAAGGCAACTGCATGCATTAACAGTTGAAATCCACAAGGCATCCAAAGTGCTCGATCATCAGAACTATTATATAACTCTCCCAGCCCTCTGTCTTGATATCCGTACATGATGCCTAGTTATTGTTATTAATCCAGTTGCTACTTTGTTTATAAGGTTTTGAGATGCTAAGAAGATCGTGGAAGATGGCATCAAGAAATTCCATGTGAAACTCCCTTATTATAGTCGAGAAGTTAAGAGATAAATAATCTAACCATAAAAATAACAATTAGCCCGCAAGTCGACACCTAAGTACAGTATATATAGAGAGAGAGAACATGGAAGTCTTTTTCATTCTACGCACCATATGATCGATCATTAATTCATTATCGTTTTTCTAATCGTTTGACTAACCCTGAATTAATTAAATGACTAGTTGTGGTGTGTTGATGGAGATACAAGAAACTAACTATTTCTTCATATTTTAAGATGGGAAACCATCAGTTGCAAGATACTAGCTCGTTATAAAGTACATTGTAGTCTATTTTAAGTTTAGGGTTTAGAAGTTAGGATTATGGTTATCATATGCATGCATGATTCAAGTGTTTTTATATTTTTAACTTTGGGGCTTAATGCAAGATTCGTAGGAGTCCCTGATTGTGGAGGGTTTTTCTGTTTTCCATTTGTACTTACACTTATTGGTTAAGAACCAGAATAGGAATTGTGTTTTAAAGGGTATTTCCGATCATACGTGCTGGATTAATTGGCGTAGTTGACTACTCTGGATAGTGTAACTCGACCCTTAGCCCATGAGGACATGATTGCTGTGTTGCAAAATTTCTCCACCCCGCCTTGTGCTGCAAATCAGTGAAAGAAAGTCCCTAAATTCAAGTCACCAGTGTGATGTGGACCAAAAATCTTCCAACGACCAGGTAAGATATTCAATTTAAACACGATGCTAAGCAGTAAGGTTATATATACAACTCTAACCCCGGCTTCAAGTTTAAGTATGCTTCAACTTTGTGTTTGGCCCTAACTTGTTATTTTCGCATAATTATATCTCAAGTCTATTAGATCTGTAATCTTCATGTTAGTTTCTATTATTTTTTTCTGGAATAAAATTCCTTTCTAGCTACCATTGAAGTGCACTAAAAGAAAATTTATATTTTCGAGCTATGTATATCTGTATCAATCTAAACTACACATTTTTTTAAAAAGGTATAAATCAAAATGAATATTGTTCTCAATAATCATATACAGAAACATGCATCAATATACAAATTATTGGACGTCCTTAAGTTTATTATTATTTTCCTTTATAAACAAGAGGGGGTCGAAACTGTGGGTTACTTGGCATCAGTATCCATATAATGCAATAGAAAGCAATAATACACTCTAATTATTTGGTCAAAGGTCAAATGAGATGGGACAAATCGTACAATTAGATGTAAGGGTTTCTTTAATTGGTTACTATCTCCATAAGTCTGTAGTTTTCTTTCATTAACTAACCATTACATGATTCCAAAGCACATGATGGAGCTCTCTTAAGAGCAAAAAGTACGTACTTTAATTAGATTAATAATTCTGGGTTCTCTAAAATGTTTGGTGTAATCTTGTAGCTTTTTCTAGTTTCTATATATGGTCACATGAGTCCCCTTGCAGCTTTGCCAATGGACATATATAAGTTAAACAAAGAAATCATATAATTAATAAATAAATAAATACAAGATCCTCTTTGTGTATGTGTGAAAACAAGTACCCCAGGTTAGTACTTAGTACTAATGTTGGTTTTTAGGTGACTACTGAATGGCTAATCATGTTCAATAAATGCTATAGCATACTGGGTGCTTTAACTATTCCATAATTTTTGGGAATTAGTGATAGTAAGTAGAACGTACACGAGTTCAGGGTTAGATGAGACTACGTAATGTAGTGAGCGTCGACAATGCTGTCTAGGTTAGAAGAGAGAAATGGTTAAACAAGAGCTAGCGGAGTTTCTACATTATATTAGTTATATAATTTGAAAGCTTAGTTAACTACAGTTAACTAGAGATGCTCTTATGATCCATGTAGTTCCACATGTAACTGCTGTAAGAACGAAAAATATTTAAACTTCACGTGTACACATGTTACCGAGTTAAATAGCAGCCTAGCCGCTCAAATTAGGGTTTGATGGTTGGGAAAAATTCAAAGTTACACGTACACATGTTGATATTCACTTCTATTTAGCCACTCAATTAGTCAATTAGGTGTTTTGACCAGAAAATTTCAATATGAGTTTGTGTCTCTCTTTTCCTCTTTTTTTTTTTTCTGTTTTTTGTTTTTGTTTTTATTTCTATGCTCATAGGTAGTTAAAATCAAATAAGATTAGCATTTTCGTGATAGTCATCGAGGGATGCGAGATCCATGCAACGCCTATATATATATAGGAATTTTCTCAGGTGCAGATGTCCGTATCGAAATTTCGGTATGGATTTCCAGTTTTCACCCACTTTTCGATTCCATATTTTAATCCTAACCGTTCAGTTTTTAGATCTTAATATATATATCATCCCTGTAAAATTTCAGCCAATTTGGTGATCGTTAAGGCATCCAAAACTATAATTTACACGAACGAACCGAATCTGTCAAACCGGAACCGTTCGTGTACATTGTTGTAAATTGCAGTTTTAGATGCTTTAAATCACCAAATTTGCTGAAATTTTACAGATGTGATCTATACATTAGGACCTAAAAACTGAACGGTTAAGATGTAAAAATGTGATCGAAAAGTTGGGGAAAACCGAAAATCCGTACCGAACCTTCGGTACGGACGTCCGCAGCCAAGGACTATATATATATATATATATATATATATATATATTAGAGTCCAATCTAAACAAAATTCTACCATAACTAAGTTAACATGGAAGAGTTAGAAGGGTAGGATGAATTCATCTTATATTTGACATATAAATAATTACATTAAATCGTTGCTCAATCACAAGCAACTACTATCTTTTCTCTATTATTATTACATGTGATTACTCATGTATTTGTTAACTTTGGTATATATAAATAGAGATGCAGGAGAGATATATAATCGGCATTCTAAACTAATAAGCTTAGCTTCTTGCATTGTTAATACTTAATATGTGAGTGCATGTAGATTATATGTCCGAAGTCCTATTTTAAATATCTCATCCCTAATCTCATTTCGATAAAAGATATATTTCTGCCCCCTAAATAATTACATAAGTACTGTTCATTGTGAGAGCTCCAATATGCATGTGAGATTGCATGCATGAAATTATGGGCAAGAAGAGGTGCATCTCTCCTAGTACTGAGAATTGAAAAATGAATTAGGGGCTAGGGTCAGGTTTTTTCTCACTGCCTTTTAAATTGAGGCAGAAGAGATAGATAGAGATGTAAGTTGCAGGCTTGCAAGGAATAAAGAAACCAAGTGAGCTGAACGGGGTCACTCTCAAGATATGAACTAAATAACAAAACCTCTGAATTGATCATCACACGCTAACTGACTCAATTGGAAACCTTTATGGCTTTATGTAGCAGATCTCTGTGGGACCCTTCCAATCATATGTCCGGTAGCCCAAGGGGTATATGTATTTTCCAACCATTAATTTAGCATTATCTATGACTCCTTTACAATCATCCCTTTTTTTTTTTCACGGGAAACAAATTAATGATGAATAATTCTGCAGGAGAAGTCCCATCAAAATTGGTATGGCCTCTGACAAAGTAATTATTTGAAAGAAATTATTATGCATGTGTAAGGGTCCTTACTCGTTACATACATGTATCAATACATTAGTTTTAGTAGTACTAGACTGTAACTATTCATACGGGTAGAAAGTTAGTTTTCAGTTACAAGAAATTAGTCTGCTTTAATATAAAATCCGTTTATCTGTTAGAGTTAATGTATGACACATTAATGTATGTACACTTTCTCTTATAACATTTATCCTGAAATTTATACGTTTAGCTCTAGTAATTTGAAATGATGTGCCTCTAGCCCTCTACCTTTTCTTTCTCTCTCTCTCTCTTTTTTTTTTTTTTTTCCCACAAACATAGAGCATAAGTTCAAATATGAGAGGGTAGAACATTTATTAAGTTCAATCATAAAACCTAGGGCAAAAACACAAATAAAACAAAATTTTCCTAAGTTCGCTGCCCACAATTGCGTACCTTCACATGTAAGTTTCAAGTTTTATATCTCCACCTTCAATTTCGTAATTACAAAAATAAAAGCTCACAGCACGTTTATGACGCTTTAGTGCATGCCATGTAAAATTAACATCGGGAGCAAGAAGCGTGCATAAACGTACCATAGTCCATGTCTAATCAAAGCTTTGAGAGAGTGTTAACAATTAATAATTCACCATGTGAAAACCATTTCTCGATGGACATAGAAAGGGATGTCTACATCTCAAAGTTATTGGGAAGCTAGGATGCAGCACATCACATGTCGAAGAATAGTTGACGATCGATTCCGATCGCCCAATCGCTTGAAAGCATGTGGATATCACATGATTTCTATTTGTAATATTGCTTCCACACCAAGAAACTCATAGCAAATGCATCGATTACTGAAGCCACTACACACCCCCAAAGCAGGCTGACAATGAACAATGATGGACGAAGAAAAGAAGAGAAAAACAAGTGTATGACCAAAACTTTCGACGACATACAAGTATACAATTGTTTGTGATGCTATGCAAGGCAACAACGATCTCTAGTCATTATATGGTGTTAGTGTTTTAAACTCTCGAGAAAGACTTTAAGATCTATATATAGATGTATGTATCTGGTTGTATAAGCATTTTGCTAGCTTCATGCAATAGTTACCTCTCCTATGTTTTGCTTAAGGTGCAGTAACTACTTTTCCCTTTCTTCATAGCTTAGAGTTTGCAAATTTGATGCTTCTTTGGGTAAGTGCCACCCTACCTTGGGGAAGAGTTCTAATTTATGCTACCCAACAACTCTCATTATCTTTGTTGCATGAGAGATATGGCATGTCAAGCCAATGATTGTAGGATCTGATTCATTCCCCTACCAAAACTAGTATTATATATTAGAAATATAAAACCAGAAACCATTTATGCACATGTATTTCGACCAATACTATATATCAAATTATCGATTATTATTTCATCGAAAACATTATCGATTATTTGTTGGGGGAGAAAACATGTGTAGATTGTAGCAATGACTAAAATATCAACGATAACATAAATATTGAGAATCTGAATATGTAAAAATGTCAACCGATATATTGACAAGATGTTTATAATCATGAACAGTAAATGAAAGTTGTGTGAAATCAACTCAACTGTTTTAATACAAAAATAGAGAAAAGTTGATGTTTTAATATTGATGTTTTCAAAAACAAAAAAATTTAGCAAATTATCAAACTTTTAGACCTCAGTTGTTTTATGTAAGTATTGAGTGACAGAACAATCTAGCTAAAAAGTGATGATCGTTTCTGTTTAATTTGAGCTAGTATCTGCCGCTCAGCACGGCCACCGCATCCAACTTTTTTTTTTCTTCGAGATTGCAGGTGGGTTCTAATACTTTGGTGGGTGTGTTATCTCCATGTTGGCATGCATCTTGGCAAAAAGAGTATTGTTTGATGGACTTCTAGGCTGTAATTAACCTGATTAATATGTGCTAAAACAAGCATGGAAACACAATGATAATGAGAACTAAGGTCAATTTCGGGAGGTGACGATGGTGCTTACGATGAGTCTGTTCCAAATGATGAGCCAGACGTTGCTGCTTCATAGAATAGTTGTCATTGAAAAGCTGGAGCTAAAACGATGATGAGGATAAGTGATGATCTTACAAAATTCGGGTTGGCAAAACACAGGATGAGTTGGTTGGAGGAATAGAAGAAGAATGAAGGGCAAGGAATGCTGCCACCTAGCCTACTAGAGACGTAAGAGCATCAACACTTCGGTCCTCTGCAGAACGCATGTGAAATCTGCATATATATAATATACCAAATGAAAATAACATTCAAAGATTGCCTCAGATTATAGGTTGGTGTTTCTTTAATAGTTCTAACTCTTTTTCCTGTATTTTTGTTTTTGACAAATAATAGCAATCCCCTTTAGTGCTTCCTGCATCCAGACATTAAATTTTATTGTGTCTTGCACATTAGAAGGAAAAAAAAAAGATATTTAGATTATAAAATGTAAGTAATGGTTGTTCAACGAAAAAATAAAAATAAAAATATAATTAACAAGACATGCTTATGATGTTTATTGCATATTTGTCAAATTTTTACTTGATTGGTGTTTGGCTCCAGTTTTTCTTCAGTTGGTCAACAGTCTCTTTTCTTGCGGAGACGTGCCAACACCGTTCGGGTGCGGTCGTCTGGGGTGTCCCTTGACCTGACTTCTTCTGAGCGATTGTGGACGAGGAGAGCACCAACCTCGTCGTGGGATTTTTTGTGCCTCGTGGTGAGGACTTTTGCTGAGCTTCTTCAAAATCATAATCGATACTCGATGTTGTAGATTAAGCAGACCGAAAACCACTGGGAAGTGAGGAGAACTTGCTAAAGCGTGACTCTAGCTTGGCTGGTTTGTGAGGGCGTTACCCTTGCTTGGCTGGTTCCATAATCGTTGTGGTCGTGGTACTACAGTCAGCTCCCGAGGAGACTAAGACCAAAGCACTTTGACAGAGGGTTTGGTGGTACTGAAAGTTGGCTCCTAAAGAGACTAGAACTTGGAGTGTGATCACCGATAAGAGAAAGAGAATGAGAGGAGTTGCTCTTAGAGAGGTTGCTCTAGAGAGAACTTAGATCATCTTATAGATGTTTTGATGAGTGAATTGGTGAGATGATACTTGTTGTAGCCTCTATATATAGGCTTCCAAGAAACACTAGTTGGCCTTTAAACAAATCATAGTGGGTTAGGTTTGAGCACACAAACACTTAGTGGATTTGTTAGGCAAAATTCACTAACACTTAGTGAGTTTTGTGAGGTGAGAGCACTAACACTTCTTTATTCCTTTAATTTTTATCTCCACTAAGAACTCATATTTAACCTTCGATTTCTTCATATGAAATGATCTACCATGGATGTAGATTATTGTGGTAAAATTTCAGAATTTATTTCCATGTGGTTGGGCCCGAAATGCTACTGGACTCCTTACAGGTCCAGTTTTCCAGTTTTGTTTCTGCAGAAAATTGGATTGATTGTTTGAAGGTTTTCCACTCCGAACAAGCTCTAGCACTCTTCATATGAAATGATCCTTGGGATGTCTAGAATGAATTTCGAAAGTTTCAACTCATTTGAAGTTCGGATGGTTAGTCTGCCGCCCCTCATTCCTTGTTAGCTCGGTTTCTCCTAGCCGAAGTTGGAAAATGTGCTAAATTTGACTTTTCATTTCCATGCTTCCATAGTAGGCTTTATTTAGCCTCTAAATATATATATTTCGAACTTGTCGACAATATATAGCTTGAACCACTGACATTGGCTCAATTTCTCCAAGATGTGCCTTGTCAGGTCAAAATGTTCATTTTGGGTCCAAACAATTGGAGAAGCACTTTTTTTTTCCTTGAAATTTTCTTATTCCATAAGCTCTCCATTAATGAGCATGATTTTTAGAAAGTGTTCAAATTGACAGAACACTGATGCCTCAGGCTCAAACATTTTTTTTTAATGAATTTTGTTGTTTTCTGATTGATAACTTCTATTCATACATATTTTTTTAGAACTTTTAAAACCCAAATTTATCCCTAACCAAAAAAAAAAAATCATCCTAACCAAGTTTTTGTTTTCAGCAAAGAAAATAAAAATAAAAACCAGTTCTGGTCTCTACCCAGACCGGAATAACATCAATAAGCTCCTCAAATTCTTCATGGCTTCACCTAGATGGCTAAGTTTTGCAGTCGGAAAATTAAGTTTATGACATCCACATGTATATTGGATCAATTAGTTAATTGAAAACTAGCCAATTAATCATTGTTTGATAAGTTTGTATAAATTCAGGATGCTATAGATTTGTGTTTGGTTTAAATTGCCATTCGAGATCTTCAAGTGTGCTCAGTTATATAATTATGATTATTAATAATTTGTGTTTAGATTGTGGCCTCCTGATCCCAAATCCTGATATTATAGCACTCCATGAATTTAGAGAGAGAGAGAGAGAGAGAGAGTTGTGGATGGAAGACCAGGCAGTGTAGAGAGAAAAAATAAAAATTATTGGGAAAAATTGGAAATCTAGTATGCCAAAATATGAAAGGAGGTCCAATTAATAATTTATGAGGTATGAATAGAATCACTCTTTCTGATTTTAAAAAAATCGTAAGAAAAAAGTTACATATGTTTAAGGAAATCTCTATTTTGTGTTTGGCCCAAACTCTTGACCTAGTGGTAATATGGTTATAAAATGATTTAGAATCCTATTTAATATAGAATTACTTTCCTTGTATGTTCAGATTCTATGCATTGTAATCTTATATATAAATAGACCCCTATTATCAATGAGAATACACAACGATTTTCTCTCAGTTTTTGATTCCCTAAAACACGTTATTAGCACGAAGTCCTAACCCTGAAACCCTAATTTTGTAGCCCTCAAATTCCAACATCCACCGCCCCACATATTGAAGCCTTAGCCTCAAGGAACCCAGAACCGGCGGAGGAACTACCGGAACCGGTCTGAAAACCCCTGGACCAGCCGTCGGAAAATTTGAACCGACCCGTGCCCCCTGCAAGCATCTGCCGAGTCCTGCCGACAATCCCCTTATAAGCTGCGCAAGCCCCTGCACTCGACAGCCCTCGACAGCTCCCTACACGCCTGTCGACAACCCCTGCAACCCTCAGCGCCATCTGCCGAGAAGCTGCCGACAGCTCTTGCGACCCCTTCCGAGCCCCGCGCGCATCCCCTGCATCATCTGCTGACAGCTGCCGACAGCCCCGCACAACCTCTGCCGACAGCTGCCGACCCCTGCCTACGCCCCTGCAACATCTGCTGTCAGGCCCTGCAAGCGCTTCGCACAGCCCTTGCAAGCAACCTGCCTAGCTCCGGCCATCACCGCCGGTCATCAACTTCCGGCCTATTTTCCAGCGACCCCGGCACCTTTTTCCGGTCATCTTCAACATCCTTTTATGCTCCGAAACTAACCCTAATCTTGTGTTGTTTTTCAGGATGAGTTACCTGAATAAGTTGAACTTTGTTCCACTAGAGACAACTGGCGCAAGATACCATAGGTGGGTCTGAGATGTGCGCCAACATCTTAAGGCTGATGGACTTCTGGAAACCATCCAAGAGCCTAGTCAGAACGTGATTTCTGTAGAGTAAAGTCGTGCTTTCGAAGCAAATAAAGCCAAGGCCATAATTCTCATGACAAGACACATGAATGATGCGCTCCAAAGTGAATACCTCAATAAGGAAGACCCCAAAAAACTATGGGTGGAACTTGAGCAGCGATTTGGCAACGTTCGTGACTCCCTGCTTCCTGATTTAGAAGTGAGATGGCATAGCCTCCGCTTCTGTGACTTCAAGTCCGTACTTGATTATAACTCGGAAGCCCTTCGTATCAAGTCCTTGATGGAGTTCTGTGGACAAACCATAACTGATACGATGTTGATCGAGAAGACTCTCTCTACCTTCCCCGTCTTTTCCCTGATGATTTCGAAGAATTATCGGATTGATGTGAATGCAGGACGTATCACAAGGTTTCATGAGCTCATTGGCGCCATGAATGTAGCTGAGAAGCACAACAATATCCTTATGAAGAACTATAATGCTATACCCGTGGGAACTATGTCTATTCCGGAGTCTAACTATAGTCGCACCCCCAAGGGAGGATGCAAGGAGTGAAACCCTAAGAGTAGGGACAATTCTGGATGTTCTGGTCCATATTCTCGCCCTAAAGAGGAAGGAAATCGCCAAAATAGGCGTACACTGAACCGTGGAGGTCAACGTGTGAAGAGAGAGAAAGGCGGAGCCTTCGACCATGGTGGTGACGCCACCAAGAATAATAGCCTTCCAAGTCGTGCATCAAATGCACCTCGATTAAGGGAGCCTGACCATAAAGATGTTTGTCTTCGATGTGGATCAAGTGGACATTGGGCAAAGAAGTGTAGTGTATCCCAGAACGTTGCAAACGCATACAAGATGTATCGTGAAGCAAGGGAGGCCAACTACATAGAACAAGAAGATCAAGATGGCAATCTCGATCTAAGGGAAGACTACAAAGATCAAGACCCAAAAACTGGTGATTTTGATCAAGTCCTTTTATTTTCCAAGAGATGTAGGCAATTGCCATATTATTTGTAGTAGATGCCAATGGTTTAATCTTTCTTCAAAGTAGGCTTACTCCTTGTAAGTGTGATGCCTAGGAAGGTTTTGAGATAAGTGGTACTTAAGTAAGCCTTGCTCTACCGACATCTCTCTACTCACCTGGTCATATTTGCATTGAAATTACCGAAAGAAGTTAGATGACTGCCATTGTTTGCATTAGCTAGTTTCTTTTTGGATTAGATTCTCTTGATTAAAGAAACGATGATGTAATTCCGTTTAGCTTATTAATAAAAGTTGAGTTCTTTTCTTTATGACTCCTTTTTAATTATGAGCTTTTCTTTTCAAGGAATTGATGAACTATAATGTCTTGCGGATAGTGCGACTACGCACACCATTCTATGACATAGGCAATTATTCTTAGAGATGTTGCCTACATATTTCTCTGTAATTACGATGGCTGGGCCATCAGGTTTAGTTCAAGGACATGGAATGACCCAATTCCTTTTGCCAAATGACACCTTGATTAAAGTCACTGAAGCTTTCTACGCTCCTAAGGAAAATCGAACCTTATTGAGCTTTAAAGATATAAGAGTCAACGGATTCCATGCGGAAACACATAATGAGAACGGAATAGAATTCCTTTGCATTACCTCTAATGATTGCAGCAGAAAACGCATCTTAGAGAAGCTTATATGTCAATCTAGTGGACTTTATGTCACTACAATTCGACCAATTGAATCCAATAATGTCATAAGAGAAGATCTCTTGGATTTAGACACATATTGGCCTTGGCATGATCGAATAGGACATCCTGATTGTGATATGATGCTTCGTATACTAAAAAATTCACACGGACATCCGTTCTTCAGAGTGAGAAGAAGCAAGAATCAAAAATTGATTCATGGACTTAGCAAGACCACAAAAACTGCAGCCTCAGCCGCTGCTGCTATCTTGGGCCGCAGAAAGGCAGCCCATGTCCCTAGTGATGACGCCATAAATGGCGCCAACCATGGGCATAATGCCATGGGTATTCCTCCTAGTGGCCATGACGCCACACACACCAATTTATATGGCTCTAACGCCATAATTAGAGATGTAGTCACACATTTTTCTTCTAATAGCGCTACAGACATTACGGCCCAACCAAAATCCTCATTGGTTGATTCTAAGGCCCCTCGCTCATTCTGCAAAGCCTGTTCAATCGGGAAATTAGGACCGAGACCATTCTACGCAAAGGATCCCAAAATACTTATTCCGTTCTTACAGAGAATCCAAGGGGATACTTGTGGACCAATTCAACCATCATGTGGACCTTTTAAATACTTTATGGTATTGGGTGATGCGTCGACGCGCTGGTCACATGTCGCGCTGTTGCCCACCCGCAATGCTGCTTATGCTAAACTCCTTGCTCAGATTATCCGTCTACGGGCTCACTACCTTGACCATCCAATTAGGTCAATTCGACTTGATAATGTTGGGGAGTTTACATCGAAAACATTCGATGACTATTGCATGTCATTGGGGATTGATGTTGAGCATCCCGTTCCTCATGCTCATACCCAAAATGGTCTCGCAGAAGTTGCTATCAAACCACTACAAATGATAGCCCGGATATTGGTTATGCTCACCAGTCTTCCTGTTTCTACTTAGGGATATGCAATATTGCATGCAGCGACGCTAATTCGTCTACGACCCACTACAACTCAATTTTATTCTGCGTTATAGCTAGTGACTGGGTACGAGCCTGATATCTCGCACTTACGCATTTTTGGGTGTGCTATTTATGTGCCTATTACGCCGCCATAGTGTACTAAGATGGGTCCTCAATGACGAATGAGCATTTATGTTGGATATGAATCTCCAACCATCGTTCGCTATCTTGAACCCTTGACAGGCGATCTCTTTACTGCTAGATTTGTGGATTGTCACTTTGATGAGACAGTCTTCCTGTGGTTAGAGGGAGATAAGAACACATATGTTCAATAGGAATGACAAGAATTGTCGTGGTCTGTCCCCACTATGTCTCATCTCGATCCCTGTACCGTACAGTCCGAACTTGAAGTGTGAAGAATAATCGAGATCTAGAACATAGCAGAAACTCTGCCTGATGCGTTTTCTGATGTTGCCAACGTGACGAGATCACATATACCTACTGCAAACGTGCCTGCAGGGATTGATGTCCCTAATAATGGACATAACACCACTCCTGTGACACCAGGAGATGGGGCCATTGCCCAGCATGGCAATGATGTGGCATCTATGGTTGCAGGTCCAGCAAGGAAGCACAGTAGACCAATTGGTTCGAAGGGTACTCAAAATCCGTCCCATGAGAATGTTCCGGATTATGGTTATGTCCAAGAGACATCATTGGGGGAAGCCTCAATGTGAGAACCTATCCTTGAGAACGTAGAGATCTCTGTGAATTACACTAGTGTACATGGGACGTGGGAAAGAAGCTCCATCATCATTGATGATGTATTTGCGTATTCAGTAGCGCGTGAGATTATTGAGACCGATGACATCGAACCACGCTCCGTTGATGAATGCCAACGTAGAGCTGATTGGCCAAAATGGAAAGATGCGATCCAGGCAGAACTTGATTCTCTAACAAAAAGAAGGGTATTTGACAAAATTTTATCAATACCACCCAACACAAAACTAGTTGGTCATAAATGGGTATTCGTTAGAAAGCGTAATGAGAAAAATGAGATTGTAAGATACAAAGCTTGCCTTGTGGCGCAAGACTTCTCACAACGCCTTGGAATAGACTACGAGAAGACCTATTCTCCCGAAAAACTGAACATGCAGCTTATGGACGTGGTTACAGCGTATCTATATGGGGATCTAGATACAGAAATATACATGAAAGTTCCAGATGGAATTCAGTTACCCAAATAAAGCAGCTCTAAACCATGAAGTGCGTTGGCTATAAGATAAAAACACTCACTATATAAATTGAAACAATCCAGACGGATGTGGTATAACCGTCTAAGTGACTACTTGATTGGGAAGGGATATGTTAATAATGAACTATGCCCATGTGTGTGTTCATAAAAAGGACAAGTTCCGGATTTGTAATAGTAGCGGTCTATATCGATGACATGAATATAATTAGCACCTTTAAAAAGTTAAGGGAAACCGCTGAATACTTGAAATCTGAGTTTGAGATGAAAGATCTTGGGAAAACATGGTTTTGCCTCGGTTTGGAACTTGAGCACCGTGAAGATGGTATCCTGATTCATCAATCAGCTTATACCAAAAAGATGCTTAGGCGTTTTAATACTGATAAGATTAAGGCTTCAAGCACCCCAATGGTCGTCTGTAGTCTTGATCCAAAGAAAGATCCATTCCGTCTAAAAGATGATGATGAAGAAGTTGCTAGAGGCAGAAGTGCCATATCTAAGTGCAATAGGTGCATTATTGTACTTAGCACAATGCACGAGACCGAACATCTCCTTTGATGTGAACTTGTTAGCTAGATATAGCTCTGCGCCAACACGACGCTATTAGATTGGTGTTAAAGATATCTTTCGATACCTAAGTGGTACGATCGATATGGATTTGTTCTATCCCTACAGAGATGTGATGGATTCAGACCCATCAAATTACCGGAACGCCACACATGGTGGATTGCATTCCTTCTCCCCATTCCAAAACGATATAGGTGTTTTGGAAGGTTTTACTGATGCTGGGTATCACTCTGACCCACACAAATGTCGTTCCCAAACTGGTTATGTATTCACTATGGGAAATACTACGATATCTTGAAGGTCTACAAAGCAGACCTTAGTCGCTACATCTTTGAATCATGCAGAGATTATTACTCTTCACGAAGCAGTTTGTGAATGTATATGGTTCCGATCCATAGTTACGCATGTTCAAAGTAACTGTGGTTTGAAGTCTACCACAGATGAGCCAACGAGCATTTATGAGGATAATGCTGCTTGCATTGAACAAATAAAGCAAAGCTGTATCAAAGGCGACAACACCAAGCATGTATCGCCCAAATTCTTCTATAATAAGTAACAACAGAAACTTCTCAAGATCAAAGTGAACCAGATTCGTTCTGAGGACAATGTGATATAAACTACTAGTCTAAGTAACAAGTAAAAACAATTAAAGCCTTAATTAGGATAAGACCAATGACTACGATGTTGTCATGGAACATGGAGCATCAGTACATCAAGTATGGGATGCTGTGGAATTTTCAATACAAATGAAACATTCACAGATTAATTAAGGGAATTTTTTAAAGGGAAGGAGTGCTAATCCGACCGGACGACGGACGTCAGACTTTTTCATGTGCCTCAATAGTGCGAAACACTGACATACAAATAAAATTGATGAATAAACAGATTATGCTAGCTAGCTAGCACAGCACCCTGGTTAAGTGCATGAGGCCTGTCAAATAAAACTACCTGTGATCAAAACTTGCTTTCGTTGTATGAGGCGATTAGTATTTACATCAACTGATATTTACAGAGACCTATAGACGACCGTAGTGGATTACTGGATTTCAACTGAATTCTAATGTGTAGTTACACTCGCACCAATCAAAAGACTAATTTACAATGGTGCACGAATGCAGTTCCAAATTTCGGAGCAGCTCATTCACTTCAAAAGCCCTGTATCCTGCTCTTTGTATTTCCAATCCTTTCGGATGTTCTGAAGGAATACTGCAGAGGGAATCAACCAAGTACCTCGTATTAAGCAAGCAGTCAGCTGGACATCTTCATCGCAGTCTGCCACAGAGCTTACGAGATTCTCAATCTGGTTCCCCAAACAGATGAATAGGCAGAAGGGGATCCAGCCCAAAACCTAGTAGGTTGTCTCCTGGGTACATTGTCTCGGTGCTGCAAGAGGAAATGGAGAGTTGAAATGCTGGTCAAATAAACACTGCAAACATGCAAATAAATTTGCTTACAAATAAATAAATAAAATGGAAGAACTTAAACCCCCGTCATTTATATATGATGCTCATTTTCTAAGAGGCATTTAATCATATGATGGGACTATGTGCCCAAACACCATAAAAGTGTAGATATTCATAGACTGCTGCCCTAAAAGAGATGACATACCTAGCTAAAGGATGAGAACATTCGAGTTAATCTTTCCTTGTCTTTCCTGGTTTTATGCCACCACCTGCAGTTGAGGAAGATAGAGGTCTTTTGGCAGGCACAGGTCTCATTGATGTTTCAGATTTGGAACTCTTTGAAGGAATCAGAGCCGAGTAAAGAATAGCATCAACAGCTTCACGCTGTTGTTTCCTTTTTGCAATTAAATCTTGAGAAGTTCCGGCTTGATTTGAAGCTCTACCTCCATCACTTGCATCCTTCATTTGATTTGTGGGAGCTGAAACCTGATTTGTCTGGCTTCTATCACCCTCGGAAATTTTCTTAGCTCTTTTCGACTCTTGCATTTTAATAGGACGAAGCCCATCACCTCCTCTTTGTTCAGAGTTATCTGCATCTCTCTTTGAATTTTCAAATTTAACTTTTCTTTGACCCATTTGAGTATTCTCCAAACTATTTTTCCTTTTTCTGCTCTCTTTATCTGTACTTTCACCATCCCTTACATGCTTTTGTGGCATTGCAGACCCAACATCCTTGGAAACTTTACTGTGGCCAAGTGGACGGATTTCACCATCCGTTACATTTTTAGATCTGACATCCTCTTTAGTTCCAGAAACATCTTTTTCACCTCCATGAAGTCTTCTGTTACTCTGAGGAACAGGACCAATGCACTTTGTTCTTCTGTCAAGTGCTTCACCTGCACTTCGATCAGTTCTTTTCGCATGCTGAGTAGCATCATGGATCTTCTGATTACGCTGCGACTCTAATAAATGATTGCCAGAATTTTTCTGGAGAGCTGTTTCAAATATGTACTTGTAAGGCATTTTAGTTGTTATAACCAAATTCCTCTTTCTAGCATCTTTTACAAGAGCAGCCCAGTTTTGGTTCGTCTGCAAAGTCCTTGCATTTCCCAATATCCAAAGTGAGAGTTTGGCTCTCGTCAGAGCAACATTCATCCGTCTAACATCAGCAACAAATCCAATACTGCTGGAATTGTTTCCAGGTGCAGCAGAGCTTGGCTCTGCTGCTCTGACAGTGGAAAGTATTAGTATATCAACCTCCCGACCTTGGAAACCATCAACAGTATTAAGTTCCATATCATCTATGATAGAAGATCCAAATGCACTAGAGAAACGAGAACGCAGAAGTGCCAGTTGAGACTTATATGGAGTTATGATGCCAATTCTTCCACCATGAAATTCAGAAGGGTACCTAAGCAACACACATCCACCATATAATGTTAAGCAATCAATCAAGATCAACAGGTACTCTTGAGCAAAAAGGTCAGTGGGTAATTTAATTTCACTATATTCTTGTGATAAATAATCTAACTTCATTTTAATATAGGGGATATCAACATACACTAATTAAAGAATCAATGAATTTAGTTCAATTTGAAGAAAAAAAAAGTTAGTACCTCTTTTTAAAAAACTTGAGTAATTCAACTGCAGCATCAGCTTCATGCTCATTATATAGGGACATGGCACTAGAATTCTTACCACGAAGCTCCCGCCCATCAACAACATCATAAAAAATATAAGGTCCAAGACCTCCAGTCTCATGAAATGGTGCTGATTTGCTAGACATATTGTCGCCATTCAGCAACTTCTTCTCATAAAAATGCATAGAAGGAAACAGACATATGTCTGGGTGCATCCTATACTGCCAAGTTACCAACAGTAAAATGTGTAAGAAAATATCTCCACATTCCAAACAACAGAAAGTAAAGGCATAGCGCTCCTCGCATAGAAAAAGTAGCAGCTATAACAATATAAAGTAAGAGTAACTGTAGTAGAAAGCATATAGAAGGTTCCATTCAATTGTTTAATCCGGCCAAACACATTTGCAAAGATGTATAAAAACCAATGACATTTCTAACGAATATTTGTTTTTTTTTTTCCTTATTAGAAACAAATTTTATTGACAAAAAGAAAGTGTACAATTAGCCCGTAAAGGAACTGAGCTACAAAACAGGCTCCATAAAGTACTTATATATAAACTGCTTAAGTCTATAAGCCATTTGAAAACCAATGACATTTCTAATGAACATGAACTATCAAGAAAGACTCAGTTCTCAAAGGTCAACAAACGAGTGCCGCTAGAGGTGGCAGTGACATTATCCAATGTCCAGAGATACAGCAGCGAAACTATATAAGAATCATGATCTATTATGTTCCATTGAAAAGGAGATAAAAGGGTTCTGATTGGATCATTAAATCACTAACACCCTCTTAAAATGATAAAATTTTGACTGTCAAAAAACATGTAGCAGTCTGATAAGGTTACAACAATGAAGCTAAAACCAACAAGTGCAAGGCAAAATTACACTACCTGTTTGGTCAGCATAATAACTGGGTGGCCAGCCCTTTGTAAACGTTCAAACATGCTGCACTCAAATAGAAATTTACTAGCAACATTTGAGAGAACTGTTGCAGGAAGCTGCTTTGGATCACCAACCTTCAACATTAAAATTTCAAAGTTCAGCACTACCTAATACAACAAAAGAAAGCTCATATCCAATAATTTTAACACTCGTTAGTCCTTACCATGATACATTTGGTTCCAGTTGACCTTAAAAGCTGAAGAGGAATCAGAGTTGCAGGTTCCAGGGCCTGTTGTAACAAGCAATGCTTAAAAGGAATAATCTAGAGCATTGCTAATAAGATTAAATACTATATGAAGAAAGCTTACTTGAGCAGCTTCATCAATAACAACAGCATCAAAAAGGGTATGTTCAGATGGACTGCTAAACTTATGACTTGACATAGATTCAGAACACACACCATAAAGGTCTCCCCCACAGCCACTTAGCGTAGTTACCACTATTTCAGCTTCTCTTAGTATAGACTTCCGCAGTTTATATCTAAGTCCTTTGATTTCTTCATTAATTTTCTTCTCCTGCTGCTGAACAGAACTGAGATCCTTATATATTTGCCTCTTTTCCTCATACAGTTTTCTCAACTTGAATGCTATTTCTGCATCAGACATATCCTTCCCATCATCCTTCTTACATGTATCATCCGAGGACTTAAGGTCAGTATTATGATCACTTAAGTTAGCACGCTTGGCTTCATAGAATCTAATACGGTCAACTAACTTCTCTAGATTAGCACGCAGTGCAATTGAAGACTCCAAACTCAAATCGTTCTTTGTATCATTCAATTTCATCCTCTCATCTGCCAAACGTTGATCAACAATTGTATCCAGAAAGAATGGAAGCGAATTTGGATGAACTGTTTTCACATTTCCAACCCTTACAAGATATGGCTTATATGTCCGTCCATCACTACCATACAGGCCATAGCTAGAAATCCTTGACACTAACTCATCAACAGCAGCATTAGATTGAGCACATATGAGTACCCTACCTCTCATGGAACTTTCTATAGACTTTGTATTCCTCTGTACATCCTCATTCAGTTGTCTAGCCAAGGCAGCATCCTGCCACGCCCTTGCGATAGCAGCAGCCTGGTTAATCTTAGGAACTGAAATTCGTTTCGAACTGCCATCAAGAATTTTTTTTTCAGAATCTATCTTCTGTGGAGGAGAAGCAAGCAATGCACTGACGATGGCCAGAATAGTTCTTGTCTTACCAGTACCTGCATATGATATATGAAATTAAAACCAATTAAAATGCTGCATAACATTTTAGATCTGATAAATGTAAGACCAGGTAAATCACAAACCTGGAGGACCCTGAATAAGAGATAAATCAAAATCTTTCTTCCGTCTAGGTGTTGCAGTAGCAATACTAATTGCCTGAAGTTGACTGTCATTAAATGAAGACTTCAGTATTCGCTCCAAGGGTAGGGACAATTTACTCAGATCTACTTCCTTGCTCACACTAGAATCAAGAGAATCATTGACAGGCTTCAAAATAATCGGAAGCAAGGGGATATCCTTTATCAATGATAATGCCTGAAACTCTCGAAGTTGAGATGTTATGTTCATAACACGACTTGCATGCCATTTACTACGTTCAAGGAGGTTCCTTCTGGCTTGATGTAAGCGTGAAGTACCACTCAGAAGATAGAACCTGATGAGTAATATATTTAATCTCCTTTTATTGTCTCTCTCACGCCTCTCCACCTGATAAGCGTAGGAGTTACTTTGGGAAATAGCATGATTTTATGAATGCTCTAATAAAAAATGAAATACAGAAAACAAAACAAAGGAATAATTCATAATACAGAAAATATATATATATATTATAAATCATACATATCCGGCCAAAAAGTCATTCAAGAAGTTTCTGTTCTGCACTCACTATGTGACAGAAAATAATAAAATAAAATATAGCCATAAATCTAGCTCTGCTAAATATGATACGACTTTTGTAAGCATGTGCAATTGAACTAGTAGAATAATATTAACACATCAGCGAAATTAAGTGATATAATATAAATACAAAATTAAGGTTCCACAATTCTATTTGTTCTTGCAATTTGAGGAATATTTCAATCTTCATAAGTAAAAAACATAAATAGCCCTCTCTCCTGGTCAAGAAGAGTAGCTCACGGAGAATGAATTTTAAAATGTCAGTGGACAATAAAAGATCAAGTAAATTCAACAATGACCAATAAGCACCATCCAGATTGCTATTAAAACTAACAAATCGGTATGATGTGAAATTGATGATGAACAGCCATAATTCATAAGATAAAGCCAAGTGCATAACAAAAACTGCAATAATAATTTGAGGTGCATGACAAAAAATGAAGGAATACCTTTCCGAGCATATGAACATCATGGGAAGATTTTTGTGGGGGCTCTTTTGTTAGCAATACAAGGTCATTTTCTGAAAAGCTGCTTGATTCTATAGAATCATTGACATCATGAGCGAAGCGAACAAGATGAAAATCATCAATTCTTTCAACTGAAAGCACTGACAAGCTACCAAAATACACCTCTTCCCATGAAGACATCTCTAGAAACGAACTATGTAACTGTGCTTTAAATTCCTCCAACACTAATGGACAAAAAATTCCAACATACTGTTCAGGTGATTGGAAATTCACAGGAACCTCCTTTAATTTTGCAACTTTATGTTTATCATTTTCACTTGCAGATGCTACTCCTACCAGTGCAAAGTAATCCAATTCTAATATAGGTCTATACCATTCATCAAGCCTTGGAGGCTGGAACCTTTTTCTACCTTCCAACCTATGTAAATGGCCAGCTCTATTTTGAGAGGGAGATTGAAGCTGAATGAGTTGTCTCTTGGGAGCAGAAATGATTGGCTTTGGCACAAATGACTGCTGGCGTCTGACTGAGTTGAGAGCAGAGTCTAATGGATCTTCTTCGTCATCACATACCATCTGCTTCAACAAAGCACCACCTTCTTTCAGGGACATATTGTTGCAAGCTTGACTCAACATTTTGGAACTGACAGCATTGTCAGATGACTTAACTGTACCCTTGAATTTAAACGAATCAATTATATTGCAATCAGGGATTATTTCTTTCCTACTATTATCTACATCTTTTGATTTGATCAAAGAGACAGGTTGCTGTTTTTCTAGTGATCTATCAGAATCCTGTTTTTGAGAAGCAAGGCCAGTAGCATCTATCAAAGAGACAGGTTGCTGTTTTTCTAGTGATCTATCAGAATCCTGTTTCTGAGAAGCAAGGCCAGTAGCATCTGTAGCAGCTATTTTCTGGTAAGCAGTCAAAGCCTTGGAAGTGTCAACACCAGAAAGCTTCTTCTTTACAGAATCATCATATGAAGTGCTTTTATCAACAGTAGAAGCCACTGTCCTGTCATCCATCATACACAGACTCATCTTAGTATCAGATAAAACTGCCTCACTCGGTAAAACTACTTCAGTTTCATCATCAGAAAGGACAATCATATTATTACTATGCTTTCTGTTATCCTCCATGGAAGAGTGTGGGACTTGAACATCTGGATCCTCAATGGACAAGTTTTTCACATCTGGAACGGAATACTTCTTCTCAAGAGAGAAGCCTTCAGGGAATAAACCCTTTGACTGGATGTTGGTCTTTCCAATACTAGAGGAAGCTTCCTTCGACAAAGAGACAGAGAGGAGCGACACTTGTTCCATCAATTCATCCATGGAAACACAGTCTACAAGGCATAAAACATGAAATATGTTACTTTAAACATTGAAAAATTATCATTGCTTCAACACTAAAAAGATGTCACTGCAAGATGGTGACATAACTTTTTCTGCATCAGAGTATCTCAATATAAAAAGCTCACCACATGAAATGATTTTTTCGATAATGTTGATTGTTGATGCCATAGCACTGTTACATGTCCCTTTCAGCAATTTGAGCAAGGAGGTGATTGTTCGTTGCCAGTATATGACTACAACTTTAAGTGATGACTTTCCCCAGTCCATAATATCATGAAGCCATGAGAAGTCACAAGTATTTGCCAATGTTCCAGTAATCCCAGACGGTTTATAACTAAAAAAGTATAGTCTTTCAAACACACAAGGGATGATCTCGAGTATGCGGACACAAGTCATCTGCAACAAAATTTAACTAAAAAGAGTGAATTACAGCTTACAAGAACCAAAGCTATAATGAATCACAAAACCTGAGGTCCAAAAACCTGAGGTCCAACTTTCTTTTTCTTTTCTTTGATGAATTATTCAACCCCTATAGCACTGAAATCTAAAACTGCATGCACGAAAAATTCTCAGGCACAGAGAGATCACAAAACCTGAGGACAATTAACTTCAGGGATAAGCTAACCTACCCAAACAAATAAGTTAATAACCGAAAACATAGTACCTGACAAACACTGTTATTAATAAAAGCTTTTCCTTCTACTAAGCACCCACAGATGGAAGGCCATGCAGTTTCTGATAGCAAGTAACAAAACCTTCCCAGTAATTTTGGATCAACATTTGACGGATGCCCGCTGACATTCACAGCCGGTGGTTCAAAGACTGGCTGCCTAAGAAATCCACCTTGGGAAGATAACCTTGCCATTTTTAAGTGGTCAGATTCTGGAATATCCCCCTCATTAAGCAATTTGCGAAGAACAAAGAAAAAATGATGCAGAGTCTGAAAATTTAATACAACAGTATCGAGTTGGACCTGGCAAAATGAGGGAAAAAAAAGTATTAGCAAAAGAATGGAGGCATCACAGCTAGGACAATCATTCTGTAGGGTTTATGAAATTTATTCTGCTAAGACATGACTAACAGCTTATCAGAACTTATGTTCTCCAGTTTACAGTAGGACCAAACAAATAATAATTAAATGAAGAGACATTAATCGCTTATTGAAAGCTCAATTTTTAGTAATCCAATAAAATATAAGGTTTTGTAATTAGTAATTACAAACTCAGGCTACCTAGTCATTATAAAATTTAAAACGTACAGATGTGCAAAGTTTAATACTAGGCAGACCAGAAGATAGGTGAACTAAATGTTGTTGACCATATGTCAGTAGCTTCAACTCAAGAAATTCGAGGAAATAAAAGTATTACCAGTTTCACAGCATGTCTCAAGCCAAAGAAGACAGCGGACACTGAAGATTGATGAGAACAAAGGAAATTCAAACCACAAGAAAGACCTCTTGTATTGGAAACCTGTTCCAAGATACACTTGCCAAATTGCCTCACATTCTGCATCCGGTATAGATTAACGTTATTAGGAAAAAAGAAAAAGACAATAAAGATGCAAACCACTTATACGAGTACAATTGAATGATAATGTTATTAGATAGAACAAAATTGCAAGCAAGTATCCTGAAGGTAAAGCATAATGTTTGGAATCAAATATTACATCATCAGGATCTATAAGCGCAAGGAACAAGCTTTCACCCATCCTTGGTTCCCATGTCCACTGCTTACGAAGTTCGCCCTGCCCCACTTGAACCACAAAATGTGCTGTTAACCTGTGACACACCATCCGTATTACAGAAAGGCTCACCAAAGCCACAGTTATGTGCACAAAAGAAGACCTAGCACAAAGTCAACTTAAAAACACAACAGCATGTATATATCAAAAAGGTGTAAAGATTCAGTGGGAAGACAAACCTATTAAACATTCGAACTAAAGGAAGAGGCATTGTTGAAACTTTGATTGAGTTTTTTGACTCCTTCCCCTCTCCCCCATCGTCAGAACCAGTAGGAACCTTCCACCCAAAGGTTGGAGATATTTCTGTAGCAGAGGATGAAAGCCAGGTTCTGACTGGAAGAGCCATTTCTGCACTACTCTCTGGTTCTACCATAGAAAAACGAGATCGCGCCCAGAAAACAGCCTTGGAAAATGATATTGGAAGAACTGAGAGATTGGTGTCGACAAGAACATCAATCCATAGCATAGGAATGCACATCCACTCTCTAGATTCCCGAGATGTAATTTTGCTCTGTAAGCTAAATTCACTCCAAGAACTAGTATCCTTCTCTTCGGTATCCAGTGATAATGGAACCCTGTCTTCATCTTCATCTTCATCATTCAACTGAAAAGACAAGTTTTTTTCAGAACTAAGGGGTGGGTGCGTATTCAGCACTGAACTTATTAATGCAGCAGCATCAGACACTATGATAGTCTGTATGAGATCTAAGGCAGGTTGTCTTAGTGAGCTGTGAAGCAAAGAATCTTTCAGAGATGACACAAGCGAAGGGCCCCTGTCAAATACAAACAGATTAATCATGCAACAGTAACGTCATGCAGGACCTTGACCAATTAAATCAAGCCTTGCACCAACCCATATGCTATTATGCTAAACATGCTTATAAATTCTCTTCACCCCTTGAAAAGGAAAATTCATGCCAGTAAAGCACACAAAAACAATTGACGATGAGCATTTTGAAGGGAATATGAACTCCCTTCTCTGTTTCCGAAAGAAAAATAAGGAGCATTAATAGAGAAAATTTGTGTCAACAATGTATAGCCAATATGCTCATTAACTATATTTCCTTGGAACACTTGACCCCAAAAGAAAATTGCTTTCATGTCTAAAATTCCCATATGCATTCTATCATAATTTAATTTTTCTTGTCAATAATTACAAAGAAACTAACTTATAGCTGTTTATCAATTTGAAAATAACAAATAGGAGTTATTCCTACAGTAGGAAGAAACTTAAGCCCATAATGCCCAACAAATATTTTGCAACAATACTCCAGTGCTATAATTGCAAACAATATTTTGGAAAAAGTAAAGGGACAGAAATTTCAAACTGCAAAGACATAATCAACTTTATGTCATCTATTTAATCTCAATTAATGGCCTCCAAAATAATAACAAATCAATTACAGTAAATCTCAGACCAAAAAAGATGAATCACGTACCACATATGTGCACATTCATAAGGAGGACAGGGTGGGTTCATTGTGTAACCTCGATGTACAATAAGCAGTGATATCTGAGAATACAGTATGAACATTAAAGCAAGGTAATCCAGAAAATAGAATTGAATTCTTGCAATTAGAGAAGATATGTGGTATAGATATGCACAAGATACCATATTTGTGACAATCTAGAGGAAGAAATAAGAACCTGGCAAGCCCTTTGTCTCGTTAAGGCACTGAAGTTACTGCTCACAGTCACCTGATGGAGGAGAAAATATAGAAAATGCCGGCGCTGCTTTTCATGTTCCCCATCTTGCAGAGCTTCAAGAGACTGCATAAATTAGACTCCTGTGTATCAATAAAGTCCAAAAAAACTACTAGCGGCATGCAAAAAACAAATATCGATTATATAGATTAGAATTGCAGAATAAATTACAGACATGCCTGCAGAAAAGGCTGGAAAAGATCAAATATGTCCTTATGGCTTTTCTCGTTTCGAGTATGGAAACACTGACCGAGTAGAGTATCACTCATCACGCCAGGAGCCAACGTAGACCTCAACCAGAGCTTACACCCTTAAGCCAAGCAACAAGGATAAACACAAAAGGTCTGAGCAGGATTGAACAGAATTTCAACATATGATTGGAAATTTTAAGAGAGATACTAACCAAGCATTTCAAAGATTTTTCTCAAGCAAGCAACTGCATGAGAGAACTCTGATGAATCACCACTAATATGATTGAGGACAATATCAAGGAAAATGGGATAGCGTTCTAATATCCCTTCTTCAAAAGCTGGAGGTTCTAAGAACCCAAGCCTTCATAAGAGAAAAAAATAAAAATAAAAATAAAAAGACGTCATTAGCAAGAAAACTATAAAGAGAATGTTTGATGATAAATGAATTCGGCCCGAAGTTCGTACAGAGTTTTGACCCCTATCCATATGGATGTGCGGTCCAGCTGCACTCTGGCCCTTGAAGTATTCAAAGTTGATGGTAACACTTCTGTTTCCAACACGCCAATGAATTTTTTAAGCAAAGGCTGCAAGGGTTCCAAGTCTACTGCTCTCCTGTGCACAAAAAGTAAAAATAAATAAATAAAAGGCACCAACAGAACTACAATCAGAGACACAAAGAACGCAGTAGGTTCTGGAAAAGAAAGAGCAGAAAAGAATGATAAATAAAAAAAATAAAAGGAATCATTGGTTAGAAATAAAGTAGAAACTATCTCCAAAACGCATATACTGATACAGAAATGCAACATCTCAGAGACAAAGCCCTAATCTTGTTAAAGTAATTTTGAATGTGATAGTGATACTAGTATTAAATAGCAGAAACAGTATCGAGCATCGACCCAAAAAAAATGTGGGGGGTTGGGAAGGCAGCTATCATTAATCCGCTCAAACACTACAACTGAATACCTGAGCCTCCGCTCCCCCATTTCCACAACAGGCCTGATGAAAAAATGACAGTAATTTAAAAAAAAAAAAGACTCCAATAAGCAGTACCTCAGTTTTCCCATTGAACCAGCTAAACGATAACCAACAGAGCGCACTCTTCTTTTGAAGAAAAATAATGCATAAACACCCTGATAGAAAAAAGCTTCACTTTATAAGGTAAAAAGGAATAGTCTTACTGAAGATAAATGAATGATTAGGAACACATGGAAATAAAACTACCAACTAAATACCGGAAACTGCTGCTGTCCAGCCAAGGCCAGTTCATGCATATTATCAACTGCTTCGATAAATTTTTCAAATTCAATGAATAGGGACCCATCATCCAACAGTACAGGGAACATTAATACCTGTGAGCCAATAGACAAGGATGGATCAAATCGAAGTTGATTGAGATTGAGGGACCATTAATATCAATATTCATTCAATGACTCCGTGAAATGGGACGATAGATATGTCTATCAACAGAGTTTTTATTTTTAAAGAAAATACAAAATCAATCAATTAGACATGTATACTTGCCCAGTTCTGTTATTTTTGTTACTTCCGGTACAAATCCTTGGTGGAGTCACTTTACATGGTCTTGGGAAAAATCTTTCTATTCAGTGCTCCTTTTCGACATGCGATGGTAGATTCAAAATGTATGCAAGAATGGTTTTAATTTGACCCTTAAATCTAAAGGATGAATGAAGTATCTAAGGATGTGAGGGTGCCTGGCTGTTGGATTTTATTTTTTATTATTTCTTTTTTCTCCCTGGGCAGATTCTTATCACTCTCGTTGATTGTGGTTCTGCTCTATGCTGTTTCCTCCCATTTCCCCCTCTACCTTAGCTATCTATTATCTCTATTTGTAGAGAATTTGGGTGTTTGGAAGTTTCTAACATTTTTTAATTAAATAAACCAAGATTTTACGATGGCTGCAATTTTGAGAGATGCGAAAGCAAAATTCTATGGGGTTGCTTTTGGATAACCTGCACCTAAGAGCGTCTTTTCATTGGATATTTGGTGTTCTGATGATCCCTACTTTTTTGACCACAACTTCTGTATATATTATTTTGCATATGAAAACTTACCTCCACATCCCCATTGTCTTCCTTGGATGCCTGCAAGGTGTTTGCGCTGCATGAGAGAAATCTGTGGAAATTTCAGAAGTTTTGGTCTCCTATCTAAGTTATTAAGCATCCTCTTTGCATAAAGTTGGAATGGATAATTTACTTCGTTTATAGGATATTAAAGTTTGGGTAAGCTTAATATGTCCATTTTTAGTTTTAATTTTATTTATTTATGTTTTATTTTTGCTTGTTTGGGCGCCCGCGCGCACACACACATTATTTGTTTTAATTTTCCTTGTGGAAGCCAGCTTGATTGATAACCTTAGGTAGCCGGATACACTAGGACTTAATACGATACTTTAACACAGAAATCCAATACCATTTTCTACATAACCAGAAAAAGATTCTCCCTAGCATGACTCTTGTGACGTGCAATTACACTGCTGCAGTGACTTTTCAATTATTTCATACCACTTCCTAATAAGCATTGAACTATGTATTTAAAATAAGTTTAAAGCGGTATGAATATTCAATTATCAATACGAGGCTAATTGTAATTCAGTAAAACAAGTATATAAGAAAAAATTAAAGAGAGAATCTACCTCATACATGACACTAACAACTTCAGCATTATCACGGGCAGGATCATATTCCTTTCGAGCTAATGTAGTATTCATCTTTATCAAGTGCTGTGTCACCCTTTCCTCATCAAGCCTTCGCAAAACATCCAGAAGGGGTCCAATAGAACTCGACTCATATTCAGTGCTATACATTTCTTGGGTTTGATAATGCTGGGAAATGCACTGGATACATTGCCGCATTTCCTCAGAGATTCTCCTCCATAGTTGTCTAAGAGGAGAATCGCTATGCTCATCATTAAAATAGTTGTAAAATGTCTCCAGAAGAGGCCCCATTAAATCCCATGACCCACACCAAATATGATTTTCTTTTGGCAAACAGATCAAGAAATTAAATGTGTCTGCAAACCTGTCGCAATAAAACGATGATTACTAAATGTTACAATACACAGATACACAGAGACTAAAGACAACTAATGAAATAAAGGATCAGCAAGAGAACACAATAGAAAGACAGAAGAAAACAAAAAAATTAAAGGGAATGCATGCACACATGCTAACAAAAAGATTAGAATAGAATTTAGTAAACTACTGTTTTGGGGCCTCAGTTAGTGATTTATTACATGGGATGCACTTAAGGTTCTCATGGTTCCAATACTGTGCAGCAAAAAAGCTAGATGATTACTTGACATGTGTCATAAACTCATAATAAATGCAAGGTTTCCAATTCTTTTGACGACTAAATAGAGTGATTGAAAAGAAACTTGAATTGTGAAAGAGGCTTTTTGCATAAGACTTTCTAGGTCAGATTAAGAAGCTCACCCATGAAACAATAAAAACAAAATTAATGATAATCATACAATCCCACCGAGTTATCAAAACCGGAAATTTTTATCTTCTTCTGTAGGCATATACAAAACAGAAATGCATACTTATAGAATATTGAAACAACAAATCCCAGTGAATACAAAGGCCTAGTGTAACATAATTCACAGAACTTCTCTCTTTTCTTAATTTTTTTTTTATCTACTTACAAATAATCACATGAACTCCCAATCAAATTCGGCATCACTGCCAATAAATTTAGTTCACCTATACTCACTTCTCTGATATATTTATACCAAACACATAATCACTTTTTCCATCCTTCCATTCCCTAAACTCCCAATACAAATTCGGCATTGCTGCCATTAAATCCACTTCTGCTATACTTACTCCGATTCAAACCCAACAAGTTGATTACTGCTAACAAGTAACACTTAATTGAACAAGCAAAAAACAGTTCACTAGCATTTCATAAGTACTCTTTTCGATTCCAAAGGCCACGATCATGCTATTGAAAAATAAATTGAAAAATAAAGATCAAGAAAAGTGGCTCTGATATGCCGAATTGAAATGCAGAAGTGAAAGATAGTACCATTGTTCTTTGTTCTTGTGAAGACGGTGACGTTTAGAAGGCTCAATGCGATCGTCGTCTTCGTCTGCTTCTTCCTCAATGCCTCTCCATCGGTCCAGTAGCCCTCTTCTCGTGCATAGCTTGTTGGCCATTGATGCTATTCCTCCCTGAGCCTCTGTCTCTGATTTTGTGTTACAGATTTTTAGGGTTTTTGGCGGAGACGAAGATCATTGAGAGAGAGAGAGCGCGCGCTTTAGTGTAAGAGAGAGAAAGATGAGGTTTTATAGAGGGAAAGTGGGGGAAACAATGGAGGACAAGGATAGGAGCTTCGGTGAGGACTTATGGGTCATTTTACCTTTGCGTCAAAAGACGGGAACGGCGAATTTCGCACGATGATCTTTTTTGTTTTATTGCGACCTAGCACCTGAGAAGACGAGAAAATTACAAATATACACCTTTTGTACTAACATACGAAATTTTGTTCATGTATTTGAAAAATTTTATACGTAGAGTATTATACACTATCGACAGAAAACCAAATAATTTAATAATAAATGGTTGCATTGTCCGTAAGAGAGGCAACTAAACTGCTCATAGACTAGCTAGAGCAGCATTGAAGATGGTGCAATCTATTATTGTAATGAGGTTGGTCCCAAGTTAATTGATTCTATGGATCAATCTTATAGGCTCGGATTTGGTGACCCTAAGCTAGTACCCCTTGATTGAGTTTAATGAAATTGTATTTGGATAAAAAAAAACTAACGATAAATGATTGCCTTGCCCACGACCATTTAATCTAGTGAATAAGATTTTTATTTCTAACTATTGAATTCAACTCTCATAATCGTCCGTATTTTAACTACTCTAAATTTAATTTATATTTAAGAAAACAGTTATTTTTAGAATTACTGTCGTCGAAACAGAGAAAGAGGTGAGTCATTATTCTGTTTCACAAACCAGTGATGAGAAATGTGTGTTTTGACAGAGCTACACTGAGAATGATGAGATAATTTAGTGAGCGAACTAAATTTCTTTAGACAATATGAAATCACCAAACTTTTACATGACTTTCAGCGGTTTCTATTGAAACTCATGGTGTGGTGAGTCAAGTGGACCAAAGAGAATACAATAATTCTGTACTTGGCAATCGCAAAATCACATTGCTAGAAATGGCTCAGTCAGATCACCGGAGGAGGAGGGACAGGTGATAACTTGAAGTGGCCAACCGCCGTCTGCATAATAGTTGGTGCTTGGTGTACAGGTGTAAACAAAATGAGGTATAATGAGACAGACCGAAGAGCATCAAAATTGGAAATCCAAGTTTTGTATATACAGGGATTAAAATATAATAGGCCATAGCCTTTATAAAGTTTTGTTGGAGTCGCTGAGGAAGATCAAGAAATTGTTCAAAGCAATTAAACAAAATTTGAAGGGAGTGAACGAGAGAGACCTAGCATTCACAAAACTTGTGTATTGTTTCTTAAACTCCAAGGTTTCCTTGCATGTCAAGCTCAAAGGGAGGCGGCGTGTTTGAAGAACCGATACTGCTGAATGCTGATGCACCTTCAGTAGTAACTACCGAAAATTATCAACCATAAATGAGGGTGCAACTCATGGGAATATTTCTGTTTCAAGCAAATTTAACCTGGAATTACATTTCGGTAGGTAACTAAACATATCCTTTTTCATTCGACGTGTTTCAGGTTCCAAAAACACCAATAATGCAATTACTAGTTCTTCCAAAATAGAAATCCAGAAACTACAGAATTCTTCATTACTTCATGTTCTGGGAAATAAGTTGTTGAAACGGAGCTTAGTAGCTTAAGTAGCCCGGGTTATGTGAACTAAGAACGTTATTTCAGGCTGCTGCTTTATCATCTCAAACACACAAGTATCCCCTACTTGCAGCCCATTGTCTGTTGCAAATTTTATCCAACCACGATAGCGGATTCTCGCAACTTCTTCTCTGCTGGCGTCAGAGAGGAGGACAGACCTGATACACCAACTGGGATACCGGCTTCTTGCAACTCCTTCTCTGCTGTAGCGGATTCCATCTTCTTCTTTGTTGGTGACAGAGCAAATAACAGGCCAACTGCTCCCATTTGGAATCTGTAGGTTAACATTGCTGCTGGATAAATTATATTTTTGGGCAAAGTTTATATCAATTTTCTGCAAACATCAGAAACAGTGTGTAAATAATCAAAGCCAAATCTCTATCTTCTCTAAGGAGTGGGTTTGTTGAAAAAGAATAAACAAATAAAAGAAGCTTACCAAAGCAGTTGTAAGGTAGGAGGGTTCTTGCATCATGACAACAAAAGTGGGATGATCGGGTTTGAGCCTCTGATCTCTTGAAATCGCTTCCTCACCTCCTGTCCAATTTCCATGATTCAACTCCATGATAAGCGCCAAATGGAAAAGCAAATTAAATCTCAAAAACCATCCAAGTGCACTTTAATTGTTGGGATCAAAGAGATACCGCCGCCCGATTGTTGTCTGATAATAACTCTAGAAGACATAATAAACAAAATAAAGATACAGAGCCTGAGGGATATAATATACATCCCAGCATTATACACTCAATAAACAACAACAGAATGAAAAACACATAGTTGCATACGACTTGCCTGATCCATCGCCAGTGCGGCATTTTTTTGTAGCTCTGGTTGAAACAGCAGAGATGGTCTCTTCATTTTCTTCCGGAATTACAGGAAGTGTTGAAAAGTGTTGTCCAGAGGTCTCGGTGCATGAATGTATTTCAGAAGGTTCTTCCTTTTTTACCTTGACTTCATGATCGCTAATTTTCAGACTACTTTCCAACTCGGATCCATCTGAAGGAATTACTGTACTCCCTACATCATTAGCCACTGGGCTGTTAACGGAGCCAGCTTCCTTTCTATCATCACAATTTGAAGCAAACTGTGTGGTAATTGGAGCTTTCCCCTTGCCATTCACTTCATCCAACCGTTTACTTATCTCTGCATCTGAGCAACCACAGGTGCCTGAACCGTCTTTGCTCATCGAACTTTTACCAGTTGCATAGCACCAACCACCTTTGAAAATAGAATCTCTGTCATCCCTTTTTCTTTTCTTCTGATCAGTCTCAAAAGAATTTAGTTTACACCCAGAGTTATCCTAGATTTTAACAGCAAAATGTGAACCCCTAATGTAAGTGAAGACCAGAATATTTCCTAGTTGTAGGTCATGAACTAATGAAAAAGCATTCCATCCATGATGAAAAGCAAAGGAGCCATCCGTACTCGAGATTGCAACATTCCATCGCAGCCCCTGTGAATCTTCAATAACAGTCGATTACGAGCAACATTTGGAGGCAATTCCTGCATTGAGATGGCATGGTTAGAAGTGACAATCTCTTTCATCATTAGAAAAACAAGGGGGAGGAGGCAGTTGAAGTAGTAAATATACGTATCATCTTCACAAGAAAGATGGAAAAAGTAGTTAAAGCATGTTCGTGAGCCTCTCAAGCATCTACACTTGCCACATGACTTCCACAAATAGATAGTGATTCCATACTTATATATCATCCTCGTTATAAAAGGAACTTTTCAAATATAGAGCATACACAGAGAGAGAGAGAGAGAGAGAGACAGAAAGAGAGGTTTTAGAAGATAAAAAGGAAACAGATTAGAACTTTTGGGGACGGAGGGATTTATCATACCATAAATTTAGAAAACTCATTTCCAGACATGACTGTGACAAAAGAAGTTATGACAGGTGAACCATCACTCTTGTTCCCATGAATCAGCAAACACTTCTCAGTGCATTCCACACAAGCTTTGAACTCGTGACCCATCTCTGTTCGTGTTTGGATGAATATTGTTACACCTGCAAGATACATATAAATAAATGATCAAAGATATTTTAGTGATGCAATAATGTCTTTTAAAGAAGAGAAAAGGAAACACCACACTTATGTCAAAGAGCTCAAAAGACTGGAAAGTAAATTAACGTTGCTAAAGTATCTCAAACTTCTAAGTTCACGGCTCCCTACTTAGCAAGAGTGTCAGCTGTATAAGCAAGAACTCGGAAATATCAATCCAAGAAAAGAGACGAAGAAAGGCCACCTACGGGTGTAACAGAAGTTAAGAATCTAAGACACCCAGGAGAGTATAAAGCACACTGATATAGTGTGTTTGTCATACGAAAGGACCAACTGACCCTACTAATATGATTAAAGCATGACTATCCATTAAACTTTTAGATTGTAGTCACAAGTAGCGTAAAAATGAACTGTTGTGGCAGGGCATCAACCGAAGTATAGAGTATCAATTAGGTAGTTTAACTGCAATCATTTGTCCGTGTTAGTTTCAGTTCAAACTTGCACAAGATATCATCTTCTGTTCTTATGTAACAGAGGTAGCATTATCTAAGTAACTAGGAATATGTAAGCAGATTATGGAGGCACAATCAATTGCCATACAAACATCGCCAACTAAAGGACGGAGGAGGAGATGGCGGACTCCAGTCCCATGATTCTTCTTGCAGAAGGAAAAACTTGCTATGCTTCAAAAAACATGATTAATTTATGCGACGAGTCTGATCTAGAATCCAATCCCATGATTTTTAGTCATTTACATTGATCTTAGTTCCTTACCTAACCCGACTGTGCATCATGAAACCAGCAACAGCACGCATAACTGAACATACACATACTTATAATACATCAGCTAGTGTTCTAACTTCTGAAGCTTCAGAATTTTAATCTTAAATCGACCCAGGAAAGATTTCCCATGATAAACAATGCCATAAAATAAGTCACGAAACAAAAATAACAGAAAATAGAGAATTCAAAGGGTAGTGAAGTCAGCTTCCTTTCACTAAAGAAAACTACATTTTAACAAACCAAACAAGCCTACTTTACAGAACACTAAATCTACTAAAAAGGAACAAACTTTTTGGAAGAGCCCTAGAGTATTTCAATCATTAAAAGAACAACCCTGTTGGGAATGGAATAACAATAAACAGAGGTTAAGGTTGAACTACATATGTGGCTTACCACCAGACACCTTCAACCTCGTCTTTCTTGGATTGCTAGGGCCAATAAGGGTTCAGCTTGTCAGACGGCCTTTCATTCTCAAACGGAAACTAAAGATTCAATTTTTTCTGAAAAATGAAGGAAGGAGAGGAAAATGAAGGCGAGAGATCTTTTGTTTTGTCCTTTTAGGCTTTTAACTTCTACAGAAAGTCTCTTTATTTTCTTGGGCTTTGACGCGAATTATCACATACCACGTATCACTTCCTCGGGGTATTTAGGACCTGTTGAGATTGGGAATTGGGATTTTGAATTACGTTTTTGAGATAAAGAAAAGTTGATTTTTTTGTTTTTTCGGTTACAACTGGTAAGGCTGTCTATAGTTTGTGTTGTGTTAGGTTCGTGTCGATAGTTGGGTCGAGAAATTGTCGTGTCACAGGAGACATATTTAAATCCAACTTATTTAATAATCGTATCGAAAATTTAAACCTAAACTCAAATTATTTATTAAACAGATTATCCGTTTTCAACTCACTTTAACTCATTTAATAAATATGTCGTGTCATATTGGACAAAATGACACAGTTAAAGGTTATCATTGCGAGTCATTTAACTAAAAAATTGCATAATTTGATTAAATTACTAAAATTCCACAAGACAAATAATATAGATAATTATATATAAAATATAAATAATTAAATTCAATAATGATGAAGAAAAATATTTTAAATTGTCTAATTCTATGATCAAATACTCTCAAGTGCCAACATCTAAAATTTCAAGAAGAATATGTTATATATAGGGTTATACGGGTTCACTTTGTTTTTTCGTGCGGCCGACCGCTTTTTAATCGTGTAAGATTCGAGTCGTGTTAAGACAATAACTTTCTATTTGAGAGGTCATGTGTTCGAGCCCCATTAAGAGTGGGGTTAAAAAAATAGAGGAGGAATTCCTTTCCCACAATAGTCCCCAAAATGGACCAAGCCGCATGTTTTTTTTTTTTTTTTGGTTAATGAAATACTTCATTAGGGGACAAGCCCAAAGGCCCAGCAAAGCTTAAAAGACCAAAAGATTACAACCAAATAGGAGCAGGACATCTCCAACTAGATCCGGACCAGGAACTAGAAACAGGAAAAAGCCTACTAACAAAAATGCTGACAACCAGCAGCTCCGATCACCTCTCCACCATGGGGGGCAGGGGAGGCCGTCGTTCCTTATAACAGAGGTAAGGGAAGGTGGTGGCTGATTAGCCCATCTCTGAGGACCCACCGACCCATTGGCTAGCGAAGCTGCAATGTGAGCAGCTCGATTCGCTTCGCGGGAAATTCATTCCCAATTGCATTCCTCAAAACTTGTGGCCTTTCTTCTTATCTGCTCCAAGATTGGGTATTTTTTTTCTAATCGATGGAAGAATGAAGGGGGAATTTGAAACTCAAAATGAAACAGTGGTTGAAAATTTCCTCCACGGGTGGTAGCTTGTTGAAAAGTCTGTCAAACTCAAATTTCTGCTTTCTTCGCTTCAAATTTTATGTTTCTTCTCTTTCTTCTATTCCTTGCTTTTCAAGCCTGATTATAATGTTTTTCTTCCCTTACCACATTCTTAGTAAAACAAGAAAATGAGTTAATGATGGGTAAAATATATTCAAATATGAGTTACTTTCATGGTTTTGAGTTTGAACGTAAAGTTGAATCAAAATTGGGTAAAATATAATAACTTGTCATGGTTTACTTTCTATAAATATGCATAAAAACACAAATGTATCAATTGATTTTGGTAGGATATTATGATGATATATGCATGTATATTGTTAAAGAAAAGAGCTCAATCAACCTTTGAGGTTATGACTTACTGTCTTACTTACCATTGCAAATTTGATTAGGGTTTGTAGCCTGTAGCTAGATGACTTGAACAATGAACATCATTGTTGACTCAATCGTTGGTTTTCCTGGTGCTCTTACTTTGAATAAGCTCTTACTAATATTCAAAAGAAAGAAAAATAGAGATAGAGACGTTCATATTATTTATACAAGTGGGAAGTGAACTTTTGGATGATAGCAATAAGTTCATTGTTCATAGATGTGAAGGTTCCCCCTCTCTCTCTCTGTTTTTTTTTTTTGTCGTCGGTTCCCTTTCAAATTTGTCCAGGCGTCTTTTGAATGGTCCCAACATTTACGAAAGTATCTTATAAAAGAAGAAGAACAAAAAGGTGCTATAAAAGTATAAAGCGTGGGTTTTGGGCAAGCGAATGTGAAATAAAAAAGTCTAGATATTTGTTGAATTTTGGTCTAGTACTTTTCTTAGTTTAACCATTTTGAGACATTTCCTTTCTTTAGAGGTAGATGAAAGGGAAGGGAGTCCTTAAACTCGGATTCTTAATTTGGTTATCCTAAAATAACATGTTTATATAGTATTTTAAGTTTAAATTTAAATGAATGCACGATATCAGATATAAAGTCTGATAGGAATTGCTTTAATTTCATTCGAATTTAAGGTCTTATTCTCTACAATCAAATTCTCGTTAAAAGAGAAAAAATGAAATACATAAGGACTCAAGTTGAATCGTTGGTAATCTATATCCCAAGTGATGTCAACAATGATACCATTTTTTCATTTTTCGAATAAAATAGTTGTATCGACACTTAACATATATCAAAGAGCTAGTAACATACTAACATACTAAAATGAAAAGAGAAAAGTGTCGATGACCCCTCACTTTTTAGTAAAATTAGTAAAGTATTGAAAACAAAAATTAGGGAGATTATCACAAATGGTAACTCAACTTTTTACATGAACATTTTGGCGACTTAGTTTTTAAATATATCACTCTGGGTCTCTGGTCACTCAACTTTTTTTTTGTTTTTTTTTTGTTAAGGTAAAGGACTGATCTTTATTGAGTTAAGCGGATGAGGTAGCTCCTTGTTTACAAGATCTTGGATACATTCTGGAGTATGGTTGAACCAGCAAACACACTGCTCATACTCAAATGCCAAACTAGCTGGCCTATGTGTAATTCTATTACAAGTTCGGGGAGCAAAACAGATTTGAACCTGCTGCAAGCTCTTCAAAGTGTGCTAAATGTCTTCGTTCAGAGGCCTGTACTCAGTGAGTATTGGACACAAGCTGGTGATGTCTTGCACTGCAAGTTGGCAATCAGTTTCAATACACACTGACCGATAATTGTGTTGCTTTATTAGTTCCAAACCAGATTGTATTGCAAGGAGCTCAATATGGATAACAAAGCTAAACTGAATGTGGATGGTGCATTTGTGCCTCACTTAACCAAGGGTGGAATATGAGGTATTCTTCCAAACTCAAGTGGAGCAGTTTGTGCTGTTTTTCCGAAGACTGCTTAGTATGTTAGCTCTAATCATTCAATTTAATACTCTGTTGTTCACTTTAATCATTCCGTTATTTTTTTGTTAAATTTTTCTTTTACCACAATATCAAAGATATTTTCGTATGAGTTATAATTCAATTACTATTTATAATATTCTTTATAAATTAATACTTTTATCACCGACTACGTCGTTTTGAGGCAAAAGTAAAAAAGAACAAATTCCCTTTTTCTTTTCGTTTTGAGGCAAAGTAAAAAAGTAAAAAAGAACAAATTCCCTTTTACTGCTCTTTTTGCCCTCTGTTCCTGTGGTGGGTCTCTCAAAGACTGAAACCGAGCCAAGCGGGGAGGCGGTAATCGAACCAAACCCGAAGACTGAACCCTAGGAAGAGGAGGAAGAAGAAGTAGAGGAGGAGCACACACAACAAAAACGTTTGGTGAAGAAGAAGAAGTGTCAAAACTGAAAGACTCAAAAGGCAGGAAAACACCAAAACCCCCTTAATATCTCTCTCAAAATCAATGTCCCCAAAACCCCACTCCCTCTCCCTCTCTCAGGCATGTCAATTCCAAACCCTTCTCTCTCTCTCTCTCTCTCTCTCTACATGTATCTAATATACCCAGCTTTTTATACGAATATAAGTATATAAAGTGCTGCATATTCCTCTTGAATTTGATTAAATATTTGTTCTTTTGAGGGGTTTTATGATACTAACCAGGAAAAGCATGGCATTTGAATCACAGTCCATGAAGAAGGAGAAGAAGTACAGTGGGGTTTTTGGGGACATGTACACCAGTGTGGCCATTATTCCCAAAGACCTTGAGCTTGACAAGGAGGCCCACCCATCACCCTTTGAGCTCCACTTCCAATTCCCTGACCTCTCCCAACCAATCAGAGTAAGTATTCCAAATGCCCCCAATCTTTTTGGTGAAGTTATTGTTGTGTTTAATTGTTGGCCTGTTGGTTTCTGAGAAATGGATTGGAGGCCCCATTACTGTATAGAGCTTTTTAGTTCTGCTTCTGATTTCTATGTCCCTCTGGGTTCCTGAAATGGGGCATGACATAAAAGTTGTGTTCTTTATATTCAATTGGTGTTTGGATTTCTGGGAAATTGGAGGGACAAAAGAGAAAATAAACCTCTCATTCTATCTTTGTTGCCGGTATCACAAAGCTTGTGCCTTTATGTGCTTTAGGGATTCTTGAGGACAAGAGAAGTTGGAGAGTTCCTTAGTGGGGCTTTAGCAGGGGCAATGACCAAAGCTGTTCTTGCTCCTCTTGAGACCATCAGGTAAGGTTATCTTATTAGTTACTGTATTTGATACACTATTTATGAAATATATTAGGCTTCCACGGTAACTTAAATAAGTGAAGAGGTGCATAAGTACCTATAAACAATGGTGAATGCAACTTCTTAAGCTCATTCAACAGTTGAAACAGTATATGGACTGCAGTAACTATTGGATTTATAGAGCTTGTTCTAGTTAACAACGTAGGCCCAAAGGATATTGGTAATTGATTCCGCGCTATGGCTTCGTACCATTTTTTTGTTGATCAGCCTAGTTTACTTGTCTTGGTTACACAAGTCACTCCAAATCTATCTCCATTGTTGTCAGCAAGGTTTTGAGAATGTGATTGACGTGTTCTAAGTCTACTGATTGCATTGTATCGATTGTGTGTGTTTTGTCTCTGTGCATGAATGACGATATGCATAAGTTAATGTTAGGATTGCAGATGTGCCCTGTATCTACTGCAAACAACTTCTTGATCATAGATAATCTGCAAAATTTGAGTATTTTCTTTCATTTATTTGTTCCATTTTGGAGAAAAAGTTGAATACTTGAATTTCAGCAGAACATCTTTCTGCAATCACATACATTTTTGGAGATTTCTACTAAAAAAGCATCTGCTGTCATATGGAGTCTTTGTAATCTGCTAATTGCGAATTAATTTCATATCATATGTTTCTGAGTAAATGAATGAAATGTCATATCATCTGAAGATCAGAGTTATTTTTGTTATCATTTGATAAACCAAAGCAGATGTCAGTTTGTCACATCTTTCTGAGTGTCATGGCATTGTAACCTTCTTTTTTGGAAATTCACTGTCAGAAAGAATTGTCTGAACAACCAACTTACTAAACTGATGATTCAGTTAATGCTTTCACTCTGGCCACTAGAATAAGAAGTTAGAGCTTGAAGGATATTCCAAGATTTCCTTATGATTGGTTTTGTAACAGAACCTCCAATGGGCTCCTTCAATGATGCTGTCTGTTTCATTCCTACAATAACTTAACCTCTAGGAACCTCTGCAGAGGGAGACAGTGATCCTTAGTGATTGTTTATTAGTTGTTTAATATTAGTTTAAAAATAGTGGCTTAAAAACTTAAATAATATGCTCGTCTTGTTTAATAAAGAATTCACGACTTCCTACCTAAGAGCAAATCATCAGTGTAAAGAGCTTCTAAAGTATCATTTCGCTCTATAGGGTTGAAATTCAAGTAGGTCGAACACATTCGTACAGTTCTGTAATATGTACTTCATTACAGATTACCGTTGCTATATGTGACTCCTGATCTATATATTTGATATGTGCAGGACTAGAATGATAGTTGGTGTTGGTTCTAGAAACATCTCTGGCAGTTTCTTAGAGGTCATTGAGAAGCAGGGTTGGCAAGGGCTGTGGGCAGGAAATGCAGTCAATATGATCCGCATAGTCCCTACCCAGGCAGTTGAGTTTGGAACGTTTGAGTTTGTTAAACGAGCAATGACGTCGGCACAAGAGAAGTGGAAGCAGACTGAAGGCCCAAAGGTGCAAATTGGCCCTGTAAGCTTGGACTTCTCTATCTCCTGGATTTCTCCTGTTGCTGTGGCTGGTGCTGCTGCTGGAATTGCTAGCACACTTGTGTGTCATCCCCTTGAAGTTTTGAAGGTACTTGATACCACTTTAAGAAGATAGAAATTGTAATACTCAGAAAATTTCTTCTCGTTTTGGGTGGATGCTAGTAAACACATTTCGTCCCAATCTTATAAAATAGCCTTTTCACCTTTCAGCCACTCTAAATGCATATCTAATGATTATATCCTTTGTGGTGTCTTTTTCTTTGTTTCACTATTATGTGCTTTCTGTTTGTTCGCATGGGATATTTTCTGTGTTTGCTTATTTCTTCTTTATTTTATTTTTGCTATGATCTCAGTGTTGAATTATAAGCTCATTCCTCTTGCATTTTCTTTCTTCCAATTTCTTACAACAGGATCGGTTGACTGTCTGTCCTGAGGCATATCCTAGTATAGGTGTAGCAATCTGTAAGATTTATAAGGAAGGTGGTATTGCTTCATGCTATTCGGGTCTTTCACCTACACTGATTGGGATGCTTCCCTACAGTACATGCTATTATTTCATGTATGAGAAAATCAAGAAATCCTACTGCCTAACAAAGAAAAAAGAGTCTCTAAGCCGTCCAGAGATGTTACTGGTCGGAGCTCTGGCAGGTAAGAAACTTGGCCTTGGTCATGTAAACTATTTTGCACATAGAATATGAACCGTTTCCTCTTCTTTAGTTCGAATTTTATTTGGGGTTTTATTAGTTTTCATGGAAGTTATGGGTCATAACTTTAGCACTCTAGTTAGTATTATAGGAGACTAGAAGAGTTCTTTTGTTGTATGGGTTTAACTATGTTGGACAATGATGGTAATTTCACAAACTTTATAGTTCTCTGTTAAAAGGATATCTGATACAGCTATTGAAATCGTTGTTTATTGTTCAATATTATCCTTTTATTATTTGGTTGGTTCACGGTCATTAATTTTGATTAGCATATGATTGCCCCGTGCTTCTAATGCAAGATTTTGCACACTTAAATATATAATCTGTAGATAATTAACCGGGACGGTTAGCTTTCTCGGCCAATTTTGTTTTTTTTTTTTGTTGGACAATTCATCTAATAGTTGCACTTGTCATTCAATTTGTCCAGGTTTTACAGCTAGCACAATCAGCTTTCCATTGGAGGTGGCCAGGAAACGGCTGATGGTTGGAGCTATGCAGGGTAAGTGCCCGCCCCATATGGCAGCTGCACTTTCAGAAGTGATACGGGAGGAAGGTTTATTGGGACTCTACAGAGGGTGGGGTGCAAGCTGTTTAAAGGTCATGCCTTCATCTGGCATCACCTGGATGTTTTATGAAGCTTGGAAAGACATATTACTCGTTCAGAGACATCATACCTTATAAGTTATAACAAGCTCAAGCAAGATTCACATAGGTCATACATTCAATTTAAGCTTATCTCACATCTTTTGTAGTGTAATCCAGACGGGGAGGAAGTCAAGGCCATTTTATGCAGGCCTGGATTGAAATCTTGCTCCCATTTGAGTCTGAGAGCTTAGAAGAAAAGAGTATTTCTGTTGTGGGCTGGTTTCCCTTTGTTTTTCAACACTATGCTTCTTAGTTTTGACCTCAGTTGAGCTCCAATCATGTAAGGCATAAGATTACTGTGTACTGATGAATGACAGATTATTTCAAATCATCATCCAAAAGTTTCGTAAATTTTTTGCTTCTGTAATACTATACGCATCTTTAGTTCTTATGCATTATTTCTTTGATGGAATCTCTTTGGTATTGTTTGTTAGTTAGAAGACAATGAATCCCGCTCGACAGTCTACAAAACATATGACATGTTCTGAGTGGCGCCAAAGTTTAGTTCTCATTTTCCCCAACCCCAACTTGGCCTACGCCCACACCCACACCCACACCCACGGCCACGGCCTTGGTTTTTGTTGTTTAACTCTTATAATTTTCACCTGTTTTTAAAAAACAAAAGCTTGAAGGAGAGATTGGATGAGTGAGCAAAAATTAATGTTTATTTTTTATATTTTATTTATTATCATTCTTAATCAAAACAAGCATTTCATTTAAAAAGTAAATATTAGGTGCAGCTATTTCCATCATACTAAACACTTTGTTCATGCTATAACCAATTTTTAAATGGGTTTTTGTCTACTTACCCCATTTTTAGGGATTTTTTTTCCCATTTACCCCATTAAGTTTTTTTAATTCCCTCTTACCCAAAACACTCTAAGGAGGTCTTTTCTAATACCCCATTAAGGTTTATTTTTTATTTTTTTAATACCATTTTACCTTCACCCTTTTGTTACTTAGAGAGAGAGAGTGTGTGGAAGAGAGAGAAAATATAGGAGACTTTGCCGGAGCCTTGTCACCGGTCGCCGAATTCCGACCAACTTTCGCTGGAGTCTGGTCACTGATCGCCGGAATCCAGTCACCGCCGGCCGAAATTTTTTGAAAACCTAAAACCTCACCAAAGATCTCCAAAGAGGTCGCCGGAAAGGTTTATTGCACCAATAGACGTCTATTGCTTTCCAATAGACGTCTATTGCCCCCAATAGAACTTTCGGTAGCTGAAATAGGAACTAATCTTCCTAAAATTAGACAAATAAAACTTTGATCAAAAGAAAAAAAACGAAGAGATTATATAAATTTAAAAACGTCTATTGCCCCCAATAAACATTCAAAACCTTTTTTTTTCTTCCTTCTGTCCCATTACTTAAAAAAAAAAAGCGAAAGAATGAAATTGATTTAGGCACCCAGAGAAAACCTAATCATCGTTCTCCTCCGCCACAAGCGCCAGAGAACCTTGGTTCAACACCGAAGAACCATAGAGAACCTTGGTCCAGTGCCGGAAAGCCTTGGTCTAGCAACGAGGGGCTGGATCGACTGCAGAAGAGCTTGGGTCGAGCGCCAAATGCCGGAAGGCCTACATCGAATGCCGGAGGGGTTGGGTCCAGCGCGCCTGGGTCGAACGCCCAACGCTGGAAGGGCTAGGTCTAGCGTCGGAGAGGCTGGGCGAACGCGGTAGGGCATGGGTGGAGCGCCAGAGAGCCTGGAAGGTTGTCAGAGCCGGAGGTCAGTCGCCGGGGGCAGGGGCAGGGGCGGGGGCGGGGGCGGGGGGGGGGGGGGGGGGGGGGTGGGGGAGGGGAGGGAGGGAAGAGAGAGAAATCGGGATGAGAGAGAGATTAGTGAGTGGCAGTGTGTAATTCATTAATTAAGATGGGGGCAGAATAGTCATTTCTATTCAAATTACGGTAGTGAGAATAAAAATCTGTTGTTGGGGTGAGTGGGATCCTTAACTACAATTATTAACAAAAAAAATGAAATGAGAAATCAATTTTATCAATAAATAAAAGTTTACCCAAGAGACATCCATTTTATCATCTCAGCTTTCTTGACCAAAAAAAAAAAAAATTATCATCTCATCTTCTTCATCACTAGTCTACTAACAATTAGTTAGACGAAATTTTTCATGCTATAGCAATAAGTGAAAAAAATTGTTGGTTAGTATTATTCTGTTCTACTTCATGTAATTCTACGTCACAGTAGTTGAAGGGAGAAGATAGAGAAGAGGGGAAAAACTGAAAGAGTAAAAAGAAATTAGAGGGCATGAGATTGCAGCATGATGGTGTGATTATTTTGCTTCTTTTCCAGTTTCACATTTTCAATGATATATATATATATATATTTTATTTAAATTATTTGAGGGTGAAATTGGAAGCTTCAAGATAAAAATTTAATTGTATGGTGAACAAAGTATTTGGTAGGGTGGAAATAGCCCGACACTAAATTTTTTACAAAATAATAAAAAAGAACTACAAAATTCAAAATTTCTTCTTGTAATCACACTCTAAAAACTCGATTGCTTTAAAAATCCTACACCTTTCAAACCTCATTTTCAATCAACTTTTCCGTCTTTTCTCTTCATTTGTCACATCATGTTATGATTCTTGCCTTAATCACAATTTTCTGTTATCACTAGGAGAGTAATTATCACTAGAAGAGTAGTATTCAATATTGACTTATATTATGTACATGGATGGCACGTCTATTATCTGTATTAGGGTTTCTAGTTGCTTACTAAGGGAGTATATATATAAGCTATTTGTAGCTCCGCAGCTATGCTTGATCAATATACAAATTTCATGTTGCTTTCTTCTTCAATTTTCCCTATGTATTCACTTAGTTAGGCTTCTACCCTAACATATCAGTCATGACTGCATCATAAGATTTTTCAAAACACTGGTGAAGGAGATCCATGAGTAAAATCAAATCCTTTAGTTTCTTCAAATATTTCATGTGTAAGATAAGATTAAAATAATCCAGAAGATCGAACAGGTACCATTAATCCACACCTCCTCTAACTTTTTCCTTGGCCAATCCATATATTGTCATTTTTGCGATGGCTGATCATGCATGTTAAATGTATGCCAAACAACTGATCATGCCTATTTGACAGGGCTTCTTCCTATATCTATGAATTTCATTGGACCCAGAAATGATACAGTGGAAGAATCTTTTGGGTCTTCCAATATCAATAGGTTGATTGCTTCGCTCCTGTATCTTCCAAAAGGAAAAAAGATCTCCGAGAGCTGTTTCCTGGATCCGAAAGAGAGCACTTTGGGGGTTCTCCCAATAACTAAAAAGTGTATCATGCCTGAATCTAACTGGGGTTCGCGGTGGTGGAGGAACTGGATCGAAAAAAAGAGGGATTCTAATTGTAAGCTATCTAATGAAACCGTCGCTGGAATTGAGATCTCATTCAAAGAGAGAGATATCAAATATATGGAGTTTCTTTTTGTATATTATATAGATGATCCGATTCGCAAGGACCATCAATGCATGTATCTCATGTTTTCATGCCCACTTGTATCAACTATGTATGAGCATCTTTACGCTCTTCTGGTTGGCTTGGCTCACTTTCAATTGAGCTAGGAATTCCTTGTGAATAGATAGTTATAGACTTAGGCTGTGTTTGTTTCACAGATTTTGGGCATTGGGAAAGGAATGTAATTCCTTTCCTGTGTTTGAGAGTGATAATGGAAGGGAAAATGCTTCCCAATGGAAAGGAAAAAGAGGTGGAAAATGATTTCCCCCAACCCACCCCGGATCCACTTTCCCAATGGAAAGGAAAATGATTCCTTTCCTTTTCACAAACCAAACAGAGCCTAAGGAATGCCCTGTGTACCATATTAGGCGGGGAAATTTGAAAACCCCATTTCATCGCTTCTCACCCACACGGGTACTCTGTTTATTTTTAAAATACTTCAATAATTTACGTCTACAATTTTTTTTTTATACAAATGTAAAACATTGTAAAAAAAAAAAACCAGGAATCAAATCTCGCACCATTGTATGTTGTATGCGTATTATATCATGTTGCATCATCACTGCATAACTTAACGATCAATTCTCCTAGTGTGGCTAGGAATCTTTTCCAAGGCTGATTTTCCTAATATGATTAGGAAGCTAAAATGTGGAGAAAACCACATAAATCCAAACTTTGATTTTCAAAATTTAATTTCTTGGTTTCGCCAGAAAAATTTATAGACTTCAGGGTTGGGGGTTCAGGGAGGGATAGAGGTTAGGGGTAGGGGCGGGGAGAGAGATTTATTTCTGCTTCGCTACTTGAACTAGGCATATTTTCCAAATTAGTAACTTGTGTTTGATTTTTTATTATTATTCTTATTTTTTATCTAACAGTTGGTACACCCAATTGATGTTAATCAACAAGGCTGTGATACTATGTTAGAATTTGAGAGCTTCTACTTTGTATTTGAAGAAAATATAATCGAAACCACAACTTGGATACTTTGATTAATTTGCAGGGACAAACGAAGCATGAACAGATGACAATACTCAGCAAACTTTTGTACTTGAGTTTCAGAACTTGTTCACTACTTTACATCGATCAACTATCTTATCCCTTATACAGGGTACAAGATTAACATACAAAGTATCTAGTATAGAAGCTGAATTAACTAGATTAAAAGTACTTTAGATAAAAAATATCTAGCTAATTTGAGTGGAGAAAACACTAACGCAAGTGGTTGCAAAATATCAGAAGCCGTGAACTCTTCAGTAGCAAAGATCTTCCTGAGCGAACTATTGCTTAGCAACTGATTCTTCAGTTAACTAACTTGACCGAACTATGCTTCTCAGCAAATTTAATTGGAGTTTCCTAGCTAGACCCAGGAAAGCATTAATTCCAATAATATGTAGCATTTTAACCTCTTATAATGAAATACTGGAAAGGTTTAAAGTTACCAGGAGAACAAACCTTTCCCTTCTTAGCTTTGAGAAGGATTGCATAAGCCAATAAAATGGCATCCTTGTACTGCATATTGAGAACAAAAAAAAAAGTACTTAAATCTTGGAACCACAATTATACAAATGGCTTCCTTATACATTTTTTTTTCCTTCAAATCGACAAAAGTTTTTGTGTAGATTGCATAAGTGAATCGAAAATTCAACATATATTTTAAATTGATGTATTCCTTTACAGATGTCCGATATTAAAATCAAGGATTACATTAAAGATGGATAAGATGAAAAATGATTTTCTAATCCATACACCAATAGGAAAAGGATTAACCAAGTAATTCGCACAGCTGTCCTATATAAGTCCTGTTTTCTCTAAACTAAGGTACCTCAAACCCTAATCCCATTACAACAAGGACTAAAGAGTTAGGGTTTCTAATTCTATCCAATCTATACACCAATAGCAAAAGAATTAACCACCCAGATTTACCCTAATTCGCACAATGTGGTTTAATGTGGATATTGCTTGATACGAGCTATAACTCAAAGACTTGAATCCATCTTATGAAGTTTTGTAAGTTACTCGAAAACGAATCCCTCTTCTTACTCTTGTGAGAACAATTAAATCGAGTTGAATTCAGTTGTGTGGTTGATGATCATTGCTATTACTCATGTTTGGAGTTGCAATTACTTCTAGTTATTCCTTTGACATTACGTTGTTTCTATTGAGGCTCCACACCATCATTGTGATTGTTTTGTGGTGAAATGAGTTCTGATGAAATTAGATTATTGTGTTTTCTCTAGATTCTAGACTCACCAAATTCAAATTTTACAACTATTTATCTGTTAGTTTCTTCCAATATTTCATACATAGGATATCGATTATAACCTATAACACTAAGGGCAACTCCAACAATAAGTTCTATTTGGGGGTGCTTTTCTCATTTTAGCACCCCGTTATTGCACTATTCATATATGACTTAATTTTCATCTCTAACAATGAGGTGCTATATGAGAATATTATTTCACTATTCTTGATTAAAATATAATATAAGTATAATGTTGATGAATGTTATATTAAAAGTACGTTAATATAGTCAAATAAGGTAAAAAATTTAATTTTAATTTTATCATAATATTTAAAAGTTGTTCTTTTCATTTAATTAATTTTTTTATTAAATGAATGGAGGATATTTGGTGTGAGGAAATAGAAAAGAATGGGTTGGTATTTATAGAATTTTCAATTTACTGTTCCAACTGGTATATTTTTTTCCCTCAATTTTCTAGTAATTTTTAAAAAATTTTTTGGAACAAAATAGAAATAATAACCCTTGATTTAATAAGAACCATTGATCACATTTTTTTCTCAAATCTGAGCCGTCAGATTAAATAGGGCCAATTTGAGTAAAATCAAATAATAATCCATTTGCTGGGCCTCATGAACAATATCTGAGTCTTGGTCTTGGAAAAGTCTCAAATATGAGACTTGGGTTTGAGACTTGGGTTCATCCCAATTCCCCTTAAAAAACATTGTTGGAGATGAAAAGTTTTATAATTTAACAAAATCTGATTTTGAACCCTCTCGTTGGAGTTGTTCTAATGTATCATATCTCTCTCTTTTCTAGCTTTTTCTTTTTCTTCTTTTGGCCGATCCATTATGGTTTATGGTTAATCTGGAATTTTGAAATTTTGTAGAAATTTTATAGCAAGAGTAACAAATAACCGATTAGATAGGTGGCATCGATAATCAAATTTTATACTATATATAAGCGAGTGTGTCCGCAAATTTTTAAAAGCGTGCTTAACCTAGCCTGAGAATAACCATATATTTCCTTAAATATATCAAAGAAACTTGAGCATTACTCATCACTAATATAGGTAGCTGTCAAAGGTTTAACTCGAGATTTCTCTCCAAGGGCAACAGAGCTTTATGTTGCATCTTTGGGTCTTCATTTAGCAAGGAATGGAGGGTACACTCATGTATTGCTTGAGATGGATGCCAAAGAGGTACGTAGTAGACTTCCTTAGCTCTGCAGATGAAAGTTGGGCTGCTGATGGAGCTCTATTGATTGTAGTACGTTAGATCTGTATTTTCTTATTTTGATGTAATTAAGTGTGTTTTCTCACCCCGTGAAAGTAATCAGGTGGCATATGTGGTAGCTAAATATGCACTCATGTCCCCTGACTTCCACGTTTGGGTATATATATAATACCTCTTCATGACTAAATTATGTGTCATCTTCAGAGAGGTTAATTCCTCTATGATTAAATAAAGTCTATTCCAACAATAAATAAATAAAAATATAGGTGCAGGTATTAACATTGGTCAGGGTCAAAACCTTGATGCTGAAGAATTTCTAAATTTATGTAATCCATCAACCAACGGAAACAGGATTAACCATTTACCTTAATTCGCATAGGATATATAAGAACCCGAAAACACACTGAAAATTACCTACCGGTACAATCGAATAGGATATATAATCCGTAAACCAATTGGAAAAGCATTACTTACCCTAATTCATATAGGATATATAAGAGCCCGAAAACACGTACACTGAAAATTACCTACCGGTACAATCGAATAGGATATATAATACGTAAACCAATAGGAAAAGCATTTCTTACCCTAATCAATATAGGATATATAAGAACCCCAAAAAACGTAAACTGAAAATTACCTACCAGTACAATCGAACTTTCTGCGTTTTGAGTTCATTTCTGTTAAATCAATGATGAGTGAATCAGACTATTTTAAGGCCATGGAAAAGCTCGAGAAGAAGAAGAAAAGAATCCAGGAGGAAGAGCAGGATTCTGGCAACGTCGGTCGTACCAAACGGTGGGTTCGACAAAGGTTCCTCGGCGCAGGACAATTCGGGACTGTTTTCTTGGCTAGTCCGGCCAAACCAGGTTCCAAACTGCCGCCGGTTATGGCCGTGAAGTCGGCGATGCTCTCGAAATCTGCCGACTTGGTTAAAGAAAGTCGACTTCTCAAGAAATTCAAGAACTGCCCTTTTATCCTTGACACCTACGGCAGCGATGTGACTAAAGATGTTGAAGGTGAGGAGTGGTTCAACGTTTTCTTGGAGTATGCTCAAAGAGGAACCATTGAGGATTGGATTCAAAAAATCAAGAATTTCGGGTTGCATGAGCTGCACGTAAGGAGGTATACACAGTCACTATTGAAGAGGCTCAAGTACATTCATGGAAAGGGTTTTGTGCACTGTGACATTAAGCCCGCCAATGTATTGCTAGTGCGTGACGGTCCTGATGATACCGGGTTTGGATCTTACGTTGCGAAAATCGGGGATTTAGGGCTGGCAAAGAGGGCTGACAAGTACAATGTGATGAAGCGTTCTGATTATATAAATGGCACTGAGTTGTATATGTCTCCAGAAGTATCGCTTCAAAACATTCAGGAGCCGCCAGCCGACATCTGGGCATTAGGCTGCACTGTTCTGCAGATGTTAACCGGGATGGAGTTTTGGGATGTGAACACTGACTTAAGAGATGACTGGGGGGGTTCCGATTGAGATTCCGATTATCCCTGAAAGGCTAAGCAACAAGGCTAAGGATTTCTTGGGCAACAAGGCTAAGGATTTCTTGGGCAAGTGCTTCATATTGGATCCTTTGGAGAGATACACGGCTGAGATGCTTTTGAAGCACCCTTTTGTGTGCAAAAGCTTGCGAATATGGACAGTCTCAACTGGTGAGTTGGTTCCAAGAAGCCGAGTTTGCCAAGGACCAGCGGCAATTCCTCTAATGGGTTCTGCATAATGTCATTGTTCTAATTGCGTTCTGTAATTGTAAAGGCTAATTAAATGTATAGTAGTTCTTTGATTGATTCAATGAATGTCCTTTTGAATAGAGAGCTGTACCTAGTGCCAGTTTTGATCTCTTTTATCTTTCTCTTGGTTGTTTTAAGGTTGGTGTTGTTCTTTAACTGGTGTTAACCGTGTTATTATCACTACTCATTTATTAGCTTATTCAACGGTTAAAGATCTTAACAAAGCTTTCTTTATGAACTTCGTTGTATTTTGACTTTGAAAAATCGACATCATCATTTTTCAGTTCCATTAGTTTGAGAAATTCTGTCTTAAACTTCATTTTTTCATTTCCAGTAGGTACTAATTGCAATAAAAAAAATTTCAGCCCAATAAAGATTGACATTTGATTTGCATCGAAAGTTTTGAACCATCAGTTACTAATAATGTTATAGAACAGTAGCGCCATTTATTGAATAATTAGTGCTGTAAAAGAACAATTCTTACGTTCACTCTTAGGGTGAACAAGCATATTCACCTCTATTATTGATTAACATATTGTTACTTAATAAATTTATAATCCAATGATCAATATCTTAAATTAGTCTTTAAAGATCATATCTGTAAAAAATCAATCGAATCGGAAATCGTTTAATTATTTAATTGAATCAAACAAATGGACGGTTCTAAAAACAGCTACTACTATTATGATGAACCGTGCATATATTTCGTAGAAATGAATAACTAAAAGATCTTCAATTTAATTGATTTTTTACAGAGCTAATATTTGTATTACGCTATACAACATGAATGGTTAGATTAAAAAATTATAAAGTTATTATGCATTAATCGCAAGAGAGGGTGAAGATGCTCATTGGGTATGGTGAACCTAATAATTGTTCATGTAAAATGTACATTCAATCAAAAATAATGTACGACCCACACTAAGATGACAGAAATGTATTAGTGAAAGAAATAACATTCTTCTACTATGAATATGATCGACAAGAAATATATCAGTTCTTGAATGAAACTTGGGTTGGTCGGTCTGGACCCTCCTCCTGGTTCTTGTCATTCTTATCACCGTTTATATATGTTAGTAAAAGAAGCTATTATATATACTTCAACAAATACTTATATTACACAATTCGGGTTATAAGCCACAGGCATGGAACTGCATATAATGAATCAAGATCATGGTAGTGAACTATTTCTACATCTAAATAGGCTTGGTATGAATGATTGAAATCAGATGGTGAGTGACCAAATCATCCCTGGTCAATAGCTGACCAGAGGAACGGGATTGTGTGTGTGTGTGTATACAGAGCAGTTCCAAAGAGGACGTCCGCACTATTGCTAAAATGCGGACGTCGACGCAGCAGCCTCGATCAAGTTTCGATGACACGGCGCAGCTTGCTGGACGGAGGCTAGGGGTAGAACGGACCGGTCTGCAGTCGGGTGGAGTCACCGGCGAAGAGGTTGCAGCTCTGCCCAGAAAGTTGCAGTTGCAGGTTGAGTCGCTGCCCAGAACCTGCAACCTCGACCTCCTCCGACCTCGATCGCTGCCCAGAACCTTCTGGGATGCCTCCGGCCTCCGTCCGTCAAGCCCCGAACCGCCATCGCCGCTTGATATGCCGCTGCTGCATCGCCGTCCACACAGTGCGGACGTCCACTTCAGAACCGGCCTATATATATATATATATATGTAGCATTGAACGCGATCAATTAAATATGTACGTACTGATAGGGTAATTGTGGACAAATTGGTAGGCCATGTGGTGTAGACATGCATGGTTGAGTGTAGATGCCTGTGTGTACGGCGGACGACATATGAGGCAGTGAGCTGCATAAATTTTCTAATAAGCAGCATAATGATCGGAAACTAGGAATCATGGTTTTGAGATAATCATATGATCATATCGACGGGATTTTAACAAATATTTATCTTCTACTGATTATCTAAACTGGTGAAACATTTTAGACGAATACAGAGCGAGATAAAATTGAAATAGTAAAGTTGGTAATTAAATGGCCAGACTATCGTTTATGGTTTATCTGAAATTTTGTGGGAATGGACAATTATCGTCATCACTAATATGGGTGCGGGTAGTAACATTGCTCAAGGTCAAAACCTTGATGCTGAAGAATTTCTAAATTTATGTAATCCACAAACCAATAGGAATAGGATTAACCATTTACCCTAATTCGCATAGGATATATAAGAAACCCCAAAATACCCTACCAGTTCAATCAAACTTTCTGTGTTTTGAGTTCATTTGATCATTTCTGTCTAATCAGTGATGACTGCATCAGACTATTTTAAGGCCATGGAAAAGCTCGAGAAGAAGAGGAAAAGAATCCAGGAGGAAGAGCAGGATTCTGGCAACGTCGGTCGTACCAAACGGTGGGTTCGACAAAGGTTCCTTGGCGCAGGACAATTCGGTACGGTTTTCTTGGCTAGTCCGGCCAAACCAGGTTCCAAACTGCCGCCGGTTATGGCCGTGAAGTCGGCGATGCTCTCGGAATCTGCCGACTTGGTTAAAGAAAGTCGACTTCTCAAGAAATTCAAGAACTGCCCTTTTATCCTTGACACTTACCGCAGCGATGTGACTAAAGATGTTGAAGGTGAGGAGTTGTTCAACGTTTTCTTGGAGTATGCTCAAAGAGGAACCATAGAGGGTTGGATTCAGAAACTCAAGAATTTCGGGTTGCATGAGCTGCACGTAAGGAGGTATACACAGTCACTATTGAAGGGGCTCAAGTACATTCATGGAAAGGGTTTTGTGCACTGTGACATTAAGCCTGCCAATGTATTGCTAGTGCGTGACAGTCCTGATGATACCGGGTTTGGATCTTACGTTGCGAAAATCGGGGATTTAGGGCTGGCAAAGAGGGCTGACAAGTACAATGTGATGAAGCGTTCTGATTATATAAATGGCACTGAGTTGTATATGTCGCCAGAAGTATCGCTTCACAACATTCAGGAGCCGCCGGCCGACATTTGGGCATTAGGCTGCACTGTTCTGCAGATGTTAACGGGGATGGAGTTTTGGGATGTGAACACTGACTTAAGAGATGACTGGGGGGTTCCGATTGAGATTCCGATTATCCCTGAAAGGCTAAGCAATGAAGCTAAGGATTTCTTGGGGAAGTGCTTCATATTGGACCCTTTGGAGAGGTACACGGCTGAGATGCTTTTGAAGCACCCCTTTGCGTGCTACAGCTTGCGAATATGGACAGTCTCGTCCGGTGATTTGGTTCCAAGAAGCCGAGTTTGCAAAGGACTAGCTGCAATTCCTCTAATGGGTGCGGCATAATGTCATTGTTCTAATTGTGTTCTGTAATTGTAAAGGCTAATTAAATGTATAATAATTCTTTGATTGATTGAATGAATGAATGTCCTTTTTAATAGAGAGCGGTACCTAGGGCAATTTTTTCGTTTTTTAATTTTGAAAAATTGGAATCTGGAAAGAAGAATTCACGTCATCATTTTTGAGTTCCATTTGTTTGAGAAGTTTTGTCTAAAATTTCATTTTTCATTTCCGGTCGGTACTAATTGCAATAAAAAAATTTCATCCCAGTGAAGATTGACATTTGATTTGCATTGGAAGTTTTGAACCATCAGTTACTGAAAATGTTAGAACAATAGAGCCATTTATTTTAACAATTAGTACGGTAAAATTGTACATTTGATCAAAATAATGTATGATCCACACTAAGATGGGTCAAGCACGAAGTCTTGTATATTTCAAAGGCTAACTAGAGTCGCTAGAATTACAGCCGCACAAAGATATACACAGATTATACACCGCGATTAGAAAAACAATGACTACATAGTATCCTCCTGCTCTTCAGTATCTTCCGCTGTAAGGCCATTGTTTCTCCCCAGAAAACGAGACAAACATGAACTGATCGACTGACTGCTCTCCGCAAACATATAAAGGCAAAATAAGCATAATCCTGTTTCAGGAAAAAAGAGTTTTAAGCAAGATATATGTGATGTTTATGGCAAAGATAAACAAAGCAGGTCGAGACAAATGCTTAGTTTCTGGAAAAATGCAAGTAACAAGCCTCTCTTCAATGAGTATGAGACTTTTCATACCAAAAAGAAAAGAAAGAAAGTAAAACCAAGAGGAGAACCAGACTTTAGCTTAAAAGACCGAATGGATAAGGGAATAGATTCAAGTGCCTAACATACCAGCATAGGCAACTGTAAGACCTGAAACCAACCGTCCCAAAACTGATTGCACGTAAAGACAAAACACTACCTGGAGAAGATTTGCACGATAAGTTATGTGGTTAGCTGTCTGCAAGAACTACATTTACAATAATAAATTTACTTGAAAGCAGGCTATCACAATAAGGATAAGGAACATCTGTGAGCATCCAACAAAAAAGATGATATCTAACAAATCATATAAGTGTGAGGGGTCTGTCTGTACTCACTGCATATAACTATATTCTGCACTCAAACCCATAAATCAGCAGCAGTAGATCTTTCTATTCTCTTGTCAATTCTCACTAAACTTACAGTTTGTTCTTCTAGAGTAGTTCTCATGCATGTATCCTATTAAACTTTGTGTTTTGATTACTGAAAAATTAAAAAACCACCGGATTAGATGCCCCATGGAAACTCACGTTTTACCTTTGTACTCCCTCGTGACTTTCACTGAACCTACTCCTAGTGTAGTTCTCGTGTACATATCCTATTTACCTCAGTGTTTTAATGAATTAAAAAAAAAAAAAAGGAAAAAAACACCAGATCAGGCTGCCGTTGCCCAATGGAAACTCACATCCTAGTGATCCTCGCATTGGCTTTCTACTCTCTTGTGACTTTTCACTAATTTGTTTTTCCAATGCAGTTCTTATATATGTATCCTATCACTTAGGTGTTTTAAATGAATGGAAAATAATAAGGAAACACTGGATCAGGATGTCCCATGGAAACTCACACCTTAGTGATCCTGGCATTAGCTCTCTGACATAACTAGAAAAGAAAATAGACTTAAAATTTCCAATTCTTCTGATATTGATGTTGGATAATGCTATTATTCCTTTCCCATACAGGAGAAGTACCAGACAAAAAGCTGAACAAACACAGTGCAGCTATATATAGTTAAAGATAAGCTCCCGTAACAACATTTATAAGAACGTCAAGTTCGACAATATCCAAGTTCAATATATGTTCTGATTTCAGCTATCCGCAAGACATGTATCGACTCTTCTTGATACTTTGCAGTAGTCTATGCCCAGGAGCTGGAATCTAAATTTGCCTGCCATACAACTGAGGGCCAGAGACTCCACAAAATCTCAATATCAAAAACAAAAATCTACTGAACTCATCAACCTCATTACCTTGAAAAACAACCTCTTGTCATGCCCCGTGGCCGCAACCCTCAGCACAGACTCAGCCGCTCCTACGGTATTCGCTATCCACGCGACAATGCTATTCGCAGTGTCCTGCGAAATCTGCCACTCAAGTGGATCCACAGGTACCCTATACAACAGCAAAATCAGATAACCAAACACAAAGATCACCATGTCACCACTAACACAGTATCAAAAGATAGCATTGACATATTCCAAGGAATCACAAATGCCCATTTCATCCATCATTAGCAGTAAACTAACACCCAAATTTCTCAAAAAGCATATCCACTTTCAAAATTCATGACAAAAAAAAAAACCCAAACTTTACGCTCCTTTCATCAAAATCACGGTACTAAACCCAAACCCAAATTTCTCACCGGCATTTCAAACCAGAATCAGAAACAACCAACCCAATTCATCCGATTACCCTAATTTCCCAAAACCCAAGTCACCAACAAAAACCAAAATCATCAGAAAGAAAAGGGGCAAAATGGGAAACTGACGAGATGTTCATTTGGCGGAAGAGAAGGCCGAGAATGGCGAGAGAGCAGAGGAGGACGATGAGGACATCGGAGACGAGAGAAACGAGGCTCGAATTCCGATGGGCGCAGTGGTAGTAGACTAGGGTACCGCATATGAGAACGATCACCGGCTTTCCGATTTCCGACCGGTACAACTCCATTTGTTTCATTCTCTCTCTCTTTCTCTTTCATTCAATTATTTCTAAAGACTCAAAACTCTTTGACCATTTCTAACGTCCTCCTCCTATTCTTCTTCTTCTCCTTCTCTCTATGACTTCGCTGAGCATCCCCGCCAATATATTTTTAATATAAAACCCTTTTTTGTATTTTTTTGTTTGAAAAGTCAAGACTCGGAATCAAAGTTCCAGAAGAATGATTTAATAAGGCAAAGCCGGTTGGCCGTGGATTGTGCGACTGCCCAATTAAAATAGAGGTACGGTCTTTACTTTTTTGATAAGAGTAAGGGTCGCGGTTTTAATTTTTAAAGAATGACAATAACAAGTTTAAATGCGTTGACTCATGAAATTACGATACGTTTTTCATGGATATTATGTGAAAATGATAAAAAGGAAAATTTTGAAGGAGATTGTAGTTTTTGAAACTGAGTGACAACGGATATGGGGTGGGGACTGGGGAGTGAGGTGAGTAGAGGTGAGGTTCATTATGGATATATGCAAAGTACCAAACTAGGAGAAGTAGATGGTATTTATCAATGTGGTTGGTCAGTTGAATTTTTTGGGGAAGCCCCCACTGTGTAGGGAGGTTCCAGAAGCTTTATGAATTAATTGAGAATTGAGTTTTAACTTGATCCAATTCATTTACTGTTTAGTGTCAAAGTTACTTGATTTACATCACTGTCTAAGACGTTATTACTTTTAAGGTTCTAGGCTATCAAAGTCTCTAGACGGGCTCTTTATGAGTGAGTTACTGTGTATTGATGCCTCCCTCTACTTATTTAATGGATTGAGACACCCTTATTCAGCTAAAAATAATATTAGACAAGCTACTCCTCAAAATAAGTCCAATAACAAATCTAGGATCTAACAGAAGTTACTATGCTGATTAAGTTCACTTTCTACTCAATGATGTTCTCTCACAACATCCTAATTCCTGTTTTGCTACAATGTCATACCTTCCAGCATAACCTATACATATCCATTGATCTAGTTTATGGAAAAGCAGCCTTATATCCATATTCACTTCTTTCTTTCTCTTTTCCTCTTTCAACCAACAATCGAGTTTCAAAACCTCAACTTCTGGATACCATCTTAACTAATTGTTCTTCTACTTGTTATGTGCAGAGTTTTCTCTTTACCTTGACAGACAGAACCTAGCTCATCACAATTTTTTGTGAAACTACATAATGCACCGCAACTATATATAGATATATGTAGATATATTAATATATATATATATATATATATAACCATTTACATCATATTACATATCAATGTAGTTTGTTGTCTTCCCAAAAGCAAACATATACTAAAAAGGAAGCTCCGCCTAATACCTACACCAGCCAATACATATACCATACAATTTGAAGTTATGTAACCCATTTATACACTTAAAACATATCAACTAAGCATTTAGCATCTAGCAGCATCCCAATAGATGCAATGGAAAGTTCATTTCAAGTCTTCTTACTCGTGGAAACTTTCTAATGCAGTACTTATGATAAGAGTAATCCGCAAGCAGCCCTTGAAGCCAAATAGATTAGTCTTGCCTGTCCATTCTATGTCTCATTAGCTACCGAATTTTGGCTATCTGCATGTCAGAAGGTAAATACAACATTAGTATCTGGGTATGACTATTACGTAATTTATCTTGTTGTGGTCATAATAAAGGATCAAGTTGCCCTAGGCAGATGGCTTTATTTCGTTAGAAACAGATAGCTGATGCTTGTAAAAAGTTCATAAATTGGGAATGGAAAAATATTGCACCTTCACCAGATAGTTGTTCAAATCGAACAACTATGTGTTTTCCATAAGTATATTTTTTAAGAGCATCAAGATGAACTCTTATTAGACTCAGAAGTATCTTCCGCTGCTTATCATTGCTTGTTTCAAGAACCTTCTGGATCACATAATTTGCAAATTGATCCTTCATCATTGGCTAGAACATAAAAGCCAAACAACAGGACTTGGTTAGCAGAAAATAATTAACTAACATCATGCAGCATTCAATATCAACACTTGAATCAGCATGTTGCAAAGAAGTTCATTTGGAATCTTCAATACTGTTGCTATTGAAATAGGACAGTATCTCTACAAATGAGAAACCATTCAGTTCATCAAGGAAACAAAGTTGTCAGTCCAACTTTTAGAGGAATTCTCTTCAGTTCAACTTGCGAATCAATTCCATCTTTCCTAATTGGTAATGGTCCTTGGCTTGTTTGGCAGGTTCAATGCAGATAGTCTTCAAGATATTTTCTTACATGTGTATGTGTAGAAAATGCAGACAATTTGCATGCATTCTTACACTTCACAATATTGAACACATGTCCATTCACATCACAATCACATCACCATGCAGTGTTTGTTCAATTTGGATATGTTCTTGCATTTCATATTGAATTGAAAATTACTTATGGCCAATGAGTAACACCTTTCATAGATGGACATGCACGGTCATTTCTGTTCATATCAATACATTGATCATTCTATATGGTCACATAACCTTCATTCCAATGTGCATCAATTATCAAGAATTCAGAATTAACATCTTTAAAAAGGTCAAAGCTGAAGCATATTATATTTCTTTGCAAGTAACTAATATCTAATCATATGCCAAAGCATATAAAACAAGCAAGAGGTAATACATCGTTTTCGAGAGAAATCAAGTGCAAGTGCATGCAATGTATGATCAGCATAACAGGACATCAACAGGGAAGCATGCAGCCACTAAAAAGCTAATACATATGCTATGAATGTCTGACAAATTTTAGAAGTAGTTGCAGACAAAAAACCAAAAACAAAATATATTTGCTTTACTTGACTTATCTGAATTGATTCAAACCTGACCCAAAACACTTGAGCTTGACTTACCAATAGATTATCATTTTCCTCCAACTGTCCAATGATTTCGTCAATCATAAGCTCCCGCTCAGCTACATCACCATGCTCTAAACACTTTTCAATAACATTTGATGCATATTTATGCTGACTCAATTGTACAACTTTCCCGATCAACTTGCTGATAATTTGGCTTCTTTCATGGGGTTTTCCCTTTTCCAGAACATGCTGCATAGTGTGATCCATTTTTACATTGCATTCAATATAAGCAGTGAAACTACCAAGTAGAACAGAAAAAGAAAGAAGAAGAAAATGAGAACTAAAGACACTCAACATGGCCAAACTATGGACAATGCTAACTATTGGATCAAAGGGTAAATCCTTGCAACAACCAACATTTCCTAAACCCTTAGTCATATTGCTTATGATACTAGGTAAAAATTTTCTTATGATATCAGGACACCCATCATTCTACTCTACATATGTACCAAACTTTAAATGAAGCAAATCTGATTCCATTGCAAGTATAACTATTGACATAAATAGAGCCACTTTAGCTATAAAGTTGTAAAAGTTCAAGTTTTGAATTAAAACATATGTGTAGCTGCTCAAGGTTGGTTCAAGCAAAAATATGGGTAACAAAAGAATTTCCAACTCCCAAGAAATTGGACATATATTATGTATATATTCATTTACCAAGAATCAAACATCAAAATACAATATTTTAAAAATAATATCATATTTCAGAAACAAACAGAAAATAATAGTTATGTGGCCTAGATAAAGGAAGCAACAGAGAGCAGAAAGTAAGAAAACCAACCTGGGTGACATAATTGCCATACTGGTTCTGAGCAAGAACAAAAGCAGATTCCAAAATCTCATCCACAACACACTGACCTTGAACCTCATCTGAACAATGCTCCAAAACTCTCTAGCACACGTAAAAATTTACTGACTAAAAACATTATACACATATCTAACTGGAGACTTCACAACAAAAGTGATGAGCTGTTACCTGTATGACACGGCAACCATATGGATGGGTGGAAAGTGCGGCAACTTGGCCTCGGAAAGAAGATATGATGAATCCAATTTTCTCTGTAGGAATCCATTCTATACACTTCTGTATCACATGATTTCCATTTTGATCACGCACACATTTCATAACATGTCCATCAAGCTCATGCACAAGTTGTGTTTTCTGGTCAACCTCTATAACTTCAAGAGCCTACAAACATTCAACGTGGAATCAAGATTTAAATATTAAGGATAATGATATGTGGGGGGAAGAAACATAATGAGACCCTTATGTGTGTAGCAGGACTTCCATTTGTACGCTATCACTGAGGAAGCCAGTTTACAACCCAGAAAGGTTTGTGACTTGGACAAATCGTCTCACTTGGGAGATATAAAACATAAATTAGCGGAAAATAGTATGTTTATTGAACTTGAAAGTACAAATTTAGCATGACTGACATCAGGTTTCAACATACCTTCTGGATCACACGACAACCATACATCTGCAAACTTAAAGGCAACATCTGTCCACTGAGTTGATCTGCAAGCTCCTTTTTCTGCTCAGGAGTCCCATACTCAAAAAACTGCAACACAGAAACAAGAATAGTATTTTATAGGCCATTCACTGAGCTCACAAGTCCAGAAAGATAATATGTGAGGCAAGTCCGCATGTGAAACAAACAAGCAATTAAGCAGACAGAGAATACAAGTTATATACCTTTTGAATAACATAATTCCCAAATACATCAGTCATTAATTTTGAAGCATGTGGAAGAACCTCTTTGAAAACAGACACCTTGTCTTCGACACTGCAGTATTCAAGCTTCTGCTGAATAAATCGACTCCCATGTTGATCCACACTGAGGTCAAAATATGGGGATAAGATATATTATTCATATGGTATAACCAACCATATTGTATACATGCAAGAAAGAAAAAAAAACTCAGTATAGATCAAGACCTGAATTCAGCAATGCGCCCTGCTATATCAGAGAGTTCAAATTTACGGGCATTACTGGATTTCAGTTCTTCAAGAAAGGAGTGCCTTTTAGAGTCCTCAAAGTTGTTAAAGCTTCTCTGTCCTTGCCACCCAGAATATAGTCCACCATTTCTTATCGAACCTTGGTGATACCTCGATTCATTTTGCCGACCATGGTGATGTGTTCTGCCTACTGGAGATGATGGTGGTATAGGGCTACCAAGAGGTGAGGCTGGAAATGTCATGCCACCCATGCTAGAAGGACTACCATAATAACCACTACCATTGATTCCTATTTTTCTTGGACTTGGAATGCCCACACACCCATTAGTTGGAGACTGAAATTTCTGGTCACCTGCATATGCAGTAACATTTGACTCTTGTTGGTAAAGCTGGCCTCCAATAATACCCCTCAGACCTAATTGACCGTACTGAATTGAAGCACTGTATGAATCATCCAAGGGACGTGGATAGTATTGCATGCTTAGGGGATCAAGAAAAGATGGCTGGAGCATTGGCCCAGGCTGGCCATAAAACTTGCTTAGGTGATGCAAATCACCTTCATGGGGACTTCTCTCCCCTGTTGAAACACCTGCAGTTCGACCATTTAAGCTTTGACCCAAAGTAGCATCAAAAGGCAAAGGAAAGGAGCCATGAGAATGGTACGCAGCCATATATGGGGGAAGAAATGTAGAACCCATGGTATATCCACTCGCACCATATTGTGCAGGATATATACTGGACGGCTGAAAATTGGGGTAGAAAGCATTTCCTGAAGTCATATACCCTGCTGTTGTAGCATACAAGGGAGGTGTGAATCCAGGTGATTGCAATGATGGCTGTACCTCAATGGAAGAGAACTTCGGATAGCCATGCGGATCCATTCTACTTTGCCAATGATTCATACCTTGTGAAACTACTTGGTCCTGAACAGCCTGAAGTTGATATGGCAGCCCTTGTTGTGTAGACAAAAGGTGTTGTAGCACACCCGTCCCATAAGAGTGTTTCTCATGTTGTTTGTTAATATTAGATGCTCTAATTCTAGACCCAGTTGGGGAAAGATCTAACCCAAGGGCTCCACCAATTGATCCATTACTCCCCACCCCAGTATCCTCAATATTTGATTCATCTTCATGTAAGTTACCTGTCTCATTAGGATGTAGTGCCCTAGGAGAAGAGGTGGTCAAGGAACTTGTCTCTGGATATACGTCGATAGAGCCTGAATTTGAGGATTGTAATTGTCGTATGTTAGGAGAAGAAGCATTTGGTGAAATTGAATGTACATCAATATCAACCGGTTCATCTGTTGCAATACTTGATGAGACAGATTGATTATACACAGGAGATGGAGTTCGGGGGAAGTCTTCCTAAAAATCCACCAACAAAGTGAAAAATATGAAATCATGGTGGCATAAACTGTAATCAAAAACCTCATAAACCACTTACTGGCCAGATAAGTCATTAATGAACAATAACATGTAACAAACTAACAACCCATCAACTATCAATTCTGAACTGCAAATATCTTACATAAATCAATCATGATTTTCACCCACACCCTACAAACTGATAACTATTTCGGTGGAGAACTTATAATTAACAAACAGTGGGAGGCGATTCAAGGCTTCTAATTACTCCTTTGAAGAAAATAAGTTATATTTCTAGAACTTCTAATGATATATTGTCAGCTGAGTGCACCGATAAAAATATTCAAATCAACAAAACGTTCTGAATAGTGTTAAGTGTATAAAGTATAATATGATTTTACATACGAAACAACTACATTTAATCTCATACCTGTATGCGATCCAGCACACTCTTATTATGGCTTGCCAAAGAATGAGTGTTCTTCACCGCCATTGCAGAAACACTATTTTCTGCCAAATTATCTGAAGCTTGCTTGGATGAACTAGCATCATCAAGCTCCTCCTTGTGAGTGGAAAGAGAATCTTGAGAAAGATGGAAGGATCCATTGCCACTGTCGTCTAAAGAAGTCAATCTCCAATTGGTGCTGGAACCAACAACATGGCGTGGAGGAGGCCTTACATTTAAGTTCATATTAGCCAAGCAGTATGCCAAATAAGATGGGTCAGAATACAGTTCCTCAGACTGAACATTTTGAAGTGTGTTCCTTGAATTAGTCGAGCTTGTTATCATACTGGAGTTCTGTTGACTTAAAAGGTTCCCAATAGCGTAAAAGGAACCCTCCATACTTGGGGGAGCACTACCACTTCGATTAGGTATGGCCTCAGCTCTATCTCTCTGAAATCTGTGCCCCTTTGTAAGGAAGCCCAATTCCTCTGCTGCCGTACTCTTCAGCGGAGATCCATATGTTGCCGCATCCATCGATGAATGCCACTTTTCACCTTTACAGCTTTCCACCATTCTCATGAGACTCTCCGTTGCCATCTACCTAAAAAATACTAAACTTTATCAACATTGCCTTCACAAAATTTTAGTCGGTACACCCAAGCCATGTTAATCCTATGCTCCATTCAGCAGTCCACAACTCGCGGCCAGGGTTAATCCAAGAAGGTAAAACACACATAAAACGAGAAGTAACAGAGTATTTGATGCTGTCAAGACTTCCTTCACCGTATGAAACAGAACTATTAGCTAAAGAATGGTGATTAAATACATTACAAGCTTCATTCTGCATATAATACTGATTTTGAGAAAATAGCAACGTGTAAGGGGATAAGTAACAATTAGAAGAAGCCAACCAAACATGTACCAAATTCATATAAGAATAATGTTGTCTGATAAACATTCCTTCTGTTAGAAAGACAAGATATTACAGGGCAAACCACTGCTTAGAGTTCAGATTCAAATATTTTACACTGGCTCAGACTTAAATGCTCTATCGATTGTACTACCTATAATTCAGAAACAGTGATTGAATCGATTCAACTGCCTATATCGACCATAAAATTATACCAAATTGCATTTGATTACATATGACAAAACTAGCTATTCATACAGCTCACCCTGTTTCCCATGAATCTGCTTTAAAATCTAACAAGCTACACTCTTGTACACATTTATTTCTAAATATAGAAAGGAATCAACACCCCATATGCCACAATCAAATTACATTCCATAAAAGTAAACCTTACAATCCCATTCACTTGACAGAAAACTCGTAAATGGTCGCCCGATTCACCTCGAATTAAATTTCACAAAAAATAAACGATAACCCATTATTCCTATGACCATGGATTCCCTCAATACATAGAATACGAACAAAACAATCACATATTTACAAACACAAACAATCCCAACAGAAACCACTAAAACAGATAACGAAATGCGCATATGTTAATCCAGAACTAGACATAAACTTGCAGATGATTAAGAAAAACAAGACTATTATTCTATAAACACTACTGGCAAGTAATACTAAGAATTTGAGCAACAAAAGGATTGAAAAGGCTCACCAGGAAATGACAGCAATCCGTGAAAGGCTGGAACTTGGGAAGAACAGAACAGAACAGAAACCCCAAGTGTTTTGGAAGCTCAGGAAGAGCTGTGAAGTACTAAGAAGAGGGGTTTTAAGAAGCAACAGAGTCTTGGAAAGAAAGTGCTTGAGACTTGGGAGGAGAAACAGAGTTTCTTTCCATGAAAAGTACAGGAATGTAAAATGTTGCTTGCAAAACAGTCTCAGTGCCCAGGGTTTGGAGCATTAAATATTATAAAGTTTTGTTCTCTAACAAATCAAATATTTTAAAGAGTTTTATTCTTGTTATATATAGGGAATGACATAAATGGTGACACCATTGAAGAAATTTTGTTCATTTTGGAGGGTTATGTTGAGGGGTAATATTGTCCATGAGTGGGGACAGGTGCTGCTTCGAGGTTTGCCCAAGGAAAGGTCTCAAATACGTGGATTCCTAGCAGTTGTTGACATTGGTTTGGTCTTTACACTTAAGGGTGTGTTTGGATGTACCTGGATGTGTCATGGTCAAGGTGTGCCCCAAAATTTATGGAGAGTTATTTACTAGAAATCGGATGGAAGTCTATTGAGAAGTTCTATACCCTTTCTCTTGAGTTTCATCAAAATTACCCATCTCTAAGAATGTCGTTCATAAAGCTAAAGATGTGATATGAAAGTTTTTAAGAAGATTATATTAGTAGTACTTAATAAGTCTTATGTACTAGAAATTGGATTGAAGTCTCTTGAGAAGTTCTATATCCATTCTCTTGAGTTTCATCAAACTTGCCTATCTCTAACAATGCTATTCATAAAGCTAAAGACATCATATGAAACTCCATGTTTTTTAGATGATTATATTAGCAGTAGTTGCTGACTTTTCAATCTTATTTACTAGAAATTAGATTGAAGTCTCTTGATAAGTTTCATACCCTTTCTCTTGAATTTTCATCAAAATTGTCTATTTCTAAGAATGTTGTTCATAAAGTTAAAGATGTTTTTATGAAACTCTATGTTTTTTAGAATTATATTAGTAATATTTACTGACTTTCAATCTTATTTCTAATTTATAAAATGTATTTATTTCACAAAAAATGTGATAGATAACATTACGAGACTATTTTGTAATACATTTTTGAAACTTGGAATAAACTTACTTTGATGCGACTGCCTCAAGTCTCCTAATTGAGCGGACGTGTGACACAAATGTCTTCCTTTATTGCATCTAACTATTTTTAAAAACGTTAGATTCATTCTAACGTTAATGATCAATTTATATAACTTATGTATTAGACAATTCATGCTAGAGAAGCTGGCCAACAGAGACTCAACATCCTCTTCAATATTACATTTTTCTAAACATAGTTGGACATTTACATTTCCTTTTCCACGAGAAAACAAAGAAAGACATTATTCCTTTTTTACGAGAAAACAAAGAACATTATTCGTGAGTTTATTGACTAACTTTCACTTTATTCATTCACAAACTCCAAACACGTCATTGAGTTTGTAGTTCAGCTGATGCCATTTTATTCTCGGCTGTTCACAGAACTATCCACTTGGCTATTAACCGAGTGAAAACGTCAACACCCTGTTATGTTAGTATTTCTAAATTTTGGCCACTGATGGTGTATTTTAATCTTATTACAGTGACCATATTACCCTCAGGAAAACAGCCACCACCCCGGGAGGGGCAACTTTTCCTTGATTCCTTGACTAGAAATATTGCATCCATGCTTGGTAGAGTTAATTATTGCAACCAAGACCTCTAAAAATCACTATTTTCTCAAGTTTAAGCGTAAAATTAATTTGGTAAAAGATCAACAACTAGGAATGTGATTTATTTATTTTTTGGTTGGAGTGGATGTAATAGTAGAGAAAATACTAGTAATAGTACAATGTAAAACTTCATCCATCGGTACCGAAACAACAGTAGTCTTAATTAGGATGCAGAAAATTGGAGTGCTATCTAGCAACTAATAGGAATAAAGCTTGAATCGGAACCCCTTAATAGTAGCTATAGCTAGCAGTTTTCTGGAGGGTTACAACCTGTTGACCATGAAAGCTAAGAGGAGCTTAATAATAATAGGGCTAAATACTGATTAATATCATGTGGTTTAGGTTCAAAATTAATTCAGTCTCTGGATTTCTAATTTCATCAAAAATACCAATGTATTTTCAATTTTGATCTAATAGGTCAAATTCATCAATATTCTGTTATGGATTCAAGTTATAGTTGAATTATTTGTTGAAAAAAACTATTTATTTTTAATAGTATGACTCACTCCTAAATTGACTATGCAGGCCACCTCGACACCACATCATAAAACATAAGTCATATATGAGCCACGTTAACAAGTTAAATAACTCAATTATCGGAAAACTAACAAATTGGACATATTAGATCAAAATTGAAAGTGCAGTTGTGTTTTTGATGAAATTAGAAGTTCAGAGACTGAAATGATTTTAGACCCAAACTACAGGATAGTAATTTGTATTTAGCCCATAATAATAATTAGATTGCTAACTTCATGTGAGTTACCACAGATTTGTTGTGAACCAAATAGGGCGAGACCATCCGGTAGAATAATGATCGTAGGGAAAAGGAAATGTGTAACATTCGATACTTCCATCTGTCAAGGAAAACACAACAAGATCATGTCCACATTCGAAAACAGAACAGATGCGATTTCTTTCGAATGTATTACCATAAGGACCGTAATAATTCAGGCCTACAACAGATGGAATGAATAATTTCCCGGACATGCTGAGAAACAATATCCGATCACCAAAGTCGGTAACTTGAACATTACCCATCGAGGACCATTACTATGATCTAGCTTGAACATCGAAAACCATCAGTATGCATGAGGACCATTCACATGAAGCCTGGACTCCTCACCTTTCCTGTGAGAATAACGTACTCTTACTAATAAAAGTCATGAACAACTCTTTTGATGTAGCATCTTTGACTACATAAGACACGCATTCAAATTTGCTCACGTGCATGAAACCATCCCGTTCCAAAGGTGGAGGATGATAACGTACCGGCCAAGGGTGAAGCATAACCAACCTTTCAGCCGTGTAGTATGAGCGCCGCCGCCACCGGCATCTAAGTGTGGATGTCAAACACGAAGAGTTATTCCAGTGCATTCATAACCAAAACATATAGTTTCTCATCAATTTTTTCAATATCATAACAACATTCCTCATGCCATGTTATTTGCCACAATCAATCAAGACCATTACATGCTTTTATATCCAAGGATTAATTAAAAAACTATGTCAAATAGTGTGTCAATTGATTCGGATCCATAGGCAATATATAATTATGAATTACCAATTAAGAATGTCTAAACATAAAATCACCAAATATTCATTTTTAGGAAGAGTTTTTAATAAGGATCACTAAAACAATGACTTGATGAAAACTTTTTAATTAACGGTTGGGAGACCCACTTTTCAATTACATTATTGCAAATTAACCGTTAGATGTTTATGTATGCATGTGTAGATCAATTCCAAATTGCTAATTGTTAAGGTACCGAACTAGATGAAAATCATGAAATCAGTGAACGAACAAAATCTGTCAAACTTGAACTGTTCATGTTCATAAGTGATAAATCATGATTATGAATGTTTAACTATTTTCAATTTAGTTGAAAATTTACATAAATAATCTACACATGAATATCTAAATATTTAACAGTTGATTTGCAAAAATATGATTGAAAAAAATGTCTCACAAGAAAGACCTCATTTTAGTGGTTCTATTAGAGGCTCTCCTGTAGGAAGATAGATTTATTACAGAATTGATACGTTCATATGTTTAGTACCAGCAAAAAACCTGAATAATTAACATTAACAAACCATTGATATCTACAAAAGGTAAATAGTTATTGTGAATACCGTTAAGGTAGCTAAATCAAAGACTTGGTATGAGCCAAGCAGGAGGAGTATCTCGGCTGGGAGAATGATCCTCTGAAATAGTGAAGTGCTGGATGCTGTTGTCTGTCAAAGAAAACACTCCAACATCATGCCTCTTCCATCTTCCAAAAGCGAATTAGATACGGTTTCCTTCGAGTGTACTCTTGTCCTGTGGAAGACGTACTTATTGAACATTAGTAATTGGGAGGAACAATTTGGTTTTCTTGCTGAAAAACAAAATGCGATCACCAAGGCGAAAACCTCTACCCATTCAGGCCATTGCTATTATGTTGTAGCTTGAACACCTGAAATGCTTCAATCTCAATAACCCATCGATCAGCAGGAGTAACGAAATTGGTATCATCTACATGAAAACCCAGAAACACATTTGATGCAGAACTTGGACGACTCACATTAACAGAAATCTTCTACATGAAATCTTCACATTTGATTTGTCGGTGGGTCTACAAAAAGCCAAAGCGCAGGCTTGTGAGCAAATTGCAGCCACGAGGCATGAGTTGGGTTTGTCGGTGCCGAAGAGGCTATTACTTTACTGAAGAAGGAAGCTTGATTGATGTCCTCGCTGCATGGAATGGTGGTTTGTTTTGGAAGCATGACTTTGAAAAAGTTGCAATAGTACGTACTACCAGCATGGTCAACCATGATCAACAACCCCTCAATTGATCCAACACAATTCAGTTTATTCATATCATGAGCGGTATTCGAATATTTGTGAACTCTCTTCTCCTCACTTACACTTAAGAAGCAATGATCCTTGTCGCCTCAAGAACGAAACATATCATGACATGGAAGTTGAGGAGAAGGAGGACACCACTTGCTGGCAATTTCCCTATTAATAGTTAGTTGCTAGCCAAGAACGACATACAGCACGGCAGTGAAAGTAATCTGATAAGTACAGTCGTCGTAGAATCAGTTGAATAACATCTTCAGGGAGTCCTTTAGAAAGTTTGTTTCTCATCCTTCCGGTCCTTATAGCTTCGAAGTTTTTACTAACAGCAACTTGAGCCAGTTTTCTCCTTCTCTGCTGTGCAGAAATCCTCCTTGTAATCCTTGAAAGGGAGGTAGTAATCTTTATAATTCGATATTTTTTCTAACAGCAACTTGAGCCGGTTTTCTCCTCCTCTGCTGGGCAGAAATCAATCAAATCATCCTTCAGTATATCTGTATCTATCAATTAAATGCTTTTGAGAACAAAAAGAGAAGCTAAAAGTAAGTATATAATATAATAGTAATATAGAGATATCCATAATGTATTCATAAAGAGGACTGAAGACTTTGATACATCTTTAGGACAGAATCAGCGGAAAAAGATGAAGAGATAAATTCAGATAATAAAAAATAGAGATGAAGGAAAAATAACTCTCATTTCTGCCAGACTTGTTTGATACAAATGCAGAAGCAAAATCATTATATATATATATATATATATATATAATACAACAAACACTAGAATAGCCATTTAGACCTTTTACTGTTTTTATCTTAAGCCTTGACAGACTATTTTCCGGCCCAGACACACACATGCACACACAGACACCATAACCTATAAGAGACTGTCGTTTTGTATCACTCCTATCCAAAGCAAAGCATCTAAGGACTTTAAGCTCACTCTACTAGAAACTGCAACAAACTAAATCACTTATTCAAATAGCTCAAACTGTCATGCACATTATTGCATACACAAGCTGAAGGAGAGAACTAAACTACTAGTAATACAAGTCATGTGTCAAAGTGAAGCAGCTGGAAGGATGCACAAACTACAAAGCTATAAATCTAAAATGGTACCATAGCAGATAATCGGAAGTAAAAGGAGCAATTTTTCCCACACAACCCCAAAGATGCCGAGGGGAAATGTAGTTTGTCAAACAGAAATTCCAACCAATTCAGTAATACAAAGACGGAAAAAAGGGAATAAGAAACAGGAGATAGAATTTAATTGCTAAAATTCAGCCTCGTTTGATGTTCCTGTAAGTAGTCTTGTAGAGCACACAGATACTAACCCAAAGATTAACTATTTGGGTTGTTTCTTTCTTTCTTCCTAGCACTATAATCAGTAATAGAAACAATCAAGATGCACTTTGATAATCTATCGACTGCAATTTAACTTGGACACCAGAAAATTAACCAAAGAAAAACACGAATAAATGCATGCATGAGTCAAACAAATCGGAAATAAAGAAATACCCCTCGGAAAATCGATACGTTTTTCTCCCAAGTTTTTGTGAGGCGCTGCTGCTCGGTGCTCACTGTGAGTCTGTGAGAGTGAGAGAGTAGAAACAGAAACGGAGGCGAAGACCATGTGAATTTTAGACAAGAGGAAGGGCAGTTTGGTAATTTGAAACACTTCTTTAGCTCCGATTTCTCCGGAAGTTCGTAATGCGGCATCAACTCCTAATTAGAAAAGGAAAACCTAATTGCAATGACAAGATAAGATTGCCCTCATGTTCTCTAATATAAGTGTATGTCAAACACATGTAAATGTTCGTGTGGTGCATACCATGTTGTAGTTATAGCATATAATTTCCCATCAATTATTTCTATATCATGAGCATCTCTAAGCGACCAACCAAACTCATTAACCTCAATCAGGGTCGATGATTTGTCGGTTGCTCTATAGAAAGCCAAACCGTGACCTTGAGAGTAAATTGCAGCCAGAAGGTGTGAGTTAGGGTTTGTTGGTGCTGAAGAGGCTATCACTCTACTTAAGAAGAAAGCTTGTTTGTTGTCACCACCGCCGCCTCATGGAACGGTGGTTTGGCGCGGAAGCATGACTTTGGCACCTGGTATTGGATTCAAGAAAAGGTTGGCAACAGTACTACCACTATGGTCAACCATGATCAACCACCATTCAATTGATCCAATATTCAGTTTTTTTTCATATTTCAAGGTTATTTTGGTACAATTTTTTTAATTTTAATTAATAAAACATCTTCTCTTAATAATAGTATAGATAAATAAAATATCAGTTCATATAAAATATCAGTTCATATGAAAACAATGTGTTGGACTTGTTTTTTTTTTTTTTTCCGGAGAATGACTTGTTTTTTGGAGGGACTACCAAATGCATATGACACTAATGCCATGTTTTGAAAGCTCGAAATGTTTCTCGTGTTTGATCAATACCATACAAATTTGATCCCTATGTTCTTATCAGTGCACATCAGGAATGCTCCATGAACAGCTTTAATCAGAGGAAGTGCATATAAGAACTTTATCAGTGACTCAAGTAAAGGGGGGCAGTATAGAAAATTTATCCGTGACACTGAAGTAGTGACACAAAAACAGCACTGTAGGTCTACATTGCAGAAAATGAATCTAAAGGGCTATTTGTGAGATGTGAAACTGGACTCTTCTAGTCTTACTGGCAAAAGGCAAATTCCTCTTAATATTCATACACAGAGAGTAGTCTAGGTGTACAGAGTTGGCAAATTTTGTCGCCAGAGGATAAAATTCCTTGGAGCACATAAACGAAAACACAGAGATATGAGAAAGAGCTAAAATCTGCAGTTTACCATCAAACAGATCAATGCTGCTTAGTCAGCATTCCTGGCAGATATTAACAAGGGAAAAGGGTGGGAGAGGGGTCTCTCCACAACTTGCCATCCACCAAATCTAGCTTTTTCATCTTTTCCTCGCACCAAAATAGCTGCTCTTTACTAATTCTTCCCATCCGGAGAACCCTTGACAAAACCTTTGCATCAGTGAGGCTAAACAACAGCTGAATATCTTCCTGTGATTGCGGCCATGACTTCTTCCAACTTTTCCTCTTTTTACGAAGTTCCTTTAATTTCATGCATTTCTGTAGCACAAAGAGACAAATTTCAAAATGTTATAAAAATCAGTGAAAAGCCAGATTTTGTTTAAATATAAAAAGGCAGATGGTAGCTCGTAGTTGTGTGAACACCTACTAGAGGTTTGAGAGAAGAAAAACAATTAAGTATAAGACTTGAATTCAGCAAGTACAAAGAAAACGAATTTGAAACTAGAGGTAAACATTACTAGAGGTTTGAGAGAAGAAAAACAATTAAGTAGAAGACTTGAATTCAGCAAAGTACAAAGAAAACGAATTTGAAACTAGAGGTAAACATTTTTAATAAGAACAGTAGACTGTTTAATAGTTGTGTTCCTCTGATGAGCAAGCTAGGAGTTTCCTGACCTTTTCTGGAAAGACAAAAGACAAGATACATCCATGGACTCACCTTATCCAGCAAAGTTTGAATCTGCTGAAGTGGGGTAGCATGGTTTTGATTTCCAAATAAGCTAAGACCAGCACTTGTTTTTTTCTTATCCATCTTCAGGAAAAGTAGAAATGTGAGGATTGAGGTTTTAATAATCTTGATCAGATCAGGGGCAAGAATCATGGAATCTGACTCTTCTTCTTCTTTCCCTTTATTAATTGGACCTGAACAGTCAAACAGAATAGATAATATATATTTGGTAGTTGCTAGCACACGGAAAATCTCCTAATTTCAGCAGTTTAAATTACCTCAAAATCCTAATAAACGCATACAAGCTTCTTATCACCCTAGACTTTTTTTTTTTGGTCACAATAACTCTACCTTGTATATTAGGGACCCGGAGTAATTTAGGAAGAACTCTCTGCGTGCGAGCATAAATTTCTGGCCTGAGACCCTCCTCAAAAGGTTCATTTTCAATATACCTTTGTAATAAAACCTGAAATTGTTGAAACTGTTGAGCACTGTGGTTGTAGGAGGTGGGATTTTCAGGTTGGCATGAGATTAGCTGATTCAGTTGAGTGTATTGACAGTGCAATGCCTCCCAAGACAAGCAAACTTGAGCTACATATGATGTCTCAATATCATGATAAGGGTCAATCTCTGGCTGCTGAAGATGCTCAGTCTCGTCATTAGGTTCTTCAATCTTCTTCAAAGAGAGACAGCGAAAAGGAGAGGAAAGTTTCTTAGCTGCAGATCTTGGTGATGGAGTTGTAGGGGTTTGGATGCCTGTCAGACAACCTTTATTTGTCATTTAGACTTAAATAATCTATCAGCACACCAAAGAAGTAAGATGTAACTAATGTATGTTTAATCAGCAAGTGATTAGTATTATTTTGTGTGGAATTAACTAGCCATAACTAAACACATGAAAAAGCTTCAGAAATATGAGTTTAGTGACTCTGTACACTGCATCGAGCAGTAATCCGGGAATACTCCAAAAGTATGGATATCAAAGAAACTTAAAAGATCTAGACTTATAGCAAACTACTTGCTTCCTTTAGTAGCAGCACAAAGTTGAAGGATAAATGCACCATTCTCTGAGAATGGCATGTTCAGCTGTCATCCTATACCCTTGTGAAATGATATTTTGATACAGAAAACCTTTCTAAGCATATTTGATCACAAGTGTCCATCATTCTTACACTGGAGTCAAGCGTAATCAAGAACTTGTTGCACCAATAATTCTTACTTGCCATAAGTATCTAAAGGCTGTAGCTATTGCAGTCCTCATAAAAAAAATAAAAATTTCAAAGAATCCAAATCTTATCTCCCCCTTGATAGATCTTAGTTCTTATACGGTTCATCAACTTGGAGTAGAGATATTTATCATATTTAAATTCCGTACTGAATGCATCTAGGCAAAAATTGCAAAAATATTGATAAAATTTCAACCAGATATGTTTGGAGCATAAAACCAAATGCCACCTAGTGAACTTTGGTATGTCACCAGTATACCAGATGACAGATTAAGCCTAACTTGGTGTTGGAGTTCATAAAATTATAAGATAAATTTTTTAATCAAACTGTACAACTGATTTTTAGGCTCAGCAAAGAAACTTATATCAACAAAACACAAAGAATCTTGATCATGTACCTAGAGCTCACTAAATCAATTTTCTAGTATCTTTCAGATATCTACATTTGACTGAATAATTGAATAATTCAATTCTCTGACAACCTTTTCAAAGAGGACTGTGTGCAAATCATTTTTCTTTTTACAAGTAGAGCCTATATATCCTCTTATCTTCACTTGCTCTTAAGTTAACCTTCCAGATAGCTTAATAAGCACACACAACCTCATCTTCTTATTCTATTTTACTTGAGGAGAACTTCATAATGTATTTCATTCAGGTACAGGTCAGTATACAGATATACTTTTCTAAACAAATGCAGTCAAAGAAAAGTAAGGTCCTACAGTTAACTTCAAAGTTAAAAACGACCAAACTTACCTTCCTTAAGCTGCTGTGTACTCATCCGTTCAAAGAACAACATCCTCTCACAGTATTTGTCATATACAGCACCAAAGCCACACCACCATTGCCGACCCTCAGCTTCTACATCCCTCCACTCATTGGAGCTCGTCTCTCCCTGCTCTTCTTCTTCCTCCTCCTCTTCAGCACATGACTCTTCTTCCGGAATCAATACCATAAAACTATTCCTTCGCAATTCTTTTAACCTTCTCTTGACTTCCTCTGTTATAAAATCATCATCGTCATCGTCAGCTTCAGATATAGGATCAACATTAACGGCCTTGCCTTTTTCATCACCACCATTCTCCTTCGGTTCCTCTGGCACAGGCACAGGATTGTCCTCTAACTCATTTTCTGGGTCTGGTTTGTGAGCTTTTCTAAACTTCTTAACTTTGAAGAAATCCATAATCAACTACTTCCTCAACAAATAGGCTGGTCTTATATACCCTCAACCTTCTTTCTCAGTTAACTCCTTAAACCCCAAATTGACACTAGAACAGTTAGTAACTTGACCTACCTAGAGCACACGCTTGCTCCAGAAATAACACATTTCTGATCAAAGGTCAAAATGGATGATCTGTAAGACCTACCAGTAGATATGCACTGACTTCTGAACAATAACACCAGAAAATTGGTTAGTCTTTCATGTTTCTCAGATCCATTCTGAGCTACAATCTGGTAAGCATACTCATACTCAAGATCTAAGCAAAGAACCTAAAAATTCAAGCCTGCCTTTTAAACAGTGAATTTTACACAACCCGGAAACTCAGAACAGTAAAACTAGAAACTTTGCTACTCAAAAACCTTACCTAAAAGCAGTGTAGAGATGATGAAAGTAAATTAGACTCAAGGTACTGAAGCTAAGATTTTCATAGAACTCACAGCAGATCAAGAAATCACCATTAGTAAAACTTCCAGAGAGATCAGAACCCACAAAGCAAATTCCTCCAGCACTTCATAGCATTAAACAAGAAGCCACCAAAAACCAGAACCTCCTGAGAGCTCAAGGCAGCACAACACACCTATCAACACGCCAAAACAGTTTCACAACATTTTCTTCTCTATTCCACAGCTGAAACCCACTTCACTGTAAAGTAACCACACCCATAAACCCCACAAGTCCCAGAAGAAACCCAATACGGAAAAATGTGAACCCTTTAAGACCCAGAAACTAAATCACTTAGAAAAGGTGAAAACTTTTAGACCCAGAAGATCCAAATGCACTGTCCCTCAAAACCCCAAATTTCAATTCATCAAGAAGAGAAATTTGGGGTTGCAACCACCAAAAACCCTACAAGCAAATAGCAAGCTGTGTTGAGAAACAAAGGCTGAGACTGAGAGAGAAAGAGAGGAGGGAACTGTTTGGGAACAATGTGAGTGCTTTACATCTGTGAGCAATAAGTATTCTGATCACCATTTTAGCAATAAAACCAGATTGTGGTTGGGTTTTTAATGTGATATAATTAAACGTAATGAAAGATTTGAATAATAAAATGTATGGGGATTCAGATTATTAATAAAAGCAATGTGTTGGGTGTTGGATTTTTCTCGAAGTGGGAAGTAGCACGAAACTCTATAGAAACACACAACAGTGGGCATTTGTATCTGTGAGACAGAAGTCTGAGACACCCTTGTCAGTCCTCGTACAGAGAATATTGTCATAACAAAATTAAAAAAGCCGCGCAAAAGTGGGTTTGATTTGTTCTTGCCCAACTCGAATTACATAACTGTCCTCCCTGGAGCTTTGGGAATGAGAGCGTTGTGTACTTTGGATTCTTCATCTTCTACTTCATTTTAACCCTTCTGAATATTTAATTCTTCTATACACTGACGGACGGTGTAAGTGAAACAACATATCTCAGTTGTTGATATTTATAAATAATTATTTTTTAATAACAAAAAAATATATTTGATGTTATCTAACCGTCTATTTCTGTTATTACAAGTGCACATCGGTACTCTCTCAGATAAGATTAAACAGTTGATGTGAAGTCATTCACTTGCACTTGTAAAACTATTGTGGAGATCACGTGTTTAATTCTCTGTGATATCATAAGATTGGTGGAATGAGGTTAATTATATGGCCAGAATCATCTTATCTTAATTGATAAAAGTTGAATGTCAGTTATTATTTCATGAAAGAGATGAAAAGAGTAACGGTTGTATAGAATTTTTCATCTCACAAAAGTCAAAGGAAAAGAAAGCAAAAGTGATTCTTGAGCTAAATTGTAGCAATCTAAACCATGAAAATAGGTTATCGGAGAACAACACATATTTTGTGTTACTAGGCAAAGTGGTGGAGTGTTGCACCCTATATTGTCTGGCAATTTCCTTGCATTGGGTGTATTGGAATCTAGAACAAACGTACTAGATTTTGTTAAGATTTTTGAAATTCATTAATTTCTCTGAGGGGTGGCTTATTTTGGTTTTGGAAGCCCCAGTGAATATTGTTAGAACCTATTTCATTTTTATAATATGATGGTTAGCTATTTACGGATTACGTATATTTACTTTTTTTTTCACTTTTACTTCAGTTTTTTTCGCCTAAATAAAATATATACTTACCGTTTCTTTTTTAGGATCAATATTAGCGATAATTTCATGAAAAATATGAAAACAGTAATAGTTGTGTAGGATTTTGGGTTATACAAATATAATATGGCAAGCTAAATGTGGTTTTGTATGTTGCACACATTTACAAGACAGAGATTTTCATGCTCTGACTTATAGACGGTGAAGGTTGTTAGTCACTGTGCTAAGCAAAGCGTTAGCTCAGTGAAATGATAGAGGGACAGTTTGGTCCCTTGGTCTTCTCTATGCGGACGTGATTGTACTAGTAAGTAGAAACTCATGAAAAGTTGGATTCCAATGAGAAAAACAAGCAGAGGGAGCAAAAGTGTGGAAATCATGGAGTTGATGGCATTGACCAAAAAGGTAAGGCATTGCAATTGAGCATCTATGGGGTACCACACAGTCAGAGTTACTTTTGCCCTTTCAGTGAAAGCCAGAAGAGACCCTAGTTGTTCCCAAAGTCCACTTGCATCAAAGTGTGAAATATTTTGGTGGAAAAAAAAAAAGACACTTCCGTTGCCGGGACTTGAACCCGGGTCTTTCGGGTGAGAGCCGAATATCCTGACCAACTAGACTACAACGGATTTGATGACTGCTAACCGCAGTTTGGGTAATTATCTGTACAACAAGAAGTTCGATAAAACTAGCACTTGAAAATCATAATTGAGTTCCGTTTCTGACTGAGGTTGAAACCATAATCGAGTTCATTTTCTCCCCAGTTTTGCACTTGAAAATGAGAAGTATTGATTTATATCATCAAATCAAGTTAGAGTACTATATAAATTTCCGGCCCTTTATGTTAAAATTCATGACAAAAAGAGCATTTCAGAGAAGCAATAAACACGTTACCTAAGTTAACAGATTGACCGACGGTGGTAGTCAAACTAACTTATGATAGCAAATCTGCAAATGTGAGGAAAAATTCTATGCACACCAGACTGCAAAGCAAACTCGGCAAAACTACAGTATTGGTGGTGCACTTGCCTTTAGTTAGATCCTAACGAGAACTGAGTGAGAAAATAGAGTTAAGCTTGACTGTTCAACCCCCTTAACCATAACCTTACTACATGAGCCAAACTGCCACTTTGAAGCTTTAGACTTTAGAGCACTCAACCCTGTAAAATTCGAATTTGGATGTCACAGGTGCAAGTCACTAAAATGGGTTTATCAGGTCAGTTGAACTGAACGGTTAACGAGTCCACACTACCAACTTCTAACAGTGAATTTGTAATGCAGGGTATTTCGTAACTGGTTGTGTATCTGTTTGCCAAGTCTAGGTGGTAAAGAGTAAAAACAATTAGCTTTCTGTACAAAAAGTATGCATACTAAGTGCTATAACAACTAATGATACATAGTCTGTACGTTGATTGTTATTGTATAACAACACCTATTCTTTTTATTTGGCCAATGTACAAGAAGTTCAAAGCCATCCCTTTCCCCCAATTGGAAATATAAACACAAATGATGACAATATTAACAATACAGATGTGATTACAGTTTCTTTTTACCCCTATGGGATCCAAAAGAGACTTGGGCATTTATTACTTGGACCATATTTGCGATTTATTTACATATTCGAACAAATAAAAATTATGGTGTAGGACGTCTCAGTTTCTCAGATGGTGAATATCTTCAGGACGAGACAGAAGGCCCCTGCAAGAGTTACCTTCATATATGTACAGATTCTCGTAAATCCTGAATATGTAGATGATGTCGATTAGTGACCTAACCAAGTAGATGGTATTGGCTGAAACTTGTTCTTTGCACAAGCCAAGACATCATAGTAATCCACATGGTTGAGGCAGTCACGAAAATCAGTGAAAAGCTTTTCAAACACCTTCCATTGGACTTTGATTGATCTTGAGTATGGGTATGGAAGAAATACCTGCCCAAAATGATATAGCAACATGTAAACCATAGAACATTAATGGAAAGGAAAAATAATAACACCTGTTGCAAGGGCTTACATCCCCCTCTTGTGCGAGACGTTTAAGTATTTGAAAAGTGTGTTCAGTTTCCTCTAAATTGTCGAGAACAGCCAACCATATCTGGGAAGCAAGCTCGTGAGCCATGTCTCGAGATTTACCACAAGCAATAAACTGATCTGATAAGACACAGAGTAATCAACTAAGCATCAGTTTCAAGATGACATAAAGAATCCAATACCATGTATTCTAAACATCAGCACACAGATGTTGAAATTCTGGAATATCAAATGGCATTATTGATACAATTGCTGAGGACCTGAGGTCTAAACATGAAATTGTATACTTGGTGATTCCTTCCACGTCATGTGAAGAAGTTTTTGGAACATTTCCACAAGCCAAAAGGCAAATGCAAGATTACCATCCTAGATATGCTGTTCTCTAGCTATCAAACTCAAGACTGGGGATGAGAGTCCTAAATACTGATTATGCATGCCAAGTTTTCAGTTGTGAATTATATGGCTAGAAAGCAAAAAAGATGCAACTAAACCTAGAAACATACCTATTATGGTACCGTGCAGAATACCAGATGGTGGAGGCATAGATGAAAGCTCAAGCTGCTCTTTTAGAAACAAATAAGTATGCCCCACTATCTCATCAATCTCACCATCTAGAGCAACGATGTGCTGACTAACATATAAAGCAGCAAATCTCCTGAGAAATTTGACAACAATCTTAGCAAAATAAAATACATGGAAAAGTAAAAATCTACTATGCCGATGCCCAATATAAATGATAGTTAGAAAAGACAATGATTTGTATGCTGCATCGATTTGCATATCTACACTGATATAGTGATATATATACATGATATGAATCCAGCACTGCATGTTACAAATGTGTGAGAAGTGGGGATAGAGTATCAAGGGAAGAAGTTAACTGGCAACAAAGAATTAATTCAGAGATTTATTCCGCCACGGAAGTGATTCCACTGCACATTAATAACCCAGTCTATTGAGTAATAGCTATCAGTTAAGCATGGCAAGATACTCCAGTAGAAGCCCAAGATAACCAGACACAAGTTGTAGTATCTTTTATTGAGATGCCAACAATTTAAGCTAGACCAAACCTTGTAGTTTGATATGATTTTTAAACTGTAAGCTCAAATAGACACAATGTGTTTAACCTTACAGTAATGATTAGACACCATCACTGATTTAAGTTTCCTTTCTCAAAAGCAAAGATAAAGAAATATAAATCAGAGCCGATGAATTACTAAGAGAGGGACAGGAGAACTTGAACAGTCAAGAAATAATACAAAACAGGAAAAAGAAGAAGACTAAAATGGCAAGGAGACATGTTATTCTACCTCTTGCTCAAACCTCGAGGGATGGGTCCGGGCCAACTTTTAGCTTTGCTAGCCAAAGGAAATGTCATAGATAGAGCAGCTTGCCACAAGCATTCTCCACGAAAAAGATTGGCCCACTGTTTTCTTACACAGCATATCCGTACCCATTGAGAGACGGGAACCCGGATGAAGATCTCTATTAGGAGATGATCAGGAAGCTTTCCAAATGAACTGTCACCTGATGTTAAGGTGTCATTTTCTTTATTATTTGTCATTAGCGTTCTGCAATGCAAGAACCAAAAACATTAAAAGTTCCTTCAAGAAGAAAATCAGCAATAACAACAACTGTCATTCAAAACCAAGGACATAATTTCCGGTGAACAAAAACAAACTTCTGAAAGCACTCAAATTTCCAAAAGGAACAATAAAACTGACAGCTATTAAGGAGAAGAGCAGATGGTAATCAAACCAACCATAGTATCAATACAAACTCAACCCACTTATTGGTTAAAGCACTACAGAATAAACCTTACCAATTAGATAAAAAGGTACTCCAGCACGAAGCTATGGGGGATGTATATTGTTATCTCATCAAAAACAATTCTCTTGGAAGGAAAACAAGCTTGAATTAAAACAGACTTGTTAACATTAAATAAAGCAAAAGATCACAACTAATAAAAAATAAAAACAACCCTTGGAGAAAAAACTACACCATAATGGAGATGAACCAGGACATGAACTGCCACCAACATTGTAATATACAAAAATTGAATGACAACTTAACTTATTCTAGCTTCTCGAAGTAAAATAATCTGAGGAGATGATAAATTTAATAGAAAACTTCGTTCTTGTTTTGGACAGATAAAACCGTTGACTCAGATTCTCAGAAACTCCTCCAGAACTTCAAACATCATTACAAAGAAACCAATATTTCTTTCATGAAAATGAATCCAAGAATCTCCCAATTGTACTTATATATCAAATCCTAGGCAAAAGAAGGAGAGATAAAAGATTGAACTATAACATGATTAACCTTCCAAACACATATTACTCTTTACCATACACTCACACAGCACACACATCATTCCCTACCTAAAAAAGTTTTATCCAATGATCTAAGTTCATTCAATTTGATTTTAGTTTAAACTTCAAACCCAATACATACATAGCAAGAAGGAGAAGATTACTGCTTATATATCTATTATAAAATGGAGTAAAACAGTTTAGAATACTGAATTGACTTCAAGCTGAGTGACGATTCCATGGTGGAAACATGAATTGAATAATATAAACAACTATCCAAGAAGATCACAGGAGGAAAGCAAAGATTACACAAATCAATATTTGAGAACAGTGATGGATAACAGTACCTGAGAGAGAAAGGAAGAGTAAGCTTTCCAGCTCAAAAGCTCTCTTGTTTGGGTCGATTTCTCAGCGCGGTGTTTGCAGTAGAAGAACAGCTTAGGTGGCTGCTTCAGGTGAGTGACGTGAAATCTTTTTTGATTCAAACGAAAAAAAGATTATTGCTTTATTTTCCTTTGGTTTTAAATGTAAGGCCTTTGGTACTTTGTGGTTGCTTATGGACTTGGTCTAATAAAGAAAAAGACAATGGAGATTTAACCCTTTGTGGTTGTAATGGCATAGCCTAGTACGACACACGTCTGTGAGTTGGTTTTGTACCAAGTACCAACCATTGGTGATAGGTTAGATGCAAGGATGACATTAACGTGAAACTTACTGATAACGAACTTTCTTTTATGGTCACCAATGTAGACATGAGATCACCCTAGTTAGGAAATTGTTCTTGCAAAAGTGTACATCTATTGCTTGATAAAATGACTCACATACCATTTTAAAATAATAAAAAATTAAAATAAAAAAGGACTCACATACCAAACATATATTGAGTTAGAAAAAAAATTGTATTATTGAATCTACGAATGTCACAATACATTATTTAAAAAATGTAAGATTCACAATAGTATTATGATATCACTTAATGTCTACTCTAATAAGATTGAACAAACGAATTAAATATTCAAAATTGATATTGTTGATATTGAAACAAAAGATAATTACCGAAAAACTAGGCAAAACCAGAATTTACTAATGGTCTAATGTCATTCCAAGTTTACTAATCATCACTTAGTAGAACACTAGTGTATTACACACATTAATCCAACATTTTACTACTCGAACACCACCAAAATTACATGGACAATTGGACATAAATTTTATAAGAATGATCGGAAAATTACAAAAACCTTCTGCTATAAGCTTTCCTCAACAGAGACTGGCGTCCAGGAAACTTTTTCGAATTATCCACCATCCAATTATCTTCATCACCATTCTCCTTGCTAGTCCTCCCTAATCCAACTCCATTCCCTAAACTACCCCCAACCTCCTCCACAATCTCCAACTTCTCCTCCTTCCCAACCCCACCTTCCTCTCTCTGCATCCTCATCCTTCGGTCCCTCCTCTCCCTCCTCTTCTCCCCTAAACCCTCACCCTTCTTCACTGTTCCCTCCAAACCACTCTGTTCTCCAACTTGAGTCTCACTCTTCCTCCTCGGAATTCTCCCACCTTTCGAAGTACCCAAAAGCTCGAAGGTCACTTTACTCCAGCCAACTTTGTCCTCGTTGTCCCACCCGAACCTGTCGCTGATCCCCAGAAGCTCCGAAACTCCGCCGGCGTTGCTTCTGTTACCGCTGAGCGCGTTCTCGGCGGACTCCCACTCGATGCGGTCGCGGTAAACGGCGTCGCTTAAGACCTGGTCAGCGAGCTTGGCCCAGTGCTCGAAGTCGCGGGCGCGGAGGTTGGTGGAGACCCATTTGAGGTAGGTGGAGGGGAGTGTGCCGAGCATTTTGCCCTTGTGTTTGCCGAAGTCTATGACTCTGTCTCGTGCGGGTATTGGTGTGGGAGCGAAAGAGAATGAGGAGGAGGGTTTTGGGGGTTTGGGTTGGAAGGAGCAGGAGAGGTGGAGGTGTGGAGTGGTGGTGGTGGAGGAGAGTGGGTTTGAAGGTGAAGTGTGGAAGTGGAAGAGAGTGCTGTGGGTAGTCATACTAGTTAGCAACTTAGCACTCTAGAAGATAATGTGAGAGGTTGTTTTGAGTGTTGGGTTGTCAGTTCACAATGAACTTTACATCAGCTGGTTTTTGGTTCTTGCTTTATTTGGGGAAATTGTAATTCCAAAAGAAACAAATATAAAATTAGAACGTTGCCCCCCACTATAATTATAATTTAATTTTTTAAAAATACCCATAAGTATCAACTATCATTTTCTCTACGATGGGTATTTGAATATATTTTTTTTTTATAATTCACAATCTATATTGCTTTTTTTTAATACCTAACGTCACATATTTTACAATCCACACTAAAATATAAAATTTAAGATACTAAATAAAAAACATGGAGTGTGGTTTGTGAAAATATTGGGATGAAACTAAAAAGCCTAGAGGAGGGTAAATAGGCTTTCCCTACATAAACCACAACTTTTCCTTAATTCAAAAAACTCCAGCAAGAAACGTTAAACGATTGAAACACATATATGAATCCCTGAATATAGCAGTGTAGATAAAGTGCATAAAAGAAAGGTAAACACAATCACACAGCGATCATGAGACATCAGAATTGTTTGCGCAGTAAAAACCTCAAAATGAGGAAAACAATTGCGGGGCCTTAACTCTCTAAAGCCCTAGTGAAAACCAATTCACTTAATGGAAAGATATGAGTTCTTTTACAAACAACCAATAGCACTCACCTCGGCTATACTTACTAGACACATTCTAGAAGGCTGTATGATCACATCTTCGTAAATCTTCTCCACTGATGAACTGCTTTCACTGGTAGGATTGACAGGTACTGACCTCGACCTTCAATCTTCTTTACACATCAACAACTCCAACTGACCTCGAGAGTACTTGATATGCAGTATATGATTGCTAAATGAAAAAGTGTTTGACTCAACAATCTACTTTAACATGGAACAAGTAGATTACTGATACGATTTGAAGCACATCACTATTCAAAGATGAATGAAGCCTTTTTCTAAATCACAATGGATGAATACAATCTTTTTTCCCGTCAACGGCAAGCACAATGAACGCATTTTATTGCTATTTATAATATGCAGACTCCCCCTAAAACTTTGGACAATAAAGACACAAAAACCTAATTGACTCCTTATATGGAAGGGACATATCCTAAAAAGATATTCTACAAATAAACATGATTTTATCCCTAATGAAAAAGATAGACTTAACTGAACAAATCATATAGAATAAATATCCTTTTACAACTTAATGACTGACAGCAATAATGCACAAAAGATCTTCTAAGTAAAGAAATCGAACACAGACCAACTCACATATTATGACCTAACCGGGATTGCAACATATGCATCAATCTCAGTATGCATAAAGACACAAAACGTATAAGATGCATATGCAATTACCTGTGAAGTACCTTAAGGAGTCAACTGAAGCATTGAGTGCATTGAGTCTTTTTCTTTTCATTCGACTAGGTCTTCACTCCAATGATTGACACACTTCTAACTTAGACCTAAAACTCTAGGTTTGTATTAGGAATGCCAATATACAATAAAATCTATACTAACAGTTTGTAAAATGGAGATTGTGAATTTCACTCCCCTAGAAATAAGACAGGAGAATCTAGCCGCGATGTCTAGGGTTCAGAGAAAATTAGGCTTCCCCTAGTTTTATTTGCAAATTCTTCTTTGGTGCTCGTCATCAGAGATCATGGTAGATGTTGGTATACTCTTCCTCTTCCTCGTCTACTTGATAAGTGAGTCATCTGTTTACTTTATGGTTACTGGTGGTACATTGTTTCTGTAAGTTGGTAACGACATTGGGCCTAATGAGGTTCTCTGGGTTGGGGTCTCCAATTTAGTGGATGACCGGATTTATGTGGCGGTTGGGTCTTGCTAAAGGTTGGCGGATATGTTTCGAGAGAAGGTCGGCCCGTATTTTGACCCGGTTACGGGTACAAGTGGAGCAAGCACTGGATGTGGGATCGACAACTATCAACATTAATGTTTATGGAAATTTTCTAACAGCGCCGATTTTAGTGGTGTAACTTCCGGCTGCTGCTTTGGTGCATAGGGTTCTGGGCTGCTATTGACGGATAATGCGGCGGTGTTCCAGTCTTTAGTGGAGGGGGCAGTAATGTGGTTGCAGTAGCTAGGTGGTTTTTTGGCAGCGACGTGGGGGTATAGCGGTATGGTGTTGCGGCAAAGGCCATTTGAGGAGGCTACAGTAGTGTTGGTGGCCGCTTCGACATACTACAGTGGGGATGGCGGTGGCTGCAGCATGAAGAAAGTGGAGTCAACTTGGGCCAGGGCTAGGGTTCCTTCCAAACTAATGGGCCAGATTTCTCTAAACTTGGGCCCTGGTTCATTTAATTGGGTTTAGGTTGCATTTTTAGCCTTTTACTTTTATCTTATTTTGTTAGAATTCCTTCTTTTTTTGGGAAAGAATTCATAGGTCCTTGGGCTTGAGAAATGCCACAGGATTACCCATAACATCTACACTTATTTTATTCTCTCGTAGATAGTGTATAGTATTTCTGGATGTGCTTCATTAGTAGTTAGAAATGTTAAATTGCTTAAGTAGCAACTCTATTTGACAACCCTATATGGATTGGTCATTATGTGTAATTTCACTGAATTATAAAAAGTTGACAATTAAAAAAATAAAAAATAAAAACAAGTATCAGTTTCTCTGCATAGTCTCCATTTCTAAAGAGTGCGTCTATAGTCACCCTCCTGTATGTTTAGTTCACCCTACATAGAAAAATTTAATAAAATATTCTCATACTAACCTTAACTAAAGAAAAAAAACATAAATATTTGCTTATGCAAATTCATCTTTCAATTAAAAAAAAAAAAAATATATATATGCATTCTGCAACAACCATCACTACCCTAACATACCACTACTCCCTTGCTGCAAATCCTTGCCTCACTTTTCGCCACCACCTCTCAATGGCCAACCCCAACTACCATCAATCTCTTCCACAAGTAGCTGGCCCCATGAATTGTCTCAACATAATGGTCCCTCCAATCGATAAATAACCCAGGAAATTGATGATTATGGGTATATGAGTTTAGAATGGTGGTGCGTGGGTGATATAAGAGTCTCCACGACTCTACAACGTTTGCATCTTATTTTTTTGTTTCCCTATTATTCTTTTTTTTATATATAATTTTTTTCTCTCTTTAATTGGAGGGTGGTATTGGAATATTGGATAGATAGCAAAATATAGATGTAGGGTGAACAAAGCAAATTATAGGGTGGCAATAGCCTCACTCTTTTTAAAACTTGGGATCACACTAGAAAGAGAGCCAAGTAAAATACAACCCTTTAGTGATTCGTATATAAAAAGGAAAGAAAAAAAAAGGCACTATGCAAGTTCACAAATCGCGTTAACAAATGTGGAGTTTAGATTTCACTGCTTGGTCCATTAGGACGTGTGTATTGTGAAATTATCGTGTATAAAACTTAGGGTGATCGTGAAGTGAATAAGCTAATTTAGAGTGATTGAACATGGCCATCATCAGAGGTGAAACTAGAATTACAAACTTGGGGGTCAAGATGTTGAAGATGATTAATTATAATTACTCATTATTACTTTATCCTTATATTAAGAGCAAGAGAAATCATATTCCTTTGTTTCTTTGGTTGATGATCAATCATATGCTTTTATTGGTTTATGGGGAGGGGGTCCCAATTGATTCAATTACACAATTTTAGCCTAAAAATTGCTCACTTACTCCACTAAGAGTTTTTGACTCCCACTTACCTAATCTAACATCTATTGACAGTATTGTCATAATTTTAATTAATAAATTACATTCTCTTCTCCCCCCTCACTGATTTCTCTTTTTCTTTCTCTCAACTCATCTCAGACTCTCTCTCTCTCTCCTCACTCTACACGCCCCGCCGACACCCTCTTTCTCCTTTCTCTCTCCCCGATCTCCACCTCCAGTTTATCTCTCTCTCCTTCTGATCTCTACCTTTGATCCCCGACCTCTCCGGCTCCCTCCTTGGTGGCTTCTCGGCCATCAACATCGACTACTTCATCGTCGAGCCCTAGGCCTCCATCATCTGCTGCTTCGTCGTCATCATCGTCATTCTCATCACGTTGCCTTTGGGTCTCCCCTTGGCAGTGATGACCGAATAGGTCACGTGCTTGTCATTCTTCTAGTTTTGCAGGAGCTCCTTGACTGGAACGATGGCCTTTCCGAACTTGGTCTCGCCGAAGGTGCGGTCACAGATGAGATTGATTTGGATTTGGAAGCGGTCGAGGGTGGACTTGAGGGTGTGGTCCCATTTGGGGTTGGTGCCGATGTCTTTGTGGATAGGGGTGCAGAGCTTCTACTTCCTGACACTGTTACTGGAGATGAAGACGGCGACGCAGACGTCCATCTTAGAGAACATGTTCACGTCCTTGATGTCATTTACGCCGAACACCATTATTTCCAACACCGGTTATATCCAATTTTCCTTCTTACTCTTTGCTACCCACATAATTTTCTGGGTGGTCAAATTTTATTTTATTTTATTTTTTGTGGTAAAACTGTGAACTCTGAGAATGGAAGGGAATTTTGCCAGTAGTGATTGTTTTTTTTATTATGATTTGGTTGACAATAATAAGATTACTGGGGGGGGCAATAAAATGTTTATGGGGAAATAATAAGATTATTGGCGGACAATAATAAGATGATTTGGGGGCAATAATAAGATTATTTATTTGGATAAACATCCAAAAGCTTTCAAAATTAAAAACATCTTCATTTTCACTAGTTATTGATCCCAATAAACTTGTTATTGGGAGGCAATAACTTTTTTATTGGGGGTGCAATAATATGTTTATTGAGGGGCAATAATATGATTACTGGGTATTAATATTAGAGGGCAATAAAATCGGACGCCAGAATCCGGTCACCAGTCCAGTAACCGGATTCGGGATTCCGGTGACCAATCGCCGTATTCCGGTCACCGGTTGCGGGAGTCCGGTAAGGTCTTCGATGACTTTTCTCTCTAAGTGACAAAGAAGGAAATGGCGAAATTGTCCTAAAAATAAATAAAAAGTAATAAAAAAAATACTTAATTGGGTATTAGGCTCCAAAATATATATAAAATATTGTGCAAGCGGGCAATCTCTTATAGTGTTTGGGTAAGTGGGGTTAATTAACCCCAAAATTGTGTAAATGGTCATTATCCCTTCAATTAAAGTTTATTCAAAATCTTTGTAGACAAACTCACCTAATTAAGGTATAATTTCAAAACAAAAAATTAGCATAGTCTTTTTTTATACTACAAAATATACGGCGGGATTACTTGGAGTTCTTGCGCAACAAAACTGTAATAAAGGATTTTGCATGGACAGTCGTAATGCTTTCTTAGTTGCATTTAAGTTTGCGAAAGGGCACAAAATAAATTAACGACCACACTTTCTTCCTTATGGCTTTGGCATAGGAGCACATTTCAGGATTTTCAAATGTTTTTATAGGTGATCTTGATGAGATTGGGAAAGCAAGTAAGTTCTCATTATCTCAAAGCTGGGGAGAAAAAATGGAAACAAAACTTTTCAATAGATACCAGAATAAGAATTATTCTGGTATAGGGTTTAGGGATTTTCAAATGTTTTTATAGGTGATCTTGATGAGATTGGGAAAGCAAGTAAGTTCTCATTATCTCAAAGATGGGGAGAAAAAATGGAAACAAAACTTGTCAATAGATACCATAATAAGAATTATTCTGGTTTAGGGTTTAGGGCACAATCGTAATGCTTTCTTAGTTGCATTTAAGTTTGCGAAATGGCACAAAATAAATTAACGACCACACTTTCTTCCTTATGGCTTTGGCATAGGAGCACATTTCAGGATTTTCAAATGTTTTTATAGGTGATCTTGATGAGATTGGGAAAGCAAGTAAGTTTTCATTATCTCAAAGCTGGGGAGAAAAAATGGAAACAAAACTTGTCAATAGATACCAGAATAAGAATTATGATCAAATCCTGGTTACTTTAGAAAATGCGGAAAATGATATTGATTGGCAGCCTTATAGAAAGTTTGATGATGACTATCACTCTAAATATGATGGCCAACGACGAATGGAAGCGTGCCGAAAAACTTTAATGCAGCCTAATTCTAGAGATTTCATCTATTATCGGTTGGATTTTTGCCTAATAAAACTTGGTTTCAAAAAGGCGTATGTGAGTGCTTGTCATTCAACCGGGCTAGTTTATTTATTTTTTATTTATTTTTTTATTCCACCCAAATTTTCATCTCATGGATCGTGTTGTCTCCAACATTTGTTGTATTTGCTGGAGATGTTGAAATTGGCAGAGCCATTATAATGTATTTGGATACAAATGTTAAGCCTGATGACTTTCTTGAAGATATTGTTAAGAGAATGGCACGATATGGCCCGCCCATTTCAGAATCATGTGATGTTTTTATTGTGGGTTAGCTAACCAATAGGGTAAGTGATATTTTTACATAAATCCCTTTCAACATCCTTTTTCGTTGCTAATTAATTTGTTTTTAGTGCAGAAAGCTATTCTCTTTGTATTTAAAGTTAGTTATGATGATTAGAAATTGATATACAAAATGGATGACAAGGCCATGACCGTAACAGAGACTCATGGATGGAAGTATGCAGTTATCTTGCCATCCAAAATTCAAACAGTTCCTCATACTTCCATCCATGAGTCTTTGTTACAGTCATGGCAAGATAACTATCAAAAGGTCTGTTAACTATCATAAGTTGGTTAATGGAGCGATGTTACTCTCCAGAGACCTAATGTTACTATTTTAAGTTAAAAGATAGTGCGCCTTTTGGTTTTAAATATCTTTTAGGTTAAACGAGAGTGTGCTTTTTTGATTGAATGACAAGCACTCCCATAAGCATGTTTAAAACAAAATTTAATTGGAAAAAAAATATTAAAGCATTAAAGATAAAAGAATACGTACCATATCCATTCATTGAGGTCAGACACTTTCTGTGTATTCTTATTGTACACTATGAACAAAGCATTGTTTATGTTAAAAAAGGATCAAAGCTCACAATGAGAGATCTCCAGGTTATCTCTGTCTCCTCCAAGGCAGCAATTCCCTTTTTCAAGTGCAAGATGGTGACAGAACACCTGATTTGGGGTTCTGAAATACGCTATGTGTAAGTCCCATGTGAATTATGGGTCATTACATTTTGGGTCTCAGAGTTTTGGCTGCACAACACCCCCAGTCATGGCGACTCATCTCGTTGAAGACTTGAATGTGTATTATGGGTGGGAAAGAGAAATACCCCGTATAGGTTTTTTGTTTTTTTTTTTTAGAATAAGAAAATTATAAAAATGCCCCAAATGTTGGTTGAAAAATAATAGTTCTCAATTATATATATAAAAAAAAGAAACAGGGAATCCGCATGGGTGATGGGAAACCGCGCCCCCGCCTCCGTTTGTCCATTCCTAGGTGGAACTGGATTTCGGTATTTAAGTGTGGTTTACAATTTTATATGGGTGTTTGGGTAAAATTTGGGTACCCATGAGTATACCCATATCCAACCCATTTTTATACGGGTATTTTGTAATTACCCATACCCGTACCTATACCCATTAACATATACCCAAAAGGAACAATTACCCGCGGATACCCGTACCGTGGGTTTTAATGCCATCCCTAGTCCCATCCTAACCAGGTCTTTTGTCTCTACCGTATCCCCATTAACAAATACGCTAGCATTTTCAAAATTCAAGTTTCATCTTGCCATTTATCATGTTCAACCATAGAATGCGTTCTCAAAAAGTAACTATCAAGACATGTGAACCTTTATGAATGAGAAAATATCTTCACAAAAAATGTGAAAACGCGTATATGAAATATCATAAAGTATATGCATTGACAGCCCATGTGAATTTTTTTTTGTTTTTCACTTTCTTATCAATGAGACTTGAATTCATCTCTCATTTTTGAAAAGCAAGAACTAACATTTTTTTTCCTTCTTATGCAGACCCCGGAAGAGACAAAAGACCTGGTTAGGATGGGACTTACGCATAGCGTATTTTAAAACCCCAAATCATATGGTTCTGTCACCATCTTGCACAGAATTGCTGCCTTGGAAGAGATAAAGACACCAGGAGATCTCTCCATTGTGAGCTTTGATCCTTTTTTTAATGAATACAGTATGTGGAAAGTTAGTTTTGAAGAAAAAAATATTAAAATAGCGTAGAAAACTGAAAACGGTAGTGGAAAGTTAAGTTACTTATTACGTTCATGTCCCTTGTTTATTTAAAGAGAAAAATCCTCAAATGATACATGAATTATGGTCTAATGCACATTTTGATACCTAAATTTTCAAAACTACCCTAATGGTACCTGAACTATTGCTCTGTTTCTCCATATGGTACTTCCATCAAATGTGCCGTTAACTTTGCCTATAATTTTTTTTTTTTGGAGATGAATGTCATCCAATAAGAATGAGCCACGTAGGCAAAGTTAACTGCATATTTGACGGAAGTACTATATGGAGAAACAAACCAATAGTTCAGGTACCATTAGGGTAGTTTTGAAAGTTTAGGTACCAAAATGTGCATTGGACTATAATTCAAGTACAATTTGAGGATTTTCCCCTTATTTAAAAAGCATTTGAAAATAAACTATGGTTTAAGAGTGAAATTTCTTTTGTTAGGAGGGTGCGGTTGTCTTTTCTTCACTTCTCTCATCCAAGAAAAGGGGAGCTATATATAATTTTCTTCTCAAAAACATGATTCGTCTTGAACAAAGTTTCCCGCTCTACTCTGAAACCCTAGGGTTTGAGTCTACCACAGTTTTCTTTCCTCAGCAATTTGAATCGTTCGGTGTTTTGTGAATCAATTCGTTTCTCTGATTGTTTTGCCCATGGCGATTGCGCTTGGAATTCTCTTTTCAGTGGTCGTGGTCCTTTATCCGATAATCCTTCATCTCATTCCGGTGGTGCTCCTCTGCGTCTCAGGCCTCTTTGCCAATCTGGTTCAGGTACTACCTCTTCTTCTCGGTTTCCTTAAAATTCGAATTTCTTGATTTAGGGTTTTAGTAGATTTAGTCTAATTGTTCAATTGTTTTAGGCGTTTTGCTTTGTTTGTATCCGGCCGATTTCGAAGAATGCATACACAAGGATAAATGGCGTGGTTAAAGAATTGGATTGGCTGGTTCTGCTATGCCTCACTGATTGGTGTGCTGGCGTTACGGTAAGGTATACATTAACTGATTTTTGTGATCATTGCTTGTTGAACGTCTTTAGATGCCAATGAATTTGTTTTATATCGAAGAGTATTAAGGTGTTATCAGATTTGTTCTGCTAGTTCTAAATCTTACTGGTATGAACCAATAGATTACAATTATTGGTGGCTTTTGGAAGAATAAAGTATGAACATAAGCTAGTCCATAACCTTAGGATGCAGACTAAAGAAGGAAGACTTTGCTTGGGGTTGAAAGTTTTTCGTATATTTTATCCTCCAAAAGCAATGGTGCAAGGGAGCTTGTCAAGTAATAGTCACCCCAGTTCAGTTTTGTTTGTATGGAATGCACAAAGATGTGTCCAGTCCCATATTTGTAAGTCTACACAGGGAGCTGCATCAGTGACAAATTTAGATATCTGCACTGATGTGGCGATTGTGTCCTTAAGTAGGGACTATTTTGTTGGAGCTGACCCCTAATACAGCCATCTGGGCTCAAGCAACTCGAGAAGATCCAGATTTGATTGAGCTGGCTGGCATTGTATGTTTGGATTTTTGGTACTGCATCATTGATTTAAGCTCTGCTTTGTGTGTGGATTGTGCAAGCTTGTTTCGTTTTCCATATGAACTGTATGCTGGTTTGATCTGGGATATATAAGTGATCATTGCAATTTACTAAAAGCTCCAATATGAGTTAGGCCTATCACACTAATATGACTTGTCTTTGGGTCGCGATAGTTCGAAGTGTGGATCAATAATCTTTAGTTTGGGAACATGGAATGGTCAATATCTTACATATACTGTTATACTTCTATGGTTGCAAAGAGTAACGCCCCATAAAAAACTTTCTCATGTATTTCCTTAAAATTGAAACATGATTTTGTTTCTCTAGGTCAGTTAAGTATTTCTCTGTTCACGTTTTTTGCTATTCTTTTATTTAGTATGGATTTTGTAAATTAGTTACTTAAAGTAGTAGTTATAATGTGAAATTAGTTGCTTATAACTGGGTTTGAAAGTTCTCATTTATGCTGCTGGAAATGAAATCTTAGCTTTTAATTTACTTAACTCCACTTGCTGCAGATCCTAGAGCGTGTAGAGCAGGAGACCAGTCATTTAAGGGGTAAGGCAATTTTTTGTTTGCTGCATATGTGTTTGTGTATAAGCTATGTATATATTATTATTGTGAAAGGTGGGCAGAACATGTTATTTATATGCTCATGTTTCTTATTTACAGGTAAAGAACATGAACTTGTCATATCCAGTGCTAGAAGTGATGCCGATCATCTTGTTGAACTGGTTCTCGCTCAGGTACTCAGTTTACGTCTCATGTCTTTAATTTGCTAGGCATGCTTTGTAGTAATTTATCAGATGTGTGAATACAAACACATTGTAAGTTGTCTGGTTGCACGCATATGTATGATGCATACAACAATTGAATCAGTTCTTGCTTGGGTACTCACTATATGAATAATGGCTTGTGGGTAACCAGAGAAAGCACAATACATTACTATAGAAGCATACCCATACGTTTACGGTTTATTTATTTGATTGGGCACATGATCTATTTACGTTAATATACTAATCTTAGGCAGCTACTGATGTAGGATAAAACAAGGGTGGTGTGATAATGGTTATGGTGGCTTAGAAAGATAGAAGATTTAAGAAATGGAAAATGAGGTTTCTAGCTGTTGTAGTTTCAGAGAACATAGGGAGCAAGGGAAACAGAGAACGAGGGGAGGACAATAAGAGACTAAGATAGGAGATACCAAGGCACCAAGTAGGTAACTATACTCAACTTTCATCCAATCTGGTTTTCCTTACAAGAGAGCCTGATTTATAGGGACTCAGATACATATCCTCTGTAAAAACTCATCTAAATATTTCGTTGTACAATAATGATGACATTGTACTTACCCCAATATTTATAGACAATTAATGATATCAGCTCACTGACATTGTACTTAGAAGCCCTTTTTTTTTTTTTTTTTTTGTGTGTGCGCATTTGTAATTGCTCTACACTACTTCAATAATGCTGATTTAGAGCTAAATTTACAAATGCAGTGGTCAGGTTGCCTTGGCAGTTTATTTGCTGTAATAAAGACATCAACCAGGTACATTCCGGTATGTTCCAATGGAGATGTCTTGTCAGCATGTGGAGGTGAAGCTTTTATATATACAAACATGTTTATGTTCTTGGGTGCTTTTGCTTATAGTTATTTTCTGCCTCTGTTTGGGGCGCCACAGCTTTGTAACCTGACTCTAGGCTGTAGGAGTAATAATCCGTCTGTCTGAAAAACATAGTGAAATGAAAAAAAGTAAAAATAAAAGAATGAAGAGCGAGACAAAGTTCACAGAAGGCTGTTTGAACGGGTTTTATTTTTTATTTTTATTTTTTTCCTAAACGGTTTACTTAGAAAAAAAATGGATGACATCGTTGGGCCATGCCACGATGTGTTCCAATGATATTAAACATCCATTTTTTGGTTGTCATTTTTATTTTCTGAGAAAGAGGGCCCGCTCTTTAGGAACTCTTTGGTTTATTGATCATACTTTTTCATTCAAGTATTTCTTACTTGTCAGTAAATGTTATGTCTTATACATTCAGGCCATAGGGTGGTCAATGCGGTTATCTGAATTTGGTTTTTCAAAAAGAAGTTGCGCCCAAGATGCAAGAAAACTTGAGGTATCACTGAATATTTTATGTTTATGTAGAGAAAGAGAGGGCACAATGTTCACCCATTCATCCAGTTAAATCAACTCAGTTAGAGACTAATTTATGAATGCTATGGTAACATTTGCAGTCAGATCTAAAGGACTTCCCTCAGCCCTTTTGGTTATCTGTTGTCCTAGAAAGAAGTGGTTTTACTTTTACTCAGGGAGAGCTTCTAGCTGCGCAGAGGCTTCCTGTCCCTAGCAAGATATTGAGTCCTGATACTAAGGTACAACTATGTTTATTTATTTACTGTTTTAAGAAAATAATAAAAGTTATTTCCTTGTCATTTCTTTTGCATTTCTGGCTGGTTATTTTAACTCTCATCAGAATAAGAGCATATAGTGTTCCAGAATCCTTCTTCAGAACCAGTATTGAATGTTACATGTGCTCTAGCTAAAATTCTGTTGCTTATAGGATTTGGTCTATGCAGTAAGATGTGCGTACTCTGTTGTTCCGGCCATTTATGTTATAACGGTGGCTGTTCCTAAAACTTCACCTCCACCTACACTTGAAAGTGTAATTAAAGGAGGACCTTCTGTGGTAAGCCTAACTTGCTTCACATTTTGCAACGGCTGTATTAGAATTTGAAATCCTGTATATTTTAAACTTTTCTGTAGTGAGTGGTGAGTGCATGTTTAATTCATATCTCTGTTTCCTTGGATGCGCTCCTTTTGTAGTCAGTCTTGGTTTTTTTTTTTTAGGTTATTTATGGGCATTTTGTCTCCTTGCTGGTGAGATTTTTCCTTAACTACTGATAATTATGGAAATGAGAATTCTTTTTTCTGTTTTCATCATCAGATGTTGGGACAATTATTAACGAAATGATTATACAAAAACTTAACGGTGTCCCATAGTAGGAGTTTTCCTTTGGGTACTATAAAATGCTGAATATGGTCTCTGAATATAAATGTCTACAGAATTTGAAGCTCCTCTCCTTACTATGATAGCACTAGTCTCCATTTGTCTCTTCTTCTTTTTTTTTTTTTTTTTTTTTTATATTACATGTTCTCCTGCTATAAAAACCATGCTCGGATGATGTGGTATTTAATCAACCTTTTAATCATTTGCCTCATCAAATGGCTTGTCTCATTATCAGTCTTTGGGTTTCTCTTCAACAGCTTGGATTCAAACCCAAGCAATGTCTTTTTTAATCTGAGCATCCATGTCCTTCATTTATCATACCACCATGTTGAATATATTTTGAATATGTTATAAGAATATCGACTATATATCAATGATAGTTACTCGTACTGCAGTGGCCAATTTAGTTTGTGCATATCCTGTAATATTGGAAAACCTGCTTAATTGCCCGGTTGTTACTGTCTTGCAGGTGCATGTGTACATCAAGCGGCATTTGACTAAAAAATGGCCTGAAACTGATGATGCTGTTGAAAAGTGGTGCACAGAAATACTTGCAGCCAAGGTGATTTCAATACTATGTGTTTCATGGTGTTGTTTTGCTGGCCTTTTACTATCATATAGGAACTACATCCATTTTAATACACACACACACTTGCTGGCCAAAACATACTAGTCTGCTTATGCTTTCAATGATTTGTGTACTGGTTTGCTAGTTTCGATTCTTTGGCTGTTTGCTTCTGGTATACCAGGATGCATTATTGGACGAACATATAGCAGAACAAACTTTTGGCAATAAAGGATTGCAATCTATTGGTCGGCCACTACAGTGTTTCTTGGTAGGAGACTTGTGCTGATTAATTAGCCAACTTGCCACTCAATTCTCTTTTATTAGCATGTCATTTGTTCGACCGTTGCCTATATCTGGGTTGTAGGGTATCATGAATGTCCTGGTAATTAACCGTTGCTTGGTGCAGGTTGTTATATCTCTAATTGTGTTGGGGGCTCTAAAGTTCCACTTTGTCTGCTGTTCCACCCTGCTTGTATTGAGTGCTGCCCTCTTTACTGGCCGGATGCTTAACTCTGTTCGGCTGTGGAGTGCTTTCGCTGTTGCAGTGTTTCATGGAAGCCGCTATAGCAAACATTAGTTGGGCAGAGCACCTCAAGCCCATCTGTGGCTGGTTGATTAATATTCTTGGAGACTTGCTTTTGTTACTCCCTTGTGATTAATATTCTTGGTGGTGAACAATTCAAAAAGTCTTCTCTTAGAGTTCTGTGTATAATGATAGTATGAAAAATTATTCTAACATGAATCTATGACTAGCTTAATATGATAACTTGAGGATTAGTTTTTCCTAATTGTGCCATGAACCTAGTTGTGAGAAGGATCTAAATTTCTCTTGCTTCGTTAAGTCATTTAATGCTCTTCACAAGCACATTTTCATTCTGCGTTTACAAATATAACTTCGGCCCCCGATAGGACTAACCGGGAAAACTTGACAATTAGGGATGGCTTTGATTTGATGACGCGAAACCCCAATCAATTAAGGTAACGCGAAAGCCCTAACTGGATAGTTCATGACTTCATGCCTAGGTGACTAACCCCTAAATTGATAGTTCATGCCTAACACAAAAAACTGGGACGTGATCTCCTCCCCCGTTATATACTCTTCCAAATATTGCATTTGTAAGTAAATCAACTAATTAATTTCATGTCCATTGGAAAAACGCTAATTGATTTTAAAATTGAAAAACACAGAAATGAATTATTTTTCTATCTAGATTTTTCTTTATGAAGTATCACACTTCAAAATGTTACATAGGGTTGTGTTGGACAAATTTGTGTACCTGTATGGTTGCCTTACACAGTGTTGCAGCCATGTATAGAGGATGCAGAGCATGTATATAGGAAGGCTAGTAACTAGAATGAGTATAGCACATTGCGTGTTTATTATAATTTTGAAGAAAAAAGTTAAAATCTTATATAATTGAGTTTTTTTATTGGAACCTCCAAATTTACTCACTTGACCTCCTATGCTTTTTACCCTCCTATCAAATTTCTAAATACTAAATTTACTCACTAAACCTCACTAAAGTTCCTCAAATAACCTCACTCCTATAATTTGCAAATTAACAAACTATTATCTTTAAAATAAAAAAAAATTAGTCATTTCAATGATTTAGTTACTGAATAAATTTTAATTACATATCAATTCCTTAATCAAACAACATAAATATCTTTTTCAATAAAAAAAATCAAACACAAGATATTACGTTTTAAAAATTAATTATAATATGAACTGCCCAGTATAATTTGGTCTAGCGGCATAGTCTCCCATTTATAAGTGGAAAGTTGTGAGTTTGACTCACGAAAGAATAATTATAGCATTTAAGTTGTTTATCTAATAAAAAAATAAAATAAAAAAACACTAACAATGATGTGGTTTTTTTTTTCTGTTTTATCTGTGGAAAAAAGAAGAAGTTTAATCATCTTTTCTTAATGTTTATATTATTTTCTCTATTTTATATACCTCAAGATTAATTATTTAAATATATTTTTATTTTTTTTTCTAATTTATTTAAATATATTTTTAGTTTTTTTCTAATTGCTAGCTCATTTTTTTTTTGTAAATATAATTGATAGACTTAGATTTAAATCATAATTTGTTTATTTTTTTCCTCATCAACATATGCTCAGCATGTTTATCAAATATTTTTATGTCACATGATTTTAATCATAGTTTTAATTCGTATTAAATATATATGAATGCTTTAATGAGTATGTAGTGAAATTGAGAAATGAAAATAGATAAGGAAAATAATAAAGAATACAATATAATATTATTGACTTGAAAAGTGTAGAAAAAATAAACATAAATTTTGGTATAATTATTGTCCTTAATAATCATCTTTTAATATGTTATATATGTCATTTAATAATTTATAATTAAGTGAGATTAAGTGAGCAGTTTTGAAGGTCCTAATAGAAACACTATTCTTCATCATCTAATCAGACTACATTTACTATTTTAGTTTTTAAGAAAAAAAAGCAAATCGACATGTGCAGAGCACACATGTTAAGAGGCTAGTAGTGTAAAAAACTGCAAATGGTAGTGGGAAGTTAATTTGCTTATTACGTTAATGTCCTTGTTTATTTAAAATTATTTTAAAATAAATTATGGTTTAAGAGTGAAATTTCTTTGGTTAGGAGGGTCCAGTTGTCATTTCCTATCACTTCTAGCAGCTATATATAGTTTTCTTCTCAAACAAAGAATTTAAAAACTGTTTAGAATGAACCGAACCGTCTTCATCATCTTTCCCGCTCTACTCTGAAACCCTAGGGTTTGAGTCTACCACGGTTTTTTGTCTAGCGGTTTGAATCGTTCGTTGTTTTGTGAATCAATTCGTTTCTCTGATGGTTTTGCCCATGGCGATTGCACTTGGAATTCTCTTTGCAGTGGTCGTGGTCCTTTATCCGCTAATCCTTCATCTCATTTCGGTGGTGCTGCTCTGCGTCTCAGGCCTCTTTGCCAATCTGGTTCAGGTACTACTTCTTCTTCTTGTTTTCCTTAGAATTTCGAAATTCTTGATTTAGGGTTTTAGTAGATTTAGTCTAATTGTTCAATTGTTTCAGGCGTTTTGCTTTGTTTTTATCTGGCCGATCTCAAAGAATGCGTACACAAGGATAAACGGTGTGGTTAAAGAATTGGATTGGCTGGTTCTGTTAGGCCTCATTGATTGGTGTGCTGGCGTTAAGGTATACCTTAACTGATTTTTGTGATTGTTACTTATTGAAGGTTTTTAGATGCCACTGATTTTATTTTATATCGAAGAGTATTGTGGTGTTATCGAATTTGTTCTGCTAGTTTCCAAGTTTTACGGGTATGAACCGATGATTACGATTTATTACTGGCTTTTGGAAGAATAAAGTATGTCAATATAAGCTAGTTCATATCCCTAGGATGCAGACTAAAGAAGGAAGACTTTGCTTGGGGTTTGAAGTTTTTTGTATATTTTATCCTTTGAAAAGCAATGTTGCAAGGGAGCTTGTCATGTGATAGAGATTATTATGTGTTTCCTTGAAGTTGTTTTGCTGATTGATCTGGTTACCCCAGTTCAGTTTTGTTTGTATGGAATGCACAAGCATGTGTCAAGTCCGATGTTAGGTCAATTTGTAAGCCTACACAGAGAGCTGCATCAGTGACAAATTTTAGATATCCACACTGATGTGGCAAATGTGTCCTTGAGTAAGCTCCATTTTGTCGGAGCTCACCCCTGATACAGCCATCTGGTCTCAAGCAGCTCGAGAAAATCCAGATCTGATTGAGCTGGCTGGCATTGTATTTTTGGAATGGAGATGGGGACATTTTGGTACTGCATCCTTGATTTACAGCTTCGCTTTGTGTGTGGACTGTGCAAGCTTGTTTCGTTTTCCATACGAACTGTATGTTGGTTTGAGGTATATAAGTGATCATGGGAAGTTTGGTAAAAGCTCAAATATGAGTAGGGGGTAGTGGGTTATCACACTAGTATGACTCGTCTTTGGGTCGCAATAGTTCAAAGACTGTGGATCAATAATCTTTAGTTGGGGAACATGGAAGGATCAATATCTTACGTATACTGTTATACTTCTATGGTTGCAAAGAGTAACACCTCCAAAGAAAAAATTTGCTCATGTATCTCCTTAATATTGAAACATGATTTTGTTTCTCTAGTTCAGTTAAGTTTTTCTCCGTTCTCTTTCTTTGCTATTCTTGTATTTACATTTGATTTTGTAAATTAGTTACTTAAAGTAGTAGTGATAACGTGAAGGAGATGCTTATAAAGTTATAACTGAGTTTGATAGAGTTTGATAGTTCTCATTTATGCTGATAGAAATGAAGTCTTAGCTTTTGATTTACTTATCTCTATCTGCTGCAGATCCTAGAGTGCGTAGAGCAGGAAAGCAATCATTTAAAGGGTAAGGCAAATTTATTTTTCGTTTGCTACATAAGTGTTTTTGTTGAGACTAAGTATATATTGTTATTGTGAAAGGTGGCAGAACATGTTATTTATCTGCTCGTTGTTTCTTATGTATAGGTGAAGAGCATGAACTTGTCATATCCAGTGCTAGAAATGATGCCGATCCTCTTCTTGAATTGGTTCTCGCTCAGGTACTCAGTTCACATATCATGTCTTTAATTTGCTAGGCATGCTTTGTTGTACTTTATCAGATGTGTGAATACATACACATTGTTAGTTTGTTTGCATGCATACGTATGATGCATACACAGCTGAATCAGATCTTGCTCAGGTACTCACTATATGAATAATGGCTTGTTGCCAACCAGAGAAAGCATAATACTATAAAAGCATGCCCGTACGTGTATGTTTTATTTATTTGATTGGGCAGATAATTTGTGTATGTTATATTACTAATCTTGGAAAGCTACAGATGTAGGACAAAGCGATGGTGGTGCGAGAATGGTTATGGTGGCTTAGAAAGAAACAAATTTTTAAGAAATGGAAGATAAGGTTTTTAGCTGTTATGAGGACAATAAGAGACTAAGATGGGAGAATTTAACCATACTCAACTTTCATCCAATCTGATTTGCCTTACAAGAAAGCCTGATATAGGTTTCAGATACATATATTCTTTGTAAAAATTCATCTTTGAACAGTAATAAACTCTTGATGACATTGTACTTAGCCCAAGGTTTATTTAGGCTATTAATGATATCAGATTACAGACACTGTACGTAGAATCCCTGTAGATGGATTTTTGTTTCTGTTGACCGTCTCTTACTACCACAGAGACTTCTCTCTGGACCAAAAGCTTAAAAAGCTGGGTGGGCTTTGTCTGGCGCTTCCATATTTTCTGAACACTGTTGCTACTGCATTTATTACAGTCTAGGTTTTTTTTCGCATGCTCCTGTAATTACTTTATACTACTTAAATACTGCTGATTCAGAACTAAATTTACATGTGCAGTGGTCAGGTTGCCTTGGCAGTTTATTAGCTGTAATAAAGACATCAGCAAGATACATTCTGGTATGCTCCAACTGAGATGTCTTGTCAGCATGTGGGGATGAAGCTTTTAAGTAAACTATTCTTAGCTTCAGCTCATTTATATATAACACGGTCCACTTCTTAATGGCATTATGTTTCTGTTCTTGGGTGCTTTGGTATTATGTTTTAATTCTATCTCTTGAGTTTGGGGCACCTCAGCTTTGTAACCTGACTCTAGACTGTAGAAGTAAAAATCCCTGTCTGTCTGAAAAACAAAATTGAAATGAAAACAAAAATAAAAGAAAGAAGTGCAAGACAAATTTCACAGAAGGTCTCAAGTTCAAATTTCTTTTTTACATATACTTACCTTCCTAAACCCTTAGAAATGAAATGGACGACATCATTGGGCCTTGCCATGATGTGTTCCAATTATATTAATCATCCATTATAGATATTCATTTTTCTTTTCTTAGAAAGAGTGCCTGCTCTTTAGGAAATCTTTGGTTTATTGATCATGTGCATTGCTTTTTCATTCAAGTATTCCTTACTCGTCAGTAAATGTTATGCTTTATATATGCAGGTCAGAGGGTGGCCAATGTGGTTTTCTGAATATGTTTTTTCAGAAAGAAGTGCCCATGATGCAAGAAAACTTAAGGTATCACTGAATATTTTATGTTTATGTAGAGAGAGAGACGGCACAATTTTCATTCATTCATCAAGTCAAATTAACTCAGTTTGAGACTAATTTTTGAATGCTGTGGTAACATTTGCAGTCAGATCTAAAGGACTTCCCTCAGCCTTTTTGGTTTTCTGTTGTCCTAGAAAGAACTGGTTTTACTCAGGGAGAGCTTCTAGCTGCACAGAGGCTTCCTGTCCCTAGCAAGGTTTTGAGTCCTGATACTAAGTTACAGCTATTTTTATTTATTTACTGTTTTAAGAAAATAATAATAGTTATTTCTTTGTCATTTTTTTCTATTTCTGGCTGGTTATTTTAACACCCGTCACAATAAGAGCATATAGTGTTCTAGAATCCTGCTTCAGAACCAGTATTGAATGTTACATGTGATCTAGCTTATTTAAAATTCTGTTGCTTCCAGGATTTGGTCTTTGCAGTAAGACGTGCGTACTCTGTGGTTCCAGCCATTTATGTTATAACAGTGGCTTTTCCTAAAACTTCACCTCCAACTACAGTTGAAAGTGTAATTAAAGGGGGACCTTCTGTGGTAAGCCCAACATACTTGCCATTTGGCAAAGGGTGTTTAGTATTTGAAATCCTGTATACTCTAAACTTTTCTGTAGTGACTGGTGAGTGTATGTTTAATTTGTCACTGTTTCCTTGGGTGCACTCTTTTTTTTTCCCCTTTTCTTTTTTTGTTATATTATGGGAATTATGGCTCCTTTCTGGCCAGATTTTTCCAAAACTACTGATAATTCTGGAAATGAAATTTCTTTTTTCTTTTTTCAGCATCAGATGTTGGACAGCTATTAATGAAATAAATATACAAAAACTTAACAGTGTCTCATAGTTGAAGTTCACAACTCATGCTTGGTGGAAGTTTTCCTTTGAGTACTATACAATATTGAACATCATTTCTGGATGTAAATGTCTTACAGAATTTGAAGCTCTTCTTCGTACTCTGACAGCAGTATTCTCCATTCATCTGTTTTTTTTTTTTTTTTTAATGACATTCTCGCCTGCTATAGAAACATGCTGGGATGATGTGGTATAATCATTTGCCTCAATAAATGGCATGTCTTATTATCAGCCTTTGGGTTTCTTTTCAACAGCTTGGATTCAAATCCAAGCACATCCAAGCAATGTCTTTTATTAAGCTGAGCATCTATCTCCTTTGTTAATCATACCACCATGTTGAATTTATTTTGAATATGTTATAAGAATATTGACTATATATCAATGATAGTTACTCATACCGCAGTGGCCAATTTAGTTTGTGTGTATCCTATAATATTGGAAAACCTGCTTAGTTGCCCGTTGTTACTGTCTTGCAGGTGCATGTGTACATTAAAAGGCATGCAACTAAAAAATGGCCCGAAACTGATGATGCTGTTGAAAAGTGGTGCACAGAAATACTTGAAGCCAAGGTGATTTCAGTACTATGTGTTTCCTGGTGTTGTTTTGCTGGCCTTTTACTATCATCTAGGAACTATTTCCATTTTAATATATATATATATATATATATATTATAATATATATTCCTTGCATAGAATCTTGTTACTGGCTTAACATACTAGTCTGGTTATGTTTTCAGTGACTTGTGTGCTAGTTTGCTAATTTCGATTGTTTGGCTCTTTGCTTCTGGTGTGCCAGGATGCATTATTGGACGAACATATAGCAGAACGAACTTTTGGCGTTAAAGGATTGCAAGCTATTGGTCGGCCACTAAAGTGTTTCTTGGTAGGAGACTTGCGCTGATTAATTAGCCAACTTTCCACTCAATTATCTTTTATTTGTGCCATTTGTTCAACCTTTGCCAATATTTGGGTTGTAGGGCGTCTCAAATATCCTGCTAATTAACTGTTGCTTGGTGCAGGTTATATCTCTAATTGTGTTGTGGGCTCTAAAGTTCAACTTTGTCTGCTGTTCCACACTGCTTGTATTGAGTGCTGCCCTCTTTAGTGGTCGGATGCTTACTCTGTTCGGCTGTGGAGTGCTTTCACTGTTGCAGTGTTTCATGGAAGCCGCTATAGCAAACATTAGTTGGTCAAAGTACCTCAAGCCCATCTGTGGCTGGTTGATTTACAATCTTGGAGAGTTGTGTTTGTTGCTCCCTTGTGATTAGTATTCTTGGTGGTAATAAACTTCAAAAAGTCCTCTCTTAGGCTTGTGTATGATGATAGTAGAAGGATTTTTCTAACATGAAAAACTATGACTAGCTTAATATATGAAGTTATGAGGATTAGTTTTCCTAATTGTGCCATGTACCTAGTTGTGAGAAATCTATTAAAAGTTAAGACCAACTTTCCCTTGCTTTGCAACTCATTTAATGCCTCTTCACAAGCACATTTTTCATTCAGGGTTTACAAATATAACTCGGACAAAGTAACTGAGAAAACTTGATAATTAAGGTAACGCAAAAGCCCCAACTTGGTAGTGCGTTTGTAAGGAAGTCAAGTAATTAAATTTCAAGTTCATAAAAAAAAAAATACTAATTGATACTCAAATTGATCAACACACAAATGAGTGATTTTTCTTTCTAGAATTTTCTTTACAAAGCATCACACTTCAACATGTTACGTACGGTTGTGCTGAACAAAGTTGTGTGCTATTTGTATGGTTGCCTTAATGTCGTTGGTGCATATTCGTAAGTTTTCTGGACTAAAAGTACGCATTATGTGTCATTCTTGATCCACAACGATTACACATTTCAAGTGTCAAACTGTGAAACTTGGTATCTATGCCAGACCATTAGACCACCTTTTTCCTAGGAGTCATTTTATAGTTAAGAGCATTTTTCTTTTAAGTTCCCCCTAATGCTTTTCTAAGGTGCATTCAAGAAAGATAGAAACCTAGCCTAAGCCACAAATAAAAGAGTCCGATAAGTAGAATATGAAGCTGAGACCCAATCTCTGTCATCCACCACCAATGAAGGCCAAATCGCTGACTACCGAGCACACTGAGAAGACATCCAACAATCTTGATCAGTAAGAGTAAGAAGTTATCATGCTTAAGTGAAATTAATCTCCTGCAGAGCGCTGCGTAGACTTGACACTAATTTCAACATGTTACAGAATGTTGAAATTTTAACTTACCATGTCATAGCTCACCGACAATTTAATCACTCAATTATCAGATATATCATTTTAGTCACTCACTTTTAACTCTGTTATTCATTTTAGTAACCCTGTTAATTTTTTTGCTTTAATTTTTTTTTATTTGCCACAATATCAAGGAATTTTTCATCCCACTAATCGTGGAAAATTTAAAAGTTTGAATTGAAACGATTGAGAAAGAAGTGACTAAAGTGAGATTTTGATAAAATTATCCTCTAAAAATGCATATTTACAAAAACATCATCTATTTAATTGAAATTTTAACAAAGGATTTTAGCAAAGTGACTAAGATAATTTGAAAGAGAAATAATTGAGTGAATAAAGTGTTAAAATAATTGTTTGCTATATGTCGACACTGCATATCCATAAATTTTCTAGACTAGAAGTACGTGTCATTCACTATCATTCTTGATCACAATATTACACATTTCATTTCGTGTGTCATAGTTAGAAATTTGGCGTCTACGCCAGGCCTTGAGACCACCTTTTTTTTTTTTTTTTTCCCTAGAAGTCATTTTATAGTTGGAGCATTTTTGTTTTAAATTCTCCCTATTTCTTTTATAAGGTGCATTCAAGGAAGATAGGTTCCTAGCCTAAGCCACAGATGAAATAGTCCAATAAGTAGAATATGCAGCAGAGACCCAACCCCTGAGATCCACCGCCAATGAAGGCCAAACCGCTGACTAGCGAGTACACTCAGAAGACAGTCAACAATGTTGATCAGTATGAGTAAGAAGCTATCATGCTCAAGTGAAATGGATCTCCTGCAGACCGCCTGGTAAACCTGACACTGTAATTTCCACAAAATGGTCCAACACCCTGCAACCTGAGAGCCCACCAAGCTACGAATCACATGTCTAAAAGGCCGTCCAATGTGCTTGAATAGCATAGACATGGTGCCATACACAGCCATTCCCACATAACTCTCATCGCATTCCAAAGTCTCACACATTAGTCCATGAATGATGTCATAGACACCGGTCCGGAAAACAGTCATGTAACTGAGCAGATCCAGACAGCAGATCAGAACACCACCAAAAGCAACCAAACCAACAGCCAATGTCATCAGAATCAGTATAGACCATGCAATCGATAGAAAATCGAGCTCAGCGCTTGCTGCGGCTGTGGTATTTGCAGCCTGAGCTACATGGGCAATAGAAAGAAGTAACAAGGCCAGCATCCACAAGCTGTTACTGGACTCGTCCCTGAGATTCATCACATTCAGAAAGCAAACAATCCATATAAGGAAACCAACAACAATTAATTGAAAAAGATTGAAAATTAAAGTAGCTCACATAGAATTGTAGGAAAGTAAGGATCAATTTTCCACGATGAAGAGCAATGCGAATCTAGAATCTTAACACTAGAATAATGAACAAGGCCCTATGAAAAAAAAAAAAAAAAAAATCTAAAAGTAAACGAACAATAATTAAGTAGCTCACAGGAATATGAAGAAAGCTCCAGCAGGAGGCTTCGGAGCATCAAAGCCCTTCTCACTTGTTGATTTCTGACCTTTATCGTCATTATCCTCATTCACTCTCATCATCTCAGCCTTGCATTTCAGCGACCTTCATATACACACAAAGGCATTGGTAAAGTAGACCGAGAAAAATCAACATTCCAAGCACAAAAGTTAACTACGGCCTCAAATTCGGACAAGTAAAGCGATGCAAAAACAGAATCAGTAGAGAAATTAATTTAACCGAAGCTAATCGAAGAGGAACCCCAAACGAAGAAATTGAAGGAAATAGAGCTAAGCGGAGCACAGAATCGTGATCAAGTTAACTCACTCAATAATAGGAACAGCATGCTTCTTCGTCGCGATGGTTGCAGTACCGAGACCTCTCGTCGCCATTTTTGGATTTCTGGGGGAGCTCTTGAGAAATTTGCCCAGAAAAAAAAAAAAAAAGGAATGGACTTTCAGAGTGATCTCTAAAACGAAGCGCCGTTAAACATAACGTTTGGTAGTTCAAAATCCGCCTGTACGGACTTTGGGATTTGGGCGGGAAAGAGAGAACGAGTTAGAGGAGGGAAATGTGAGACTCGACTTTCCTTGCAGCTACAATTCACGCTCACTCGCTGTAAAAAACCGACACGTGGCCAGGATGATAGACTAGACCGCGCGTGGTGGTTTGGTGCGGCGGTGTAGGGGGCTTCTTAGTCATGGGTAGAACTGTCTTTTAATACTCTCATAGGATTAGCGTGATCCACTCTCACAGTCACAGCTAATACAGAAACAAAAAAAAAAAAAAAAAAAAAAAATTAGTATCCTCTGTATAAATAGTGGGATTTTCCAATCCAGATTCCCGCTCAAACCCTAAGCGGTCAATGTGCGGTTTTGGTCTGAATCTGATCTCCCTTTGCCAGGTACTACCTCCTCATCTTCTTGTTTTTCCTGAATCCAAGTTTTCTATACCTAAATGCCTCGATTCGGTTTCAGAATTGGATTGGTTGGTTGGTTGGTTCCGGTGTTCCTCTTTGATTCAGGTCGTCTTACCTTTCTCCATAACAATTTGCTATAGTGATCCTTAATACCCACTGATTTTACTTCATAGTTTGCGGCGATTTCTCGATTTGTTCTGCTAGCTTGTAAGTTCTAACAATTAATGTACAAATAGGAAGTTACCATCCTTTAGCAAATGGTATGAACCATTAATGCTTATGCCTATTGCCGGCTTTTGGATGATTTAAATTTCTCATTAAAAGCTTGTACAAATCATTTGAAGTTTGCGGCTTCCGAATGAGCCATGGGGCATCATATATATGTTTGGATTTTAGTTGGAGTGATATTGTGATACTACCAGCTTTGCTTTATGTGTCCGTTGTGCAAGCTTGTTCTCAGTTCCATAGTGAATTAGTGATTGATATGACTCGTCTTTTGGTTATGGTACTTCTAAGACCATGGCGATCTTTTAGTTTGGGAAACTGGAAAGGTCATAACGACTTGTATGGTTGCAAAATGAGACTTACCAAAAGCATATATCTACATATGTACTTACTTCAGAAACGAAACATGATAGGTTTCTCTATTCAGTTAGGTGGTTCTCTGTTCACTTTCTTTGCTGTTCTTTTATCCACAATTGACCTTTGTGAATTAGTTCTGTAAAGTAGTAGTTATAACATGAAAGAACTTGCTTATAACCTGGTCTGAAAATGTACTTTTTTTTTTTGTTAACAAGAAACAGAAATTTAGTGAAAATTTAGTTTTTGATTTACTTAACTCTATTTGCTGCAAATGTGAGTATACAGGCCATGAAACCATTCGTTTAGTGGGTATGACAAAACACGTTTACTTTTTGCTTTTATATATGTGTTTAAGACTAAATATATATTAATATTGTGAAAGTATGTAAAACACTACAATTATTTGCTTCTGTTTCTTATTTTCTAGGTAAGGAACACACGTTTGTTATGTCCAATGATAGAAGTGATGCTGATCGGCTTGTTGAGTTGGTTCTGGCTCAGGTACTCAGTTTATGATTCCTGTAATTCCTTTGGCATTAGTAATCTATTGTATCGTATTGTATTAATACAAACACACTGTTCATCTGTTTAGTTGTATGCAGGGAAAGATGCATACTACTCACTGCATACTCATATGAACCGGTCCTTGCTCAGGTACTTGCTGTATGTATGATGGCTTGTGTGCAACCAGAGAAAGCATAATTGATTACTATAAAGCATTCCCATACTTTGTTATTTATTGATCGGTATACATGATCTGTTGATGTTATTGTACATATAATAGCACAGAAAATCAAGGCTGGTGTGAGTATTGTTATGGTGGCATAGAAAGATATAAATGTTAAGAAATGGAAGATAATATTTGATAGCTGACATAATTTCAGAGAACCTAGGGAAATAGTAGAGAACAAAGGGGGGACAACAGAAAGACTAAGACAGCAGAGGGGATATCAAGGGACCAAGCCTTCAACAACACTCAATTTCCTCCAATCTTCTTTGCCTTACGAGAGAGGGCCTTATTGCTTTGCCTTAAGTGACAAAATTATCTGAAGACTCATTAAGCGAGAATGGACCTTCGAAGAATATTTACTTACACTAGATTTTAATCAGACTATTAATGACATTAGCTCACATAAATTTTACTTATATTTCCTCTAGATTGATTTTTGTTTTTATTCACCGTCTTTTATTACCTTGGAGACTTCTCTTTGGACCAAAGAGGCCTTAGCTTTAGAGCTGGGCCAATGGGATTCGTCTGGGGCTCCCTTAGCAATACCTTATTGCTACTTCTGTATTATGTTGTAGGTTTTGCATCATGCACTTTAAATTCTGTACACTATTTGAATGCCACTGATTTAAATTAAATTTACATATGCAGCGGTCAGGTTGCCTTGGTAGTTTATTAGCTGTAGTGAAGAAACCAGCAAAAAGCATACCGGTATGTTGCGACATGAGATATCTCATGAGCACGCGCATATGTAGCTTTTGCGTCACGGACTTTAAGGTTCAGCTTATTTATATCTACTACATATTATAGTCCAGTTCTTAAACAGGAACGCTTGCCACTTGAATGGCATGGGTTCTTTGGTATTTTGGGATAATGGTTTAATTTCTACCTCTTGGGTTTGGGTGGCCTCAGCTTAATAACCTGACTAATGGTTTAAAAGTATTAAAGCCTATCTATCCGAGAAACAAAATTTAAACAGAAATTTTTTAAAAAGGAGAGCAAAGCAAAGGACACAGAGCACTTCTCTTTAGAAACTCTTTGGTTTATTGATCATATGGTTTTTCATTTGAGTTTTCCTTACTCCTTGTCAGTAAATATTATGCCTCATATATGCAGGTGATAGGTTGGTCAATGTGGTTTTCTGAGTGTATATTTTCAGAAGGAAGTTGGTATTAATGACTATTATACAAGTGTGTGTCAAAATATCTACACAAATGCAACATTTTTCTTTAAATTTTTTTCTATCTAGTGAAACCATTGATAAGAAATCTAGATACCAAGCTAGACCTGAAGAAATATGAGGATTTAATCCTTTGCAGCACCTAGATTTCATGAGTATTTTTATTTTTTCTAGAAAGTTTGATTTTGTGTGAAGTTAAGGAGTTTATTGGTACACTTCAACAGAACTTCCTTGGAACAATTTTTTGAAAATGTGAATTGTTGTTGGAACTTGTTGCTAATACAATCAGGTGGTATGATATAGCATTTTATGGCTGCCAACTTCATAGTAATGATTTTGATGAAGTTTTCCCAGCAAGGGTTCATTGCCAATTTAATCTAGCTTCGTTAGAAAAAATAAAAAATAAAAATATACTTCTGTCATATTCCAAGCGGGCCTACTGAAAAGATCTCCAAGTCGAGTTTCCCCATAAAATTCAGTCTTCCAAATGGTCTATGCTTTTCATCTAAGGAATGAATGTGATAATACTATACTAGTGTCCATCTCCCTCCACCTCCATATCTATTTTTCAGTCCCTTCATGAAAAAATTTCTTAACTCTACAAGTTTCAGTATCTGAAACCAGTGCACCGGTAGACATAGAAGATTTCGACTCAATTTAGTGACTAATATTTGAATGCTGAGGTGATATGTGCAGTCAGATCTTCAATAACTAAAGGACTTCCCTCAGCCCTTTTGGTTAACTGTTTTTATAAAAGGAACTTGTTTCACCCAGGGAGAGCTTATAGATGCACAGATGCTTCCTTTCCCTGGCAATGTTTCCAGTCCTCTTTCTAAGGTACAATTATGTCTTCTAATATACTGCATTAGAAAACAAGTTATTTCCCTTTCCAATTTCTGGCTGGTTAATTGAACGCCGCAGCACCATAAAAGCATTTGGCATTCCAGAATCCCTCTATACAGCAGGTCCCATTTCTCCATTTACATGTTACCTACGATATCTAAACTTCTGTCCCTTTCAGGATTTTGTGTCTGCAGTAAGACATGCGCACTCTTTTGTTCCAGCCATCTATGATATGACAGTGGCCAATTTAATCTATCTTTTTAAAATAAAGATCTTTAAGTGATCTTCCAAACGAGGTAACCAGAAAGATCGCCAAGTCGTGTTTCCCCATGCAAATCAGTCACTTCAAATTTGTAGGTTTGTGTTTTTCTCACCTAAGGGATGGATGGGACAATAGTGTCTATTTTTCCCCACCTCCATAGCTGCTTCCAGTCCCTTCATGCAATAAATCCACTCCAGAAATTTCTGCATTTGAATCATTATCCTTGTAGAAGTAGATCAATGTAGAAAAGTGAGTCAATAAGAGCCCCAATCTTAGATCCATCCCAGTCAACTTAACTCAGTTTAGAATATTTGAATGCTGTGCTATCCTATGCAGGAAGATCTTCAACGGCTGAGAGACTTCCCTCAACCCTTTTGGTTATCTGTTTACTTAGGAGGACCTCATTTTACACAGGGAGAGTTTTTAGCTTCTTAGGGATCTCCTGTCGCTAACAATGTTTTGAGTCCTTGTACTAAGGTGCAACTCCTTGGAATGTCCTTCTCATTTTCTGGCTGGTTAGTTCAATTCCCCATCACGGTAAACATATATAACATTCCGGAATCCAGCTTTACAAAAGAACCCATTACTGCATGTTACATGGATCTAGCTATCTAAACTTTTGTTGCTATCAGGATTTTGTCTGTGCAGTAAGACATGCACTCTCTTTTGTTCCAGCCATCTATGATATGACAGTGGGTATTCCTAAAACTTCACCTCCACCTACACTTGGAAGACTCTTTAAAGAGGAACCTTCTGTGGTAAGCCTAACGTACTTTGGGGAATATTTCATATGAAACCTAGTGACTATATTTTGGTGCTAATTAACCATACCGCACTGGCATATTTAGTTTGTGCATTTAGCTGCTCTTTCTATATTTTTGTAAACTTACCTAGTTTGCTCGGTTGTTACTGTATTGCAGGTGCATGTGCACATCAAGTGGCATGCGACTAAGGGATTGCCTGAAACTGATGATGCTGCTGAAAAATGGTGTAAATGACTAGCAGCCAAGTTGGTTTCAATCTATGTGTTGTATGCTGTTGTTTCACTGGCTTTTGTGTTATCATATAGGAAGTTAGGAATTACATCCATTTTCAAATATATGTAAAGATGTCTGGCATAGAATCTTGTTACTAGCCTAAAATACTATTGTCTGGTTATGCTTCCAATGATTTATGTATTAGTTTGCTCTCTTCGGCTGTGTGGTGCATTCGCAGTTGCGGTGTTTCATGCAAGCCACTCTAGCAAACATTAGCAAACGTTATTGAAAAAATTCATGAGTATGCTGGTGTTTTTATAAGTCATTCACGAAAAATACATTTTTAGTCCGAGAACTTTGTTCTGCGGCATCATATATAGTAATTCAAAGGTTTCATTGTACATTGAATTATTATATGTGATGACGTAGCTACATTAAAAAAGTTTAACTACTTTAAGTAGCCAAGTCCTGAAAGAGGTTCTTAATGCCAAAACTACGTGCTGCTGTCTCCTTTGCGGCTCAACACAATCTTTCTCCTATCACCTTTGAGTTCTGGGGATGACTTTCTCACCTTTGGGTCGAGTTTATGACAATATTGGTTCTTGTCTAGCTGCTCTTTCTTGTTCTTCTCTTACTCTTATCTTTTTAGAGAAGCCAATACGGATGCTCATAATCCGAGTAAGCTTGCTCTTTCTTTTGCTTTCGATGTGTCTTGGATTGGGTCTGCTCCACCATGTAGCAGCAGCTTCTTATTAGCTTCCTCTTGTACTCATTAGTTTTTTGAATAAAATTTTGGTCGATTCCATTAAAAAAAAAGGTACTCTAGTTGTATTTATTAATTATAAGGAAAATTTTCTGGTACATTAATGTATCAATACATCAAGGAGATTAGATTGAATACAGAAGTAGATTGACTTTATGTATAAGTAAGAATTAGTTAAGTAGGATAGTCTACTCTTGTACCGAGTTAGTTTACTTCTGTATTGAACTAATTTATTTGATGTACCGATACATTAAAACCGTAGATGATCCCTAATTATAAAATAAAATAAAAGGTAGAAGTGATATTGTTAGCTTGGTGGCAAAAGTCGTTAGGCCTTTCCCGACGGTTAGCTTACCTTTTCTAGAATAAAATAAAAAATTATTAGAACCTTTGAAACAGAGCATCTTCTTATCCTCCACCACCACCACAACTACCACCGGAGCTCCTCCTCTGATCTCTGATTTTGGATTCTGATGGTATGTCAGCTTCTTACCACAGTCTCACCAGCCTCACTTCTCTCTCCTTGACCTCAAAACGCCGTCCTACTACTCCTTCAACACCTCACTCGCTCACACTCGCTCGCTCTTCCCTCACCGGCTTCCGAGAAATCTCCACCGAGCCTAAGCAACCCCAAACAGAAGCGCCGCTTCTTAAGAAGCAGAACGACGTCGTCCCGCAGAAGAAGAAGCGAGACGATGAAGATGAAGATGAAGATCAGGCGATTTCGAAGATTCCAGTTCCCAGGCAGAAGTACATCCCGGTCTCCAAGGCCGAGCTTCTAGACGGCGTCGTTTCGAATCTCTTCCGAGACCAGAACGGCGATGACGACGATGATTTGGAGCAGTTTCTTCTTCTTTCATCGTAACTCCTCAATTGAGAGCTGAGTCAGTGCTTGATTAGCGATGAAAGAATCAGAATTGAAGTTTTGCTTGGTTTGCAGGTGCTTGGATTCGATTCTTCATGCCGAGCACAAAACGATTCTGGAAGAAATGCGAGCCGATTATTCGGAATCCAACTCCATGGAGTACAAGCAAGAGATTGAAGAGTTAGCAATGGCTAATGGACAGGGCTCGGATTCCGCTAAAGGAATCAATGGAATTGGGAGTGACGAAAATGAAGCTGAAATTCCATTCGATTATGTTGAGGGATTGAGGAAACTCTTGGGTTCTTCGGCTAAGGACGTCAAAAGGTATCACCAATTTGTTTTGGCACTAATCGTACTACTTTCTGTTTATTCAATTGTTTAAATAGAGGCTAAGTTTAGAGTTTTTGATACCCTTCAGTGGTAGGAGTTGTGCTTAGTGCTTTAGGTGTATAATTTGCTTCAGAGTCATGAAACTATTGTACAGAAATGGTATGACTGTTTCTCAGTATAGAATTCTCATTTCATGCTATAAGGTAACTCCTCCTTTTAGAAAAAGGAGAAGAATATGGTGGTACTGAAAATAGTAGTTTTGATTTCAATTTTTATCAGTATAGAACTTTTATCTGATTTCAATCCATAAAGTAACTGCTATTGGAGAAATATGGACAATAAGGGTACTATTTCAGTTTCTCAGGTAAATGTTTGGAAAGATTGAATGATCGCTTTTGTAGTTTTTAGGAGGCTTACAAAATATATGTTCTTCAGTTAGTCTCAATTGTTCATCCTCATGATATGGAAATCTTTGAAAATCTATGTAGAGTTGCCATAGCCACTCGTTTCCAGCGCTCTTTCATGCAGCTTCTTTATGACGCTCAGTTTGAAGAACTATCAGCAAGGGATTTAATGTTGACATCTGCATTAAACTCAGATTATCTCCTTACTTTGCCAATATATGTTGACTGGAAGAAGGCTTCTCAGTCCAATGCAATAATATACAGGTTGTGATGAATGCTCTGTTTTAAGTTCAATGCTCTGTTTTCCATCATTGTTTGTACTTTTACAATATTTTGAAGCTCCATGAAGCTGTGATGAATATAGCAATTTACATAAAAAGAATATGGATATCTCTGGGTAGTACCAATGAACAGTGGATTTGTCTATCCATTGTATGCTAAACTTTCCATTTTGAAGATAGTGAACTTCCAAAATATTGATTCCACATATCAATTCCATCTGACAGGCGGGGATATGCAACTGAAAGGCAGAAGGGTCTGCTACTTGTTGAAAAACTAGAGTACATACAGTCCAAACTTCTACGAGGAATCTTCTTCATTGTATCGAAACCATTGGGGGAAATTGGGAGCTGGATAACTGAGGTCATTGTCTTTTATAGAACCATGACTGCCTTCTGATGAGGCGGCATCCAGTCTTTTCACACATAATCTGACATGTTTTTTTTCTCTGCTTTAGGACAGTCATTGAAAGTTGCTTTTCAGACACCAGAGGTACAAGATTGGACTGAAAAAATGAAACTTTGGCTAAAGGAATTCTCTGTTATTCAGCAAGCATTTCGTACTAACGAACAAACTTCTGATGATCTGCTGGGAGTAGATCAACTATCAGATAGGGAACTTCCAATATGGCTGGCAGCACAGAGAGCTGTATCTCGTTATGAAGGAATTTTATCCCCAGTTGGACCCCGTGGAAGGCTCTTAAGGAAGTTGCTTTCATGGATTGGACTTATTTCCCTTACACCAGAAACACCATTTGAGTTTGATGCTGATGCTAATGCTTCTGATCCTTATCCAAGGTTTTCCCAATACACTTTTGTCTTTTACATATCATCGTCTGGGAGTTCTTTTTCCACTTGTTTACTGATTTTCCTATATTTAGGAAAAAATATTGAACTTAAATGAAATTAGCACCAAATATCAATCTTCTTCACCAAAGTGAGTTCATGCTCAATATCTATGTTCCTATAGATCTTAAATTTCCCTTTAAAAAAAAAAAAAGATTTTAAATTTCCTTTTTTATGTTAATTCTCCCATTTATGAGCAAAGAATGTTTAAAGATCCTCTTGCAACCTAATGAACATAAAATGATTGTACAACCAACCATTTGTTCCTTAAAAGAAATTATTGGTTCATTCCCTTGAAGATCCTCTCTTATTTTTCTTTTATTTCAATGCCTAAACAGAAGCCATTATAGAATAAAGAAGGGATTTGGAAACTTCACGTTGAAGTTAAAGGTGGTGTGATCAAACACAGAAACTAACTGAAAATATGAACGCTCATTTAATGTAATAACCAAGCTAATTAATGAGTTCTATTTATTGTTTTCTCCTTTGGTTTTCCTCCTATTCTAGTCATGGATGTTATAGACCGCAACTTTACGATTGTGATCTTATGCTAGTATTTTTTACCCAGGCCCATCTTCTTATCAAGGATATCACTCAGTGACATATGGAGACCTGCTACATGGAAATACTGTGAAAAGAATATATGGAAAATGTTGAAGACTTCTGTTTCCATTCTTTTCTCAAAGTCAATCCTCCAGGTATTCCTCAAGATATTTTTACCTCCTTACTTTTTGTGTATGGAAAGCCTTCTAGGATGATTAATATTATTTTTCTGTTATAGATATACAAGTTACAAGATGATTGTGATAGTATTTCTTGTTTTTGCAAAGTAGGAGGCAGCATATCAAGAATTGATTTTGCTGTATACCAAAGAAGAAGATGACAGGAGTACTGAAGATAATGCTTCAGTTCCATCGTTGCAGTTAAAAATTTATGAGAAAATCCCTATTCCGGATCTACCAGTAAATAATTCTGTCTCAATTTTAACCCTCATCCAATGTAATTGTCATTGCTTTAGTGTATGAATTTCAAAGTTACACTGTATTACTATATCCTGTTAGTGTATGCCCATGAATTTTCTCATTATTTTTTGTAGGTCATCTTTCCCCACAAAAAGCTCTCTTTCCGTATCATAGACACGGTATGTAGATCTTGTTACATGCTGAGAATTCTTTAGGTTAATGCATACAGCAGTTAGGATTTTCTCTGATTTTTCCCTGTTGTATATGATATCGGTAATTTACAGAAATAGGCTCTTCTTTAATTCTACCCCCCGCCCGCCACCCCCCCCCCCCCCCCGGCGCCCACCCTCCTTTCTTATGTCCATGTCTAGAAAGACCTGGATCACAGCTTTGTAATCAAAGGATACATGAAGATCAGTTAAGAACTATAATTGAATAAGTGATCAACATATGTTTCGAACTCCAGTTTGCTTTGAAAGTATTAATTTTTTACTACAGTGGCTAGTTTATGATGGGCCAGACTTCCATCTGTGGAGGTATATCAATTTCTTTTACAGAAAACAAATTGTAATTCTAGATGTCTCTGATTTTATTAGGAACTATTATGACTATGCCAAGAGACTAGGTAGTCTAGTTACAAGTGCCTGTTCAGCCTATAAAACTCTTGTAGTAGTCAGTAGATGTCTCAACTACTGTAAGAGTTGAGTACAGGCATAAAATTTAACCATCAATTTCGTCATGTCAGCCTTCTGTATCTAATTATTATTGAGTTGATAAACTTTGACTTCTTAAGTTACTATTCACTAATCAGTTACCAACCAACATATATCAGAATATGGATGTATTGCACTCAGCAATTCCCTTTTTTTCTTTTCAATTATTGCTTAAACAATTTTAACGATCTATTATATTAACAAATGAATCATATTAAAGAGTGTTCTAGCACCCCCGTCACCTTTGCAGCCAAATGCCGACTTCATTCTTGTAGATCTAGTATCTGAATTCTAGTCACTCTGCTTATGCATATTATGAATTTATGATTGAAAATTTAAGGAAAAACAAATAGGATAGTGCTAATCTTTGAATAAAGTACTTTCAAATATTTATCTTTACGACCATATGCTGTTGATTTGCAGGTGCGCTTGGACATTGCCTCAACATTGGCGCTTTCAGCATACTTCATAAACTACAAATTTGTTAATGTCTTATCTTCGCCGTATGCAACCTCTCTCTCTCTTTCTCATTATTATGATGAAAATTCTTTCCCCTATATTCACCTTTGTTTGGCACATTTTTTTGGTCAGAGTCAGTCTTAATTTCAGTGTTCTCACTTTCTAGTTTAGCTTCCCCAGAAAATTGTTACCAAGTTTTCATCTGTAATATTATAACAGGTCAGCAATATATCTTGATGTGGTCGCTATCAGTGCTCTTGTACTATATATCTCCCGTGTGGTTCTGGGATACAAACAGACCTGGGATAGGTATCAAGTAAGTCAACTTCATTTTTATCTCCAAGAGTTTATAACTGTATGCTTTTCAAAATTGGAGGTGTTCAAGTGAACTCATAGTGCAGCCTTTCATTACAGCTTTTGGTCAACAAGACGCTTTATGAGAAAACCTTAGCAAGTGGATTTGGTTCAGTTCATTTTTTGCTGGATGCTTCTGAACAGCAACAAGTGAGGCACTATTCCATTTACTCAACTTTGCTAGATATGTATAGAGAAGGGTGAAAGGGAGAAAAGATTTGTAATCATTTCATTTGTTTTGAGTTCAATGGGTTAACACAATTAAGGAACCTTTCTAGTTATAAATGAAAACATATAACAATGCTAAAAGCAATCTGTTTCATTCTCTAAATTACATCGGAAGAAATAGTTTTAATTAGTTAGTTTCCTCATTTGGTTAGGTTCCCTAGTATGTATGATTACATGTTCTGTTAGCTCCATCTTGGTGTCGGTTTCTCTCCCTGACATCTCCAATGACCCAATTGTGACTCATATGTCAGTATCTCTGATTGGCAAAATCATATCCCTGTTTCATCTTAACGTAATCCTTGATTTTAATATCAGACATCTGTAGAGGAAATGCATCAGTTTATCATATCTGTTGAATTTTCGATTGATTTATGCGATCTACACAAAAACTTTTATTGCTTTGAAAAAAAATTGTATGAGGAAACCATTTGTATAATTCTGGTTCCAAGATTTAAGTACAATTTTTTTTTTTGTTCCCAATATGCAGTACAAGGAAGCCATTTTGGCGTATGCAATCCTTCTCAAAGCTAAGGAGGGAAAGGTTTGTTCTCCTGGTAACTTTGAATCTTTCTAGTATCTCATTATAAGAGGTTAAAATGCTGCATATTATGCCTATTTAAGAGTAGAAATAGCTCTGAATCATGATATTCATTTGTTATATGAACTTTTATGCCCGCTGCTTATAACCCTCATGTAATTTTAGTCTTTTGTTGAAGTATATTGTAGTTTCTTTTACTTCTGCTTTGTAACCAACATACTAAATAGTGATAAGAATAGCAAGAACGAGGAGAAGGTCGAGACTGATGAACCCAAGTTTCATTATAAGAAGTAATATGTTTCTTGTTGTCATATTCATAGTAGAAGAATATGATCCTAGCTGGATTTTTATTTGTACTTTATCCACTAATGTTCATAAGCACAATGTAACAGCTGAAGTTGATCAAAATTCTGAATTATAAGTCCCGAAAGAGAGATTCCGATGCTCATTTATGCTTAGGAGTTTTAGTAAAATCTGTAGGGAAAAAAAAAAAACTTGCTTCTAAGATGCATGGAGCTGAGTGGTCATCCCATATCTGAGGGTTTAGAGGCCTGGTATCTGGGTTAACATCTGACTTCTTGAACTGTTTAACAGGCCATGAAAAATGTCTACTGTTCCTTTCTTGTCATCATTTTGTCAGCTGCATAATCACCAAGATGTTTTATGACTGCAGCTTACAAGTTGCGGGAGTGTTGGAGACACATGCGAAAGATTTATGTATGATGTGTTTAAAGTAAAGGCAAGAACAGAAGTCCTTTACCTAGCCATTTTCACTGTGTAGGGGTAAGAGCCATGCATGGCTACCTCTGGATACATTCTTTTCGTGACTGTTGGTTTAACCTCATGCAGGTTGAAATGCCAGTTGACAAGGCAATTGCTACATTAGTAAGACTGGGGCTTGCTGCAGAAACAAGTATTGATGGAAGGATTACTCTGCAAGCTATTCCATGTTCCAGTGCATATGACTCCCTTAAGCAACGTTGGAATAGTTTACTCAGTCAAGATTGATTATTGTCCAGCTCCGTAGCCATACAAGTCGATCAGGACAAATTATTCTCATGAAATCATGAGAAATTTATTAGAAAATAGGTCGCCATGCAATTGCATCTGTAAGTTATATTATAGCAAAAGGGTGTAAAATCTTTTCATCAATAATGAGTGCACACTCTCTTCATCATTTTGTTCTTTTTTTTTTTCTTTAAGAAAAAGAGAAAGAAGCTAAGCCAAGTAATTCAACTAGTCGCGAGTATAATCAGTTGCCAATGTCTGATAACTGCTTCACAACCACCGCTTCCCCCGCACCATTTTGAAACTCCCAAGCGCCCCCATTTACCCCGATACCCTAAAGTCTAGAAACTTTCCTAGCTGAACCAAGAAATTAAATATTGAAAACCAAAGTCAGGGTTTTCGTTGTTGTCTCAACTTTTCATCTTCCTTGTCAAATTAGGAAAAGTGAACCCCGGAAAGATTCCTGGCCAGACTAGGAGAACTAATCATTAAACAATTAATGAGTGAGATTTTATTCCTGGTCTTTTTTATTATGTAATATTTTGCTTTACTAAAAAAGAAATTGAGACATATATTTAAAACAGAGAGAAAATGATTGAAATATTTAAAATAAATAAATAAATAGGGTATCCAACTATCCATTTGGGTGACGGGAATCTTGTGCCCTTCCCTGCGATGAAATGGGATTGCAAAATTTTCATGGCCCTCGTGCCCCATCTACCCATTACCCATATCTAGTCAGAAGTAATTCCTAGCTCAATTGAAAATCAGCAAACAAGAAAGAGCGTAAAGCTGCTTATACATACTTGAATACTTGATGGCCACTTTTGTGAGAACATGAGACATATGCATTGCATGATTAGTTGTTTTGCATACATTTAATATGGCATTAACAACCATGGCAAAAATATGGCTATTTTTGCATTTATAGACACCTAACATGGATTGGCCAAGGAAAAAGGGTGAGGAGATCGATATGGATGAATTGTACATATATAGTCTTATGGATTATTGTAATGTTATCATATATATGAAATATTGGAAAAAGCTAACAAAGAAATATTTGCCAATTTTGATTATATTGAGCATGGAGAGCACTTCATTTCACCAATTTACTGAAACACATCAGCACAATTACTAGATGAAGAGAGACATCAAATATTGCATAGCGTAACAGAAATATGCAATGCATGATCAATTAGGTGCATACATTTAATATGACATGAGCATACATGACTAAAGTAGATACGTGGAAAAGACTGAGATATGGATCGGCCAATAGGTAAAGAAAAAAAAATTAGAAAAATAGAGAGAGATGAGATATCAGATTAAATGCTATAGGTTATTGTAATCGTTATCTTGTTTATGAAATATTGGAAGAAACTAACAGATAAATAGTTACAAAATTTGAATTTTGTGAGTCTAGACTGTAGAGCAAACACAGTAATTAAATTTTAGACGTTGACCAGAATTCATTCAAACATGAGTAATAACAATAATCGTAAATCATAGAGTTCAACTCAATTTAACTGTTCTTACAAGAGTAAGAAGAAGGATTCATTTTCGAGTTAACTTATAAAACTTCATAAGATGGATTCAAGTCATTGAGTTACAGCTAGTATCAAGCAATATCCATATTAAACCACTTTATGTAATTTTCATTTAGAAGATAGGTGATTTGATTTTAATCTAATACTAGGGATATTACGTTCGTGTAGTAGCTAGATTGTGAGACAAAAGTAGTCTGAAGTTACCTCAACCAAAACCAAAGTGACAATCCACAACTGACTTGCAATAGTATTTTGTTTCTTACTAAATGTGGCTGACAGTTCAGAAGAGTCAAATTCTTCATAACCGCTCTACAATTATCAATGAGATAAGCAAGAGGATAGTAGCATCCATTGTATTCATTAGTGATAAAATGAGGAGCAATTTCCATCATATTCACTTATAGTAATTTGCACAGAAACAACAGAGTATTTGTAATATTGTTGTCAATAAAGTTGAGCATCAAGGTCTGACCTGACCAATGTTAGCAGCAAAGTAACAGTTGCCCACCCACTTCTTTCCAATCAAAAATGGTAAACCCTTGTGCCAATTTTTCCGGTTTGGGAGAACCGAGAAGCATCAACATTAAGCTTCAACATAGCTCCCGCCTCCCAGCAAAGCCAAACTTAAGTAGTATAAGAAACAGCTCTAGCATGTCTTTTAGCATCCATACATTCATGATAGCAATAGGAGCTGTCAAATCACTCAAATGAGTCAAATCTATGGTGCCACTACCAAATGACCGGTGTGTATGAGGCTAGGAGGGCAACCAAGAATTTGCCAACTACTTTATTTAGCTGTATCCTCTGGACACTCTCAATAAGACGAGAATAAAGATTGCAAGACAGCCGGGAGTGAAGTTTCTTTTTCTGCTCATTGAAAATGATCTTACCTTGAGAAGCAAGCCACAGGAAGAACTCGATATGTAGGCATATTTTGCTTCTATAAGGACCGATAGGAAGCGGGTCACTCATCATCTTTGCCGGAAAACTGCTATGCAGATTTCACACTGAATATACCATTAGAAGACATGCTCCAAATCAGCTTGCCATCTCCACTAAGAGGATCACCAAATCCAATAATATTATGAACTATATCATCTTTAAAGAACCCAGAACTATGCACTTGGCAAAATCTGTATCAACTCCATCTGTATAAATCTGAGGTATTTTGTTAACCAAAGGATCACAGAAATTCACTTTTACCCCATTCCAATCCTCCAGACCAGAACTTCTTTGAGAAAAATATAAAACGGTATCAGTTTGGTCATTCTAAGCAAGCCTTTACAATTAAAAGGAACAAATATAAAAAAGACAGATCCATTCTACGCAATTGTTTGAAGCTTATGCACGGATGGTGCATGGTGCTGATCTTCTGAGAGAAGGTATGCTAGTGATCTCATTAGCCACTTCAGCAGGAGTTTAGGAGAGAATAGATCATTGAGTTTTCAAAGCTGACTTCTTAAATAGCTAGAGATGCATGTTACAGAATTTATCAATACACTATTTTAGTAATTTGTCTTGATTGCAGAAGCTAGTTAAGAGGAATAGGTCATCAGCAAAGAAGAGAATGGTTATTCCAGTACCAAATTGAGAAGTTTAACTGGTTTCTACAAATAATGCTCAACTGCTTCAGGAATTTATAAGAGCGTGCTTTGAATACAAATTGCACAAAAAGAAAAGGAAAAGCTATGTACATACGGAACTAACTTATGAGGTATATAAATTACCTTCCTATGGGAATGTTACATGCCCAATTCAGCAAATCTAGCTCACTGGGGAACTCAAATACTACTGGATGAGTTGTTAAAACGAAGATTTGGACAGGCACCAGCTAGCGATGCCTAGAAATTAGAAAGAACTCATAGACCTGGTGCCTGTTTACAGTTTGCACACTCCCTTACTTCACAACATGCTCTTGCCATAAGAACGAATCTCCTCAAGTGTCCTCAAACGCACCTCTGAAACTCCATGGAAATGCTTCAGCCTGGCCTGGTGTCACTGTTGTCTACCTCAGTGCTGAGTGCCTTGGCTGGAACCGGCATTCATCCTAAGCAATGTAACTGTGCAAGACCCACCACTGGAGATACCATACATGCTTCCACACTTGGAAACTCAAAATTGGCACTTCTACAGTTCTACTGTCTAGATGACCAAGTCAATGGGAAGTCAAAAACGCCGCACGTAAGTTACCAGGAGGTATCCTGTATATACCATGCCACTGAATACCAGGATCTGGGATGCGGATCATTTAAATAGTTGGATCCCCATAAATATGTGAATATGACGATCAATCACTTCCAACCGGTTCCTTTATCTTGTCATAACAAAGTTCGGGTCTGCTGAGGCTGTTCAGACTCGAGAACATTCAAAAAGCAGCTTCAAGTCACTCTGACCCTGTAATGTTAGTTACCTAGACAGCTACATCTATGGCAGGTACAAAGTACTAACACCTCAGTACTGAGGGAGTATTACCCTCTTTACTATTCCACAAGTCACCACCACTAAAATCCTTAAACTGCTCATGCTTATCCCAGATATATAGCTTCAAATCTGAAAAGTCTCTTATCAAAGTCATAGGAGAACTAGATGTGACACATATTTGGATAGGACTCTGATCAGACTTTGTATGTGTAAGGTTGATCGAAAACAAAGGCCCCATTGCAGCTTCACCAATCAGTCTTTCACACAGTTCTGTCAGTCTAAGTAAACTTGAGACTGTACACCAAAGGTCAACCATATAATATTCCATCGTAAGAAACCAAGTCAATGAAACGTCGTCCATGCAACCAAGGAGCACTGTAACTCTCTGATACCACATCAAGGTGATTCCATAACTCCTCTCTCTACTGCTGACAAGGGCAACCATAACTGGCACAGAAAAGCCAGCGCTCTTGCAAGGATAAGAAACGTGAGCAGCAGTGAATTGATCTGTGGTACCTGGAACATCAACAGCAACTTTTTCATCATTCATCAACAACCACAACCCACCAGCGAACCCTTGAGCATCCACAATCTCAACCTTGGGGAAGCCTAAACAGCTAGCAATGCTTATCACCTAATGACAGATTTGAGAACCATAACTCTGAGCCTAATAATATCCATATGGCCGGTGAGTAGCAACACCAATAAAATTGGTACTAGCAAGCATTCCAGCACATTGCATTCATCATTAAGAAGATACTCTAAATGGACGGACTAGGGAATGACCCCATTAAATTCCCAAAATCATAAGAATTGAAGGTAACTTCCATTTCTTTCAATCTCACTGGGGATAACAAGTAGCATAATTACTATCAACAAAGTTGACAATTGGGATTGCAAGGGTCGGCAAGGGACTCAGGATGGCCTTGGGTGGTTGATGGCCATAAAGCGATGGGCGCTGAAATGTACAGGTTCTGCCATCTCCCTTAGTGCCATAACTTGCATCATCAAGAGTTGAATGAGAGCCTTCATTGATATAACCCTTGTCTCACCAAAGAACTTCCAAAGCTGGAATCTGAATTGGTACCAACGGTATGAACTCGACTCTCAGCCCGAAGCCAAACATTCAGTATAGCCAGGAGGATCAAAGGAGCAGCAATCTAAAAATCCTAGTCAAGAACCGTATTCAACAAGAATTTCACTATGTTGTTGAGGGTAGTTCTCTTTCCTGCTTAAGCGGGGAAAAAGGAAGGAAACGAGGAAATCTTGGGGTCCTTTTTTAAACATCTTTCGTTGCCCTGCTCTGATAAGGAGTGGTAGTTCAATTTTACTCGCCACATTGCATTACTTATACGCTCTAACTCTTTGTTTACAATGCTTTTTGGGTTTACATCACAGGTGTTCTCCAAACCTTTGGAGATCTTACCCCAAAAGCAAAAACCTAAATCACTGGTTTTTCGTCAAAACTAATTTGACCATTTTTTTCCTTCCGTTTTTATATCAAGCCTGGCTTAGATACAAAGCATTGTCACAGAGAAACAGAAAGCCATGAAGAACCCGCCATGGCCGTTGAGCCTATATCAGAAATGACAAAAGGAAGCATTTTCATTCTCCCCAATTTTTGCAACTGGTGCAAAATAAAATGTAAACAGAATTACATCGCTTATTTCCAGAATTTCAAAATAACAATCAGGGAAGAAAAAAAATACAATTCCCCTCTACCATTCTAAGCAACCAAATTCCCATAGCACCATTCCAAGAAACCCAAACGCTTTCAAACCCAAAGACAAGAAAAAAGCAACCAAATGCGAGGTGTACGAGTTCCATTCAAATCATTTCAATCTTAGGGTTCAGGTTCCAACTACGTGAAAAAATTGATTCCCAGTTGATCAAAATAGTTGGTACAAATAGGTTCTAGAGACCAAATGCTAACCCCTCAACCACAACAAGTTCTGCTGCTCAAACCCCTGAATGTTAAGTATTGCATTAATATCTAAGGATAAGCTCAAATCTGCCAGGCTAGTAAAGCATACAACATTTCAAAGCAGTGAATGCCCAACACAGAAATAAAACATTATCAAAGGTAACTATGACTACAATGTTGATACAACCACAATCTTTTCATCAGCAGCATTTCTGTGAAAAACACCAAGTGATATAATATTTTCATCTCTGCCAACTAAGTAGTGACTCTACCCATAAATTTCGTGTCTAGACTCCATAATGAAAGCTTATCACACTAACAACACAATTCCAAACTAAAACCAGTAAACAATACCAATGGAACTTCATAACAGCAGGCACTGGTTTCAGCTCTGACCATTAACAGTCCGGAAAAGAATAACACACTTCACAATCCAGACTCAGACATACTAACACACTTCACAAGAAAAACAAAGCAGTAGGCATTGGTTTCCGCTCTGCCCATTAACAGTCCTGCAAAGAATAAAGGCCTCTAAAACCCCAAAATCCTCACCTAATAATAAACTTCCAGCATTGCAATCCACACAACAATAAAGGCGAAAAAAAATAACTGAATCCAAAAATAACAGAGATAAGTACCAGAATATAATAGCATTGAAAGAGTTAAGAACAACACAAAATTGAAGTCTCAGCTTAAAGATCCAATACATGAAACACCGAAATGATGAACCACTACTAGTAGTATAAGAACGAACCATGGGAATCAAATCAAAATCAGTCGACGTTCTGCATGATATCCTCGGCGGTGAACTTGGTGCCCTTATCCTTGTCAGCGGCGGCGCGGCCCTTGGCCTTGCGGTCAAGCAGAGACTTGCGGTCCTTGTCGAGCCTGAGCTTGGTGATGACCACCTTCGAGGGGTTGATGCCGACGTTGACCGTCGACCCGTTCACCTTCTCCCTGGTGATGCGCTCGATGTGGATCACCCACTTGCGGCGGTACACCTGGACCACCTTGCCCTCGCGGCCCTTGTAGGTCCCACGCACCACCTGCACCTCGTCGTCTTTGCGCACCGGCATGGACCGGACGGTGTACTTGGACCGCAGGTCGGAGGAGAGAGGCGCGCTCATCAGGACGCGGCGGACCGACGACGGCGCCGTGAAGTGAGCCTTGCGGCTCTTGCGGCGGGAGCTCGAGACGCGGGGGTTCCTCTTCATCTTCGCTCGCTAGGGTTTTGGTGGCGGCTACTCTCTCTGTGTGGGTGAGGAGAGAAGGGCAAATGAGAGAGAGGGGGAGGCTGGGGATTAGGGTTTTATAGCGAGGCTTTTATAAAGAGAGAGAAGCTGTGTGGAGTTTTGGATTAGGGCTTCTGTTTGGTACAGTGAATGGGCCGTTTAAAGATGGTGGCCCAATGTGAACTTATAACCGAAATTGATGGTCCATCTTGGATTTTTCTTTTTCAGAGGAATTTAGATATTATATGGTTAACTAAATTTTTCTCCCGTAACTCCTTAGTTATTGTCTTATATGAGCATAATTTTAAGTTTCAACGTGGAAATAATTTTGGGAAAATACTAAAAAATTGAAAATGTTCGCACCAAAACAACTTGTCCTGATCGAAGTATGAGTGTTTAGATGCTTAGAAAGGCGCGCACCAAATTAGAATTTATTGATTCTCAATGATTATTTGTTGGCCTGTTTAACTAGACATTTATCTTGGATACTTTTTTTAAGTTTCAGTTTTACCAGTGTCCGCTATAAATTGTCATTTTTGCCGGTTCATTTTTATTTTTTTGTAAAAATCGGATGAGGTTTATTTATTTTTAAGGTTGTCACTAGCTAGCTAACTATCATTGATTCAATTTCGTCAATAGCTAAACGTTCCTTTGCACTCTGTCTCTTCATTCCTTGTCGCAAATTTTCTTTAAAGTTGAACTTTAGTGTTGCCATTGCATGAAACAAATCAAGTGCAAAGACACTTGATGCGTGCAGATAAGCATCTTGAACTTATGATCTAGAACAGTTAGGGTTTGAATCTTTGCACAATTTGGACCGACCAGTACGCTTAAACGCACGTCCCCGAAATAGGTGATGCTCTTGCAACGTAAACCGATTGATCAAGCTATTCATTTATTTTTCATATGGTTTATGCATAATGTTTTAGGGCATCTCCAATAGACTAGTTAAATTAAAATTTTAGCTATATATAACAATTTTGAAAGTAAAATTTAACTCCAACAGACTAGTTATAACTAAGTTAAATTTAGCTTTAGCTAAATTGGCTAGCTACATTTAGCTAGAGAATCATGCATAGCTAAAGCAAGAGTTATAGTTATCTCTCCTGTTTTGTTTACATGTTAGTTTATGATTCGATAAAACATAGTTTATTAATTATAAATAGTTATTACTGCTGAAGCAACATTATTAGATCAATAGTTATATTTCATAATTTTAGCTAAATTTAACTAAATTTTTTTACCTACTATTGGAGATGCTCTTAGATACTAAATTTAGAAAAAAGTCTTGCGTTGCGTGTTTGTTTAAACCAGTACTATATATTCTAGGGCATATATTGAGTAATTTCTTTTTCACATTGCATTTTGGCTAACCAGCTGATAAAAAAAATCGATCATAAAAGTTAACCGGAGTGGAATGAAACAACATAATTAAGTTGCTTATCTATTGCAGCTTTTTACAGCACTAGCAAACAACAATGGCTAGAGGCTAGGCCTAAGGGAAAATAATTGAAGACAGTTAGCCATGTAACTCTTCTATTGTACGTTACGCTCTCACGAGAAGAGTAGTAAAGCCAAATATGAACCCACGGCCAAACAGACAACCAAACAGACCTGTAATGTAAATTTGACACAGATAGATAGATCAGGAACGGCAGCAGGGAATCTAAAATTTAGTAGTAAGCCATTCAATTGTTCTCGCGTTACCGGCTCAGGGCACCGATCCCTGATCCAGGCTTTTAACTCATCACATTCCAGTGGAACCGTGGAACTAGTCCTTGGAGTACACACGAAACAAACTCACCATCCTCAACAGGAGACCCGGCCGCGTGGAGCTCGTCGAAGATTTGTTCCGCTGATTTTAGGTATTCCCTCATGGCAAAGTCCCATGGATTTTCCAGTTTCAGGCTTCTGAGGCGATTCTCGAGCCGTTTTACGCGAGCTCTTGCCTTTTCAGCGAATAGGGCTTCAAGGGTCACCCATAGCCATAGAGTTCTTCCACTATTTCATCCTGCTGTGTACAGGAGTAGTATGCTTTGGGATAAGCTTACGTTAATCAAACCCAGCAATGTCCGGTCCCTCCTCATGCATCCAACTGGTATAAACAGGGTTTTCGACTTTTTTGTTGTCTTCGGTAGTGCTCAGGAACTGTGGTGGACACTCCTCTCGTCCTTCGGCGAGATCTAGCATATCATGGGATGGGACTTTAGAATTGGAATGAAGAAGGATTTCCACAGCAAGTAATTGCAATCGGTGAGTTGGATCGGCATGAGGATTGAAACACGTGGAGGCGCAGCCACAAAGGGATCGGAGGAGGAGGTGGTGGTTTAGAGGTTGATGATGTCGATGAAGACGAAGACATTAATATTAACATTTCCATACCTAGCAAAATGTCATCAAGCATGATAACAATCGTTTATGTGCAAAGCTTTTAGGGTTAATTAGTGCATATTTGAATGTTTTTTTAGTCATAAGGTCACTAACTATTTTTTTCCTTCAGCCACTAGATTAAAAAAGATGTTAAATTTTGGATATAAAAATCAACATATTTACACCAATGCCACTAGAGTAAAAAGTCAACAATCATCTTCTATCCCTCTCCGGCGAGATCTCCGGCCAACTTCGGCGAGTCTCCGGTCAACTCCGACGGGTCTCCTGCCGACCCCAAGTGAACTCCGACCAACTTCCGGCGAACTCCAGCCGACCTCCGGCCAACTCCGGCGACCACAAAAGCTAATGTCACTAACATGAAAAGCTACTGTCGCTAGCAACAAAAGCTACTGTGGTGAGATTTCCGACAACCTCCGGCGAGATGACAAAAGATACTATTATTAGCAACAAAAGCTACTCCTTACAAAAAAAAACTTATTCTCCCCAAAACCAAAAGCTATTATCCCCACTAACAAAAGCTACTATCACCAACACCAAAAACTACTCTCACTAGCAACAAACGCTATGTAATACCCGCAATTATCATTTTAAATTCGAGTAATTGTGTTGAACGATTATTATGCGATTTCACGATTAATGTTCGATAATAATTCATTTTTACAATTATCGAAGTTTCGAAACCATTAATTTTAACGAAAAGCTCGAAATGCTCAATTTTGAGTAATCGACTTTTTCTACGTTCAAAATTTGGAGAAACTTCCTTCATGAAAGTTGTAGAGCTCATCGATACGAGTTCGTACACGTGTAGAACACGAAGATCAGATTTTTTTTGAATTAGTTATCAAATTACGAAGTTTTCCGAAACTTGTATATATAGAAAAAACCCTAATTTTCCACCGGCCTCTCTTTCTCTCTTTCTTTCTTTTTCTGGAAAGCACTGTGCTTTCTCTCTCTCAACTCTCGCGTCGCTCTCTCTCTCGGCCGAAAACATATGCAAAAACAGGGCAAAAGTTCACAGAGCTGCCATTTCCTCCTCCGGCCACCACTTGAGCTGCAACCACTTCCAGGAGCTTCGTCTCGACCTTGCGAAGCTGCCAGAGGCGGCCTTGCGCCGCGACACTGCCTGTAGCGGCGGCGGCGGCAAGGCCCGAACCGAAAAGGGTCGATTTCTGTTCGATCTCGATATCTCGAGCTACACACCACCATTTCACTTGATTCTTGGCTCATTGAGCTCGCCTTAACTTCCTCTACAAGCACCAAGAAGGACCGGAACTGGGTCGAACGTTTTCACGTTCGTCGGAGCTCGACCCGAACGGATTGAAACAACCAAGCTTTCGATCAAGATATCTCGAGCTATACACGATCGTTTCTTGTGATTCTTGGCTTGTTGAGTTCACAAGGAAGTTCTGAACAAGTTTCCAGAAGGGATCGGGGCCTGAGGTTGCAGTTTTCAGGTCGGTTTTCAAGCTCGCCGGTTTCTGGAATTTTTCCGGCCGCCGACTGTAATTGGTACTTTTCGATCCATTCCCGTCATTTTTTGGTCTTGTGCTAGTTATGAAAGTTGCTCAGAATGATGAAACGAAGGGGACAATCTCAGCCCCGACACCATTGGCGGTGGTCGGTGGCGGCTCTGTCCCTAACTCCGGCGGCCCTTTCCGGCCACCTCCGGAGTTCTAAAATTTGGTTTCTGTCCATTTTATGATTCTATGTTTCGATTAGATCATTTCAGCGTATTATACGTATTTTTCAGATATCGTATGAATTAGTTATGAATTTTGTGATTTCGATTGATTTCGATCGTTAGATTTTTGATCTGTGAAATTAGGATCGTCGGATGAAGTTGTAAATTTATTATGATGATCATATGACTGTCCCAGAGGCTTTGTATGGTCATGGGCGAAGATCCGACCGTTGGATCTTCGTATATGTGCAAAACGGTAATTAAGGTAGCGATTCGTGAGAAACCGCTCGTCGGATTTTAATGTAAATTGGAATCCGGCCGTTAAATGGTAGTTAAATTATGTGTTGAAATTGTTGGCTAAATTCGAATCATATTTTATTAGGTGATTGACGGATTTTATTTGAGTGGGCTATTTCGGCGTTAATTATAATTATAATTATATTGAAGACGCAGCGGGAATTTCGAGGTGAGTAAAACTCACATGGTTCATATTTCGAGCGTTTAAATTTATTTATTTTTAGTAATTGTGTGAAAAATATTTACGGATTAAATATTTGTTTTAAAATTTCATGGACTTGAATCACCACGGTCCATAGGTAAGTAAAATGAATTTTAATTATACAAATGAATTTCATGATTTTCTTGTGTGAACTATAGATGGTATTAGTGGTCATTCCTGAGTGGATGATTACGTATATATATATTTACGTGGAAAATATATAATGCTGAGTGAAGATATGATTGACTGAATTGATGAATTGATTATATTTCAATTGTGTAATTCCATAATAATATGGTATATCTTGGTTGGGTTGATTTCAGTATGTGATTTTATATGTTGTGCTCATTTATGGGTTTAGGGTGGACGTAGTGACCGGTGTGGGGTAATCGGACGCTCTAATCCTGGGTGGATGATGGGATACGATTGGTTGAGTATGTGGAATTATTGGACGTTCTAAATATGTATATAGATATACATATTGATGAAATACGATAATGATAAATATGTCAGATGCCATAACCTAGGCCAGGTGACGGGCTACGATTCAGTTAGAGCTCTAGTCTGTCAAGTACCGTATTTTTATAAATACGATGTTGAGAGTTGTGTAGAAAGATGTGTGTTGAGGTTTATCTTGATGTATTGAATTGGTGTTGATTGAGATTGTTAGTACTTGTGGATGTGGAAATTGTTTGGTGTTGTTGTGTGTGAGAATAATTATGAATTGAATTAAGCAATAGTTCTTTCCTTTTACTCATACGAGCTTTCATAAGCTTACCGGGTTTTGTGTTGTTGCAATCCCGGTACACTATTCAAATGGTGTAGCGGATATTCCTGCAGGTCAGGATAACTAGGGAGGTGACCGAGCTGCTTAGGTGTTACAACAGTTTTTGTTATTTCATTTAGTTGTGAGGTGTGTATGCTCATTTAGAGCTTTACATTTCATTTTGGATTTGAGTTGTAATAATTAACCAAGACTAAATTCGGTTTGATTTTATTTCGTGTGGTGAGGATGTTATGAAAAGAAATTTTCAGGATGATTATTTTGAGTTTATAGTATTTTCATGTTTCGGATTTTGAATTGTTATTCTAAAATTCGGAGCGTGACACGCTACTTTCACAACCAACAGAAAACTACTCTCACCAACAGCAAAAGCTGCTCTCACCAACACCAAAAGCAACTCTCACCAACAACAAAAGTTACTCTCACCAACACCACAGAGCTACTCTTACTAACACTAGAGAGCTATTGCAGTATCAAAAGCTACTCTAGCCATCAACAAAAGTTACTCTCACTGACCCAAAAAGCTACTATCACCACCGTAAAAAGCTACTATCACCAAAAGCTACATTCACTGCCAACAAAAGCTACTCTCACCGAAGTCAAAAACTATTATCATCACCACAAAATGCTACAATCATCACCATCAAAAGTTACTCTTACCAACAACAAAAAATACTCTCATCAACATCAAAAACTCTTCTCACCAACAACAAAAAGCTACTTTCATCAAAACTGAAAGCTACTCTCACCAACTCCGAAAGCTATTCTCACCAGCATTAAAAACCGCTTCACTTGCTCTCTTTCTGAAATGATGCAAGACAAATATTGCCAGAATTCAACCACAAAAACAAAGGCACAAACCAGAATAAAACACCATCAGAAACATAGATACCATAACATCAAAATTGAACCATGATGCATACAATTAAGATCCAATTTCATCCACAACATATAAGAAGTCTGACAAAACTCTAAATTAAGTTTACAGTAGCATCATATTACAAACTCTCAATTGCTCAGCATGATTTGAAATGGTATTGTACTTGCAGATTAATCAAGTAGCGTCATATGACAAACTCTCAATTGCTCAACATGATTTCAATTAGCATCTGATAACTCTGTTCCACCTCATCGTCGAACTTAAGAAACTAACTAATCAAAATCACAAAATTAACCAGTACTTCTAGACATATATAAGAGAACAAATGCACAAATCAAACGTCTACTGAGATCGAAATTCTGAAATTGGTACTTTGTTACTGTCGTCTTTCACTGTCAGTCTCCTTCTCCAACAATCTCGCTTCTTCCAAGCACAAGTGCACGCCGGAATTAAGTGCAAGGACCTCTTGCAACTTTCCGATAGTCGAGATATGAGTAGAGTAGTGAATCAGAGAGATCTGAGTTTGAGTTTGCCTCTAGTAAGGTAGCTCCAATCGGAGCTTGTTCGTCGCCATCGTCTTCTGCAGTACTTGAAATTCAGGGGAATTCAAATAAAAAAAATTGTACAAAATCTGATAGATTTGAACTCGACGAAGATCGAAGAGCATCAGATCGAACAAAAAACGGTAGAGCGGGGTCCTTCCGGCCGAATTGTTCAAATTCCCCAATCCAATTCCGATCGCCGGAGCTGCATCTTCCCAGTCATCAACCGAAATAAGGCGGTGGAATTAGAGTGAACCAGCATCGTGAAGATCTGTATGTGATCGAGGAGAGAGAGAACCGTGCCGGTGCTATCCAGAATTGGAGTCAGAGACCGAGATGTGAAGAACTGTGATCGAGGAGAGAGAGGGAGGGGGGGAGCACCGTTCCTGTGGTCCCCGGAATCAGAGGTGGAATCGGAGGCGGAGACCAGAACATGAAGACCTGTGATATATGAGAGAGAGAGAGAGAGAGAGAGAGACTGTGATTGAGGAGAGAGAGAGCGATTACAGATCGATCATGAGGATGAAATTGAGTTTATTGGGTAGAAGGGTAAAATCGTCACAAACAAAATAATTTGTGGATGCAGATGGCCTTATTTGTACAAAAAAATGCAGGTGGTTTTATGACTAATATAAGTCTTAAAATAACACTTACATGTAATTTACTAAAGCTTTTAATACCACAAAAGTAACCAACAAAAAAAAAACTAAATCTAAGTTGTGAATTAATGCACACTAATTTACATGCAAAATTATATCCTAGTGTATGATCGAAGGAATGTAATTGGAGATTTGGAGACAATTAATGAGATTAAATGACAAGGCTCTTGAAGCACTTTTGATTCAACGATACAACTTAGATAAGGACACTAAGAAGAAGAGTTGTACCGGGAATCATCATCTTGCGAGCGCACAAGAGTTGGATAGGTGGAAGGATTCTACACCTACAAGCTAGCAAGTCCATCAACCCTTATATATATATATATATATATATATATATATACAGTCCTTCTTGGCTAAGGACCTCCTTAGTTTTTCTTAGGTACGGATTTCCGGTTTTAACCCACTTTCCGATCACATTTTTACATTTTAACCGTTCAGTTTTTAGGTCCTAATGTATAGATCACCTCTGAAAATTTTCAGCCAATTTGGTGATCGTTAAGGTATCCAAAACTGTAATTTACCATTATAAATACGAACGGTTCCGGTTCGACAGATTCGGTCCGTTCGTGTAAATTGCAGTTTTGGATGTCTTAACGATCACCAAATTGGCTGAAATTTTGCAGGGGGAATCTATACATTAGGCTCTAAAAACTGAACGGTTAAGATGTGAAAATATGATCGAAAAGTGGGTGAAAACACCAAATCCGCACCTAAGAAAAACTAAGGACATCCTTACCTGAGAAAAATCCTATATATATATATATATATATAAATGAAGCATCAACGGACCACACGTACTCCAGCCAATAACTCCATCATGAGTTTCCTTTCATTTTTCGGAACTCCAGATTAGTTAAAACGACCTAGAAGGGAAAAAGAAAATTGGCGGCCACATACAGAAGAAGACTTTTAAACCTACGGTAGAAAAGAAGGGCAAATTTGTAATTCAGTGTCGCTCTGCCTCGATGAACAGTGAACTCATAATTAGAAGATAGTAAATATTTATTCAAATTTTCTTAGTTGTTAGATCTACTATTTGAACAGTTTTATTCGTTTTCCTTGTAACCAGTATGATATGATATCAATTGTTTCCGTTGCAATTTATTTAAGTGTTGTTTATCTGCCCTTAGTCTAAAGTTTACATTCTTGCCTTTTTTTTAGTAACATAGTTGTTCAGTTACCAATCATGATTGGCGACTATCCATTGAACAAACCAAAATTCCTTGATCCTAAGACATTGAACTCTCAGTGGAGACTTGTTCCTTGTTCGGCTTTTAGTCGTTTGACAAGGCAGATTTACATGCATTGCATCTACATTTGCACAGTTCGCCTCTTCGCCGGACATGTGTTGACATGCCTGAACGTTATTTCTAATGGAACCTCTTGCCTATCTAGGGCGCGATGATTTTCATAGACAACATCATGAAATTTGTCTTTAATTATAGCCTTATACGTACTATTTCCCTTAATTTGTAACCTCATATGTAAGAGGGTATGATTAGAGACAAGTAAGTTATAAGGCAAATTTTCAAATAAACATGATTCAATAATAAACTCAAATCTAAAGTTTACAAAGTAGCTCAGAGCCATATTGGAGAAGTAACTAACACCATAATAACACCAATGAACATAGCGCCCTTGAAATGACCAATGATATAGGGCCTCAATTAGGCCTAAGATTTGTGGCCTCAATTCTAGGTGTCATGCTATGTCATCTACACACATCACATATTTGTCAAATCATGCCATGTAATTTTTGAGGAAAATGACTATCTTATCCTTTCAAAATTTAATAGCTCTAAATTATTTTGGTTTTCTTACCTCTTCAATCACCATATTTCTTGGGTTAGAATTACGATTTCAATATATTTCTTTCCATTTTTGTGGATCCAATTTAATTTTTGACTTTTCTAATCAACTTGTTACTGTAAGGTAACATTAATAGAAGGTTATTTATTAAATTTATTTATTAAAAGAGTTTAATATTACTCTAATTTACCAAATTTTGTGGGTTATAAGTACGATATTAATATATTCTTTTTATTTTTGTGGTTCCAATTTTAATTTTTGACTTTCTTTTATCAAAATTTTTTGACTTTGTGGTTATAATTACAATATTAATATATAAACTTATACCTGTTTTAGGGAATCAGAAATTGAGAGAGAATTGTTGTGTATTCTCATTGCTAATAGGGGCCTCTTTATATAGAGGATCACAATGCATAGAATCTGAACATAAAAGGAAAGTAATTCTACATTGAATAGGATTATAAATCCTTCTATAACTCTATTACCACTAGGTCAAGTAACATAGAGTTTGGGCCAGACACATAATCTGGATTTCCTTGGGCACTCCCCCTTGTATCGCCCAAACGTGGTGCTTCTCTCGTTGCCTCATTAAAAACCTTACCGAGTAACAAAAACCCAGTGGGACAAAAATAACCTCGGTCGAAGGGGAAAAAGAGCACAACACACCCTTCACGTTTCGAGATCATACATGTAAACATCTCCCCCTGATGTCTGCATCTCCCCCTGATGACTACGGTCATGGGAGTTCGGATAACTTCCGCAAACGATGCTACCAACATGTCTCTTGAAAGTGGAATTTAGGCAATAACTTAGTGAGTAAACCTGCCGCACTGTCCTTAGATTGAACCTAGTTCACTTTGATATTGAGGAGAGTCTGTTGTTGTTGATTATGCTTGGTGTTGTCACTTTGATGTAGCCTTGCTTCATTTGTTCAAAACAAGCAGCATTATCCTAAATGCTTGTAGGCTCATCTGTGGTAGACTTCAAACCACAACTGTTCGAACATGCGTAATTATGGATCCAATCCATATACATTCACGAACCACTTCGTGAAGAGCAATAATCTCTGCATTGTTCGAAGATATAGCTACTAGGGTCTGTTTTGTAGACCTCCAAGATATCACGGTCTTTACTTATGGTGAACACTTATGACCTTTGTGTGGGTCAGAGAGATACCCAATATCAGCAAAACCTTCCAAAACACATGTCGTTTTGGCGTGGGGATAGGAAACGCAGGCCAGCGTTAGAGGCGTTTCTGGTGTGTGATAGGTCCGAATCTATCATCTCTCTGTAAGGATAGAACAAGCCCATATCGATCATACATCTCAAGTATCGAAAGATATCTTTTACACTAATCCAATGGTGTCGCGTTAGCGCAGAGCTATACCTAGCTAACAAGTTCACAATATATGAGATGTCTGGTCTTGTGCATTGAGCTAAATACAATGATGCGCGTATTGCACTTAAGTGGGGCACTTTTGCCTCTAGTACATCTTCGCCATCATCCTTTGGACGAAGAGGATCATTTTCAGGATCAAGACTACGGACGATCATAGGTGTACTTGAAGGCTTGACCTTGTCAAAACGCCTAAGCATCTCTCAACACGATGCTCAAGTTACAAACCGAGACATAATCGTGTTCTCCCAAAATCTTTCATCTCAAAATCAGATTTCAATTGTTCAGCGGTTTCCCTTAACTCTTTAACGGCTTCTAGTAAAGATCATGTCCAACATGAACTGCGATAGAATCTAAAACTTGTTATGGAAACGTGCGGGCATATCCCTTCCCAATCAAGTAGTCACTTTAGTGATCGTTTCAACCTTATTGTAAACGCGCTCCGTGGTCTAGAGCCACTTGACTTGGGTAGATGAAGTTCACCATGAACCTTCATGTATATTCTGTATCTAGATCCCCGTATAGATACGTAGTGACCACATTTGTAAGCTGCATGATCAGTTATTTGGAAACTACCAAACTGACAAGGTAGTGGAGTGCAATGACATCCATTACGAGAGAATATGTCACATCGTAGTCGATTCCAGGGCGTTTTGTGAGAAGCCTTGTGCCATAAGGCGAGATTACTATATCTTTTTCCCAACCCGCTTTCTAATGAAGACCCATTAGTCAACAGGTTTTATGATAGGAGGTGTTGGCATCACTGACTCAAAAACCTTCCTCTTCGTTAGAGAATCCAATTTAACCTGGATCGCATCTTTCCATTTAGACCAAATCTCTCTATGTTGGCATTCATTCATCAACGGAGCGTGGTTCGATATCATCTGACTCAACAAACTCATGCGCAACGAAATGCGCAACTACATCATCAATTATGATGGAGTTTCTATCCTACGTCTTGTGTACACTAGTGTAATTTTCATAGAGCTCTATATTCTCAGGAATAGGTTCTGACATTGAGGCATCCCCCAACGATAACCATAACCTTGAAGATTTTCATGAGATGGATTTTGAGTCTTGATGATCCAAGGATTGAGTTGTGCCAAAGTATCCTTCGAACCCACGGGCCTCCCATGCATCCTAGCTGGGGCCATGGCCTGTAATGCCAGAGTGCCACTCTCTTTGGCGTTGGCACCATGCCTTCCTCCATGTAGGATGGTGCTACGTCCTCTTGTAGGGACGTACTTCCTTGCAGGCATATTTACAGCAGATGTGTGATCTCGTCACTTTTAGTAGGGATCGAGATGAGACATAGTGGGGACAGACCACGACAATTCCTGTCGTTCTTGTTGAACATCCATGTTCTTATCTCCCCCTAACGACGGGAAGACTGTCTCAGCAGAGTGACAACCCTCAAATCTAGCGGTAAGGAGATCGCCTAGCAAGGGTATTAAGTGGCGGACGATGGTTGGAGTCTCAAATCCAATTTTCTCATTCGTCTGTAAGGACATATTATAGTGCGCTGTGGCGGCGCAATTGACACTTAAATGACTCACTCAAATGTGTGTAAGTACAAAATACTTGTACCCAATCACTAGCTGTAACACATAAATTGAGTGGTGGTAGGTCGTAGACGAATTAGCATAGCTGCATGTGATATTGCATCACGCCAAGCGGATATAGGGAGATTGGTGCGCATTACCAATGTCTTGACTACCATCGTAGTCGTTTCCGCGAAACCATTTGGGTGTGTTCATGAGAATGTGATGTCCAACATCAATCCCGTTGCAATATCCATCGAAAATCTTCGATGTAAACTCTCTAGCATCGTCAAGTCCAATTGACAGAATAGGATGATCCGGGGAGTGAGCCCGTTGTCATATGGTATTTGCTAGGAGTGTAGCAGAAGCAGCATTTACAAGTGGACAATGGCACAACACATGACCAGTGTGTTTGCGTGTCAACCAACATCATGAGATATTTAAACGTCCGCAAGTTGGTTGAATCAGTCTACAGAATCCCCACGGATTCGATGTAAGAACATAATGACTATTTTCATATCCTTTGCATAGGACGATCTCAGTCCCAATTTCCCGAAGGAACAGGCTTTGCAAAATGAGTGAGATACCTTGGAAGCAACCAATGAGGATTTTGGTTGGGCCTGAGCGTCTGTAGCGCTATTAGAAGCAAAATGTGTGACTACATCTCCCATCATGGCATTGGAGCCATGTGAATTAGTATGTATGGCGTCATGGCCATTGGGAGGAACAACCATGGCGTCATGCTCATGGTTGGTGCCATTTATGGCGTTATCACAAGGGATCTTGGGGCCTAAGACAGCTGCGGCGCCAGAGGCTGTGGTTGTTACGGTCTTGCTAAGTCCAAGAATCAGCTTTTGATTCATGCTTCGTTTCACTCGAGAGAAAAGATGTCCATGTGAAGTCTTTTGTAGACAGATCATCATATCATAACTAGGATGACCTATCCTGTCGTGACAAAACCAATATGTGTCTAAATCCAAGATATCTTCTCTCATAACTTTTATTGGATTAATAGCTCGAATAGTGACATAGAGTCCACTAGAGAGACACATAAACTTCTCTAAGATGCGCATTTGTTCGCAATTATTAGAGGTATTGCAAAGGAACTCATTTTCGTTCTCTACATGCGTTTTTGCATGGTATCTGTTGGCTATTCATAGGTGTGATTTTCCCTAGGAGCGTAGAGAGTGACAGTAATGGAGGTGACATTTGGCAAAGTGAACTTGAGTTATTCCATGTCCTTGAGTTAATACTGATGGCCCAGCCATCATAGTCACAATGTAATATGCTCAGAATCAAAATGGAGTCATGAAAAGAACTCGATATTTTATTCATAAGCTAACGGAGTTACATCATTGTCTCTTTGACCAAAGAAAATCTAATCCAATAAATTAGCAAATGCAAAACAATGGTAGTCATCTAACTCCTTTCGGTAATTCCAATGTAAATGTAACTAGGTGAGTAGAGAGATGTCGGTGGAGCAAAGCTCGCTTAAGTACCATTTATCTCAAAACCTACCTAGATATCACAGTTACTTTGGGTGAGCCTACTTTGAAGAAAGACTAAACCATAGGCATTTACTACAAAAATAATATGGCGATTGCCTATTACATCTCTTGGAAAAATAAAGACTTAAATAGAATTGACGATCTATTGATCCCAGCCAGATTTGTAGTCTTTAACCCTTCACTCTAGATCATCATCTTGATCTTCTTGTTCCACATTGTGAGCTTCTCTTTCTTTACAATATGCTTTGTAGGCGGTGATAATTTCTTCACGAGCTCTACAAATGTGTGCCCAATGACTGGATACTCCACATCGAGAACATACATCTTTGTGCTCAGACTCCATTGATTGAGGCTTTTTGAAAGCGTCATTAGGATGGCTCTTAGTATTAGTGGCGCCACCAATATGGCCAGAGGCGTTGCCTCTCTCTCTCTTTCCACGTTGACCTTTTCGGTTCCGCGTTTGCCTATTTTGGTGGTTACCTTCCTCATTAGAGCGATAATATAGACCAGAACGTCCAGGATTGTCCCTAAATTTAGGGTTTCGCTCTTGGCGCCCTCCCTTAGGGGCGCCACTATAATTGGACTCCGGAATATGCTTTGTTCCCACGGGTCTCGAATTATAGTTCTTCACAAGGATGTTGTCATGCTTTTCAGCGACATTCATAGCTCCAATAAGCTCATGAAACCTTGTGATCTGTCTTGCAGTAACATCGATTCGATAGTTCTTTGCAACCATCAAAGCAGAGACGGGGAAGATAGAGAGAGTCCGCTCAATCAACATCGCATCTGTGATATCTTTGCCACAGAATTCCATTAAGGATTTAATGCGAAGTGCTTCCGAGTTGTAGTCAATAACTGACTTGAATTCACAGAAGCGGAGGCTATGCCATCTCACTTCTAGTTCAGGAAGCAAGGAGTCACAGACGTTGCAAAATCTTTCTTCGAGTGAGACCCACATTCATACACTCATACTGGAGCAAATCATCCATATGACGAGTTATTAGGATGATGGCTTTCGCCTTATTTGCCTCTAAGGCTGCTTTATTTGCTTCCAAAGCCTGAGCTTGCTCAACAGTTAGCACGTCCTGGCTAGGCTCGAGAATCGTATCCAGGATTCCATCGGCTTGAGATGCCGGCGAACATCACGAACCCACTTGTGATATCCAGAGCCAGTTGTTCCCAATGGAGCGAATTCTAGTTTGTTCAGGTTACTCATCCTGAAAGAGAACAAGAAATTAGGGTTAGTTTCGGAGCCTAAAAGGCTACCATGAAAACAATAAGAATTCCTAAGTGTAGTTGCTTCCAAGAAATTAGGGATTTCTGAGTGTAGTCGCTTCTAAGAAAATCCGATTCTAAGAGTGGTTTTGGATTAGATCGAAACAATGATGTATGTGGTCGATCGTTTTTTTTTCTCAACAAACTCTAAGTTTGGAGGACTCTAAAAGCTCCAAGCTTGGAGTGAGCACGAACTCCCACAGTTCGGCTTTTGGTCTCTCCGATGAAAAGAAAGGGGGGTAGAAGAAGAGAGGTTGAAAGTCCCTGAGAAAAAGAAAAGAATTTGAAATTACGAAAGCAAAAGAAATTGAATAAAAGAAAATATCTTGAATGTGGGCTTCCTTTTTTTTTTTTCCTTTCCTTTTATTCTTTTTCTTCTCCGGCTGGGCTGCAGGCCCTCTTCTTCCTTTTTTTTTTCTTTGTTTTTTTCTTCTTTCTCCTTTGGGCTCGTCTCCTTCTTCTTTCCCTTTTTTTTTTTTCTTTTTCTTCTTTCTCCTTCTGCCGCACATGCCTCCTTTTTCTTCTTCTTTTCTTCTTTTGGGCCCCGTGCCCTTTTCTTCTTCTTCTTCTTCCTTATCTTTTTTTTTTTTTTTTTTATTCTTCTCAGTGGGCTTGCTGCCTGGACAGAAGGGATGCAGCTATATGGGGTTGCCGGCGGTTCAAGGATGAGCAGCGCTACTGAAGACCGGTCCGGCAACTTTACGGCCGGTTTTGGCCGGTATTTCTCCGGTTCCCGGATTCTGGAATTACGCTTCTAGTTATGACTAAAATTTAAGGTAGATGGAAGTATGGAAGTCTGCGAACCGGGCAAGATTTCTTTTTATCTTCTGAAGGCCGGTTCGGTGTTTTTTCGGCCTGTTCAGGTGACGCCGGCGACGGTTCTGGGATCTTGGGATTGAGAATTTAGGGTTTTGGCTATTTGTTTCAGGGTTAGGGCTTCGTGCTGATAACGTGTTTTAGAGAATCAGAAATTTAGAGAGAATTGCTGTGTATTCTCATTGATAATAGAGGCCTCTTTATATAGAGGATTATAATGCATAAAATCTGAACATACAAGGAAAGTAATTCTACATTGAATAGGATTCTAAATCCTTCTATAACTCTATTACCACTAGGTCAAATAACCTAGAGTTTGGGCCAGACACATAATCTGGATTTCCTTAAACAATACCATATTAATTCTACATCGAATATATATACATGTGGTGTGTGTGTGTGTGTGTATATAATTTTGGACGAATTAATACATATATATATATATATATATACAGATTCTATCCAGAGCGAGGTTAGGGTTTATGGTCACTTTTCGATCGCACATCCACATCTCGATCATTCAGTTTTTAGGTACTAATGTATAGATCATCTCTGTAAAATTTCAGCCAAATTGATGGTCGTTAAGGCATTGATGACTGCCTTAAATTAAGCTAGTACGGTTTAGGTTGGACATATTTAGTTCGTCCATTGGTTTAAGCGAGTTAGATACCTTCAAAATCGTCAATTTGGTTGAAATTTTGCAGAGATGATCTATACATTAGTACCTAAAAACTGAACGGTCGAGATGTGGATGTGCGACCGAAAGTGACCATAAACCCTAACCTCGCTCTAGATAGGATTTGTATATATATATTGGACGAATTATATATGTGTGTGTATATATATAATGAAAAAAAGGAAAAGAAAAAAAGGGTCAAAATAAATTTTTTTTTTTAGAAGAAAACCAAAATTGAGCCGTGATGTGTGTAGGTGACATGACATGACATCTAAGATCGAGACCACAAATTTTAGGCCTCATTGAGGCCACAAATCGTTTTCCCCCTTGAAATAAAACCAGATTTTGTCGCACACTGAATTATGGAATCTATGTCTTAGCAGAAAGAGATACAGTTCTTCCCGCCTTACAAGCTCAGGTCGATCCCTGATTGAAGCGGTTAACTCCTCATATTCCGAAGGAAGTCCTTTGAGTATACAAGAAACAACTTCATGATCCTCAACTGGAAACCCAGCTGCACGGAGGTCACGGACAATTTGCTCAGCTTCGTTGAGGTATGGCTCCATGTATGGGTCAAGTGATAGGCATGCCTTTTTCATAATCAGATTTTTGAGGCGATCCTTGAGCTGTTTCACGTGAGTTGTTGCCTTTTGAGCAAATAGGTCTTCAAAGATCAACCATAGAGCTCTTCCACTTTGGTATCCTACTGCGTACTGGAGTAGTAGGCCCTGAGATAAGCTTGCATTGATCAGGGCCAAGAGTGTCTGGTCCCTCTTAGCCCACTGGGTATAAGCAGGGTTTTTGACTTCTTTGTTTTCTTTGTTCTCTTTGCTGTCTTCACTGCTACTCAGAAACTGCGGTGGAGACATCTCTCTTCCTTCAGCGAGATCCGGTATATCATGAGACTTGAGAATTGGGATGATGAAGGATTTCCACAGCAAGTAATTGTTCCATGTCGTCAGTTGGACTGGCATGGAGATTGAAACATGTTGAGGAGGTCACGGCGATGATGACGACATTAGTTAATCGTTTAATAATTGTTTTGATACCTAGAAGAAAGAAAAAGAAGCGAGAGTTTTATTCAGAGAAAGCTCTCTAATTCTCGTATGATTTTGTTGGTACCCATCGTCCCATCGATCTTCTAGGTATTTATATAGAATTAGCAGTATCTAGTTGAAAATAGAACTCGCCAAGAATTAGAACTTATAATCCATATTGATCCCAGTTAAGAATAATTATGAAACCTAATCCAACTGGTACTAGAGATCGGTACCCCGTTGCGTACCGGAGTAGTAGGCCCTTGGATATGCTGCATCAACCCACACTAGGAATGTCTGATCCCTCCTAATCCAATCGGTATAGGCAGGGTTTTCGACTTTTTTTCTGTCTTCTGTACTACTCAGGAATTGTGGTGGACACTTCTCTCTTCCCTCAGCGAGATCTAGCATATTATGGGACCCCAGGATTGGGAGGAAGAAGGATTTCCACGGCAAATAATTGTCCTCGTCCTCGGCATGAGGGCAGAAACATGTTGAGGCGCAGCAATGGGAGGTTGAGGGGTTGATGATGATGTTTGGGAGGTTGATGGTGATGGTCGAGAGGTTGACGTTGATGAGTTGGTGATATGAGACGGTTGTCTCATCTCTAGGAATGACCGAGACTCCTCTTCAGCCATGCCGAAATACTTTTGGGCAAGGCCTTGTGCTGGATGTCGAAACTTATTCCAAGAAAAAGAAAAATCTCTAGATCTTTTTATGATTATTTCATTGCTCTCCACCTTAGAGGTAATTATGGAGAGGTAATACGAGCTAGAAAATAGAATCCATGTATAATTGGATAATTTATTCCAACTAGGAATGAGAGACATATTCAGGCTACTAAGCAATCACGCTGGCCTCCAGTTTGAATTCTCGTGTACTATTATTGCAATCACTCATCTGTATGGATACAATCGAGTCAATATCCTGAACCAAACGACCAGATATAATCTTCAATGTATCAATTAAGGTTTCAGTCAAATGGCATGAGATATGCTATAGAATCAATCAGGGGATCTATAACAGAGCGGCAGAAGGGTTCAGAACTTTAGTATATGATTCATATTTGTTGATCTATCTTCAGATAGTCCAAATGCTGTCTCACTCTCTTATCAAGTGACCTAGGCATGTGATGAGAAAGACATAAGCTGTAAGTACCCGTGGCAGCTAAGTTTTACTTCACCAGAAGAGTTCCATGCCATGTCTTTCTTGGCCAGCTTTCTTCCACATGGAAGTAGAGGGTAGTGTGCTTACTCCAGGGGTTGAGCTTTAGTGAAAACAAAAACCCCTCCGCCACCAACCGCACGCCCCAAAAGCATATTAGCATCCAAGTAAGAAAGGTAATAGAGTCCTTCTACGGATTGCCTACAGATTAAACCAAGTTTTATCATAACATGTATATCTAGGAAGCCTATTTGATATGATAAATATGGTACCAAAACTATGTACCTTCCTGTTCCTGGATCACTAACAGGAATTTGGGCTTTGAAAGTGCGGAGGAACTGTAAGATCTGCACACAAGCATTCATACCAATCCATTGTTAATTATCTTTATATACAATAGAGTAACACTAAAGTGAGAAGGTACTTTACCTGTAAACTCAAAAATGACCTCGGCAGTAATGCTGGAGCTATAAGAGCCTGCAGCTGTTCACCAATTTTTATATTTTGAACACTAATCTGCCAAACAAATATGCAGGCTTCAGATGAATATTAAAATGAATACGTCAAGAAATTTACCATGTAGTTATTGAACAACTGGTTTTCAAGTCCAATGATATAGCTAATATCGAAAATACATATAGTTGAGAAGACCATCATAAGCCCACCCCCACTCCGTGGCTCAACTGATAATGAGTAATTCCTTTCTAGGTCCAGTGATAATTATAGGCCTCTAACCAAAAAAATGCATATAAATGACAGCACGAAAGTAGATTTCTAATCAAGCCACTATCTTTTCTGGGCATGGGTTGTACTTGAGAATTAACAACATTAGTATAAACATTGTCAGTTGGATATGCTATAATTCCTTTAAGAGTGTTTCTTTGGCAGTGCAACCAATATAGAGGAACAATGGCAGCGCTCCTTCCATATGTTTTAAGAAATGAAGGAAAACTGACCTCTTCAAACTGAAGATAGATGTTACGCACGGAAACAACAGAAAACTTGGCAGAAACTAGCAGAGTAGCACCGTCTTCTTCCTGCAGGGTGCATAGACCCCATGATATCAACACACATTTACAGAAACTAAGAACTCAGATCTTCCATACGAGCAGTCTAATTTCAAAGCACATTGAAATCAAAGTCTGATCTTATCTTCAGCTTCTCTGGCTGATATTAGTACTAATGTTTTGAACCACATACAACTCAGACCCGATTTGCATTGACATCCTCATGTACAGCTATTACCTATAATAACATTAACTCAACCGATACAGTATACAAGCCAATCAGAATACATATGAAACTGAATAACAAAGAAACCACCTTACTTAATAAACTATATCACACCCACAAACATCAAAGAAGCAAAAAATTCTAACTCATTAACTTCAGAATCCAAGGAGCGTGTACTTTTGTTATTCTATATACCTTCAAGTGTAGCAGCAGAAAATTTACCTCTAACAACGGTGGAACACTCCATCTGACAACATTACGGATTATACCGCCATTGGATTGGTCTTTGCATTCAAATTTTTGAAATATCTGCCCCACCTATTTTGACATTCATGCAAAATTAGTGAATAGACTTGGAGGACAGCAAAAGTAATAAGTCACTATTAAGAGGGAAAATAAACATATGACAGAAAATCTAGAAGTTGACATTTTACCAGCAAATATGAAATCAGAGTTAAAACAGAAAAGATATTAAGTTTGTGAAAATGAACAAAATAGCAAGGCAGAGAGGTGAATTTAATCAACAAGCCCGTTAAAGCAGAAAAGGCTTAACATCAATTACCTTCATTGCGAACAGAGGAGGAATTCAGCAGGATGAAGTAGGTAATTGAAGCACCATGCCCAAGCAGGGAAAATAATAACAAGAGAGGTTCAGTGGTTTGAGCAGAAAAAATTAGCCTTTTTGTATTTCGGTAAGAAAGATGAGATGTGCTTTGCAGCTTACTGTGGAAGACAGTAATGATGTCCGAAATATGGCATTCATTGTTCATACCTGAAAGAAAGATACCCTTTCAGCTGCTTCCAGAAGAATGAGAACATCAGGAGCAGAAGTATATTGCAACCGCCATGTCCCATCCAGCTTCACCAAGTCTAAAGGTGCACCCTTGTTATATCCCTCCACAGTCACCTGCCAGTCTTTTACACAAGTTATTATAAAACAATCTCACTCCTATCAAACTAACACAGTCCTAATGTACGTTAAAGCAATTTCATGCACAAGGTTGTTCAACGGAAAAGAGATTATACCAGAGCCTCCTCTATAGAAGAGCGTTGATCGTCGGTTGTAACAAGGCCCCTTTGTGTGTCTTGGACAGCTCTCAACAGCTCATATTTCTTGCTCTCTACATCAAACTCCACTGTCTGGAACCCAAACACCACCATTTTATTGTAGAAAAGTCAAGACAAAACACATTGGCAAGAAAGAGGAGAATGATAACCTGGGGTGTTTGGGTAGCAACAGCTGCCAAACAAGGATACAATTTTCGACCAGGCACCTTTCGGGTGGCAAAAATTGAGCAAAAAGGCTTAATCTTATCGACGCCTCTTGTTACATTTGAAGGGAACAGCGGAGACGTCAAAGCCAGGTCCATAAGAGATGTGTACAAATTTAGATTATGACCTACAAGTACAGTCCATTGCATAGAGTGAAGAGAATAATGAGTTTCCATAAAAACCTCAATGGCAATTGCTTTGCTCAATAACAGTGTAAAGCTTATCGCAAAAGGGACTAAACTGTTATCCTCAAAAGGAAATCAGCAGTATTAATTGCCCATTTCTATACTGTAGTTCAATCAATCAGCAAACTTGCAGATAAATTTTCTTCAAGTTTGTTAGATTCAAACCCTTTGAGCACAACGCATTAATATTAAGCTCGCAAAGCGAAATAGATATCAATATCATCAAATGAATAATAATAGTTTAACAATCCAATATATAAATTACTCACTTTGCAGCAGAAATTAAGAACTTTACCCTATAACAGACATGAATTCAATATTGTAATAAACACTAATGATGAAATAAAAGAGCACAGAAAAATTACAGCAGCTGAAAATGAATGATTTGCAATAGGGGTAACTACCAGGATTTGAGACTGAATTGCACAATAGGAAAATCCATTGTACTTCAGTATACCCATTAGAATTCCTGCAAAGCTTTTGATTTCAAGTTATCATAGTAAGAAGCAGATTACCTGGTAAGAGTGCTTTGACCTTCTGCTTCACTTTCTTTGCCAAGACTGAAACTTTTTATGAACACTTGGAAGCGGTAGTTGCTCAGAACACCTTGTAGTGGTAGTTAGAGAACTGGGTTCCACATTTTTACTGTGACGAAAAAATATAAAAAATCCAAATAATATCTCAAAGACTTAGCTTTTGACTACAAGAGCATGGGCATGAAGGACCTGTGATGTTCAGCCCAACTACCAAAACAGCCTAATTATGGACCTGTGCTCATATCATATCATATCATACAGATATTCCATTTTTGGGCCTGAAAAACCAGTAAATACCTGTCAGTGTCAAATGGATCAGAACTTTTACTGGAAAAAATGCTCTTTGTAGTTAAAGACAAAGTTACTGAATTACATGCTTAGAGAAAAGACAAGTTTGGATTTACAGCTCTCTTTTTTACTGATGTGATAGTTACCCTTAGGTGTTCATCCAATCAGGTACAATTAAAAATACTATCCTCCTGGCTTTATTCTATTGAGTTTAGCTGTTTATGTGTGAAGAAAAATAAATGATGATAAAGACAATGAGGACAAAAAAGGAAACACCTAGCATGTGCCACCACCACACAACCTTTGCCTTCATCAGGACATATCTCTGTCCCACTATTAAGCACATTCATCATCAACGCTTATTTAAAATGATTAAGACATTGAAATATCTTTAAAGTGAAAATTTTCAATTGTATACGTAATTTATCGAATTCTGTTCAAATTTTTTAACGACCTTTGATCAGAAAAGAAACTTCATTCATAATGCGTTATCTTTCTCATTTTATATTTTTCAATGATTTTTTGATAGATGTACATATAGTTGCATGTGTGAATATTTGAGTGAACTCAAGTTACAAATGAATATTTTTACTTTAAAAATTCTTTTCACATGTGATATAAAAACTAGAAAAAATTGGGAGTTTAAATTGACCGATTAGTTTATTTCTTGTAAATACCTAACATGACATTACTATTCTAACAAATTTGAGGTGTGAATTGTTATAAGTAGAAAAAATTGGGGGTAAAACAGAAGAGTTAAAATTCATTTGTAATTTTTTTTTGCCAAGAAATTAAGGGTAAAAAAACAAAAGTAGATAACACTTCCAGGCGTTACTCAGGGCTGGTCAGCCAAACATGGAGAGTCCCAGTACACTACAGAAAAGACCTCCTTTCGCGGAAGCATCCCAGGTCGTTCACGTGGCAAAACGGCATTGGCCAGTGTACCAATCCCGATCTCACTACGTCACCATCAATAAAGACCTGGATTACGTGGCGCGTCCTGACTGAACTACAATCAATTACCAACAATACAGTCGCCCGCACCGGATCATTGTACTACTCCGATACCAATATGCCATCCCTTCCATGCTAATAATCATAACCAGTCCGTGTCCTCTCAGAGCTCTCTCTCGGTTTTGCTCTGTAAATTTGTCTCTCTGAATCTTCTTCTTCTTCTCTGTAATTCGGTAAGAACCCTAGGGTTTTGGCCGAGCTTCGAACCTCAGATCTCGAATCTTCGCTCCGATCCACGCCAAAAATGCCGGCGGTGTACGGTTCCCGATTGACCACATTCGAGGACTCCGAGAAGGAGAGCGAGTTTGGATACGTCCGCAAGGTACGTCATCAACTTCCTTACTCCAATTCTAATGGATCGGAATCGGTTTTGGTTTAATTTAGTGTTGTTTGAATTCGATTTTCATTTTGATCCGTGTTTATCTGCGTTGTTGATGGTAAATGTTGGAGTGATTGGATCAATGCTCTGTTTGTGGCAATTGCGATTTCGGTTGGATGAGAATCGATTCGAGTAGCGGCGATTTTTGTGTTCGTTGTGATCAGTGTGCTAATTGCTTTACAAATTGATGGAAATTGAGTGGTTTGAATAATTGGATTAGTAAATCTAATATCAAAAATACTTAACGTGATTCATTGAGTGGTCTTTGTTTGTTGAAGCAGCAAAAGTTGAGTGCTTGTTTTGATCCTTTCTGTTCAGTCACGTTTCACGTTGCTCTTCTATGATTCTCCTTTCTGGATTTGTTTATCTGATTTGGCGTAGATTTCTGGTGGTAAATGTGAAATGATCAGATAATGTTGTTAATGCGTGTATAATCTGGTAGATTGGTTTTGTTTGTTATGTTTGATATTATTCTGAGTGTTTTTTTTTTTTTTGGTGTTGTGTGAATTACTATTGACTAATTGGTAGTAAATATGTTGACAGGTCTCAGGACCAGTTGTCGTTGCAGATGGCATGGGTGGGGCAGCCATGTACGAGCTGGTTCGTGTTGGAAATGATAATCTGATTGGTGAAATTATTCGGTTAGAAGGAGATTCTGCCACAATCCAAGGTTAATTGCTTCTCCAGAACTTATGCTTCTAGTTTTATATATTTTTGTGTTTGCTCATCCCATTTCACTAAAAGAACTGAACCACTACTATGTGTCTTTGGTTTAATCATATTGTATTTTCTTTGCTTATTCCAGTTTATGAGGAGACAGCTGGGTTGATGGTGAATGATCCTGTTCTACGTACACGCAAGGTGTGTCTGCTATCCTGGTCGCTTATACTCTTAATTTACTGTTACTACCATCAGCTAATGCTTTTCCTCTTGATTTTTCAGCCTTTATCAGTGGAGCTGGGACCTGGAATTTTGGGAAATATTTTTGACGGAATCCAGGTTTGCTTTATCAGTACTTTGCAGCTACCTTTTCCATATTGTTTTTGTTTGAAAACGAAAACAATATATCCTTTTTGTGCTATTAATTATCTTTTAGTGAAAAGAAAACTTAACAACTTTGGAAAAACTTTATTCAGTGGAGAAATGTCTTATGCTTACCGCTGCTCTATTATTCTTTGTTTTTGATTGTGCCAGAGGCCTTTGAAAACTATTGCAAAAAGATCCGGTGATGTCTATATCCCACGTGGTGTGTCTGTCCCAGCTCTTGACAAGGATATACTTTGGGAGTTTCAACCTAAAAAAATAGGTAATTTAATGCAAATGTCTGTAGCTGCTTTGAGATGATTAATGAATTATTGTTTATATGGTTTATTTGTTTTTAAAATTTACTTTAAACTCTGGTGGCAGGTGAAGGTGATCATATAACTGGTGGAGACTTGTATGCCGTAAGTTTCGTAACATGAACTATTGTTTTATGAATTACTTTCTGTAGTGAATTGTACTAAAGTATATTTTTTTTTTCAAGTTGCATTAATGGGTTTTTCTTTCATTGCAGACTGTATTTGAAAATACTCTGATGCAGCACCATATGGCGCTTCCTCCTGATGCTATGGGAAAAGTTACATTTGTTGCACCAGCTGGTCAATATTCATTGAAGGTTTCACTATGACTTCTGTATTTCCTCTTTTGATTTCCCTTTCTAGGACCATTATCATCAACCTGTGATGCTATTTCTCGAGTACATTTGTACTTATGCATGTATGAGTATGTAAATTTCGTACAGGGTTTTATGTCTATGATGTCTTTTACTGGGTGCATTTTAAATTATGGTCCAACAGCTATATGACAATGAAACTCACTTTTGCATTAAAATTTTACGTAAAGAAAAGTTGATTTACAATTGTTTGCTTGTTGGACATATTTATATCCTTGATACATGCTCCTCTGGGGCATAACAGAATCATCCTCATTCAATCCCTCAAGCCTGTACACAATTTTATCAGTCATATAACGGCATATTATCTTTGGCTTCCTTCACTTTTGTTTCTGTTTCTTCTTCATATTTCTGCAATAGCTAAGGTTTATATTATAAGAGTTTGAACAATATTATCTTTATTGATAATTTTAATAATGTATGTTGACTATTCTTATATGCATTTGCAGGATACTGTATTGGAGCTTGAGTTTCAAGGTGTCAAAAAGCAATTTACTATGCTTCAGGTTCTAAACCCTTTTTTGCCTTTTGGCTTGTGCTTTCATAGTCTTCTTCCTTGCTACATTTGTTCGTTATTGCAAACCTACATTATTTTGGTGCATGTTTGCAGAGTTGGCCTGTACGTACACCAAGGCCTGTCGCATCAAAGCTTGCTGCCGATACCCCTTTGCTTACTGGGCAGGTAGATTTGAATTTTTATTCTATTTAATATCATATCTTTTGGATAAGTTGTTTCTGACAACCTTATCTTGTGTCAGCGTGTTCTTGATGCCCTTTTCCCCTCTGTTCTTGGTGGAACTTGTGCCATTCCTGGAGCATTTGGTTGTGGAAAAACAGTCATTAGTCAAGCTCTTTCCAAGGTACACATATTGTAACTTATTATGGACTTACTGTAGTCATTTTTTTTTTTGGCAAAGTGACTTACTGTAGTCATTTATATGCTGGAAGTTGTTTCCATATCTGGTTAATGGATGATGTTTTGCCTGTGCAGTATTCTAACTCAGACACTGTGGTTTATGTTGGTTGTGGAGAACGAGGAAATGAAATGGCTGAGGTATGCTTTCATTATTAGATGCCTATTTTGATTATGTTGGTTTTGATTGTCCTTGGTTTAATCAAGTCAAATAATCTATGATTCAGGTTCTTATGGATTTTCCTCAACTGACAATGACTTTACCTGATGGTCGTGAAGAATCTGTCATGAAGCGAACAACACTGGTCGCCAACACTTCTAACATGCCTGTGGCTGCTCGTGAAGCTTCAATCTATACTGGTAAATCTTTAAGCTGTCTTTACTAAAGTTTCAGTACTTTATGTTAGATGATGGTGTCCTATTTGGATGGAAATGCTTTATGTTAGAAGAGTTGAGCTCTTCTCTAGAAATGTGCTTGTTTTATACTTTGCATTTGATTGAATCCTGTTAAAGATTAATTTCCTCTTTTTAATGTTACTGGTCTTCTGCAATGATTTTGAGCCAATTTATTATTATGGGCATTATTTTCAATATGCATCTGAAATTTGCAGGAATCACTATTGCTGAATACTTCAGAGATATGGGATACAATGTTAGTATGATGGCAGATTCAACATCTCGATGGGCAGAAGCATTGCGTGAAATTTCTGGGCGGCTGGTAATTCTCTCTCCTATTTTTAGGCAGTTTATCTTTCCTTGATGTGCTTTAGCATTAGTCCTTTCCAGCTCTCTTTAGTGATATCTGTCTTGCTATTTTATACAGGCAGAAATGCCTGCAGATAGTGGATATCCTGCTTATTTGGCGGCACGTTTAGCATCGTTTTATGAACGTGCCGGTAAAGTAAAATGTCTTGGTGGACCAGAGCGTACTGGTAGTGTGACTATTGTTGGTGCTGTTTCACCCCCTGGAGGAGATTTCTCAGATCCTGTGACATCTGCAACCCTCAGTATTGTCCAGGTATATTTTGCATTGTTATGTTCATCATGAAATGTATAGCTAATATGCCCGGCAAGTGTCTGCCAGCTCATTGATGACTTGAGATGAACAACAATAAACTTTTGATTTGGTCAACCTGCAGGGTCATATCTCAGCTGAAACTTCAGTTTCCTTAATTTATTTATTTTTTTGTCAACCTAATGTTGTCCTTATTAATGACTTTTTATCCATCAATGCAGGTTTTCTGGGGTCTGGACAAGAAACTTGCTCAGAGGAAGCACTTCCCTTCTGTGAACTGGCTTATTTCGTACTCCAAGTATTCAACGGTGTGTTTGTATATTGCTGTTTATCAAGCACTCTTTTTGGCCTCACTGATAGTCATATGTGTTTGTTTGGTCGACTGTTTGACTTGTTTCTATGTGCTCTTTGTAGGCATTAGAGTCTTTCTATGATAAATTTGATTCCGACTTTATCAACATCAGGACAAAGGCACGTGAGGTGTTGCAAAGAGAAGATGATCTGAATGAAATTGTCCAAGTATGTTTTTCTTTTACCGTAGGATAAATTTCCAGTTTTAGCCATTAAATTTTTCAGTTTGCTCCTCTTAACTGCACAACAACATACTTTGTGTCTTTGGTGATAAGTGAGTTTTGGGCTTCTTCCTATCAGACTGATATTTAGCCTGAAGGATGCCCACAGTTCTTCTCTTTGTGTGATTTATAAAGGGGGAGAAGTTAAAAGTTAAATATGGTTTTGTTTATCTGCCCATGACTAAAAGCTTGTGCATATTTGTAATCTTGCAGCTTGTAGGAAAGGATGCTTTGGCTGAAGGAGACAAGATCACCTTAGAAACTGCAAAGCTGTTGAGGGAGGATTATCTCGCACAGAATGCATTTACTCCGTAAGTTTTTAATCTAATATTTTCTTTGATCCATGTATACTTTTCATTTTGGTTGGGACTGGTAGTCATTAATAATCATTTTCCTGTTGCATGGGTTGACAGATATGATAAATTCTGCCCCTTCTACAAGTCTGTTTGGATGATGCGGAATATCATCCATTTCTTTAATTTGGCAAATCAGGTGAACTATTCTGTTCAAATAATTTCTTATATGACCTACCATTATGTTTGAAGAATTTGTGTCTATGTAGATTGAGACATTTTAATGCAAGGAAAACAGTTATTATTGTTTTTCCCTGTCTTAATCCCAGAAGGTGCAACTTTATTAGATGTTTAATTAGATAAGTGAAGCTTATTGGTAATGATCTGGTGTGGCTCAATGTCTACAGGCAGTAGAGAAAGCAGCTGGTATGGATGGTCAAAAGATCAATTACAGTCTAATCAAGCATCGTATGGGAGATCTCTTTTACCGCCTAGTGTAAGTGGCATCATAATGCATAATATTTTAATATTTTATGGTAAGCATGTCTTTAATCCCTGGTGATATGCAGGTCTCAAAAATTTGAGGATCCTGCAGAAGGCGAACAAGCTCTTGTGGCAAAATTTAAGAAGCTTCATGAAGATCTAACAAACGGTTTCCGTGCTCTTGAGGATGAAACTCGATGATTGGACATCTCAGACTTTTTATTAGATGGTTCAAGTTGCTGTTATAAATTGCTTGGTGATGACAATTGGACTGGTTTTTGTTGTGCATGAAGAAAAGCAGTGTTAGGTTTTGTGACGCCATTTTTGCTTTGCTTATGTGGCGGTTGCTCTAGTTTGGATGTGTAGTTATAATCTTCATTATTGTATTCCTGTCATTCCCTTCCAGCTTTTTACCCAGAATAAGAGACTAGATTCCATTTCTGATGTATTTAAGCAATAAAGCATTCGAGATTTTTCGTTTTTGATGATACCCGTTTGCCTCTATATCTTCATTTTTGATAGAAAAATTATTCTACAAAGGAAAAAACCAAAAAATAAGGAATCTCACAGAACTTGACCTGCATTTCCAACAAATGTGGCTTATTTTCAAAACAACATTACCGTAGGTACCAAAGGGATGTTTTGGAAATCAGTTAATTTTTGGGTATCAGTTTGTCGGATGAGCCATTTGTGAAATTAGACTAGGTTATTAAGGACATGCTCAAGTTGTAAAGTTGCTTTGCAGTTGCGCGAGATGAAGCAATTGTTTTGGTTCGAATATGTACGCTGCCATCGAGCAGTCTTAGATTTGATGTGCAGAGTTTAGAAGTTAAAACCCAAAAGAGAATCCACCACGCTTCTTTGTTGTCCATGGTAATTAGTGTGTGCCAAATGTATCCACCACACATGAAGGGACAACCAGGAAACTGGTCCTACTTCATCTACATCAAGATGGCAATATGAAAGAGGCATCAAAACTTCAGAAGTGCTCTAAATTGATATAAACAAGTACTACAACACGGTTGCAAATACATGTCATTAGCAATCTTACATATAGTCAAGCAAAAACTACAAAATACAAAATAAAACATAAATTGATGTCCACATGAACTAACTTTCAAACTGACAAATGTGACAGGTGATCCTTTGGTGTTCATATTCAAGGATTCTGTCAAATTAGCCTGGCCCAACTTTAGGAATATCATAATGCTCACTCATGTTGGCCAGATACTGGTTGAAGTCTTGAATTCTGTCACGGTGTGATTTATTTGCAGTCTTGGCCAACCTGTGATTATCAATTTGCTCTCTCTGTTCTATATATCGTCTCTCTGCAGGCGTCAGATACTCGTCATAACTAGCAGCCTTCCCATCCTCTCTTGATTTGTTGTCATCATTCATATCTTCCTCATCAGGATTGGTCAACTCTTCTGTACTTCCACCTACACCAAACACCATATCAAATGAAAAAAGCTCGAGACAAAAGGAATGCTATTTGAAATGAAAACGGGAAGAAGAAGAAAAAAAAAACAAAAATAGCAATGAATTTTGTAACTTGATTAGCTCTTGCATGATGCAAGACACTGCTTGCACATAACTATGACCAAATTAAAGGAATCGTAGTTCTAAGTATTACAGAAGTAATGGAGGCTACTGGAGATTGCAGCAGGTATATAAAACTTGCAACCTCCAAGTGAAACAAAACAGAGGAACAAAAATCTAAGACAAAATACAGAAGAATGTGAGACACTCATAGAGTTGATGAAATATGTAGTAAATTACAATATAAGATTACAAAACTGTTCTCTTCTTTCCAAGTAGTACCATATGAGAAATAATTTGAATACGTGCCCACTTGCATGCAGTTAGTTTCCTTTCAGTGGTGATGGAGTATAATTTGTCAAATATAACCATGTGGCACGACGAAAAGGAACCAAAAGTAAATTACAACATTGTTTTTCCTAAAACACATCAACTTTTGTTACTGGATTAACTCTTTCATAATGAGAAACACTGCCTCGCTTTTAATTAATGACCAAACTAAAGAACTCACTATTGATGGTTGTGGTATTTACTATTTCTGTAGCAATGGAGGGTACTGATGATCGTAGAAGCTACACTCGCAACCAGTAAATTTTAACAAAATTGAGAAGAAAAGGCAGCTTGGCAATTCTTAAGTATCACTATACTAAAAAATATCTCTCAAACACATTAAATGTGGAAGATAGTAAACTAGAAAATCTCTCTCTTGTTCTCAAATTGCATGACGATAGATAGAGGAAAGAAGACAGAGTTAAGCTGAATAAACTGCTATCAAACTGAATCAACAGGATAACCTACCAGCTGTGAGCTCCTTTTCTGTGACGAGAGAAATTTGATCTTGATGTTTCTTATGTTTCTTTTTCTTCTTAATCCCAGCAGCCTTCACATCCAGAGCCTTCCCCTTAAGCTTGAGCTTCCCACCAATGACATTCTCATATGACGACATTTTCCCTGTCAATAAGAGTCACTGCAATAATCACATACTCGAAATCATCAACGGATAATAGAAAGGATGACCTTTCAAAAAAATGCAGGTAAGTCACAGCGCAACTATGCCCCGGCCGAAAAACCGAAATCTATCTATGACAAAAAGAGGGTAAATTGATAATGATTTTGCAGGTAGCTAGCAATCCCATGTCAAACAGTTCGTTGATGAACCCTAATTAACCAACATTGAACTCAAAAACCCTATTCCCAGGTCATTGGGTTTGCAGCAAGATTTCAACTTTACAATTTATCTGAGGCCAATTGAATAAAAAGCTTAAGCAATCATAAACCAATCTTCGAATTGATGCCAAATTTCATAGGAAATCATTCAAATCCTAGATATACGCAACAAGAACCCAAAAGAAATCACCATCCTCAGCTAGCAAAGCAGGAAGATTACCAGAAATTCTCAGGGCAAGAACCCTAGAAACGTACCTCAAAGCGAAACAGAGATTCGTCCTTCAAGTTTTAACATTCCATGATCGAGATGACTCGGATCCAATTTGGGTTTAGTTCGACCCGGAAGACTGCCTTATATATAAGCCGGGATTCCTGGTCCACCCAATTTAAAGTTACAATTCTAGCCCCCTAAATATACGATGTAAAGCAGTAAAATAAACTAGCATTCTCCGTACATGCATTGTAATAATATATTTTTTTAAAATAAAAAAATAAATGAATAGTTGTTTTTGTTTTTGTTGTTTTTTTTTTTAGAAAGATAAAAAAATTCATTCAATCAAACTGTAGGTATACAACTAAAACCACATGAAAACGTAGTATCTAACCACAATACGTCATTACCTCGTGTCTTCTTTGATGTATCACCTGTCCCTAAATTGTCTGTCCCAATTCTGTCCCACGAATAAAAATTTGACACCTAATCACTAATGTATCAGCCCACTAACTCTGTTAACTTTCATTTATTTAAAAATTAAAAAACACACACACATAATAAACTTTTTCTCTTCCTTCATTCAGATCGATAGAGCCCAGAAGAAAAAGCTTCAAATCTAAATCATCTGATTCAATGCCATTCCCACTTTATAATGATATGCGAGATCAAGTCAGAGATGAAATGGGCTTATCTCCCTTCCAATTTCCTCTTCTACTGCTTTTGTATCCTTATGTCCTGATTTGGGTTCAATTGAGCTAAGGAGTTTATACATCTCCATTGCCAGGTTTGGAGATCTATCGATCCCCCATCCAAATGGGACGTTTCCCGAATTTTTCAATCTTCTACAATGATTAAAGCCTCAATACGGGTTGGGCAGGTCTTCGACCGAGTAAACGGGCATGATGACGAGTTTAGGTTATGGAATTAGGACTTTGGTACTTCTTTTGGAACCAAAGGAGTTGAATACTCATGTCTCTGATAATCTGGGCCATTGTGAGAAAGAAAAAGGAAGAGACTTGGGTCAGTGGAGAGCTTTTTGGTTTTGGAACATTTTTTCTTGATTGAAGGAACCCATGATTATCATGAGGAAGTTTTGGAGAGTAAAAGACACTGAATTTCAAAGAAAGGATAGGGAGTCCTGCACAAAGATTATAGATAGAAAGAAATCGAGCCAGTTCTGATGGGATTGGAATCTGAAATATGGGTTTTTGGAGGAGAGAATATGATCAGAAGGTGAGGACGAAGAATATTAACCAGGACTAAGTTTAATTATTTGTTATTTTAAATTAAAATATTACAAGTTAACGGTGTTAAGTTTTTGTTAGTAAAGTGATTAGGTGTCAAATTTTTATTTGGGGACATAACCAGGAACCACGCTCTCGCGCTGGACTGGTGGTTGTGATCAGTTAGAGCTCTAGTCTGTCTGTCAAATGTGAGTGGTCTTATGAGGGTAACGTTGAGGTTACTTGTGACTCATATGTACGAGTTTTAGAAGAGAGTATTGAGAGTATTTATTCCTTTTTATTTTTGGATATTTTGGAGTTACCTTATGAGTTTATCTTTATTAATATAAATCGTGCAATCCTTAAATTTTCTCATACGGGCTTTCAAAAGCTTACCGGGTTTTGTGTTGTTGCAATCCCGATACACTATTCAAACGGTGTAGCGGATAATCCTGCAGGTCAGGAGAACCAGGGTGGTGATCGAGCTGCTTAGTGTAGTAGTATTTGATTTATCGCATTTTGCTTTTGTGAGATTTGTTATGGTCATTGAGCTTTACAATTTAAGTTGTGAGAGTGTGATGTAATAAGAAATTTGAAGATTCGGCTTTCGTATTATTGAGTGAGTGAGGTGTGGTTGTTTATGAAAAAAAATTCAAGACGTTTATTTGTTTAAGTTGTTTAATTCACGTTTCAGATTTGAATTTATTTATTCAAAATTCGGAGCGTGACATTTGCTTGCCGGAATTCTTATATAAGTTTTGTAAGCTATGACCATTTGGCTGTTGATTATTGAATAACAATCAATTTCTATTTCAAAAAAAAAAAAATGCACTAAGATAAACTCTTAAGCCGCCGTTACACGCGGTATAACATACACCAAAAGAAACTTAGTAGAGATGGATTTACATGCGTATTACAAGATTTGTTGTGCTTGCAAAACGATGAACATAATCAATAACAAATAATTATCTCTTTAGAGCGACCACCATGCCATGTGATATGGTACGACAACCAATCACACTTCTTCATTTAAACTTGTATACTCATACTATAATATTGTAGTTTTCAACGAAATCTTGAAATTATCCTTCACTTACTCTCCTATTGGCTTGCCGTAACCACATACATGACACGACTGCCATACTGAAGAAGTGGATGTAATCTTTCGGTAATTTAAACAATAAATGACTTGTGCAAGAATTAAATACCTTGTCATGATTCATGAATAACATAATCATATGAACTAATTTAATCAAAGAGGAGTAACTAAGGGCAGCTCCAATAGTGTTAGCTCTTTACATAGCTAAGAATAGGTAAAAGTGATATATAGCTATCCAATTTGAAAGTTGTTCTCGAGCAAGGATAGTTATTTTTGAGTTAATTTAATTTTTTTTTTTAAAAAGATAACTATAACAATAGCTATCTACAACGTCAGTTCTATATATAAAAAATAAATAAAAATAAAAGACATATATTCATGTTCAACCATCTCCACTTTTGATACTGACAATTATTTCTTTAGGTATGATTCGTTTTTTACGTGATATGATGATGGCCGACTAATCCTATGGAGGATGAAACAATGCTGCACACTTTTGTTGAACAATCAATGAAGAAAGACAAACCTTGCCGCCAAATCATCATCATCATCATCATCATCATTATTTGCAACCTAGATTTGGGAACAACTATTTTGGGATAATCTTGGATATTGTTTTTTACGTTTTCATCTCAAAATTGAATGCTAATGTATCAACATGATTATACTTTTTCATCTGCTATTTGAATGCCTCTCGTCTGGTATATGTATCATAATTGATTATATTGTATCAATTGAATGCATCCCATCTGAAGGCTTGCACAAAACTCTCTAAATATGTATCTCAAGACGCACCCCCAAAATGAGTTGGAATTCGGATGGATCATAGTTGGTTAGCTACCAAGTAAGGAGTATCAACCCTATGTGGTTCTTTTGTCCCAGACAACGCTATGCCCTCTTCAAAGTCTTAACACCGTGGTCTCGTGTTTGTTGCTTGGCTCAGGCGCAGATCATGCAGATGCCATGCTAAAACAGTTGGGTGCTAATCCTGAAATGCTTGAAAAGATGGCTAAGGCAATTGTTGCAATCTCAATGCTTTATGCATCATTTAGGAAATCTTGCACATGTGGCTCTACACATGTAATTGTCTTTTACAATGGAGGGAATATAAATATCGATGCATCACATGATTCATTGGAGACATGTGCAGTTCGTTTGGAGAACTATGGATTTTACTCTGAGAACATACTCCTGATGCTTATTGAGAAACTGGTAGCAGTACCATATACTGACTTTGAGCAGCACCTATCTTCTTGCCCAGAGGTATCATGTGCTTCTCATGTGGCTAAGAAGAAAAAGTATTTTACTACCGGGTGTTTGATAGCACTAGTCAATTGACATCCTCTGCTTTCGACACGATGGTAAAGCGGCATACCCCTCCATGGGATATGGATATCTATCCAAGATTTGAGAGAGTTACTTTTAATATGGGCAGAAGGAATATTTTTGTGCTTGTGGGAAAATGCAGCCAAGAGCTGTTGAAATTCATGACAACATATGATGAATAAGAGGCAGAGAAAATAATTATTTTTGTGCTTGTGGAAAAATGTGCAAATAGTTATTGGAAGTCTAACTTATAATAATACTTTTTATATTATTTGATAATAAAAAAAATGCATCCCATCTAGTATTTGATTAATTCCCTTAATTGGTTCCCAATGTTCCACAAGATAAATTGTTGTATACTACAATGCCAAAACTTAAATAGAGGAAAAGATAACTCAAAAACCTAGACATTAGAACGTTGGAACTGAAGAATTGGAACTTGAGGATTTTACATGAAGTTAAATTCCCTCTCCTCTCTAGGCCTAAATATAGCTAGAGTTTTTAGCTAAAGCTAAATTTAACTTCTAAATAGGTATTCTGTTGGAGATAAAACTTATCCTATAATTTGTTAAATTTTATTTATTTTTAAATAGATATTCTGCTGGAGATGTCCTTCCATCAAGTCGTTTATTTTGTTAATCTGACACATGGCTCCATAATGAACTCATTTTCACATTCCCACCCACAAGCCAAAATTGATATCCATACATACATTCAAATTTCAAACCCGCCTTTAGTTTTAATGGAATCGTGTCAAAAGTAACGACACTTCAGAGTATAAAAAGGGGCTCAGTTCATTTGAGTCCAACTTTCTCCGAGCTTCAGCTTTCTTGTAGATCTGATACCATGGAAGCTCTCCAACTGAGGCAGCTGAAATTTCTCAATGCCCAAATTTCTCTGGCTCACTTTCCTGTCATTTCACATAATCATCTAATGTAAATTCAACAAAAGATTCAACATTAGCAATTAGGTCAGTTTTTTCAGTGAAAATTATGAATCCAATTAATTTTTTATCTTTTGTGTGAGCACCACTATTTGAACCGTATTAGTCTAAAAACGAAAACTGAGCATGACAAATTTTACAACTCAGATAAGTTACAAAATCACAGGAATTTTTTTTTTTTAAACAGAAAGAGATATTGATTTCAAGATTGAAACTAGAATAGTACCAGATTTCCAAATACTACTGACAAAATATATAAAGCAAAATCATCCAAAAGAAACTCAAACTGCCGTCTTAGGCCTCGGTGGTGTCTCCGCCGCCTTGGGGCTTAGTGCCTTTATTTTTTTGCGTAAGGCGTAAGCCTTAAACACATACGAATGATTTCAATAAAAAATCATTACCCTCCATTTCATCATCAACAAATTGTTCATCCCATTTTATGAACAACTCCTTTTTCTTAACACTACCAAACCAAAAAACCGTGTCCACAAAATTGAAAGCTATGAACTTCAATATAATATATTAGAATTGAACCTATATGGTTGGACAAAATGAGCTGCTTACTCGGAAATATAAAAAAGTATCGAGTTCCAAAGATTTCTCTAACATAAAATATATAGAAAAACAATTATATTTTAGTATCCTCAAAACGGAAAGCTATGAACTGCAACTATAGTCAAGCTCTAGCGTAGTTAGCTCGAGAAAGAAGAACACATTTGAGTTGAAATTTGAACCACACTGAGAAGTAAAACTAGTTAACAACATTCCAGACTCAATTATCAAATTTTATGAATCCACTTGAAAATCCTTGTTCCTTCAAATCCCAATTCTAGGGGAATTAAGATTCATAAGCTAAACTGCTAAAGATCATCAACCCATACAAATGTACTATGAAACCCTTGATTACATGAGGCAGAATCAAGTGTCCTCAACAATATCATACTAAGTAAAACATCTTCTACGAACCAGGGACATTTCTGCGATGCTGTCCTCCTCTACTTGTTCTAGAAACAACTTTGTCGGCTCACCTATGTAAATTTTTTTCTTCCTATGCTCATACTGCCTGAAATGATTATCTTCCAGAGACTTCTTCAGCCTAGCTGATCCTTTCACTTCCTTGCCCTCCGTAAGGAAGAGTAGTTCGGACACGTTTGTTTACTTGAATGCTGCACAAAAAGAGCTCCGAACCCTTAATCTTAAAGAGTGGTGATAGCAATGTGAAAGATGGCCTTTCACGATAAGGAACCGATCTGTCCAAGATAAAGAAATATTAGGCAACCTCACAATTATTGTGTATCTAAGACCTCAGCTCCCTTGTAGTCAATTACTACCGATGATGTATGTGGGTTACTGTATCAACGTTATTGTGATCTGTGTGATATGGAGACAGTATTAGGATGTGTAGAACAGAATGCATCTGATGTTATATATACTTTACAGATTTACAATATTATCGACACAGGAGCGGTTCAAGCTTCATCAATGCATCCATTGAAAACTCCTTTACCTCCCAATTGATGCTATGTCGATCTGGCTCAGTTCATTGCTGCCTCTGAAAAAATAGATGATTCCTCAAAGCATTGCTGATCCTTATGTCACTGTACCCATTCAAAGTTACATATCCACAGCATCTTTCCTTCTATAGAAGTGGCAGGTTGTGATCTTTTACTTGGAACAGAATGGTAAGAAACACTTGGCCTCATTGCTTGGCAGTTACAGACAAGACCAGGGCACAAAAATGGCCATGGCTTTATTCTGAAAGGCCTTTACTCCTCTCAGCCAAATTTCACAAACAACAAGGTACAGGAGTGCCTTCTTCATTCCAGATGTCTGAATCTTTTAACCCAGACTTATCTTTGCCTTTCAATCCTGTTACATATTTTGTTCGAATGTGTTAAACCACCTTAATTCACCATGGTCAACTATAGCTGTCTATATTCTTTAACAAAATGGATTCAATAATGTAAAACAAGATCCAAATTCCAAACTACAATTCTATGGTGAAAAGAAAATCCGATCAAATTAAACCAAGATGAAAAGTTTGAATAAGAAAGTCCCTAACGAAAATGCTCCCTAGCTAAAGTTCATACCAATGACCACAAGCTTAGATAGGGCAACTTACAGCATAAATTTTAAAAATTTTACAACGGCCCTTACATAGAATATACAATTCCACATTACCGACAAAAGCAAAGATAAAATGACTATAATCTATTTGGAACTCTTTGAGACGAATCAATGAAAATAAGTACATATGCCAGTAACAGGTTTCTGTGTCTCAGTGCACAAAATTTAAAGGAAAAGAAAGAAGGAGAAGAAGAAGAAGAATAAGTAGATGGAGAACTAAACAACCCAAAGTTTTTGATAAAACACAATACAATATATACACCTAGCTACAGTGGCCAACCCAACACAAATGCTCAAGCTAATAATTGCCCAAATTTCTCTAGCTCACTTTCATGTCATTTCACAGAATCATCTAATGTAAATTCAACAAAAAATTCAAAATTAGCAATTAGCTCAGTTTTTCAGTGAAAATTGTGAATCCAATGCATTCTTTTATTTTTTGCATGAGCACCACAATACGAACTGTATTAGTCTAAAAACAAAAATAAAGCATGAGAAACATTACAGCTGAGATGAGTAATAAAATTACAGGAAATAAAAACGACTACATACAAGAGTGATTTCAATAAAAAAGAAAAGAAAAAAAGAGTACGTACCCTCCATTTCATCATCACCAAATTGTTCATCCCCATATTATGAACAACTCCTTCTTCTTAACACTACCAAACCAAAAAACCGTATCCACAAAATTGAAAGCTATGAACTTCAATAGAATATATTAGAAATTGAAACTATAGAGTTGGACAAAATGAGCTGCTTATTCAGAAATATAAAAAGTTATAGATTTCCCAAGATTTCACTAAAATAAAATATAGGAAGAAAAACAAAAACCTATATTTTAGTATCCTCAAAATTGAAAGCTATGAACTTGAGTGACATAATTTAGAATTGAACATATAGAGAGTCGAGTGAGATAGATAATTAACGGCTTCCCAGATTTCACCAAGAGATAAAAAAATTTCCTCCATCACTGACAAACCCTAATCTGGCTCAAAACCTAGTCTTTCACGGAATAATGAACAAAAATATATCTTAAGGCCAATTACATATAAGGCCGTTTATGAATGTTCTTTTAGCTGGCTTTAAATCTTCTGTCCCCAATCATCTGTCTCCTCCCCTGTATCCTAATTAATCTTTGACACGTGGCCTGCCACCTAAGGCATCTAACAGCAACCTAACTTCGTTTAAGTTTTTTTTTTTTTTTTTCTGATCTTGCAATAAAAATTAATGTTTAAAAAAAAACAATTATGAAAAACAGACTGCGTTTCTCATCTTCTCCCTCCTCCCCATCTCATCTCTTTATGACTATCCCTCTCTGATCCATATGGAATCTCCTCTTCCCATCCCATCACTTTATGACTCTATCCCTCTCAGATTCATATGGAATCTCTACCTGCACACAGCACCAACAACTTGAAGAACACACCATTTCTAACCTTTAAAGCAATTATGCACAAGCAGCATAACATCTGCTCTGGGATGAAAGTCATGGCAGATCTGTTGAAGCTGATCTTTCAATTTCTAGATTTCTTTGCCTCTCATACTCATGTTAATCATAGCTGGGTTCTCTGAACATTGCTACTAAGACTACATAATTTTCTTTCGACTTCGTCAACATGAATCCAGATTCCAACAAGAACCCAGATTTATACTACTCCATTACCAAGATCAAATCAAAGCGACCAAACGTTATAAAAGTAGATCGACCCACTTCTAGGTCAATCGCAAGAAAGAGAACCCGGATGAAAGATTCGATCCCGTTCGATACCAAAATTGAATTTGAACCATAATCAAAATCTCCAACATAGGAAGCAAAACCAGATTACCCATTCAAAAAGAGATCAGAAATGTGACGCTAACCGAATTAAATTGAACGCAAATCAAAAATCTGCCTGAGTTTTTTTTTGTAGTGAGCATTGCTGTGTGAATTCAACTTGGAGGGAGACGTCTTTGCATTGCGTTTTTTCCATTCCTGTGTAATTAGAATTTTATTTTGAATTTTTATTTTTGTTCTGAGTTAACAGAGTTAGATGACGGTTAGGTGAGTTAGTATGAAATGACACGTGTCAATGGGTTGATGGAGGCACAGGAAAGGAGACAGTAATTTGGAGACAGAGGATACGAAGCCCTTTTAGCCATAGGGCCACCAACAATTTTTTCTTCTTCATAAGGCTACTACATTAAAAGATATGTTATATTTTAGATGTAAAAACGAACATATTTACATAAATACCACAAGAATAAAAGTAAACAATTATTACCTCTTTCCTCTCCGACCGACCCTGGTTGTGTGTAATTTTCTATTGTATCTACCCATATTGAAAGCTAAGAACTTTAATTTAAAGAGAAGTTGGAAATACCAAACCTAGCTATATGAAAAACTATAGAAGCCAGCTATGGGAGAGAGAGAGAGAGGTACTCGTAAATGCAGTCTGATCAAGCAGATTTTCTAAAGACCATTTAGGAAACCTAGTTTTCCCCAATTTGTTTCCTCCCTTATTATTGTTGTTGTTGTCATTATTCTTTTAAAGCTTTCCATATTTCCATTTTCAACCGCCCAAATAAGTAATTTGCCCAGTTGTAACCAGTTGAAGGGTATTTGAGTAACTGACACACAAGACTTAGGGGTAAAGAAAAGTATTAGACTCCGAAGTCTTCAAGGAAAAGGAATTGGAATATTTCCATACTAGCCTTCCTGCACGCGCGATGCGAGTGCGGAAGGGCCGCGCTCGCGCGTGCGTATTATGCATATTATTCTTCCTCCGTTGCTATGGATTTTGAAATGTCGATCACTAATATAATTTCCAAGTTGCATATTACAACATACGAATATTATAAAATATTTTATATACCTTTAGCAATCCTGTAAACCCACTCAATTTCAATATGCCGACCAAGTTAAACCCATTGTTATGTTTGGTGGAAAAACTCTCTTGGAAGAGTAACATTTAAACGCTCCACATTTTTGAAAGCTCCATATTGTTGCCACTGCATATAGTGTGCGATCATGGATTGCAATCCAAGTACATTTTTCAAATTCATGCTTTCCTGCAATGAATGAAACATAAGTCATTCTGAACAACATGACAATATCCTTATCTGTCATTCAATCTAGTAGGTTCCTCTAAACTTTCATTAAACATAACATCACATCTTCTTGATAATGCGAACCCAAATAATGTGATTGTTTTCCTTGACCACTGAGATTATTTTTCTTCACCTGTATAGGAAACAAAATTAATGAAAACAAATTAAGGAATCAGACATATAAAAAAGAAACAAAACCGAAGACAAAAGAGTCATGGGAGATATCTCTAACAACATGAGAGATATCTCTAACAAATCAGATGGATGCACATAATCACAAACAATCCCTTTTTTTTTTTTTAAAGTCTTTTGGCAATAGAAAATAAGGATTCACATGAATGTATATAGTACCTGAAGAAGCACAGATTGTAACTTGCATATTAAAATAAGTAAAAAAGGATTTGTGGACCTCATAGTCTCTGTAGACCTTATGTCTAAGTATCTGCAAACAAATACAAAGGAAAAAATTGAGGTTTTTATGACCTTAAATAGAGCAAACAAAGAAAACCTCAAAGCTGCACTAAAATAAAGTTATCCGAACCTCAATTCAGATAACAGTAATAAGAACACCTAAAATAATAAATAGCAAAATGCCTCACAATCTAAATGGAAGAACAGAGGGAAGGAAAATAGCCAAACCTCAATCTAATAATCTGTAATACATAAAACCCAGGGAGAGAATTGTTACCAGACCATGAGGAGCTAGAAACAAATCAAACTGAAAAAAGGGCCAATCAAGAACTTTAGTGAGATCTATCACTAACCAAGAGGAAAAATCAGCAACATCAATATGACATGAATGTGTAAACGTACAAATATGAAGGCAAAGCCAAAGGAACATCAGAATCACTACCAAAACAGTAAACAAAATGAAAGGAAGACCAACATCGATATCTACGAATATCTAACATATCTAACACACAAAATGAAGAACCTCACCAATATTGTTGGAAGCTCTTAGCAGATACACCATGGAAGCCCAACTATAGATAGCCACTGCCCTTTCCTTGTTTTCTTCCTGGATAGGATTTTAGACGACTACCCTGTTCAGGAACAAATAAAAAAAGAAGAAGAAAGAAATGCTAAAATCATCGCACACAATTATAGTATCATCAATTACTAACCCGAACCAAAGTAAACAAAGAAGAAGAATATAAAATCTTTCTGCAAAAAACAATCTAATGAAAAAAAAAAATTATGCATACATTAGCCCCTCGACATGAAAAAAGAGAATTAAATTAAAATAAAAAAAGAACTATGCAATTGGGAAACCAAATGAGTTCATAGAGAAGAACGAAGGAGTTACCCGGAACCGTAACTGCTTCGATACCTGCAAGATTCAAAGAAAACCACATTAAATAAATCAGTTAGGAAATTCCAAAAGGAACAAAAAAAAAAAAAACGAAGCATGAACGGATTGATCATTCGACTGCAAGTCTCTAATGAAAACCAAACCTCAAAAGTTACCCAATGACAATTATCAAGTCTGACCTCAAGTGAATCTACAAACTTTCAGCCAATTTGATAATAATTTTCTCCTTTTTTTTTGGGTTTGATTATGCTTTGCTCTTCTTTCTGTGTTTGTTTTTTTACTTTTGCAAGACCTGTAAATTGGGAGATGGGTGAGCACTGATGTAGCAATATGTACTTCGATAAACTCCCACGTCATTTTGAGTCTTCGCCTGCGTTGAGATCGTGCCCTGACAGTTCCCCTGAAGTCTGGAGATCGTGTGAGACTGTGGCCATTTCTTCTTCTTTTTTTCTCTTCTCTGCCGCAGCATTCTCTTCCTGGGGTTTTTGTTTTAGGCTTGATTTTCAAAATTACCATCATATCCATCATACAATATTTACATGTATGTAGTCTTAATAAACTATACAATATTTACATGTATGTAGAGTCTTAATAAACTGTGGGCATTACAGGTATTTTAAAATTTAACCATTCTGTCAGGAATTGGCTTAATTAATAAAGATTCATCAAGGATCCACCCTTCTATATATCATCGTGTTTGGGTCAAGTTTCTGCTGCCGCCATGAGACATGTTGATGGTGATACTGTTTTCAAAAAACCTGTCGGTTCATCAATCTCTGATGCTGATGGTGTTGCTCGCAAAAGCAAAGGAAAAACAACACCATCGTCATCTTCGTTGTCATCGAAAAAATCGAAAAGGTCATCTATAGCATCAACATCCGAACTGGATAATCTCCCCGAGGTTTTACCGGTTGCAATTCTATGTCGACTTCCTCTCAAATCCGTTGCTCTATGCAAGGGTGTGTCCAAGCGTTGGTTCACTCTCATCTCCTCTAATCTCCCTTATTCATCAACTTTCAACAGCAGCATCATGATAAGCCCAACTTACATACTCTGGTCATCTGCTCTCGATTCCTTCCAATGTGTAAAACAACCCGTAGGTTGTCTCGGGATTTCAAGCTCTCTGATTATTGTTTCCAAGACTTAGGCTCTAAGAAACGACAACGTCCAGTTGTGGTAGGAACCAGGGGCGGACCGACATGGAAGGCTCTATGGGATTGAGCCTAGACAAGATTTTGGGTTAAAATCCCTTAGGTGTATATATATCTAAGCCTTTCAGCCTATACACAGCCCAAAGGAAAAAAATATTAAAAAATTATCCTCACAACAAGCTCCTCACCGCTCGCAGGCTCGCAGCCTCAGTGCCTCACACACTCACACAGTCACAGCAGCCTCAGCAGGTCACATCTTTCTCCTTCTCGTAAACGAGGTATATTGTATGAAGCTCTATCGATCTCACCTTTCTCCTTCTTAGTTCTGACTTCTTCCTGCTCTGTTTTTCCCAAATTCCCACTTCCCAGATCTCCTCTCGCAGTCTCGCCCAGTCGGTCCAAAATGTGAGTCTCGCCGTCGCCGATTCTTTTGCTACGGTGCTACCAGTGGTGGAGTCTCCGGTTAGCTGAGCCACTGAGAAGTGAGGAGCTGCCGAACTGAAGAAGTGAGGATCTTGAATTCTTGATCATGGTCGCCACTCGACTGGTCGGTCTCGGACTCTCGCCCCTCTTGGTGACTTGGTCAGTACTTAGTTGGTGGATAGCCTATGAGGCTTTGATGAATTGATGATTGAATTTTAAGTTTTTAACTATTTTTAATTAGAATTACCGACTGAATGCAGAATGAGTGAATGACTGATGTCTTTGATGATAAATTACTGGCTAAAAAAAAAAAAAATCTAGTAACAATAAGTGAATGAGCTTTTGTAATTTTGTTGGGCTTTGGGATTTGTTGATGCTTTCTTTGGCTTCTGATTATGTTGTGATTTATTTATAGATGTGCATTTTGTGTTGCAGATTGGAGAGTTTTTATTTGAGAGTTTTGGTGATAGTGTCTGGGTTTATGCATACTGAGATTGCTGTTGATGCCCTTTCCATCTGGTTAGTGTTACTAACTTTATATTTTTTCACAAACCCATTAGAATTATATATATGTTATTATATATATGTTAAGGAGGCACATATTAAATCCATCAGACATTAAAGTCTACTGCTAGTTAGTAAATAATAGTAATGTATAATTAGTTATAGTTGTATAATTCTAATGGTGGTATCTTTATAATATTATAGGTATTGAATATAATGACAGATCACCGGAAACCCAAGAGGTACAAAAATCTTTTGTCATGGTTTACAAGTGGTACTCCATCAAGTGATAGTGTCGATGAGATTAGAAGTGGGAGTGGGAGTGGGAGTAGAAATGTGACTGAGAATTCTGTTAATGATGTCCCTTTAAACCCTTCTCCATCTATTCCACTAGAAGAGTGTCATAATGAAAGAATTGAGAGAGAAGAAAGTTTTGATGTTAGTTCTCTAGAACGTGATCCAGGAATACGGCGTCCAATATGCAAGTACCCTTTGAATAAGCGTGACAATATTCGAAGAGCTTATGTGGTCTTAGGACCGTATCAACCTCACTTAAGTAGTTACCGATTATCATTTGATGGAGGTCAAGGTCGAAAATTTAATCCTAAGTGGTTCAAAGAATGGCCGTGGCTTGAATATTCCGCAGAGTTGGACAAAGCATTTGGCTTCCCTTGTTTCTTGTTTGATAGTTATCCAACCCATCATCCAGCATTTACTGAGCATGGGTTTCAAGGTTGGAAAAATGTTATGTCAAAAAAATCTGCCATTAGTCTCTCACATGGGAGTCTTAAATTCCCCACATAATATTGCCATGCACAAGTGGGAGTCACTAAGAAACCCATCTAAGCATATTGAAAGGGTGATTAGCACACAATCATCACAAGAAGTAGCAGATAACCGACTCCGGCTTATTACTACTATAGAGAGTGTAAGGTTGTTGGCACATCAATGATGTGCTTTTGGAGGCCATGATAAATCGGTTAATTCATCTAATGGTGGCAATTTCAATGCGGTTGTGGATTCCTTTGGACGAATGAATATAGATATTCGTAGAGTCTTACAAAATGCTCCTGGGAATGCCAAGTATACTTCTCCCATTATTCAAAAACAAATTTTAAATATACTTGGTAACAAAGTTAGAACCAAGATTCGGGAGGAAGCGGGAGGAGCCAAATTTTGTATCCTTGTTGATGAAGCTGTTGATGTATCTAACAGGGAACAAATGGCTATCATTCTTCAATTTGTTGATTGTGATGGGTTTATTAGAGAACGGTTTTTCAAAGTGCCTAGTGTGGCAGACACTTGTTCTCAAACTCTAAAAGATGAGATATCCAAAGTTCTTACTCAATATGATCTTCAAGCAGAAAATATGCGTGGGCAAGGATATGATGGTGCTAGCAACATGCGAGGTGAATTTAATGGTTTACAAGCTTTGTTTCGTGAAGAGTGTCCATATGCATATTATGATCATTGTTTTGCTCATCGCTTACAATTGACTTTAAATGCTGCAGCTAAAGGGGTGCATGATATTTGAGAATTCTTTTCAACTCTAAGTTTGATTGTAAATTTTGTTGATTCTTCTGCAAAAAGACATTCAGCTTTGAGAGTTATCAGAGAAGAAAAAATTGCGGATTTAGTGGCTGCTAGTGCACTTGAGACTGGTAGAGGTGCTAATCAGCTTTGCACTTTGCAACGAGCAGGTGCTACTCGTTGTGGTTCACATCTTCGCTCTATTTCAAGTTTGATTAAGTTATTTGGAGCTACCAAAAAAACTCTTGCAGATTTGGTTGCAAATGGACCAAATAAAGTACAAGGAGAAGCAAAGAGTGTAGGTAATGCAATGAAGCGTTTTGATTTTGTGTTTTGCTTGCTTTTGATGCATGATGTCATGAAGATTACTGATTTTCTTTGTCATTCATTGCTACAAAAAGCCATAGACATCTTCAATGCTCTCAATTTTCTTTCAATAACAAAATCAAAACTTCAAGATATGAGAGAAGATGGCTGGGATGATTTGATTATGAGGGTTGAATTATTTTGTTGTCAGTATGATATTATTATGCCAGATATGTCTGCTCCTTACAAGAAAAGTACAAGGCCTTGTGAACAAAATATTACAAATGAGCATTATTATCGGGTCAATACACTTAATGTTGTGATAGACTTTCAGTTGGCAGAGTTGGATAGTAGATTTGCAGATAATTCGTTGGAGCTCCTTATTCTTAGTGTTACATTAGATCCACGTGATAATTTTAGATCATTTAAATGTGAAGATGTTTGCAATCTTGCTTTGAAGTTTTATCCTCATGATTTTACATCATATGATATGCTTGCTCTAGATATGGAGTGTGGGTATTTTCTAGCAGATATTCAGAAGGATCCAAGATTTGCCAACACAACTACTGTGTCTAATTTGTGTCGGCGGTTAGTTGAATCAAGAAAGTCAGCATTCTTTCCTATGATTTATAGATTGATTTGTCTTGTGCTGACTCTGCCAGTTTCTACAGCAACAACAGAGAGAGCATTTTCAGCTATGACCATCATAAAAAACAAATTTCGAAATAAGATGGAAGATGAGTTTTTTGATGATTTGATGGTTCTCTACATCGAAAAAGAATTTGCCGATAGCATTGATAATGATTTTGTGATTGCTGAGTTTGAAGTGAGTGGGTCTCGGAGAGTACGATTTAGTTAATTTATTGTTGTTTACAACAAATGTATGCTTGTAGTTTTTAATTTACGGGGTTTGGTTTTATGTCCCCTCTGTTGTATGTTTTAATTGAAAATAATAAAGGCGTGAGGATGAGCCTCCCATTGGGTTCCAAACCTCAAAAAAAAAATATTGTGCACTTCTAAATTCTAATTAGCCTAGACAACAATTGAATCCTGGATCCGCTCCTGGTAGGAACGCAAAATGACTTGGTTTTGTGGTGCGCAAGAAAGAAGTATCAACGCCATTATTACATATGTAATCCATACACCAAGCAATGTGTTGCTCTTCCTCCTACCCCTGGACTCTACAAACATGCACGAGTGGGCTTCATTTGCGATCCCTACTATATCTACGAGAGTTCTTCTCCAGTCGTCAAGGAGCTTAATGCTGATTATAGGTGTAGGGTTGTGCAATTACTTCCAAAGTTGTGGATGGAGATATTCTCTTCTGAGACCGGTGAATGGAGAGAAATGATGTTATGCCCGACAGTTCTTGGAGATATCTATGAGCTAAAGCCAAGTTTCTTCAAATAAATTGTGACTGCAGGCTTTGTTCACAATGGAAAGTTGTATTGGTCCGCTGGCCGTATATTTAAGTCGCCTCCATTTACTTTTGAGTTGGATCCATTTTGTACGAGTATTACCACTACTGTTAGTGCCAATGGTGGTGGTGATGATATTATTGATGTTTTTGACTCGTGTTGCTTCATCGAGGGGCCATTAGACTTGGAAGACCTGCGCGATTACTGTTTCCCAGTTCCAACTGTGTGCCAAGGTAGTCCTCTACGGGCATGTAATTTCGATCGTTCCGGCTTTGAGGATCGTATAAGGATTTGGGAGTTAAGAGAAGAGATTGGAGGCAATCTGAAATGGCATTTAACTTCAGACAAACTACTTTGGTCAGAGATGATTTCAAGTTGCGAAGACCCCATCATTGCTGCCTTGGAAGAAAGTAGGGAGGAGATGCTAGGTTTCCACCCAAAAAATAAGGATATCTTGTATATATCTGTCTTTGCCAAAAGTTAGAGATGCTTAGAAAGAGTCGGCTTCGCAATGATGATACTCCCATGGAGTTCCACCAATTTGAGCTCCAATCCTGGCCTACACCAGTTCCTAAAATCTACTGATCTATGTTCATTACTAGTGCAGTACCACACCAGCAAAGCAATGGTTAATTGTATTGTATGTTGTACTATAAATGTATTATAGTATAAATGTCTATATCATGTAATAGGTACTTGAGTGTATAACGTAGGTATAAAGATTTGTGTGACATGCTTTATACCAAGAGGCAACAAGCATGACAAATTTCATGATTAAAGAGCAACCAAGTAGAGTTATTGATGATGATCATGGTTATCAAATTGAGTTTCTCTTAGTCTTAGAGCATTCACACTACCTTTGTATTCCTATATAAACCCTCCATTGTGAGAAGAATAAACACACATTACTCTCTCCCTCTCTCTGTTAATTTTTATTTGTCCTCAAACACGTTATCAGCACGATATTGCTTTAGGATTCGAATTGCAAACCGACAAGAGAAGAGGAATTTCATCATTCGAAGCTGTTCAGCACGCTCATTCCTGTGCGGATCAGCCTATTTGCACGTCCCGAAGAGTCTTGTTTGGGATATCTAATCCAAATCTTTTCTTCATCAAAGTTGTTCATCTCTGCCTCTTCTATCTGACCTCCAAATTTCAGCCACGTTAGAGTCGTTTTGAGACTTGTACACCATTCTAAGTGGGAGTTGTTCAGCACGCTCGTTCCTGTGCAGATCAGTTTGCTTGCACGCCAAGAAACTTCTTTTTCGGGACCACTAATCAAAATACTTTCTTCATCGAAGTTGTTCATCTCTGTCTCTTCTTCTGATCTCCAAATTTCAGCCTTGTTGGAGCCGTTTTGAGATCTGTAAACCATTTGAAGTGGGATCTGTTCAGAAGAGAATTTGCTCCGAATTTCAACAGATAAGTTCTAAAGATTAAAGTTCCCCTTTTTGAGTTTTTATTCATTTCTCTTCTTTTCGGGAACTTGCAATCAAAAGCGGAATTATATAAATTCACGCTAAATGAACTAAGAGCGTTCGTAATCAATGAACTAAAAGTGTTCATAATATTCGGACTAAGAGAGTCCACAAGTATCAATTTATGACCCTATTAAACATCATTGTTTCGGTCTAATCTAAGTATTCTTGGAAATTGATTTCTTGGTAGCATAGCTAGGAAATCTTATTATTTTAGTTTTCGTGGAAGTTTAAACTCCGAAACTAATATTTTCTTCTTATCTTCAGGATGTCGAATTAACCTAGACTCTACTTTCAAATCTTTGACTCAACAGGTTCGGATTACCATAGCTGGAAAATCGACGTTGAGAACCATCTCACATCAAAAGGGATATTTCCAATCATCTAGGCACCAAACGCGGGCCTTGTGTTCCAACAAACACTCATAAAGCATGCACAAACAATTATCTTGATGAGACGCCATATGGACAAAACACTCAGATTAGAGTACATGTCCATCAAAGATGGAAGGGACCTATGGGTAGCGCTAGAAGAGCGCTTTAATAATATCCAAGATTCCCTCCTGCCTGACTTGAAGGTTCAGTGGAACGATGTACGCTTCTCCGACTTCAAGTTTGTTGCTGAATACAATTCAAAAGCTCTTCGCCTCAAAGCCATGTTGAGGTTATGTAAAAAACCTCTCACAGAAGAAGAGCTAATTGAGAAAACTCTCTTCACCTTCCCCGTCGCAACAATTTTGCTATCATCTATCAAAGCAATATCGCACTGAAGTAAATGCTGGACGAATTACGAGGTTCAATGAGCTCATCAATGTTTTGTCTGTAGCGGAAAAACACGACAACGTCCTCGTAAAGAATTATAATTCAAGACCTATTGGAACCAAGAGCGTTCATAAGGCAAATTATAATGCACCCAAGAGATGGCGCAAGGAGCGGTACCCTAATAATAGGAGACATGTGTACCCTAATAACAGGGGACATGAAGGACAAAAAGGTCCATATAACCACCCCAATAAAGAAGTAAACCGCAACTTTAGAGCGAGCACACGTGATGGCAACTCCACACGTAGGAGAGGTGGATATGGCAACACTGGCCGTGGAAATAGCACATGAGCCGTGGAGGTCGTACCATGCGCCGTGGTAGTAGTAACAACCCTCCTAGGGAATATCCACAACACGCACAACCTGCACAACTTGCACCTCAAATGAAGGGAGGTAACCATAATGACATGTGTCATCGATGTGGATCAATCAAGCATTGGTTTAAGCAATGCCATGCAAGTACCTAACTATCTGCACGCTACAAGGAGTACAGGGAAGCAAGGGAGCAAGAAGCCAACCTTGTTGAAGATGAAGATGGTGAAGATGTCAATCTCATCATTGAGGACTTCAAAGTTGTAAATGAAGAGCACGAGGATGCCGCAAACTTTGATTAGAATAGTCATTTTCTATTTTCCAAGAACGGAAAATGTGTCTTAGTTAATAAATAACAATTGTATTAACTCTTTCTTATGTGCCGTACCCAATGAAGTATGATGTTTAGGAAAGTAATTGAGATCGGGGTATTTAAGCGAGTCTCGCTCCACCAACATCTCTCTACTTTCCTGGTCATATTTTATTGGAATTACCAAATGTATTGAGTGACTACAATTTATCTAAGTTTAATTTTATTTTAGAATAGACTTTGGAAAACTTTGATGTAATCATTGACTATTTTTCTTATTAATAAAGTATCGCATTATCATTCAATGTCATGGACATGTGTCAATATTCCGAATTTTATTTTTTTCAGTATGTTTTCTGGAGAATTGGAATGCCTTCTTGATAGTGGCACCACACATACTATATTACGAAATAGGCAATTATTTTTATGGATGACGCCTAGTCAATCTTCAGTAACTACAATGGCAGGACCATCACAATTGATTCATGGTCGAGGACCAGTTCAATTTTTGTTGCCAAATGGCACAAATATTAATGTCGCCGAAGCTCTATATGCTATAAGGGCTGGAAGAACTTTATTAAGCTTTAAAGACATAAGAGTCAATGATTTTCATGTGGAAACACATTATGAGAATGGACAAGAGTTCATTTGCATCACCTCTAATAACTACGGAAATACACGAGTATTAGAGAAACTTATGTGTCGCTCTAGTGGATTGTATGCAACCACTATTAGAGTCATTGAATCCAACCATGTCATGAATGAAAATTTATAGGATCCTGACACATACAGGCTTTGGCACGACCTTTTGGGATATCCAGGTCTTGATATGATGCTCCGTATATTAAAAACTTCACATAGACATCCATTCTTCCAAACGAAAAGAAGTACGAACCAAACATTGGTCCAAAGAGTTACTTCTAAAGCATATCATTCGTTTTGCAAAGCTTGCTCTTTAGCAAAGGTAGGATCGAGACCATTCTATGCAAAGGACACTAAAGAAAATATATCATTCTTGCAAAAAATATAAGGTGATATTTGTGGACCTATCCAACCAACTTGCGGACCCCATTTAGATATTTTATGGTGTTGGTTGATGCATCGACAAGTTGGTCACATGTCATGCTCTTATCCACAAGAAATACTGCATTTGTTGAACTCCTAGCACAAATCATTAAGTTAAGGGCTCACCACCCTGATCATCCTATTAAGTCAATTCGTCTAGACAATGCTGGAAAGTTTACATCAAAAACTTTTAATGATTATTGCATGTCCATTTGGATTGAGGTTGAACACCCTGTCCCTCATGTACACACCCAAAATGGTCTCGCAGAAGCTGCCATTAAAAGACTTCAAATGGTTGCTAGGGCATTGGTTATGCACACCAATCTCCCTATTTCTGCTTGGGGCTATGTAATATTGCACGCAGCTGTGCTTATTCGTCTGAGGCCCACTGCCACCCAACCCTTTTCTGCATCCCAGATGGTGACTGGGTATGAGCCTGATGTCTCACACTTACACATATTTGAGTGTGCAGTCTATGTGCCAATTGCGCCGCCACAGCGCACCAAAATAGGTCCGCAAAGACGCTTAGGCCTTTATGTTGGATATGACTCTCCAACCATTATCCACTACATAGAACCCTTGACAGGTGATCTATTTACCGCTAGATTTGCGGATTGTCACTTTGATGAGACAGTCTTCCCGTCATTAAGGGGAGATATGAACACTAATGTTCAACAGAAAAGACAGGAATTGTCGTGGTTTGTCCCCACATTGTCTCATCTTGATTCCCGAACCGCACAGTCTGATATAGAAGTGCGGAGAATTCTCGATCTTCATAACGTAGCACAATCGATGCCTGATGCGTTTTCTGATATCGCTAAAATGATGAGATCACACATACCTGCTGCAAATGTGCCTACAAGGATTGATGTCCCTAAAACTAGAGGACATTGATGCAATCTCAAGAATAAATGAGAATGGCGCCAACATCCCCTATAAGGGTGACGCGGTGGCTAGGCCTACGGCTCCTGCCAGAAAGCGTGGGAGGCCCATAGGTTCGATGGATTCTCGCCTAAGAAAGAAAGCGAGTTTGACACAAAATAATATATTAATCATCGATACAAATAATCCATCTCATAAGAATATTCCGGATTATGGTTATGTCCAAGAGACATCATTGGGGGACGCTCCAATGGCAGAACCAATTCCAAAGAATAGAGAGATCTCCATGAATTACATTAGTATACATGTAATGATGGATAGAAATTCTATGGCTATTGATGATGCATTTGCATATCATATTGCAAAAGGAATTATAGAATACGATGATATCAAACCTCGCTCCATTGAAGAATGTCAACGAATAGAAGATTGGCCTAAATGGAAAGATACGATCCAGACTGAATTGGATTTACTAACAAAGAGACAGGCATTTGGGTCTATAATATTGACACCACCAAATATAAAACCTGTTGGCCATAAATGGGTCTTTGTTAGAAAGCATAATGAGAAAAAAAGAGGTTGTTAGATACAAAGCCCGCCTTGTGGCACAAGGTTTCTCACAACGCCCTGGAATCGACTACCAGGAGACATATTCTTCCGTAATGGACTTTATAACGTTCCGCTACCTTGTCAGTTTGGTAGTTTCTGAAAAACTTGACATGCAGCTTATGGATGTGATTTTAGCATATCTCTATGGGGATATAGATTCAGAGATATATATGAAGGTTCCATATGGACTTCAATTACCCAAATCAAGTGGTTCTAAACCACGGAGCGCGTTTTCAATAAGATTAAGACGCTCAGTATATGGATTGAAACAATCGGGACGGATGTGGTATAACCGTCTAAGTGACTACTTGATTGGGAAGGTATATGTTAACAATGAAATATGCATTTGCGTGTTCATTAAAATGACAAGTTCCGGATTTGCAATTGTAGCAGTTTATGACAGGACCCGCCCCAAATTTCACCCTGAAATCTGAGGTGGCCCTGTAGGGCCCACCTTAGGAATAACTCTACCGAAAATTCAGCAGAGTCACCCCTAAAAATGGACTACCCAAAACCTGTAAAAACACATTCACACTTCTAATAACCCATCACTATCTCCTGGAGCCACCCTGCTCCCCACAACACGACAATACCACAAGAAGCAACGAAATCCGAATCATACAACTTAAACCAAATTTATAATATTTGTCCCACAGGTTATCAGAGCAATCTAAAAAGAAAAGAATTCGAGATACAAGTGGGTTCAATAAATGACCTACAATATAGAAAACAATAGCGGCGTATGCTATGCCCCGAATCCTACTATGCCGAACCAGCTACTCTGCAGACTGGGCATTTGAAAACGAAGGGCCCATGGGAAAAGTATATAAAAACGTTAGCGTGAGTGGACAAAATAAGTAATTATAAGGAGAAAATAAATTTATACTTTCCCGCACATATTTCTTTAAAAACCCGATGCATGCAACAATTTGAAGAAACACAACAATTTTAATTCAGCTCAAGAAAACCGACTAGCCCCGCTAGTCACAACCAAGCAAAAAGGAAAGAACTCCGATACTCAAGAAAATAAGACCAGCCCCGCTGGTTAGGGAAATCGGACTAGCCCCGCTAGTCAAAAACAATATAATATAAATATGGGGAAGAAGCATCACCATACGAAAGAAAGGAGCCTCTCGGGCTCGGGTCGGAGTGTCCCACACTCTGGAGCATCCCATACTCTGCTCTACTCACCCACGAACACATAGTAAGCAGGGAGGAGTACTAATAGGCTAGCTAGCAATAAAATATATAGACTCAGGTATGGTGGGTAAAAACCATACGAAAATCGAAAATCAGTAAGACTTCCCCGAAGTCTCACAAGAAAGAAATATAGTCCAACGACGTGACCCTGCACGCCAACATAAACTCGAAATCATAAACCAATATACGAAAATAAAATAAGTTCATAATCTCAAAGAAATCTCCTATTTCCGAAGATTCCTCGGAAAACTCAAATCTACTAATAAATAATAATACTTCCATTTCCGGAAATAATCTCGGAAAACAAATCGTCAAAGATTATTTCAGATAACAAATTTAAAATGGAGCATAACAAATTCTAATCCGAAATTCGAATGGTAAATAATTCCACAATTAAAAATCGAATAATATGCTCATTAAATAAAAGATAATTTAAATAATTTAGTAACTTAGAAAATTTAATTGCATGCATGAATTAAAATCAAACGTCCACTCACAGTATACGGCTAACGTGGTATCCAAGCGTAAGTATCCTCGTCAAGTGATGAGTCGGTATCTCGTCCTGTACACAATAATTCGTAAACTAACAATTACCGGACGGGAAGAAAATAATGTTACGATAAACAATAATTAAATCCTAAACCCATAACCTCAACTCCTCCAATTCTCTTCCACATCCAACCAAACTTCACCAACACTGACCAATCGTCAAATTCAGACTTTACAACAATTATGGAGGAAATCCGACAATCGGATTCACGATTAACATTAATCGAAATCCAAATCTTTAGAAATTTATAACCGATTCAAAACTCCACCAATCCTCACCAAACTTCATATACAAGTTCTAGGATAATTATAGGATTTAACTAGCCAGAAATTGGAATTAAAAAGCTAGCCTAGCCACCGCCACCGCCACCGCCACACCCACCGCCGCCCACAGTGGCGGCGCCGCCACCAATGGCCACCAAATTTTGGCAACAGCACCTTCTCAACACACCCATTAATTCTCTCAACTATGACCAAGTCAGAAAATGAGTAGAAGTACCTCAACAATTAAGGAGAAGTTTGAACCCGAACAGTGAATAGTAACCCAAAATTTCAAATCTTCAATTCCTCCTCTACACTGCAAATCATGGATCAAGGCTAGGGGGGAAATGATCCTTGGCAAAAACCGAACCTTCGACGCTGGTTTGGTGGCTGGAGATGGCCGGAATCGCCGGAAATCGACGAAACTTCCGGATTGCTACAGTGAACTTCACAGCTCAAATCCGAGCTCCTCAGGCCGAGCCACCGCAAAACACCACCACAAGCGCCTAGAGGGAGCGGAGGCGAGTCCAAAGGTGCTGGCTTTACGTCGTCAGGTGGCCGGAGAAGGAAGAAGGCCGGAGAGAGAAGAAAAACACGAGGGGAGGAGGAGAGAGAGAGAAAAGAAAAGTTACCGGCCCCCAACAGTAAAAATTCAAATTTATACTTTCTACCATGAACATTAACTTTAGTATTTCGCCTATAACTTTCGCATACGAACTCCGATTTTTACGAACCACACATACACGCGCTCGGTTTAACGTCCTCTACAACTTTCATGAAGAACATTTTCTCAAATTTTGACCCGAACAAAAAGTCAACTTTTAGGGCCACTAAAAGTATCGAAATAAAGTAAAAATGAAATTAGTTATCGTTTACCGTCCAAATGACTAGTAAACGGGTAAATTTAGGTTCGGGACGTTACAGTTTATGTCGATGACATGAATCTAATTGGAACTCTAGATGAGTTAAAGGAAACTACTAAATATTTGAAATCCAAATTTGAGATGAAAGATCTTGGGAAAACACGGTTTTGTCTCAGAATAGAACTCGAGCACCGTAGTGATGGGATTATGATCCCATCAGTCAGCGTATACTCAAAAGTTACTAAGGCATTTTAATGAAGATAAAGCAAAGCCTGTGAGTACTCCCATGATCGGCCATCGTCTTGAGCTCAGGAAAGATCCGTTTCATCCAATGGATGAGGACGAAGATTTATTAGATGCTGAAATACCATATCTAAATGCGATAAGGGCATTATTGTATTTAGCTCAATGCACAAGACCGGATATCTCATTCGCAGTGAACTTTTTTTAGCTCGACATAGTTCTGCGCCAACACGCCGCCATTGGATTGGTATAAAGACAATCTTTCGATTCCTGAAAGGTACGATTGATATGGGCTTGTTTTATCCCTACTGAGAGAAAAGAAAAGACGTAAGCATGGGATCAGACCCCACGAAGCAAAAAGCCACCTTCCGTAATGTAGATGTCGACAACACTATCCATGGTGATCGACGTTCTCCTCCTCCCCTTCATCAAAATGATAATGATGTTCTGATGGGCTTTGCTGATGCAGGGTATCTCTCTGACCCTCACAAAGGTCGCTCCCAAACAGGTTATGTCTTTACTATGGGAAGCACCGCGCTATCTTGGAGATCTACAAAACAGACCCTTGTTGCTACTTCCTCAAATCATGCAGAGATTATTGCTCTACATGAAGCTGTGCGTGAGTGCATATGGCTAAGGTCTGTAAATAGACACATTCGAGGAACTTGTGGTTTGAAGTTTACCACAAATGAACATACATGCATTTACGAGGATAATGCAGCTTGTATTGAGCAAATGAAATTAGGTTTCATCAAGGGCGACAATACCAAGCATATATCGCTGATATTTTTCTACAGTCAGCAACAACAAACATTTTTGAACATTGAAGTAAATCAAATTCGATCAGAAGATAATGTAGCGGACTTATTTACTAAGTAGTTACCAAAATCCCTTTTCGAGAAACATGTGAAGAGCATTGGATTGAGAAGGATATCCGAACTCGCATGATCTTCAAGGGAAATCTAAATCAGGGGGAGTACCCAGAAACATACTCCACACTCAACGCTCATTGTGCTCTTTTTCTCCTTCAACCAAGGTTGTTTTTTCCCACAGAGTTTTATTACTTGACATGGTTTTTAACGAGACAACTTAGAAGTGCACCACCAAAACAATACTATTTACTTGAAATATCCAAAGGAGAGTGTTGTAGTATAAATGTATTATAGTATAAATGTCTATATCATGTAATAGGTATTTGAGTGTATAATGTAGGTATAAAGACTTGTGTGATATGCTTTATACCAAGAGACAACAAGCATGACAGATTTCATGATTAAAGAGCAACCAAGTAGAGTTATTGATGATTATCATGGTTATCAAATTGAGTTTCTCTTAGTTTTAGAGCATTGACACTAGCTTTGTATTCATATATAAACCCTCCATTGTGAGAAGAATAAACACACATTACTCTCTCCCTGTTAATTTTCACTTGTCCTCAAACATTGTACGTTTTTTTTTTTTTTTTTTTTTTCTTTTTTTTTTTGTCAGATTGCTGGACTAAGAGCCTTTTCTGTAAACAGAGGAAAGACTGGTATGGCTTGAATGTACAAGTGACAAGCCAAAACTTACTCATCTTATTTATGCTTTCGTGGGAACATTGTAGAAACCATTTGATAAGCCAACCAAATGCACATCACAATCACAAAACCAAGATTTCTTTGGTCAGTCAAAAAGACTAATATCACAACGCATCAAAACTTTTACATCGCCAAGAAAGGCTTAACAATAAGTTGAAGGGTATAGGCATAGCATTCTCAGTTACCAAATGAGCTATGAATAACAAGGGCAAGTTCAAAGAAAAGCACCATTCGATGCGTAGGGTAAGATTCTTCAGTAAATTCCAGGAATGACTCTGTAGGGTACCTTCTGACAATATAATTTCCAGTATTTCCCGTACCTGCAAGGGAGACATTTTCTTCTTTCAGCATTACATAAAATCCCCAAGACAGTTTCATTTAGATTGCAAATTGTACTTTTCTTAATTCTCTTGATGTCTGTAAATTTCTAGATACGGTAGAGATTTGATTAAAAAAAAAAAAATCCAAATTGCTGCAGTGTGTTAAAATCTCATGGACCAGTTTGATTTCATTAAATCCATGGCCGAGAAAATATATAAAATATATGTTAAAACTGGAATCGGCATATCTGCTTACTTGGATCGACATCGATCATCATCCCTTTTTGCTCGGTCTAATAGAAGGATGGTAAGAAACACCACATAGAAGTATGGTAGAAACTGCAAGCAAAGAACAAGGAAAAAGTTCAGCAACTTGTTCTCTTACATTCAAGTTTCCAAAAAAAAAAAAATCACCAAGGACAAATCAGTACATGATTGAAAAGAGCCGGAACAGTCCAGAAAAAGGCAGCTGATATTTCTGGCACATAATGAAAATGGCGAGATAAACCCCACCTGCAGGGACAACAATAAACCTCAGCAATGAATTTAGCTAAAAAGACCAGCTTCACTTTTTATTTATAAAATTCTAGCACACGATGAAATCAAATATGCAAGTGTGCAGAGAAGAGATGCAATGAAACAAAAGCATGCTTCAACTCACTCCCCATGTGCAACATGCACATAAAGCAGTGACAAAATTACTCAGATATAAGCATATGCACTATTTCATATTCACAAGAGCAAACGAATACTCACCATCCTGAGGTTAAGAGAAGGCTCGTCTTTGTTTCCCCAGATGTTGTAGTGTATGAAGCGACTATCTGATATGGACAAGTCATGTCTGTTTTGTCAGCCAATATATTTCAAACCGTAAAACAAACAATTACAAGGTTTCAAGTGACCAAAAACCTTTGATGGAGCTCTCCCCCAGACTAAACATTTGCCATTTGTTCTGCGAAATTCTTGCCTTTGCCTGTCGCAATCATAGTTGATGTATATGCAGAGAATCCCCGCAACCAAAATAAAAAGTGCTAGCTGAACAATGACGTTTCAGTTGTTAGAAATGTGACAAATGCTGGCTGGAAAAGACAGGGAAGGATAGAGGAATATGTGAATCAACTCTGAAGCATTCATCCAGCATGGAAAATACCCCCCTTTACATTGATCTTAACTTGTAATGGTATATAAACTTTCTAGTTTTCACTAAAATGCAAAGTTATCAAATTACCAAAGCTGTAGCGTAATTTTGACTGCCTATCCCATATAAAGACAAGATCCATGATGTAATGAAACCATACATAAAAATCTAAAATTTTCAAAGTCATAAGTCCAAATGTTCATCCAAACAACGTACACAGGAACCAAAGTCTACTGGTTTATCCTTTTGTTTTCCTCGCTCAAGGAGTCTCGTCAACTTTTAAAATTTGGAGAATGCATAGCAAATGTACATGACCCAGATTAGATGCAATAGTTTGAAAACCCATCTTTTAAATACGGAAATCAGAAGGTATGTATTATATTACTAACGATGCTGTCATACCTGAGTGCCGAGATTTATAGGATGGTTGACCAAGTACATGCCAGGAGAGGTATAAATAGATGGAACCCAGACCAAGCAACCCCAGCAAATATAAAATCCAGCTGCCAAAGACGAAATGACTCATAGTGAGATGAAGCATGAATTCAAACAAGTGAACAATGAGGAAATAATGATTCAATGACATCCATTCCTATAGTCAGTTATCTCTAGATGTAATTAATTACGATACATGTGCTAGTGAGGAAATGGATGCACCAACAAGCATATATTCCTCTTTGCATGGACTTCTTTGTTAGAACAGGTTTGCATCTTCTTATATGTATTCAGAAATGTATACATGTATCCCCTTGAAATCTCCTCATTTGTGTCTAGATTTACACTAAAAGTAGGACATGCTAACATCCCAACAGCTGTTTGAACCAGACAATGGGACTAAACTTGACAAGTAAAGCATATATGTGAACCTCGATCATGTGCAATATCCATCGTATTCCAGTATCCAGCCTCCCACCAAAAGAATTTTGTGACATACACCAGCATCAGTATAGTATTTACAAGCATTGAATCAGCTACTCTCCCATTCAACTCATACTGGTAAAACAAGAAACAAGTATTAAACATAAGATTAACCAATGAAAGTATTTACTTAATAGATACCTCATACATCTTAGAAAATAGGAAGTTATTCTTCTTTGATTGGCTATCAATTCAAGAGGATTGGACCTATGTCTGTTCCATGGTGACAGCAAACTACATTAGGAGATGTTACTTAGGAGTTCCTATGTATGGAATGGAGAAAATTGTCAAGAAAAAATGAAAACTTTATTGAACTTAGGTGGATGAAATCAAAGTATACGGTGTAGCCCTTGTATAAACATAACAAATAGAACATAAAAGTAACCAGTTTGGTGACACATAACTAACTTATTCTCCATGGATAGTGATGATCTTGAAAAAGGATGATCTTGAAAAAGTTCAATAAATAACCACATTTGCAACCTTTACCACAGTATAATATTCACGAAAATGAAAAGGGAGACTATAATCTTTTCTCCCTAAATTTACTGACTTAAAAATATTCAACTGTTGAAGTTCCAACTGCCCATTCTCAGTTCTCCATAGGCACATCTTATTAGACGACCATAAAGAAAAGAGTGAGCCTTGAGAGTTTGTAACTGTCCAATCAAGACTACACATGCGAAGTCAACTAGGCCATCCAGGTTATTTATGTTTGAAACACTAGTCTTCTACTGATATGCATGCGCTATCAATCTGATCCTAATTTATAATTCTGTTACATTGTTCTACAAAAATGATAAAATATAAGCGAATTTACTCTTCATCATGTCCTTACACATCTTATTAGACGACCATAAAGAAAAGAGTGAGCCTTGAGAGTTTGTAACTGTCCAATCAAGACTACACACGCGAAGTCAACTAGGCCATCCAGGTTATTTATGTTTGAAACACTAGTCTACTGATATGCATGCACTATCAATCTGATCCTAATTTATAATTCTGTTACATTGTTCTACAAAAATGATAAAATATAAGCAAATTTACTCTTCATCATGTCCTTACAGATTTGTGTGCATAGGTTATTATGCCTTGGTGATCAAGGGTAACTAAGTAACTTGTAACTTTAATGACATTACAACTATAAGCATTATAGTGAAATCAGAACTTAATCACAAGGGTGAAAAGAAAATTAATATCAAAGAAGATTTACCTGCTTTATGCTATAGGTCACAGCAAGAACGGCCCAGGACATCATCCCAAATCTACAGTTCGTGAAAACTTTGATATCAAAGTTTTTACCAATTCGTGGATACAGTTCCATGCCCTAAAAAAATGTAAAGGCAATATTGCATTTTTAGCCAAGGCCATATTAAGGAGTGAATTTAACCTAGAACCTTATTTGCCAACTGTTTTTCTCTTACTGATCAACATGAAAATACGTTTCTTTCTTGCTTAAATTTCATTTTTTATTATGGCACACTCAGCATTTCATTTATAGACAAAACTAAACAATTAGATAAGAAAGTAAAAACTTAGAAATGATACTCACCCAGTAAAAATCAATTATTACATTCCCAGACGAGCCAGAATCTGTGGAAGACGGCGCCAAGTGACCCTTGAATACAAGAAACATTTGTATAAAAAAATCAAAGTCTTAAGTTGCATTTACATCGAACTAATATTTCAACATAATCACAAACTCTCACTTTTATGTGAAGGAGAACACAAAACACTAAACTTCCAAAAATGAGGGCCGAAAATATTTCTCCCAAATGATCGTAAACAATTGTAGGGTTGAATATCCCAAACCTGAAATAACATAGGAAAAGCATCAAATGCACTGTGAAAAGAACTTGAAGCTTAGAGTTAGGAGAACTAAAATATAAACTGTCAGAAAATTATAAGGAAAAACAAGCTACAAGGAAAATAGCAGTAAAAAGAAAACCCAACAGAAACACTGAAACTTAATAATGGTTTTGTGCAGGTCATTGGACACTAGACAAAAGCTATACTTCAGAGTTCACCCTTTTTTTCTTTTTTTTTGTATGAGAATAACATAAAGTTCACCTAGAACTATGGGAGGATGAAAATTTTTCAGTTTAGCATAAAGCCATAAACACATTGCAAAAGGCAACAGATACACTTATCAGGGGAAGGAGTTGAGAATGACAAATTAAATAAAAAATAATGAAGTCCATGCTATAGACAAAATAATGGCCACCATGTTGGTAACTAAATCACTCTCACCAAAAAACAAAGTGAAAATTTAGAAAGACTGCTTACAGCAGCACCTGAATGAAGATTCAGATTTAAGGCTACAACGTAATTTTACAAAAGGAAACACTGAATTGCAGGAGAAAGTATGTACCACCAAAGGCCAAGGTACGTAGTCAATGTCACAAAGTATGCTGCCATACCATTTGCCTGCAAAATTTACAGGTTACATCAGAACAGAACAGGAAACTTCAAATATACATATGCAACTATATACTAAAATACAGCAGAAGTTTGCTTGTATTTTAAGAATTAGAAAACTGAAAAATTATAGTTAATAGTTATCTTAAGAATTCCACAACAAAAGATGACAAACAAGACTGAGAGTTAAACATTTTGAAATCTACTGGCTCGTGTAAAGCCAACAAGTGTAAAAGGCAAAGCTATGTAAACCCTTATTTTGTAATCACTTTAGCAAAGCAGTTTGAGAAAGGAATCAAGTGTCGAGCACCTTGTAGACAGGCCGATTCCCAGCTGGAGATATTGGTCCCTCAACCCTTTTACCAGGTAAAAGCAGCTGAAGTGCAGCCTCAAAAGCGGCATAACATGCGATGATTTTCCAGGCAATGCCAGTAGGTCTTGGCCATATGTCAATAAACCCCTGCAGCCCATTTTGTCTCAAGTACTCCCAAGTTTGGAGAAGAGAGCCATCAGCATGTACCATTGTATACCATCTACAATTAAGTATCGAATTCGAATCAGCATATAATAGGTTCTTTACAGAGTTAACTAATCCAAATACAACACTTGATGTTTGAAGCCTAATTCTTTGCCAGCATTTTCTGATCAACCAAACAAAGCATTCGAAAACAACAGAAAATGAAACAAAAAGTGATCAAGTTCTCAATGGATCTGCATGAGACATAAGCTTCATATACAAGTTCAAGCCTTTCTACAATCGAAAAAGCAACAATTTTGCACTTCCCTGTCTCTCAAAACTAAAAAATTCTCAATCTTTAAACACGTGAGATTTGGATTTCTTTCACCAAATTAAAGAAACAGCAAGAACCCATTATTCCCCACGATCAGTCAATCTCAGCAAACCCAATTTCACATGATCAAACACCAAAAAATCGAATCTTTACAAGATCAGAAGGAAACCCAAAACACAAACGATTGATAGATACACAGAAAGAAAGGGAGAAAGGAGCTTACAGTAGAATGACAAATGGAGGGCATAGAGTAAGTAGTGAAAGCATGGAAGCGTAGGTCACCAATGGCGAGTGCACAGTCTTGCTCTCCGCCATTGTTTCTGAACTAAGCTTTGTGAGTGTGAAACCGTGAATGAATCTTAAATGGAAGTTGACGGACTCACTGAGAGAGAGAGAGAGAGAGAGAGAGAGAGAGAGAGAGAGAAGACTTGGCCTTTGTGGTACCATTCAAGTCTTTGGAGTGCTTTGTTTTGCCATTGGTTTTTTCCAACATTGGATTATGGTTGGAAATTATTAGAGGCCAATCACCAGGCGCACGTGAGTCCACGTGACCTTTGTTGCTATTAAAAAGTGGCTTTCGGCTTTTCTATTTTAATGTTCAGCCGGTTGCGGCGGTCAGAGGTCCGTGATTAGGAGAATCTTTACTTCACTTGTGGGCGTGTCCATGTTGATACACTGATGATGGAGTAGAGGATTGATATGCCTACACCAATTGGGAGGAATCATGTATTTGATATTTCTATGCCGAAATGTTCGTGAGGATTTCAAGTGTCAATTCTCTGTTCCGTCTTTTGTTTTTTTTTTTTTTTTTTTAAATGATAAACTTTTGTGGCATAACCACTTTCAGTATTCTCATTTTTTACCGCTTTTATCTGAAGTAGGAGACCATTTCTCACAATCTAAACTGATTCCAATTTGTTAGAGATTGAGACGAGTGATTTTAATCTCTAATTGTTTGCCATACACTTTTGAAAGTGTAACAAGTCATTTCAATCGCTAATTGTTTCTTATACACTTTTGAAAGTGTAAGAGTAAGTTCACCCGTTGGGTCACCAGGGCAGGAACTATTCACTGCCACTGGATTTTTGCTTCCACCCGTTGGGTCATGTCACCAGTCAGTTACTGTTCATCAAATTTTTTTTATTTTTATTTTAGAAAATGAGAAATATATGATGTAAATAAATAGTATTGATAAACAATTTAGAAATGCAACCGAAGAAAATTTTATTGGTAGACAAATTATATGTCCACTGCCACTATTTTTTTTTTTTAACTCTGCAAACCAGAAATTATAGGTCCATAATTATCCACCGTCAGATCCCTTCAATTATCACAAGCAACGGTCCAGATATGTGGACCATTGCATTCAAATTCCCAAGGAAGCCAACGGCTACCTGCCACGTCTCTAGCCGCACGCCACTACACACTCCTGCACGCTTGTCGGCCCTACATGACAAGCGACTGGCAGCCACTCCATCTTGTCGGCGCATCTCCCCGCTCCTCTTCTTTTTGGGCCAGCATGGCATCCTGGGCCACGGCCTCAGTCACCATGGTGCCCTGGGCCTCCCACTGTGGTCTTGCCCCAACTCCGGTGGAAGCATGAATAGTGAAAAAATCTTGCCCCAAGCCTGCTTTTGACGTGGTACCTAGGCATAACAGAGCCCGGTGAACTTGCTCTAACAAGTCGCTGAATATGGTTTTAATTAGTATGGTAGACTTGTGTATGATAGGCCTGACAAGACATAATTATTAAAATTTAAAAGATATTTTTTTAGTTGAAACAACAATTTATTGAGATATCGTAGGTGTGTGAATTATTGAGAGATCCTAGATGTGTGGATTGTTAAAGAGCCACGAACACAAGCCTAAGAGCACTACAATAGAGCAAGAACCGATCCAACAGCAATCACGTACAACACAAAACACGAACACGTCTAACATAGAGGGTAACATCCACCTCGATCAAAACCAATCTACGTCGTCCTTCAGCCAAGGGAGCCAATGTTAAGTTGACAGGACATGTCCCGGATTTCACTTTGAAATCCAAAGTGACCTTGTGAGGCCTACAGGAGACACTATCGAAAAATTTGGCCAAGTGAACCGATTAAAAAGTCAACCCTATATCCCTCCTGAATGATTTTACGATGGTGAAAAAAGAATAATGTTATTGTTTACCGTCTAATTGACTAGTAAACAGTTCACTCAGCGTATGGGGTGTAACACAAATAACCACCACTAAAAAAGGAATTGTCAAATGAGAGTGGGTGTGAAAAACTCAATGTCATCTGCCACGTCTTGTAGCATAAATAGTAACTATGGCACTAAAGTGATTGGTTTGTGAGTGAAGGTTAGCCCAATAAAGGTATGGTTGTTTAGGCTTATTCATTTCAATGAAATCGTATGAAGCACGTCCTTAAACTCTAAAATTAGAAAAACCCTCACGCTATAAGAATGGGCAGCAAACCACAATTCAAAGTTATCCGACACATTCTCGAAACATGTCAAATGAGAAGTGTTGGTAACTTGGTACTACAGAATGTATAAAAAGTCCCAGCTTCCGGGGACTTATTTCTACTGGTACAACTAAACGAGAGGAAAATAAATAAAGACTAATAGATAAGGAACAGAAATTAATAAAGACTAAACATACAGTTGGTTAATTAGCACTTGAATCAAATTTCAAAGTCGTCCACTAAGACTACTTTTCCCAAGAATGACCCTCTCTCTCTCTCTCTCTCTCTCTCTCTCTCACACACACACACACACACAGAAATTAGCTCAAATACTTGAGCTGCAATTGTGGTACAAGCCAGCTAGGGAAAGCCTTAATAAGGTGCGAAAATTCAAAGTAAACTCCATATATATTCAGGCTCAACTGACAGAAAGCTCATTTGCAGCAAACAGATTAATCATGTAAGCTTTGAATTCTCATTATCTGTAATCTAACAGCTAACTAATGGCTAGCCGAGTACTAATTTCATGAACATAATATACTTACGGATTTCATTATGCACACCAACTCAATTAGTGATCAAAATTTTTTATTTCAGAAATGGACAAAGAACTGTGAGCTTTGTGTAATCAAGATGAATGATGGTAGTGAAACAGAGAGAACTCAATGAAAAACATATGAAGATTGGCTTCTTTAATAGCCTTTGTCTCATTACTGAAACTAAGACTTGATCTATAACAAATCACAGCTAATGACCATTATTACAAATTTACAATACAGTAGCCAGTATGTTGGCCCCTAAATTAAAAGAGGGTTGTTCTTAGTCAAAATGGGATTTTTGGTCCAAAAACAATCACTACAAACTAACCACTCTGAAAAAGTGAGATTGAAAAGTCCCTTTGTTTAATATGTCAGCAAGTTAAGATCAACAGTGACGCAAATAACTATTGTATTAGACTATTAGTATATCTTTTTTTGGATAGCGGACTATTAGTACGTATATCGATCCCCACCAGTACGTACAAATGTTGTTTGTAAATCAATGTACTAATACAATTGCTGGACTTTCATATATAGTAAAATCGATATGCTAATACCTGCAGGCGATAAAGCCACAGATAGTATAATGTCTTTGTCCAACATTATGCTCGTATATGCAAGTATGTATGGCATGTTCTTTCTATAAACATTATGTTTGTGTTCCTCTTGACTATAGCCCTGAGCTACTAACCTAGCCTTATATCTTCTGATGAGCAATCTGGATTTGTTTCACTTTGGAAAACCGGCCACTTGCAGGGAATTTGGTCTAGCTTTATGTCTTGAATCTTGATACTCCTCAATTATGGCCTGTTTTCATTCTGGAACAAGCTAGGGGGCAGCTGCTTTACGGGTCCATGGCCGGCCTTGTAACTTCAGAAGGAACTCTAGTGGCATAACCTTGCTTCTTCTTAGAATCCCATTTTTGCTCTAGTTCACATTGCATGATCGTTGTGGCCGAGTTATATGAAGCACAAATTGCAATTGATCGTTCGTCAAGACATCGGCAAGTTACTGGAATGAGTAGCATGCAGTTGGAGCATCAATACTAGTACTAGATATGTTGGTAAGTGGTTGAGTTTGAGATGGACCACGTAAAGAAGCAGATGGAAAATCAATGGGTAAAAAGACTGGTGTAGAGACGGGGCAAGGAAACAAAATTGAAACGGAAGCTTGAAATTCGATAAACATAGAGAAGATGGACCTTAGATTTAGGATGTCTATATAGCTAGTGCACTCATCTTTGCACATTTGGTTTAGCTAGCAGAGGGCTGTGCATTTCACCGGTGTACGTTTAATTTGCCAAGTCCTTTGTTCACCTTCACTGTTTCCTAATGAAATTAGCAAAAGGAAGTGAAGTGTAAGAGCATGGAAATTTGGCAACAAACTAATCAACTCCAAGTATATATGCACAACAAACTGACTACTAACAGGTTGTGCTTGTATGTTTAGCCTATTTCAAAGTCTGGTAAAACTTTAAGGTTGGTAAACTGAGGGGTAAATCACATCATACACCTAAACAGCAAAGTTTAACATCAGATAATATATAGCAATACTAAACAAAATAGTCAAAGCCCAAAGTATAGCAACTAGCAGCTACCAAGTACAACTAAAAGCCGAATAAGAAAATTAACTTACCTTATTGGAATGACAGAATGAGTGAGCAGCTGAACAAGAGCATCCCCATGACCGTTAGGTTTATACCTAAGATTCAAGCAAAAAAAAAAAATCCCGGGAAAGTAAAACAAGGGGACACTAATTGCATACTCTCCAAGGCCAATAAAGAAAAACAAAACAAACCATTGTGAGCTTCATTTCAATGGAGGCTGATGATGAGAGAAGAGCACTCTATGCTTCTCCAACATCATCACCTCCAACACCTCCCTCACCACTTCCCATCAGTGTTGGACCCGGCAACCAAAAGTACTTATTCTCGCCGTCTCCGTCTCCCTCGCCGCCTTTCTCCCCTCCCTCAAGCCACACGTCTGCCGAGAACCTCCCTCTTCTCCTCCCTGAGAAGCTGCAGCCTAGTCCTAAAGTGACACCATCAGCATTTTCCTTGGATTATAGTAGACCAGCGCCGGACCATTTGGATTCCAGGAGCTCGTGCCTTAGAGACTTGTAAGTCCTTCCATCTTATTACACAATTTAGATAGCATTGGTGACCAGGAATCTGATGAAATCAAAAGCGAGTTATAATTATCTAAACATTTAGCATTTGTGAAACAAGGGCCAACACATTTCTAATCTCAGTGGTCATATTGTACTTTTTACATCACAATTTATGTGGACAGTTACCCTTCAATATATGCATTTTGTGGAGAATAGGGAAGAAGAACATTAAGATTGGTGCATTCAAAGATTAAGTGAAATTAGTGTATGTAGCTTCCATTAGAGGATTTGTTATATATTGGGACAATCACTGCTTTCAGAAAGAACCCAGATTCTGGAAATCTAGAACAGTATTACATCTTTAAGTATTAAGTGATTTCATATGCAATGCTGCAAATTATGGCAACTGATCTCTGTAGAAGACCTTGATAGGTGTTTATGACTGGTAGGTTTATTCTAGGCTCTGTTTCATTTGAGAAACATGGGACCTTTTCTAAGATCAATTCCTACACCAACCAGTCAAGGCTGAGCAAATCCTAGACCCGGCCCAAATACAACCTTAACAGACACTCATAGTGTAACAGCTTATTGACTGGTAGCTAGCCAGGCATTGCATTGACCCTTCCAAACACCTAAAGAGAAAGTCAACCACCCCTCCCTTCGTTTTTATCAAAGGTAAATTTCTCAGCAAAGTTAACTTGCGGTTTTACTTGAGTTTGACTGCTAGCTGTTATATGGCTTTGAAAACAGGTTAGAGTGGTTTATGGAAAGATGCTGCAACTGCTGTACCAGGTCTCCCTATCAACTAGAAAACAGATCCTCATCAGGAGCAGCACTCAGAGTGTGATTGATATTGCCTTGAAGGTTTTGGTAGAGATTCAAAGCTGCAAGTGATCACTACTAATTTACATGATGTGCTAACCTCATAATTAACTAGGCCTCTGTGCCTCCTTACATAGTACCCTTCCGTGTGAACTCTGAGAATAACCATTTAAAGTGAATGAGTGATATTGTAACCATATATTCTTTGTACATTCACAGCACTGTCTACAATTTATTCCAAATTTTCTTTAGTGAACTACAACTCAAGGAGAAAACTCCAAAATTCCACCTTTTTATTATTATTATGGGAGAATTACTGGTCACTCCCTGTACTTTTCTATTTAAAACAGTTCAGTCTCCCGCTTTTTAAATTAAACAGTTTAGTCTTTATTCTCTCTAATTTTCAAACAATATGTTCAAAATGACTATTTTATCCTTACTTCCTTTTTACCCTCTTTTTTTAATTCCTCTCTCCCTCTCTCTCCATCTTATATATATATATATATATATATGAAAATAAATTTATATACATTTTGCCCCTCACTCTCTCTCTCGCTCTCACGAAACACCTCCGCCTCCTCCGTCTTCCGCCAAGTATCCAATAAGATATATATATATATATATATATATATATATATATAAGATGAAGTGAGGAGTAAACATATATAAATTTATATATATAAGATGAAATGAGGAGTAAATATAAATAAATTTATATATATATAATGAAGTGAGGGGTAAAATAGTCATTTTGGACCACATTATGTGAAATTTGAATGTTTGAGAAGTAACTTGTTAAAATTAGGATAGTAAAAACTGAACTGTTGACGCCCTAAAAGTACAGGGAGTGACCAATAATTTCTCATATTATTATTATCATCAGAATATTTACTAAAAGTGCACCCCAAGAGCCCAGTACCATTTGATACTCTCCCCTTGTAAGTGGAGGTTGTGAGTTCGACTCACGAAAGACTAGTTGTACCATTTGAGTTATTTACCTAAAAAAAATGGTGCATCCAAATAAACCCTTCAAGAAAATTTTATCCTCCTCTTTGTCTTCTAGAAATTTTTCTCCATAAAGGCAGGCTTGCAGGCTTATCTCATTTGAATCGGGCCTGACAAAAAACCGTGGGACCAACCTGTTTGAATTAGGTCTGGGCCCAACTCCATCCTGACTCCATGAAATTGCATTTCTGAGCCAGACCTAATTATTTTGGGTGCGGGCCATTTTTGCAAATGTTTTACTGACCTGGTCCATATCCAGCTTATTGGTTACAATATTTTTTCTCTCTGTTTTGCCTAAAAAAATTTCCCCGCTTTTCCTCTTGGAGTTGTTGAGAATTAGCAAGCCTCACCGCTGCTAATGACTAGCGATCCATCAAGGTTGAATAGTAACAGTATATAATTTTTCAAATCGAAACAAGCTAGTTATTCAACTTGATATTGATAAACATATATATAAATAGAACACAGTATCGTTGTAGTGTTGTGTATATTCTTCTTCGTATCCTATCATGGTGAACAGTTTGTAAATTAAGACATCATCAATAAGATATCTGTAATTGAAAACTTGATTTTCGAACTTTATAAAATATCACTGTGTTCTATCAATATTCAATGGTGGTGATTTCTGTCTTAGGTTGGTAATTGAGATCGTTACCTCTCCCCACAATTTCACAAAAAAAAAAAAAAAATCCGTAATGTTCTCATAAGTCTACGGAAGGGCATCTTCTCATGTTAACCAATCAGAACTCTTCCTTTCACCCAAAATACCCCGATATTGGAAAACGAAAAACCGAAAACACCCCCACAGCACCACTTGCTTGCATTTCATTGGTCGGCGGGACACCCACAGAATTAAACAAGATGCTTGATTCAAAAAAAAAAAAAAAAAAAAAACAAAAAACTTGACCAACAGAACTAACGTCCAGCAGTAACATGTCTCCAAGTACAAATACAAAGGAAATCAAAATTAAACAAAAAAAGAAAAAGTAAAAAAAAAAAGAAGAAGCCAAATTGTCAATCACCTTCGGTCCCTTCAAAGTCCACCATTTCCAGTTCAATTCATAAGAACCCTAGAAATTCAATTCAACAGAAGTATCCATCCAATCAATGCCTGCATTGTTTCATCCCCACGCCGATCTTCGAGAATTGCTAAATTCCAGGTAAAGCCCCTTACTTTGAAATCCAATTGCAGCTCGAAATTTGTTACTCCATTGTTTTGATTCTGTTTCACATTTTTGGTTCTAATTATGCTGAATATTTATTAATCGGTTTCGCTGGATTAGTTATTTTTATTTTTTTTAAAGAAAGGAAGCATCTTTCTTTGAATTCCAAGCCGTATGAGGTAAAGATGTAATTGGAGAACTTGAAAGCTGGATCTGAAGATGATGGTATGAACATAAAGTTTGAAACTTTGTGCAAATTTTGTAGAATTATGATTGCCAAATTGAGAAAGAGAGAAAATTGAGTTAAGAATAAAAATTAAGTACCAATTTTTAGGTTGAGTGTTTGCTTATTGTGTACTAGAATGCGATTTTTATTGCCTGATCGCTGTGCATTTTATCTGTTTTATAGGTCTCTTAGTTCGGACTGACATGGTCTGTAGGAGCTATAGCTCCGGCAATGAGTTTTTCTTTTTGTTCCTGACTCGACATCCGTCGCCATGCAATTAGTATCAAATGATGGTCGTGAGGAAGATAGTTCGGAGTGTCAGCCCATCTTAAGTCAGTCTGAAAATGCACAAAGATCATCCGAAGCTTCGTCCTCGTGTGAAATTACAGCTGTGCTAGGTGACAATGCTGTTACTGATGAAGAGTCGCAAAATCTAGATGTCAACGAGAGTTCTAAGTTGGTGAATTCAGAGCAACCACAATGCCGTATTTGTCTTGATAATGAAGGTCCTTACTTCTTGGACTTCTGGCTATATCTTTGTGTATCTTTGGTTTTAGTGTCACGAGTAATTTTTCGAGAGAAATTCAGTTGATATGAATAAACAAGTATCTACAGGTCACAGATAACATTAGTTCAGTATGTTTTCAATCTATATTTGTTTTGTTGGCTTCAGTTTCTACAATCTCAGAATGTATGTTCATTTATTTTTCAGGAGAAGACCTAATTGCTCCATGCCATTGCAGAGGTACCCAGAAATATGTTCATAGATCATGTCTTGATAACTGGAGGTCCACAAAGGTGAGTGTTTTTTTCCTTATCACTGTCTCTCTTTTGTGATCTGCAGATATGTCGTTCAGAATTCATCCATTTAGAATAATGGATTGTACATTACTATGTTTATATGGTTGTGTTTTTTATCCTATCAAGATTTAAAGTAGTGAAACAAATGCAATCACATCTATTTTCATTGCCCTGAATTATCTATTTCTCTAAACATTATGCTTGTGTTGATTATTCATTTCTTTTGTTTCCTCAGGAGGGCTTCGCTTTTGCTCATTGTACAGAATGCAGGGAAGTATTCATATTACGAGCTAATGTACCTCCGGATCGCTGGTGGTTGAGACTGAAATTTCAGTTTCTTGTTGCTAGAGACCATGCATTCATTTTTATTATTGTTCAACTGGTATGTTAACAAACAATTTACTGCAATCAATATCATTTTATCAAATAGGTCCCCCACCTTCAAAAAGTTTGGTGCCCTAAATTCTGTTTTAACTGAACAAGGGACATAAGAGAATTAATTAGAAATGAAACTTTACCATCCAATATGATTAGCAAGACTCAGTTGATGTGAATCTTTCACTTATGCTGCTGCTTTTCAAAATTATTCTAGGATGCTACTGATGAAAGAGATCGTAATTGTATTTAAATTTTCCAAATATCAGTAACTAGAAGCATTCTTATTAGTTTTATTGTTTATCAAGTGAGTAGTGACCAGCTGCTATGGATCCAGAAGATAAGAATTCCTTGTTAGTAGTGACGTTGATAAAACTCTTTGAATATTTTTCTGTCATTAGATTGTGGCATTCTTGGGAGTGATGGTATACAAGTTTTATGGAGAGGAACTACGGGAAATGTTTGGTTATGAAGAACACCCATATGGGTTTTATACTATGGCTGGTATGCTAACCACTGGCTTCCCTCTGAAGTACCTTAAATGTAGTGTGTGTGTGTGTGTGTTCTGTCACCAACACTAAGTAAGACATGCTCGTGTGCGCACACACATACCAGATGATCACCAGTCATGAGACTCTGAAACTATTCTTTCACTTCCTTTTCTGTATCGTCGCACACCAGTTAAATATTTTTTCTTAGGGGAATATATAATGTCAAAAGTTATGATTATTGATATTTGCTACTGTTAACAAAGTTTGCCTAGTTGATATGATAAAAAAGTAATCGCATCAATTATTTTGTTTGCAGTCTTAGCTATTGTTTTGGTGGGTTTGCTCTATGGTTTCTTCATAGCCATAATATGTGGACAAAGAATCAATGAACGTCATTATCATGTTCTTGCCAAACAAGAATTAACAAAGGTACGGTACTTCATACTTTGAACTTACTATGGAATGCCTACTGAATTTGACTGGCATCTATGTAATAGTGATACTCTAAGTCTTCATTTTTCTCTCCTTCAATTGTGTTAGAAGTAAATTTATTCCGTAGACTATTAACAGGATAAAGTTGAGAATGCCCTGTATGTAACATGATGCTTCATAGGCAGAATGCTACAGTATATGGACCAAAGATCACTGTAATTATTCTAACATAGATTAGCTTGTGCCTTAGTATACTGTAGTCTGAAGGTTCTTTGCTAAGTAGATGATATTGTCTTGTTTCAAAAACTCTGTTTCTGAAATCAGTGTTTTTGTTCACATGGTCCTTGGTTGATTTCCTTAGGAATGCATTGCTTATTGATTCCACCAGCCATTACTTTGGAGTTTTAATAGTACTAGTTTAATTTTAGTCGTTTGTTAAAGCCTTGGGAGGAATGGTTATCGTGTAGATGATATTCTCCTACTTTTATGGAGGATGTTCAAACCAACTAATTTATTGATTGGGAATCAAATGAAATTTCTAAATATCTTCCATGGTCTGATGCAATGCTTTTAGGCTGTAGTGGGTTTTTATCTTGGACTGGTACAGAGTACCTAATAGGAAGTTGAGCAGGTCCATTTGACTTGTATATAGTTGTAAGATCACTCTCTTTAGTTTTATTTTACTTGTAGGGACTGGATAATAGAATGATATTGACTGGAGAACGTTAGGTTTCTTTTTATGTCAAAAGTTTTTATCAAGGCGTTGAATTATATATGACCACCTTACATGCCTGTCGTTTTATGTCTAAGGTAGGCCTCATAGTACAACTTTCACATCAAGGAATGGAATTGGCCTTTGTATTTGGAGGTTTTGGTTGCTTTGCATTTTCAAATCTCCAGATTGTTCCTATGATAATTAATGCTCTATTCATCTTGCTATTGACATTCTGAGTTGGTTTGATTAGGACTGTTCCGAAAAGGGTTGTATCATTATCTTTTCTATTTTGCCTTTTCTGAATTGCCAAGATTTGTTAACTAAGTCTACTAGTTCTTTTAAGCAATTTAATCTTATTTTTTTACACAACTGATGTATCAATAAATTTTATGATGCCAGGAATATGTTGTAGAAGACCGAGAAGATAATAAAAATCCCCCTGAGCTAGACCCCAACCATGTGACAGAGCTGAGAATGTTGGGCCTTTATTAGTTGGAAGTCTTCATCCTGCTAGATCATCATGTAAGCATTTTCATATTCTCCAACTGCTTTTTCACATTATCTTGTTACTTTTAACAATTTTCTTTCTTGATCATGTTTATATTTATATTTTGTCCCTGTATTCTGTAAGCTTTTCTTTCTCTTTTTTGGGATCTTTGACTTCCTGTGTACTTGAGATGCTCTTGTCTTCTTTTTTTTCTTTTGTGGGTGGGGGTAAAACCAAGGGGGTAACATCCCCATAAGAACAAGGGGGTAATAATCCCATAAAAACAAGAAAACAAACACTTACTATCAACTGAAACATTCCTAGCCTTAGGAATCCCATCAATGTTATCCAAAAAGACAGAGCCAATCTAAAGGGCGAGGGGGTCCAGAATATGATTTCCAAGTTCAAGGCCATGGCTCCAGTTGGCAAACTGGTCTGCAGCAATTTTCTTCTCCCAGTAGATGTGTTTAAGATCAGAAAGAGTGAAGATTTGGACGAACATTCTGCAACTTCGAATAATGGTAGCAAGATAACAGCTAACATCATTATCCATTGCCACAAGCTGAGCAGCAATGGCTGAATCCATCTCAAATGATGAAGACAAAAAATAAAGCACCATTCAAAAGCACCGCCAGAAAGAGTTTTACTACGAAGATTTGCAAGCAGCCAACTGAAGCAGTGCAGGTTTATAGTGTCTTAGGCTGTTAGGAATATCAAAGAGTTGCCACACTTTCTTGTAGCTTTATCACAGTCAAGCATATATGACATGCATAACTCACAGGGCGAGAGAAAAGACGGCATAAATCAGTACTAAGATTCCTTTTAGCACGTTGCTCATTGGACAAGAGCTAAACTTAAAAGATACTTCGGAGAAAAGATTAATTTCAATAGGGATGTGGAGAGTCCAAATAAAAGATCACTGAGGGTCTGGTCAATCCTCTCCCATAAGAACAGTTGATTAGCAGATTTTACACTAATATTGACATTAGAAAATGACTGCAAATCTCTCTATCTTCGTATTGTTCAAGCCATTAGCAGGAATACATGATGACGTGGACAATATCATCAGGGAGAAGATCACGTAATGCATGAGTTTCACCACTTATTTTTGACGTAATCAGCAACTTAACCATTAAGGAAGTCCTCAGTGAAGGCCATTGCCAGTGTTCCAAAGTCCAAACCATGCCTCTTACTCTCTTTTTTTCATGGATATTAGCTCGTCTCCAAGTATGAGTGAGATTCTTTTTATAATCCAAGTTGTTTCTTAGAATAGAGTCACCTTCTGGATATTTATGTCTGAATTTGAGCCCACAATCCAGGTCATTTTGAGAAGCCTCCCACTGTTTTTTAGCAAGGAGAGCTTTTGTTAATACGAAGTTATGAATAGTCAATAGTCCAAAGCCACCCTTAGTTTTGGGCCTCTTAACCAAGTTCCATTGACATAGATATTCTGTCATAAGTTCCTGTTTATCCTATCAAGATCCCCAAAACACTTAAAGGGAGCTTCTCTTTGCATAGAGTAAACTGGGATACAGGAAGTAACTGAGAGAACCTCACTGCAAGTGAGAGAACCTTACTCTTCAAAAAGAAGCTTAGTCTTAATTTTGTGTTTAATCCCTGGATAAGGTAGCTTTAGATACTCTAGAGTGGATGAGAGGCATAACCAAATAATTGTCCAAATTGTCAATAAGAGGGGGGCCACATAGGTTACTAGTACCAGTACTCATTAGTATTAGGAGAGCAGTAAGTTCTCTTATAGGTTGATAATCAAATAGTAGAGAATCTTACAGGTTCTTTATTTTACACCAGAAAATAAAATGTAAGAAAGCAGAATATAAATGACATAACAGAATGTGAAGGAAGAAAGCTTTTTCTTTTTAACTTCCCTAGATTCACAAGGTGCCCACTATATGCAACTCACAGTTGTATATTTGTTCCCTTGCATGTTGTTGTGATAGAGAATCTTGGACTGTATTGTTATATGGATGTGTTTCTTGCTTATATTGATACTTCGACATGTCTTATTCTAGTCTCCCAATTTTCACTTGTATTTTCTTCAGGGTTTTCTTTGCTGTGGCTTGAATATCTTTGAGTGCAAGAATGGAAAGCTATAATTTCCTGTTGGCTTTCTTAGATCGTTGGGACATCACTTTACAGACTCCTGTGACTTGTGGCAGCTCAACACATTATCTGCATCAATTATGGCATCGTTAAAGCCTGGCACAACAGCTTCCCTCACGTTTTGTTCAGGATCCTGCTTTTGCTGTGGCCATGTTACTTTATCTGTGGGCATTTAGTGTATTACCTCAGTAATGAACCGGAAAATCAGTTCTTCTCCTTACCACGTAAATCTGGACATGGTTCTAATCTCCAAGCAATATCCTCCTTTCAAACTGAACAGCTATAGCAAGAGTGTGGTTTGCTACTAGAAACTCTATACCTGTACTATTTATTGTGAATTCTTTCTAGTCATCTGCCACTATAATCGTGAATAAGTATTAAGTATGCTCATTCAGCAGAGCAGAATACCATGTTCATATGTTGCCTGCACGAGCTGTGTATGTTTTTTCTTTGTTTTTTTTTTTTTGGTTTTTTTCTTTTTTTGTATAGATTGATAGCACTGAATAATGTCTCAAGATCTTGTGCTTCCTGGCCGGAAACTGTTGTAATTCAATACCCAGTGATTTATATGAAATTCTTTCTGTTCTTTTTGCGTTTTCTTACTCTTACTGCTTATAATTGCTAAGTTGGGTCAATTATTTGAATACCATACCAACTGCGTTTGTATAGAGAGACTGACAGAGTGACAGATGGAGCTATCTTACAGAGTTTCATGAGTTGTTATTCGCTTTCACCATGAAAACATTCCTGAAGCTTCAACCCTTGACCAACTTGATCCAAAGTAAACTTTCCATTTCATATCTGCTCTTGTACATGTACTTGCTCTTTCTTGCAACCATTTTTTTTTTTTTTTTGGGGAAAAATAAAGTAACATAAAATTGAATGGCGATAACCCTCTTCACGAACAAATCAAAAAAAAAAAAAAAAAGGCTTCACCCTTGAGGTCTGAAATCGCACATGAAACAAAAGAGCGAAGCTCTAACGCCTTATAATATTTTAAGAGAATTAAAGCTAGGAACATGGATGCATGCCGTCTGAATTGGTGGAACTCCGGCAACCCGAACCTCTCACGAGGCAGTATGTTCCCGAGTATAAGTATACAAGAGATGCTCATCTAACAGCAAGGCATGTACATGCTTAAATTCTAATATCTCACAGCGAGCTAGTGACCGAGAATTGTCAAGCTCTCTGGTTCAAGACTCCTTAATGCCATAATCCTTCATCACCCAAACACTGACTCTACCAGAGCGAACTACTGCCGACCATTCAAGACTCCGAGGCCTAATTGCATTTCTTTCTAATCAAAATAGAAATCATGAGGAGATGACAACTTTTGCAAAAGCACTCTTTCGAGATAGAAGGAAATATGAAACGAGCACCCTCACTATCCCAACCAATCCAATGAAGACATCCATTCAGAAAAATCACATCTGATGCAGTATGCTTAGAAATGTAGAAAGAGACTTCAATGTTTCTCCAACTCAGGGAACCAACAGTCATAACAATTACCTCGGGTTTATCATAAACCCTAGTTGGTCACTTAAACAAAACTATCTTGTGGACATCACTGATGGGCCATACTATACCCAAACCCGCAAAAATCATGTATAAAAGGTGCCCTAAGAAGTCCAAATTCCTCACCAGTTAAGGGATTAGAAACACTATAAAGGCCGCGACCATAGTACTGGCAGAGGATGTCATTGCATGAACCGAGAATGTGTACTTTATTTGAGCTAGGGTAGTTAGTAAGGCTCAAAACAACGCTGCCTTTTTGGGCAGAGAGGTCAACCAAGAAGTTGCGGCGCCTACTGGAGCCAGTGACCAACAGACAACTGGGTGTTACTGAAAGTAGAGATTTAGTGAAGTGAGAATCTGAGAGGGAACAACGCCAAGACTTGCAGACACGCCAGCGTTGGAAGAGAGTTTTTATTGAGAGCTGGAAGAAGATCTCTTCTATGATCTGCTCCGGCAATTGAAAATTGTAGGGTTGCTCTTCTTTGTGCATCTTTATTAGCAGTCGGCGGCTCTGTGGCTATCCACAGCCTTGGTTTTCTTCATAGCTGTTGATTTTCGATCTCTATGTTTTGGTTTCCCAGTTGGGAGGCGTTTAGGGCCGGGTTTAATTAGCTTGAAGCTAGCCTAGATGAGGAACCCTAAGCCTCAACCCGTGAACTTCCTGCATTTGCGTAAACAAAAAAAAATGTTAAGAAGAAGAAATGACAGAGATTGGGTCACACATCCAAAAACAAAGGGGGGGGGGGGGTGTGGGGGGGTGTGGAGAGGTGGTTTCAATCATTTAGAATAAGGCATATCTACCGTGATGTGCAACACAGGCTTGCACATCTTGCTAGTGTTGCTGGAATGGATGATGTATGGTTAGAGGAGACTCATGTTATTATTCAAGATATACTCTACAAGGATTATTGTAATCTTTCTAATGTAGCACAGGGTTTAGATTTTATGTCATCCCGTTGTAAAATATTATTTCAATAAATGAAACCGAATGTGGGACTGAGTTCTTAAAAAAAAAAAAAAAAGGGTTTTAGAGTCTTTCTTAATTTTATAATAACAAAATACTCGAGCATGGTGCAGGTTAATCATATGTAGTTGACTGTATTTCTGTTTTCTGAATTTTCTTAATCTTTGATCAAATACTAACTAGTTTGCAGGGTTTTAGCGCATAAGTACGCATATCTGAATTTTGAAACTTTTTTAACCATTACTTTGGATGAATGGTGATACACATCGATCGCAGTATTTAATAGATACAAATTGCAATGTTTAGCTGATTGACTATCAGTCAAGAAATACACTATTCATGAAGATAGAACCGGAACAAAAGTAATTCTAACCGATTGCTAGGTTATTTCTAGGGGGTTTAGAGTGCACTCTTAATTATTTCAGCTAAATAACAAGCAATATTGTAACTGAAAAGGGTAAGCTAGATGTTTTGTTGATTATTGGAGAGGCTATAACAAGGGTTCAGAACTTGAGAATTTTCCTACCACATTACCAGCTAGTCGTAATTAAGTAGTAATTAATCAGGGTTCCTACTCGGCTTGCTAAGTATTCCAGTCCATATACTTAGCAGGCAAGCATTAATTGGGGTTCCATTCCATTTGGGTGCAACACACACTATAGAGGTTATTGTACACCGTCGGTCATTCAAGGACTCTATATCCATGCACACCCTTGAATGTTGAGAAGTATAGTGAAGACCAACACTGCACTTGGCTACGTCATTCGGGTTTGCTGGTAGCGATAGGCTAGGGAATCATGGCGGTAACAGGCCGGGGATTGTCGCAGATGGTGCAGGTGGAGATGAAGGTGGCTGATCTGCTAGTCCACATGCAGTACATGTTACCATAAGCACTAGTGAAAATAGCTCCAGCTACTCTAGACATGCATGGTTATTGGCACATGCTTGTACTGAATCAGAAAAGGACTAGATTTTTCTGTTGATTTGTTGGGGAGGGTAAGGATCTATTTATACAAGAGGAGTGCTAGTGAAACTGAACCAAATTCATTTGAACATTTTCTAGGTTTTTGCGGGAAGGGGAGGTTGGGTTGGGTTAATTAAACGGTTACTAAGGGTTTTTGTTAAAATTGACTAGTAATTAGTAAATGGAATTAAATTAACAAAATTCAACTTTAAGTTAGATTGCAGTTTTTTTCACTAAATCACTAGTCAAAGTAATAGTGTAACTAATCGCATTGGCCCGGAAAGGCTCACCAAATTCTGAGATTTATGTCATTTCTCTTTGAGGTGAAATTTGGTACTCATTTTCATTCGCATGTACGAAATTTACTTATAAAGAGGGGTGTAGTTTGTAAAATATAATGGTACCAATCTCAAACTCTTCCTTAGTAGTAAAAAAATTATAATTAAGTGAATATTTTCATAGCCTGCGATTCGCGGTCAATTCTCTGTTCAATGACATTGTAGTGATCGAGTTCATCAGTTGGGACATGACAAGGTGCATGACTATGAGAGTTTGTTAAAGACACACTGATAGCACTAAATTACTTCTGTTGTTTATAATAGTCACCAAAATTACGTTATGGAATTCACTAGTTGTTGATGATTAGTATCACATATTAATTTAATGTACTGTGGTTGATAAAAGTATCACCAAAATTAGCTTTCTTCACCCCCATTGGTAATGAACTCATTTGTCATGTTAAAAAACCAATTCATCACGCTAGGTTATATTAATTTTTATATTTTATTGACAGCCACATAAACATAATGTGGTGTGAAGAAATAGTGATAACAAAGATAGGTAATTAGCTTTTGATGGTGATAAATACTGCCAAGAAAATCGTACCTAAGCATCTAAAAATGTAGATAGCACTCCCGAACCAATTGTGTTAATTAGCGTCATTTTTTGAGTAATTTTATTAATACATGCCAATATACTTAATGCACATCCACTGTTTTTTGATATATTTTTAAATACATTTTTACCCTTACAATAAAGATAAAACCAGGTAAAGGAAATAGAATTGGAACTACTGTGATCTTTAAGAGACAAGGACAACAAAAGTGATGACTGATGAGGTTTCGCAATCTCTTCTTTTCGTCATCGAAATATCATCATAGCTTTCATATGAGTTTTTGTGAATGAGAAGCAAAGGAAGGAAAAAAAAAAATACAAATTAAAGCAAACTAAAATCTCTCCCTATTTGCTGAAAATAAGATATTGATTTCTGTAAAACTCATTAACATATAGTAAAAAAAAGATAAAAGTTTAGTCTTTTTTAGGATTCAGCAAGAAGATATGATTTATTTGGAGAGCTGAGATGGAAGAAGATGAATTCATACGCGGATATAGGTTTTATGTCTTATATTGTATTTGGTGAGGAAGAAAGAAAAATATGACATATAGATTAATTCAAGTTTGAATGTTTGATGGTGTCTCATTCTTATATTGTATTCTGATTCAAATATCTAACATGTATATAAAAACAAAATCAACTAATTGAGCTCTAATCATATGACATATATACATATACACCATTAAACATTCAAACTTGAACTCTTTTATTTGGTTTCCGAGTAAGAAGGATGCGAAAAGGAAAAAAACCAGAGGCATAAGAGAAAGTTTAAAGAAAAAGTTTGACAAAATATTTGTTAGGGTGTGTAATAAGAAAATAGATATGTGCAAATAAAATTTCCCTTCAGCAATATCTTTTATATAATTTTCGGGCCCAAAAAAGATGGCGGGCCTGAGGCTACCACCTCAGTAGACTAATAAGTGATGATTTTTGTTTGGTTTCCTGCAATGTTTCAAGTAGTTACAAAATAAAAGGCAGACCTTCTATTGAAATGAACTAAAACACAAGAACTCTATTGCTAACATATCACCTTTTGTACGCCTATATATATATATAACAGACAATATATTGAAATGTTGAGAATGAGAACCTTGTTGGAACGGAGGTTGTGTGACTATACAAAATGGTGGACGTACACATGAACAAGAAAACTCACATTTTGTGTTGCCAGTAAAAGCTCTTGGCTGTTGGCACACGCCAACTCGATTTCATTAAGATCAGCATCAACGAGGCTCAAAATTTGGGATCAAGAGGGAGCAATTTGTTGAACTGCATGCGGAAACTCCTCACTGACATTATGATGAGACTTGCGGAGCTAACTCATTATTGTGAGCTATTTCTAAAGGGGGGGCACTATAAATGTGGAAGGGATCACAGCCGAAACATTGAAATTGTTCGCAAGAATGGGTTGCAGTTCAGAAGAAAGACGATGAGGAGAAATTTTTATTATCTGCAGATAGTTTAATTAAGCCAGAAAAGGGCGCGTGTGGGAGAATGGCCTGAAGCGGTGAAGCCTAAGGAAGTTTAATGGCTTGTTCACTTGAATCATTTACTCAAAAGCTTGATTTTATTATGATTTCAATTAAATTCTCCACTAATTTTATGGACCTAATCTCCTTAATCATAGATGTTGGTTTCGTCACCTAAATGTTTATGAACTCATCCCTGATCTTTTAAAAACCAATTCATCGATCATGCTAAAAATTAGTGAAGAAACGGTGACAACAAATGGAGTTTTAAATAGCTAATTAGTTTTAAAACTAATTTTAATAGTGAATGGTCGGATTTGAGGTTTTGAGATGGCTGGTCTGAGGCAACTTCTAAAAGAGACTCAGGTAATTGGGTCCGGTCCTGATTAGTGATGATCAACGTTTGGTTAGTTGGTTACCTCCAGTGTTTCAAGCACTAGCTTACAATATAAAAGACAGAGACTTTCTATTGGAATAAAGAAAAATACAATAAGAACAGTAGCAATAATATATATATATATATATATATATTATATACTTTTATAGTCTGCAGAAAGTTTGAATAATAATATTCAAACGAAGTTTTCACAGCCGAGACATTGTAGTGAATAAGGATGTTTACGGAGAATGGCTGGCAGTTCAAAATAATTAAGGACGATGGGGAGACATATTTATAGTCTGCACTCTGCAGAAAGTTTAAGATAGGTTCAACATGCATGTGGCTTGAAGCTTGATGATGTTTAATGGCTTGTAATTAGTCATTGCTTATATTAGCATGCATATTGCAGAAAAGGTTTATGCATGAGGTAGCCTATATATAGCTAATTTATAGAAACCTTTTGCATATACGAAAATTCTTGGATGCATGTTAGCTATAGCATTAGATGGGTTTAGTCACCAAAATGGCTTTGTTTGCATCCTAGAATTTGTGTGTGTGTGTGTGTGTGAGAGAGAGAGAGAGAGAGAGAGAGAGAGAGAGAGATTCATCAATTATTATTTCTTGTACTATCCTGAATTGCAACACCTAAGCAACCATTAAGAACTTTGCCCGACTATGATAGTCTATATGACTAATTGAAAATGATCATACTTATTTCCTGCAATTATTGCCTACTACTGCTGTGGCCCAACCTCTTTAGAACCAGCATGCAGCATTCCCTTAAACAAGAGCTGCCTTCTGATCACAAGTGTTCTTGAGCAATGGAGCAAAGAAAGGAGTTAAGGGGAACATTTTTGGCCAGCAACTCTCTTCAATTGCAAGGAAAGCTTTACAACAGGCAGGGCCTACTTCTATTTTGAGAGTAAGGATTGAGGTGTAGATTTCCGATACACACCCTTGAATTTTCTGAAGTGAAGACCAACACTTTGCTATGTCATTTGGGTTTGATGGCGGCAGTAGGCCAGGGAACCCTGGCGGCAATAGGCCTGGAATGTTAAAGGGGGGAGGTGGTGGTGGGGGTGGCTGATGCGCTAGCCCGGTTGCGGCGCATGTTGCCATTAGCACGAGGCAAAATATCACTTGAGCTGCTCTAGACATGGTGGCAAAGCTGGAACTCCCAAAATCAAAAGCGTTAATATGTTTGCTTGATGCTTGATGATTGTTGGAGAGAGTAAGTATCCATTTATAGAAGATCCATGAAACTGTTATAAAATGAAGGTCTTACAAAATAGAAACTGCATAAATTTGATTTAAGTTATCTACCGTTCTTGTAATAGTAATCATTACTGTCTTAGAACTGCTACGCTCTGAGATTACTAGCAAACGCATTTCAAATTATGGTCCTCCAGTCTTGAGTTTAGATCAGTATTAATATTACCATTCTTTATCCGAATATATGAATGCTTTAATAGTTTAACCGGCATATAAATACACAGGGTACATCAGTTCCTGATCCATTGTTAGAAACTCACGATGACCCTGCATCAGTTGATTCCATTAAATATTTAAATTTGCCTTAACTCACCTTATGAACATGCATCAATTGATTCTATTGAACTGTCCATTAATTTATTTGATGACTCCAATCCTTTTGACAACCACCAAGATAATACTAAGTCACTTTGGGTAAAACTCCTTCATCCATTATCCACAGTTGAATTTATTCACCAAAATGCTTGTGAACAACTCTCCGATCGATCTTGAAAAACTTGGATGGTACCAAAGTTTTGGAAAAAAATCAAGTATCATTAAGTGTGCAAACAGATGCTGGTTCAAAACAAAAGAAAACATGTTTTCGGAATTAAGCAAACATGGAGATTGAAAGACCGGGAGCATGAAAAGTCACCCCCAACAACAGCGTATTATGGTGTTACAAGTAACTTACTCACAGTAAGAAAAAATTGTAGAAAACTAGTTTTGCATGCATTATGGGTGGATGATACTGACTTGCAGGAGGAGGCAAGAAAAACTGGTGCAAGACAAAATTGCCAAAAGAATAATAACGCTATTGAATTTGACTAACATTGATTCTGATCTTTGATATGCGTTGTCATTACAAGTTGCTACTTAGCTACACAGATCTCATTGCTGAATTATGCACGTGACCTAATCAATTTTTCACGACTATATTATACACATTGACATGCCTCAATCATATAATATTCATGGAAAAAAAAATATTACAAGTATATAATACACACGAGTCCACCCAATACCGAAGCTAGCACAAATGCACAATCACAGGCGAGCCCCCATTATTGAATGGAATGCGGTGACAGTTGAAAAGAGAAATTTCAGTCCAAACACTCTGCCAGGTATTATATTCATTTTCCTGTATAACTAGTTCTTGGTTCTTATGAACTAAAGCACAGAGCTAACGACTTGGTCAGGAAGAAAGGATTACTCAATCCAAGATATAAACTAAATGAATTGTACCACAGTGAAGAAAAAGATTGATGTCATTATCATTGATATTTACATGATCGTCAAAACCTGGAATGTAGATGATAAACCCAAAAACAGAAATTACATAGGCGGGGGCATTACAAATAACGTACACTTGATACAGTTATTGATTTGTTCTATTTACATACGTAAGGAAATAATTACAATGGTTCCTTTTGGGTACTGAACTTTGGGATAGAAGCTATTCCATCTCAACTAACCAGGTTGCATCTGTACAGCTCTTCACCTTGATAAAATGCCTTTCTTCAATACAGCTTTCATCCAACATGAAAAATACAAGACTAGACAAGCCTGCATATCCAGCAACCAACATATAATTAGCTTTCAAGCAATAGCTTTGCTTTACAAATAGCAGACTTTAAGGTTAGTGCTTGCAAGGAAATTTAACACTAATATCACCAATGTGAGCGTTATTTCAACCATGACAGACTTTGCCCCTATGATTACCCCAACAGCATCAACACTTTCTAAGTAACTATCACTGCTATACTCCAAGATAATTTTTAGAGTTGACCCCATTACAAAAACTCAACAAATCATCAATATTTGTATTTCATTGAATGATGTGCTAAACATCCAAATCAGCAACTCACACACATCTCTCATGATAATTCAACACTCGCCCGCACATAAAGCATGGACCAGAACAATATACGGGGAACAAGGTCAAAGTACAGGCCACCAATTTAGGCCAAAGTTGACCACAGTGCATTGTGCAACACATCGAAGCATGGGTCAAAATCTAGTATTATAACTCAATTCTTCTTTAGGAGAGAAAACTCGATCACTCTTCTTAACTACTCATGTCTACTTCGCAAGCCTAAATTTCTATTAAATAGCTACGCTCAATCCATCTTTAATAACCCTTGAATTAGTTTTGACCATTTGACGATAGAGACATTGGCCTCAATGTGCAAAACAACACATTCACAACAAGGAAACTGGCAAATTAATCTTCAATCAGGCTCACCTCAGATGCCACTTTGCAGAAACGTATGGTTCATCCTTCTTCCTCCTCAGACTTGGGTGCATTATCCGAATTATGATCGGCACTATCCAACCTTTGCTCCACATTGTCAGACTTCTGCTCCACATTATCAGATTTCGGAACAAAGGCCTCCATCAGTGGAGGTGAACCTACAAGATTGAACATAGATTTCAATTACAACAGATCCTGAACAAGATTGAATACAGATTTCAATGCCCCTAAACTTGTAAAACGCCAGATTAATCCCATTATCTCACTGTTCCCATTACAAATCAAACACTATTTATCATAATGTGCTGCCAGCAAAGCTTGAATTCATCAATTCCAAGAAAACCAGAAGAATCCATATGAATCAAAGAACTCAATTGAAAGAAAAAGAAGCAATTTTGAAGCAAATTGCTGAATGAAATTGAAGAGAAAGCAAACCTTGAATGAAATAAGCGGAGGAAGGCCAGCCGCGAACGGTGGTCATGGACATGGACTCCTCCTCCGTCAAGGGATTGGCGAGCTTCTCGACGAGCTGGGCGAGGCCGTGGGATCTCGACCGCGGCGGCGGGACCCAGTACGAGGCGCCGGGGACGAAAGGGAGCCAATCGGGGGCGGACTTGCGGACGATGATGCGGTGGATGGCGTCCTCGAGCTTGCGGAGGAGGGGATCGACGGAGTCGGCGGCGGCCTGATCGGATCGGTCACAGTGGAAGGGGAGGTTGGATTGGGAGCGGAGGGTTATGAAAGACGACGACGTTTTGGGGGAGAGGTGGCGGGTGAGGGTCAGGGTTTGGGAGAGAGACCTTGCCATGGATCCGAGGGAAGGAAGGGGAGAGTAATCTAGAGAGAATTGTTTGGATAAGAGGGAAAAGTGTGACGATGATGAGTAGATTTAAGCAGTGGAGGTCTGAGCTTATATAAGGAAAAACTATTTTCTTTTTTCTTTTCTTTTTTTTGTGTATGAAAAATATTTTTTTTTCCTTCTTTTAATTGTTAATGGTGTATTCAATTAGTGGCAACTCATGGTTGGTCAAGTTAGACCACCATGGTCTCATGACTTTCATTTAAAAGTTAATTGAGAAGTTTTTGTTTTGTGATTTAAATTTAGAGGAGCTAAATTATGTGTAATTATTTACTCTTTAAGCATTTGTTTTTATAATGAAAACAACTCGGCTCTTGCTAAGTCAAAAAAATCTTTTGAGACCCTTCGCTAGGCGGATTCTTTATTTTATGATTAACAGACTGTTGTGTTTAGCTTCTAGCTTCTACCCAATTTTAGAAAAATGAGTCTATGAATTTGCTTTGTTCAATCATCAATTAAATTGCTTTCCGAGATGACAAGATTAAGAACTTGGGAAGGTAGCAGCTATCATAACATGACTTCTAAGCTCTCATGGTTCTTTGGTATACCTGGTTCATAGGTCTCGTATGCAGCTTATCTCTCATTACGAGACAACTCGAACAATGCTCGAGCTATCTCAGTATACTTCTTCTTGTTCCATCTGCTCCAGTGAGTTGTACTAGCTTATTGCACGCGACCATTAATATATGCTAGTGAAGGTTAACCAGTAACCCTACTTAAATTGCCTTATTGCCTCAGGGGATGGTCATGATTGAACAAAAATCCTAATATAACCAACACTGAGATTCTCGAAGTTAATTACAAGCATAAGAAGTTTCCTAAGGGAGACCGTGAACCAAGAGCAGGAAGAATCCATTGAATAACCAATATTAAATACAATTGATATTATTTGTGAAATTCACTAATCGGAGAATGGAAAAACTGTGTTATTTGTCATGATGTTTTTTCGTTATAAAGTTATCTTTCCGGTATGTCACCGCTATATCAAAGCAAATAGAGTAGTCATTCGTACAATCTTTGCTAATTGATGCTTGTTAGAATATATAGATTTTGTGGAAAATCTGAGTATTATTTTAGGATATTCTCTTTATGCTTATTGTAATCCAAAAAAAAAAATGTATCATGCAATCAATGATTAATTAATATTTGAGGACAGCCGCATCAGCTCAATTTCAAAAAAAAAAAAATAAACATGAAGGTAATAAGGACTTAATTACCATTCCTTGTCTATGCTCCATTGCTCTGTCACTCATCCATATAGAGACATAAAGTAAAAACGTAGATCTCTAATTCATTGTTTGTAACAACATGTCATCACCAAAATAATTTCATCCTTTAATCTCCTTCATCTATAGACTTTATTGACCAAAATGCTTATCAAGATACGTTACAAAGTTGTAAAAGGTTCTAACACCACCAAGGGTAGAGATATATACCTGCTTCACAACTGTTGAAAACCCTCTATTCTTAACCAAAACATATGTGAGGTCTACTTATGCTAGCAGAAAACGCAAAGAAATGAAAAAAATTAGCGAATTTGAAAAATATGTCAATAGGCATTTGAACCTCAGTAAGAAACATTTGATGACATTTTCTGTATCTTTAGGATTTGACAATTATTCATTTCACTCATATTCGATTTTAGGGTCGAGAAATTTGGAAGAGTACACGAACTTCCAAACAAATTTTCTACCATGTTAAAATTTGGTTTCCTCCAATGTTTTGAGTACTTAAAAACATAAAAGATATATCAAGGGAAGGGACCGGGTCTTCCTATTGGAATGAGTTTCGAATATAAGACTCGCAAATACAATTTTAACACCTACATATATACATATTTATATATAAATAAAATTTATAGAATTGTTTCAGAGCCTTCGCCCGTTTAGAAGTGGATTCGAACCACTGACACAAGGATTTTCAGTCCTTTGCTCTAACCTGCTGAGCTACCTAAACATCTTTCCTAAAGTATGTTTTCTTCATCGAATAGCGCCCTAACTTACTACTTTACTAGTAAGGGAAAAGCCCTATATCTCACCCCATTTCATTTCCGTAGTCACCGAAAGCATCTTTTGAAATAGTTTTCCGTTGTTATCCATCAATCGCATAATTAACAAGAATTTCTGACGTCCGCTGTCCCCTTTATCGCAAGCAGCACTACTACTATACGTTCGATAGGTGTGTAAATGAGAAACTTACGGAAATGAAAATCGTGTGCTACACAACGTTTGAGCTTGTGAAATCCAAATTCATTTCATGAGAAGACACTGGCACATTTTGTGTGTTTTACGAGTTTTGCTGTAGGCATGCGAAACTCACATTGTCATAGTCACTGCTTAGCATTGAATGTACTTAACGAAAAGGAAAGCTAATCTTCAAAAACATTTTTACAGGGCCAGAAGAAAAGTTCAGCTGGCCTTGAAGGACTTGTTGCCTCACTAATATATGTAGGTAACGGTATTGGTCACTAAAATGATTAGTTTCACACGCCTACGCAAGGAGTGAGTGGAGATTTCTCTGCAAAGAGCCGGATGAGGGGAGACCTTCACATTCAGTTCAAAGGGTGATGTGAGCTAATCAGAAAAGGGCCCATAAATCCAGACATGCAGACTTTCCGGCAAACAGAAGAGAAAATGGACGGAATTGAAGATGATGTTTTTAAATCCAATCATCCACGATAGGACGCTCGTCTCGTGATTAACAACTACAAATATTTTCAATACTCCTATACGACTATATAACTATTTATTCTACACTAAAGTCCTTGCATATCTTCTATCATTTGAGACCTGATAGCCCGCGTCTGGGGTTCGATGTGGGCACCTTTCTATTAGCCAGGCATATATGCTACATGTTAAAAACTACTCATTAGAAGTTACAGTCGTTTTATGAAATCAATTTGAAATATACAAGTTACAACAGCATGCATATATCAACAAAAACATATATTACTAGAGAAGACTGAAAAAGTTCATCGATGTATATATTCACAGTTCGGGTTCATGAGGTTGATGACCTTCTCTGTCAGAAAAGCTCCTCGTCACTTTCTCCTTCGTCTTCTGCACAGTTTCACCAACTACTTTGGCTGCTGATTTAGCCGTGTCCTCCACAGTTGCTTTGCTCTTCCCGAAACTCTTGCTCACCGCCTCTTTCACCGTCTCTCCAGCTCCAGCTCCACCATCACCACCACCTCTAGGACTGCTAGGTTGATCAACTCTTGCTTCTTCACTACTGCTAGTTCCCCTAAAACTTCATCACCCACACAAAGTAAATACATATCAACCTAGACATTGCTTTGGGGCTAAAGGTAACAAATCGATGCATGTTTTCACAATGCTAATGCCAAAAACTCACAATACTATACATGTACGAAGATCTTTACTAAACTCACTCGAAATCCATAATTTCATCCAATTTCCATCAAGCTATAGACCCATGCAGTAACCATAAATATAGATCCATGCAGTAACCACAAGATCCATGCAGTAACCACAATACTATACATATTTTTCCTCATAACATACAAACCAAATTTCAAACAAAAAAAAAACCAAATTTGAAAAAGGTTATGTACGTAGGAATTTCATGGAAAGGAATTATACAGATATAGCTCCGAACCGAAATTCACAACCCCCACCACATTAATAACTCATAACTTTCAACACAAAGTAGTAGAACTTGAAGAACATAGTAGGCTAAGTAGATGAACGAGCAAGTTGAGGAACATACTCCAAATTAGGAGGGAAGAAGTAGGCATGTAGTTGCCGTACAAGCGACTTGACCTTCTCCCAGTAGCTTGTAACTTTCAAGGGCGAAGATGTGTACACAGAGAAGCCATTTTTGAAAATCTCCCATAACGATGGTTTGGCAGTTCGTACTTCTTCTCTCTCTTCGCCATCTCGAACTGTAAATGCAAATGTATAGACGAGGATGCAGAGAAGAATCAGAACAGTTGAAGCAATTCTTGTGTGTTTGAGTTCCATATTGCTGCAGATAGGATCTTAACCAGGAATGAGAATGATGCTGGGAACCGCTTTAAATGAACAAAACCGGATGAGGTGTCCTTCTTTGGTGACACGTTTTCATGTTGTGACAGGTGCCAGCAAATGAGTGCTACGTGTACTGTGCATGGTTCTTGGTGTACCAGTCCAGGACTTATCGAAACATGAAAGTTTAATTAATCTAATCCAATCCGCGATACTATGCTTTTTTCTTTAGTTTCGTAAGAGCATCTCCTATCGAGCATGCAAATTCAGGTGAAGACCTCCGTTTTGTTATATTTTGACAGAAATTTCACCTTCAATTGAAGGTCTTTGCTTATGTGTAAACGACAGCTTGCTTTCATCTGTCATTTTTTATAGCAACCTCATCTTCTGTTAAATCTCTGATGACTATTATTTTATTTCAAATGAATCCATGTAACTTTTACAACCAATTGCATCCAAATAAAATTTAAATATCAAAACAGAAATTTAATAAACTAATATAGCATTTGACCTATCGGTTTTTTTTTTTTTTTTTTGGGTCAATGACCTATCGGTTGAAGAAAGGATTTGGCAAAATGTCAGTCGGCCCGTCACCTAAGCTGTCAAATTTTCATTTGACATTTTTTTTTATCGAAGCGGGAAGAGGACTAGCTCAACGTCCCTTCCCGAAGTATTACTAAAGAGAAAAAAAATTACATACAGGCCGGAGGACTTAACCAAAGCCGAGCCCAGAACAAAGTTCATACAAGCAAACCATGCCAAACAACAATAAAAAAGATCATGACCCACAAAATCAATACAAATGGAATAAAAACCAACACAAGAAAAACATGAAGCAGCAAAGTCATCTGAACCTATAAGCCACTCTACCAGAGAAGTCACGCCCATAGGAAGGCACAAGGAATGGAAGGAGAGAGTCCCAGATATGAGTTCCAACATTTAACGCACCATAGTTAGCCAAGATGTCGGCGGGAACATTTCCTTCCCGAAAAATATGGGTAACTTGTAAGCGCATATTACGTGCATGCACTAACCCATTAGGCCACCTTGTTCGCAGCCTCCAGGGAATACAATTAGGAGACTTATAAAACCGTATCACTGCCATGGAATCAGACTCAATCCACAAGTCACTCCAGCGTCTTTGCTTTGCAACATGAATTGCTTCAATGAAAGCTAATATCTTTGCATCTAAAGCACTGAACACTTTGACCTTCGAAGAAAAAGCTAACACAAAAATACCATCATGGTTTCGTACTATTCCACCAAGCCCGGCCAAGTCGGAGCTCCTAAAAGAGCCATCAATATTAATCTTTAGGCAAGGTTGCATCGGTGGAGTCCATTGCACACTGATGAAGTGAGGGGCAGTAGCTCTAAGTTGAGACAATTGAAGATATGTGAAAATTGGCAAGGAGGAGGGTTGGTGAGTAGAAGAAAAAGCAAGCCCAGCAGAATCTTTTAGAGAGCTTATACAAAAGTGTGTGAAGCATGCAGGGGAAAACAAACCCCCATCATGCTTACGCTTGTTTCTTTCAGTCCAAATACACCACAATAAATTGCAACAAGTAATACGCCCAAGAATCTTTGTGGCTTTAGAGAATGAAGATATAGAAGTAGAAGAGAGAAGGTCAGAAAGCGAAACCTGTGAGGGAGGTCGAATGCGAAACATATGAAAACACCAAATCGAAAGCTCGGAGACGGCTTCACACTCCCAGAATAAATGCTTCCAGGTTTCGATCCCTACGCAGCAAAGAGGACATTGAGAACAAAGGCACAAGCCACGGCGTTGTAAAGCCTCATCTGTAAGAATTTTTCGATGGAGAACTTTCCAAGAACAAATAGTTTTGAGAGGCTGAATAGCCGGGTGTCATATAAGGGTTCCCCAGTCCAAAGTGGGAGCAGTTTGCAAAAGAGAATTATAAGCTTCTTTTGAAGTTAATTTCCCAGAAGTAGAATCTGCCCAGACTACTTGATCACTCCTTGATTCTTCTGGGAGCACACATGAAGTTAGAGACATAGCTATGCCCGGAAAAAGTTGAACAAAAAAATCAGGTAAATCCCACTTGCCCAGAACTATAAAGTCACTAAATTTTGTATCTAAGTGCTCCAAAGATCTAGGATCAATATTAAATGCTTCACCTAGAATTTGTCCCATCCAGTTATCCTTCCAAAGTCTAATTTTCTTGCCATCTCCAATAACCCAACGAATCTTAGAGAGAAGAGTAAGCCAAACTTGTTTCAACCCAAGCCAAATTGACGATTTCTTATAATAGGTACACGGCCTCAATCCAGCTTGCAAGAATCGATCATGTAGGAAAGAGTCTGATGGAGAGGTTCTTGACACCACGTCCCAACCTCTTTTAAGCAACAAAGCTTGATTAAGAATGAAAAGATTCTTCAAGTTAAGACCACCACTTGCTTTTGGCATGCAAACCTGATCCCAGGCAACCAAAGCTGCACCTCCCTTCAACGGGTCTCCATTCTAAAAAAAATTTCTAATCCAACTCTGTACTTGCTTTAGAAGGGAGCGAGGCCAAGAATAGATCTTGAAGCTGTGAATGAGGAGAGCATGAATGACAGAGTCGATAAGTTGAAGCCGAGCTGCTTGAGAAAGCAATTTCCCCTTCCATATACTCAATTTACAGCGAACTTTATCAGCTATAGGTCTCAGGTGCTCACTCTTAGGACAACCTTGAAATATTGGAACCCGAAGATAAATAAAAGGTAACTTCCCTGATTGTATACCCAATGTGTTCTGAATGCTAGCCGATCTCGAAACTGCAAACTTGCCCAAAAACAGAAGGGATTTTCTTTTATTAGCCACCTGGCCCGAGTTTGATGCATATTCATCCATGAAATCTGAAAGAGCTCGGATGCCAGATGGGCTAGCTTGCATGAAGATCATTACATCATCCGCAAATAATACATGCGAAGGTGGGGAGCAATTTCTAGGAGCAGCAATACTCTTAATCTTACCCTGATTAACCAACATGGAAATACCACGACTCAAGACTTCTTCAGCAAGGCAAAAGAGAATGGGTGACAAGGGGTCCCCTTGACGCACACCCTGAGAGCAAGTGAAGAATCCACAAGATTAACCATTAACAGAAATAGAAAGATGAGCTGAACCCAAGACACATTGGACCCAATTTTCTAAGACTAGATCAAACCCAAAAGCACGTAGGACTTTTAGGAGGAAAACCCAATCAATTGTGTCGAAGGCCATAACAATATCAAACTTAATAGCCATGTTGCCATATTCACATTTGCGATCAAGAAGATTAATACATTCAGAAGTGAGAGAGATAGGGTCGACAATTGACCTACCTTTAATGAAAGCACTCTAGTTGGGATAGATTATTCTGGAAGCAACATGACCCAATCGATCTGCCATGATCTTGGTGATTACTTTAAAGACAAAATTGGCCAAAGCTATTGGTCTATAATCTGATATCCCTTCAGCTTTAATTTTCTTTGAGAACAGAATTAAAATATTAGAATTGAAATGAGGGTAATAAAACTCAACTCAAAAAAGCTCCGCACTACTAGAATCACATCTCTCGAAACAATAGGCCAGCAAGTTTGGAAGAAGACCCCACCGAAACCATCAGGACCAGGCGAGCTACTGCCGTCCATTGCCTACACCGCGAAGGTAATCTCATCATCCAAAGGAATGGAAGTGATGAAAGTATTCTCACTTGTCGAAACCAAATAAGGGATGGTCCTGTTTACCAACCCAGTGTCTATGATGTTGTGGTCTCTAGAGAAGAGGCTCGTATAGTGCTGAACAATGTGATTTGAAATGGAATTTTGGTCTTGCAAGTAGACTTGGCCATTTGACAGAGAAGTAATAGAACTGTTTAACCGCCAGACCTTAACCATATTATGGAGAAAATAGGTGTTCTGATCCCCATCTTTCAGCCAACGAACTCTGGATTTGTCTCATAGAAGCAAGTACTAAAATGAGAGTTCAAACTGATACTTAGCAAGTGCCTCATCCTCTCTGACAAAACGTTCCTCATATGGCCCTAAAGTGGATAGTTCAATATGAATATGATCAAGTGCTGACCTAGCTGCATCCACCCTAGCATGCACATTTCCAAACTCTGTTTTGTTCCAATCCTTGAGCATCATTTTCAAGGCACGCAACTTGGAACTAAGAATAAACAAAGGATAGCCATGGAATTGAAGAGTGCTCCAAAAGTCTCTAACCAATTGCATAAAGTTGGGTTGTTTGAACCACATACTTTGAAACTTCAAAGAGTGACTCCGTTTTAGCACAAATTTTGAAAATAATACTAAAATCGAGACATGATCTGAATCAGCTTTAGTCAAAGTATGACAACTCAACCCCTGCCAAACCTCCATCTATTCAAGATTGCACAAAGCTCTATCTAGTCTAACATCGGTCCGTCGGTTTGTCCAAGTATATTGCTAACCCTTAGTAGGGATATCAATCAAACCACACAAAGTACACATCGCTGAAAATCAATACAAGACATTACACTAGGCGGTGCACCACCTCTTTTCTCATGAGCCCAAAGAATACAGTTAAAGTCTCCCAACACTACCCAGGGGCCTGTAACATGGTTAATGCAAATAAAATTCAAATCTTCCCAGAGAGCTCTCCTTCCTGCAATTTTAGTCTTGGCATAGATCATTGTATACATACCATGCACACCATCAAGGGAACAAGAAAAAGTAATATGCTGGTCAGTGGCAGATATCAAGGTAGTATGGATAGATTCTCAGCATAAGAGCCATATATTAGATTCCTGAGGACCACGATCATTTGAAGCAAATGGAGAGAGGCCTAATGATCTCTAATATGATCTGTTAATAGCACTAATAGGAACAAATGGTTCAGATAAACCAACAAACAGAGGATTATGAACACGTACCAAATCTGAAAGAGCCCGTTGGGTATCTTCATTGGCTATTCCCTGGGCATTCCAGTAGAGTAGATGCATCAAAAAAGTTTGTGCTTAGCTCCTTTTTGCAAGAGAGTACGTCGTAACCCGGGTTTACGGAGTTGTGCTTTATTGGAATCTTTGGTTACCTTCTTGAGAAGTTTTTCGACTTCTTTGAGACAACAGGTGTGAAATCACCTTCCTCCCTGATAATACTTGCTCCCATTTGGACTTCCTCTCCAGCACCTTCCTCCCTGATACTGCTTATTTCTTCTAGTTCAAGAGGGGGCTGCCTTGTTGGGGGTTCTAAAGAGTTACCATCGGTAGCAGCATTAACAATGTTTAACAAGTCAAACCCTGTATACCTTTGTGTTTCTGGTCTGAATTGCTCAAAACCTAGAGGAACACTTGTAAAGGAGGAAACATTATCAGAGACTTGTTAGATAATGGGGCTTGCTTCCCTTGTAATAGGATGACGCTCCAAATGATTGTTACACTCCCTTACACTAGCACCATCTGTCTCAGGTTGAATAACTTTTGCTGCATGCTCTCCAATAAGCAACAACTTGTGTGGAGAATATTTGCAAGAGGCCCTTGAACGTCGTCGGGGCTTAGCACGTACAAGAGAACGCCCGCGATGACATGGCACCTCCAAACCAACGCTAGAAATCAATGAGATTACCTTACAATTTTGTTGTGAATGTCCCACAAGGCCACACTTTGAACAAACGATAGGGAGGGACTCATACTCCACCCCCATAAGAATCTGAGCACCATTTGACCGGGTCACTCTGATCTGCTGCAGTAAAGGTTGGGAAAGGTCGACATCAATAAGAAATCTGGCATAGAGCCCGACACTCCGATCAACAGTCCTAGGATCAACTTTTAGAGGAACACCCATTCCTTTGGCTATCTCGAAAAGAGTCTGTTGCTCCCAATAATCAAAGCCCAGATCCTAAAAGTGGATCCAAACCTGTGCAAATGTATTCCAGTACGAAGTCGGAGAGAAATTTGGCGTCCACTTGATAAGGCGCAGTAGGCCTTGCTGTAAACCAATGGAGCCCATAGACCATACAGTTTGCATGTCATCCAGAGAGTGAAACTGAAGCATGAAAAAACCTTTTCCCAATGGCAAAATAGAACATTCGTTCAAAGATGTCCAATGTGCCCTGAGTTGCAAACTGAGTTCATGGGATTTCAAAGGAGATGATTTCGAAGGAAGCACAACTCGACCTACAAGAATGTTCCTGCAACACTCCAGACCACGGAGATAAGGCTCCTCAGAAATCTGAACAGAGAGGAGACCATTCTTAAAATAATGGGAGGGAAGTTCATCGATGTTGAAACTGAGGGGCTGGGGTTGGTCGGCGAGTAGAGAGGCAAAGGATGGTTTGGGTCGCCACGTTTTATCGGCCATCCCAGCACCCCAAGACAGAATAAAAACCAACACAAGAAAAAATCTTTAGTTTTGTCTTTGTTTTGTTAGGGCTCTTTTTTTTTTTTTGGTCTTATGTTTAGGGTTGTTTCTTCATCTATTAGTCGATTTATTCCATTACAGAAGATACTTGGCTGATCAGGTATGGTCATCTAATCCTAATCAACAGTGATGTGTCTCTCTTATAATCCAACACTTGTCTTTTTTTTGTTTTCTTCCTCCCCCCCTTCTTCTGAATTTCTAAATTTCTTCTCTTCCTCCATCCTGAATTGCTTATGTTCTAAACTCACGGCATGTTTACTTAATTGGAATGGAAAATAATCATGAATCAGAGACAAGTGGAATGGGAGAAGAAAGGAATCTATATTGATTCCGGAGTATTAATTCCTAAACCCATCTCCCTCTCGTAATCAAATTCCTGAGTATTCAGGAATCGATTCTTGATAAGAAGGTGAGACCTACATCTATTCAGATTCTTTCACGTGTTAGTAAACGCAGGAATTCTTTTACCCAAAATCATTTCGATTCCTTTATGTGTTAGTAAACGTAGGAATGTGTTTACCCTGTAATCATTCATTCTCATTCCAAGTAAGTAAACGTGCCCTTAATATGTGGGTTCTTCAATTTTGAACGAAACTCAGATTACTAGAAAGGAAATTTTACCCCTTGGTGCAAACCTTGAGAAGCCATGAGCATGATCTTTTGGCTGCGAGGGAGGACATTGGTGAGGTTGAGAAAGGACCTTCAAATCCTACCCATACCCAACAACCCTCTTGTTTCTCTGTTTCTCCCTCATGTTCTTCCTGCCATATTGATTGGTGGACGAACCCATAACCAAGAGCTAAGAAGAAGAAGGAACCGAAGAAAAAGAGAAGAACTTTGAACTCTTTTAGAATGCAAAAGACAGGTGTTTGGTTGGAGGAGAGTCATGTAAGACACGGCTAGGCCAAGTATTTTCCATTACATATTGTCACGTGATATAGTTCTGCAAAAATATATAAAAATCATCTAGCATTGCTTCTAAAATAGATATAATTGTTTTTCAAATTTAACAAAAATGCTTTTATAAAAAAATAAAAGTTTTTTCTTTTAATTTTAAAATGTCATCTATTATGCAATTCAGCAAGTATACAATAATGATATACCCAAAGGGCCGTTAGAAATAGTCAATACCGAGAGAACACTAAAAAACACTCATCGCACAATCATACTAAAACTATGCTCCTAGTACACCCATTTTTTAGGTCATGAAGCGACCTTCCCGAATAAACCTGAAACAACGTCGCGTATCCATTTACAGACAAACTCTCTGCTCTTCCTTCTGATTCACAACTAACTTATTGAACTTAATCACCCTTCCAATCGGCGAACCAATCTGAGATAAGGATAACTTGTTTCACAAGGCATAAGACAAACCTTTCACCGTAATCCAGGTTTCGAGTGGTCTGAGGGGGATTGAGTCCACTGCCGACACACCATCATACGAGCCAAAATCAACATAGCATTTTTTTAAAACCACGGACCACTATGGAGGAAGTGATTCAAGTCAGTTTCCCTATCAAACTAAAAGAAAAACTAATCTCTCACCGCCTTGACAGAGAGACCGGCGTGCATTCTCCAAAATGTAAGGATCATAGCAATGAAGCCAGCTGTGTTAGGGCAGCGCGTGAGCAATCTCCCTACCATATAATGGTGGCTATCTTGGAGTGCAACCTTCCCAGCCAAACCGAAGTCAATGTGCACATCCTTTTAGAGGGCAAAAGCAATAGCAAGGCCAAAAATTGAGTCAGTCATGGCTAGAAATCAAGGTTTGTTGTTGAAGGCTATCGTCGACAATAAGAATCCTATCAAAGAGAGAAGTAAGGTTTTGGAGCTTGAGCGTTTGCTCTTTATTTCTTCTTTACTACAATTCTCTGAGGGTATGTTTGTTTCACAGGACTGTCATGCCCCTCCTTAATTTCTATAACTAATACCTTACTCATGTTTGGTGCTATGTAGGACTAAAGCTTACAATCGAAGTTCTTCATCGTTGTGAAAGCTTTGACTACCTTCTCGACAATGCTTGTCATACCCTTTGAGCAGCATGGAAAATGCATCCGGTCTAATTCGAATCTTGCAATCTCTAAACTCCCCTAGTAGATTTTGAAAGCATTATCGTTCCTCGATCAGGAGTATGTCAATCATTGTTGAATGACACATTCATGTGCAAAGCTTCAATCTTTGGGAGGCTCAGATGAAGGGTCGAAAAGCCAATTGTGTGTTTGTTTGATATTCTTGGATCAGAGAGATGATTCTGTTACCAGAGAGATGTGAAACCAAGGATTCAACGCCGTCCATTTTTCGAGGATGGTAAGAGGTCATTGGAGATGAGAGCTGGGTCTGGTTGGGTGTGGGAATAGTGCCGCCACCATGGGGGTTTGGGAATGAAGTGGTAGAGTTGAATTATAGGTTGAAGGACGTGAGAATGATGAGAGAATGATGAAACCTTGAAGGGAAGAGTAGAATGAGTGAGAGAGGCTTTCGCAGTCCATGATTTTTGATGTCTATATGGTAGAAGGTGTTGGGGTGTTGTAGAGTCTCATTTAAAAGAGTCCATGTTGTTGAAGAATACAGGATAGCTTGTGTTTCAATAAATAAGGGTGTCTAATCTCATCCAATCTGTCATACCAAAAACAACCTACATTTCATATCTTCTAATTCTCAGTTAATTGTTCTTAGCTTAGTAATAGTGTCGGCTCGAGTTGAGCCGGTTATGGGAAATGACGATTTTGCCCCCGCCTCCAGTCTCTTGCCTCGACACCTGTCGTATTGCTCAGTGTTATTGTGTCTTTGTTTCTTCGTTCTATAGAGAGGGGGAGAGAGAGCGAAGAAAGTGGTGTTGTTCGTTAGCATCTACAACTTCGATTTTATTTTCTTCGCTTCACAGAGAGATGAAGAAAGCTATGTTCCTCTGATTACCCGCTGGCTCAGAATTGGACAACCGCTGTTTTACCCGCATCTGAGGACTCTTGGCAACATCAGCTCCTCGGATGCAGTTGATTTGTGGGTAATTGGTTTTATGCTTGGATTTATTTTTCCTTAAATTTTTGCTCTTCATCTTCATTTTGTGTCTCAATCTATATGGGTTGCATTTTATCATTGGCAGAGAATGTAAGAGAGGGGGAGAGTTGGTAATAATAGGTTCTGCATGATTGTATGAGTTTTCCTTCGATTTAGGGTTCCACAAATTCGATTATGTTCTTTACATATGACTAATTTGGGGTTTTGGTGATGCAGGGGTTTTTGATTGTCATATTGGGTTTGTCTTTAAGAAGGAGAAGGAAGGTGATTTTTGGAATTGTGTTGAGGAAAGCAGGAGAGCTGCAGGTTAGATACTGAAATACCACCTATGAGGTCTTTTTCTTTATCCCAGAAAATGTGTCAGTTTATGATTAGATGTGGATGTCTTGCACTGCTTATAAAGATGTGATCTTTACGTGAAGGTTGTTTAGATTCGTGCTTCAAAAGAGAAAACAATTTATGACTTGCAATAAGAAATGTCGTTGTTTGCTGCAATTTTTTTTTTATCCCCGAATGCTTGTTTGCTACAAGTTGATTTGGTAGAGAGATGATAGCTTTTGCTTCATAATGTAGATTTACCTATGCTGTGTTAAAAAAAAATGAATGTAAAACATTAGAAAAGAAAAATTATAGTTGCAAGTAAACATTCAATGGGAAAGAGGCAAAAAGCATATGGTATCATTAATAAAAACTTAACACACTGAGTATAACAAAACGGAGAAGAGGTTTCCCTTTTGAAGAAGAGACAACCGCTTTGTTCCCATGTTCTGTCCGGCGGCACGTCTTCGGGACGTCGTCGTCGGATGGGTAGGTAATCGTTCGCAATCCGCCAATGTGGGGCCACGGTGGAGGTTTGGCCTGGATAAGAAAGACTGTTGGTGGAAATTTACCAGTCTGTCATCGATGAATAGTATGCAATCGCCAGTGTCAAGGAAGCCTGGGGGAGGCCGGACTTGACGATCAAGGAGGCCCTCCAGGGTTAACCCGAAATCAAAGGCGGTACGGCAATAATTGCTGATGTTTCGTGGATCTTCCGATTGTGTTATGGCTACTATCGTGGTTCAGAGGCCTGGCTTTTGCCTCAATCTGGCCATGCTTCCTGCTTTGATCTGGCCGAGACGACGTCTATTGGAGGATTGCTACCTCAATATTAGTGGCATTCTGGTTCGTGGACACGGTGATTTGCTGGTTATAGCGCCGCACTTCTGATTAGGAAAGGTTTTCGGTCATGCACAAGTTGGATCGTAGGCCTGGTCTGGGTCATGGCTTCCGTCTTTGGGCCTTTATTGGTGGGCTTCTAGTATGTTTATTATAGTTTTAATAATATATTTCAATTTTAGGTGTATTTTATGTACAATAAATCCTTATCATCATGCGGTAGAGTTAGGTGGGCTTTGTCCCGGCTTGCACTGTAGGTCTGCCTTGTCTGCCCTGGTAAGGTGGCGTGTCGGTGTTGACTACACGCAACCTTTTAGTGACAGCATGAAATGGAGTGTCATCGGTCTTAGTTCCGATTAGCAACATAGTGAGACAACTGATATTATTTATCAACTAATGATCCTCTTTGTGAGAGTGATCTTGCCGCTCTATCCCCATTAAGCAAATACAGGTGCCAGAGGTGCAACCGTTGCTATTTGGTGTCGGTTAGGATACCTGTTTTTTGTAGAGGTTCCTACTATTATTGCGGGACATTCTCTTGATGCTAATTGTAAGCTGGGGTTAAGGCACCACTGTTTCATTAATCAAGGTTTAAGGGTAGCCGCTCTGGCCCTTCTTCAAAAAAAAAAAAACAAATACTATGTATTACTATACTATCCTTTTATGATGAAAAATTGACCTCATCTTAAAAGTATAGAAAGAACACTTTACCTGTAGAGCTCTGCAAAAGTCCTCAAGGTTTTAAAAGCATTGGAAATAGAATCTCTGATCATTAAAAATTAGGAACTGAGATATTGCGTCCACAAGGATGTTGAGCCTTTAGAGCAGTGGATTGTAGCTGCCCATGAGGGTCGAGGGTGCAGTGAATTTGCTTAAACTGTTAAAGAAATGATGGCAACAGAAGCATCAAATGGTTTAGAATATCTTGATTTTAGGTGGCACAGTCAGTGAGTATATAACTTTTAATTTGTTCATACTATTCCATCTGATTTTGAATGTTTGAGATGACCTTTGGAAGCATTTTATCTAGATTTTTTTTAACTTATCTTTCAGTTTTTTGTTTTCATTGTAATAACATAACATTGTCTGCATTTGCTAGGGGTTTCAATTAACAGGAACGGTAGGCGGCAGTATTGCTTTGGTCATTAGGTTTTGCTGTTTTCTGTTTCCCTGATGCAGTTTGACAGGACCCGCCCTGGATTTCACCGTGAAATCCAAAGTGGTCCTACGGGGCCCACCTTAGAAGAAATTCTACCAAAAAATTAGTGGAACTCCCTCTAAAAGTGAACTACCCAAAAACCTATAGAAAGACATTTACACATCTAAAATAATCCACCCTTAATCTTCTGGAGCCACCATGCTCCCTAAATCACAACACCTCCCAATTTCACAAACTATTCTGAACTTAAAAATATTAATATCATGGGTTATAGGAGCAAACTAATGTACAGGCGTACAAGATGATAAAATATAAGATAAAGGACCGATACTTTTATAATGCGGAAGCTATGACAACTATGCCACGCTCGACCTCAAGCTAAACTGGCCTGCAAACTGGGCATTTGAAACTGAAGGGCCCAGGGGAAAACATTTAAAAACCGTTAGAGTGAGTGGACGAAAAATAAGTAATTTCGAATGAATAAGTAAAACGTAATGCTTTCCCAAGTTATTCTCTAAAATCTCGCATGCAGTAATAATCTTGAAAATACTTTTAATCATCATCTTTACTGCAATCTTAATCACGTAAAAATAGAACACCTTGCAATCTCTTAACATCTCATCCTCAATCTTTATAAAAAAACATCATTTTCCAGAGGCTCGCTTGATGACTAGACTAATGACTAGAAAGGACTGCTGTCTAGTCATCTCATGCCATCAGGGAGGGACTGCCACCCAGATGACGCATCGGAAAGGACTGCCAACCGAATTAGGAGGCGGTGGGTAGAAGGGACTGCCAACTAACCACAAGTAGTTAGAAGGGACTACCGACTAACTATCTCATGTCACTTGGAAGGGACTGCCAACCAGGTGACTCACCGGAAGGGACTGCTAACCGGGATGTAGTCTAGAAGGGATTGCCAACTAGGTAATGCACGCATGAAACGAAGATAGCCTCCTCAATAAACTGGAAACAACCTCTTTCAATTACTTGCTTTCGGAAAGAAATTCGATATTACTTCAATAAATCATTAATAATTCACTGAAAGCATAACTTAGGATTATCTCGCTAAGTCAAACCTCAATATCTCAATAAATCCTCGAAAGCATAAATCAAATACACTGTAAATCAATAAATGCTTTCGGGAAAAAAAAATCTCAAACTAACTTCAAGGCTGATAAGTGCGGAGCTCAAAACTCAGTAAATCTCGATAATTCAACAATGCTCAAATATTTGCTAAATCATTCGTACTCGTATATCATCATATAAACTGATATTCGAAATCAATAATTCTCATAATATTTTCTTAATCATTCACTTCCCAAAAATCGATTCCCAACTCAATAACTCATAAATAAGTAGCTTGAAAAAAAATCTATTGAAAGCACTCAGGAAGGAAATCCACTAAAAATCCCGTAACTTGTAGAGCATAATAAATCTCAAGAAATCAAGCTCATAAAATCATAATACTCAATAATTCAAATAATAAACCTCAATCGGAAAATAATAATATACTGCATGCACATTTAATTTAAAATAAATGTCCACTCACAGTACTATTTAGGCGACCACGCTACCGGTTTCCTACGTCGAGCAGTAGCTCGGCACGTCGCTACTGTTCAATCACGCACTGTTCACGCACGATACTGTTCACGCGGAGGTCAACTTTTCCGATGGTCACCAAATTTTGACAGCAGCTTCATCTCAACCCCCCTAGCATTTTTCTCAACTACACCAAGTTCAGAAAACAACTAGAACTATCTCAACAATTAAGAAAACAGTAAACTCCAATTTGTGAATAGTGGCGGGATTTCAATCTCAAAAATCCTCTAATAAATCTATGCAATATTATACTTAAAAGAAAACCCATGAGGTAAGGAAGAGATTGATACCATTTTTGCTGCCGGAAATTGCCGGAATCAGCCCCAGAAGATCCCTCTCTCTCTTTCTCTCTCTCTCTCTTCTTTCTGGTTTCTGTCGTAAAGGATAGGGAGAATGGCTGGAAATGCGGCTGATCAGCCCCTTATAATTAAGGTGTGATGAAATGACCAAAATACCCCTCAAACGAAAATACTCATAACTTTGGCATACGAATTCCGATTTATACGTACCACATATGCACGTGCTCGGTTTAACGTCCTCTAGACTTTTCATGAAGAAAGTTTCCTCAAATTTTACCTGAACAAAAAATCAACTTTTAGGGTCCCCTAAAATGTCGAAACGGAGCCAGAAAGTAAATGTAAATGTCGTTTACCCATCGAAAGATCTTAGACTAGTAAATTTTGGTTCGGGACGTTACAATCTCCCCTCCTTATAAAAATTTCGTCCTCGAAATTTCATACTGTTGAAGTAGAGATGGGTGCACTTGTTAATCCATAGTAAACAGTCACGAAGATGAATAGCACATCAATCCTACAGCAGTGGCGATGATAAGGCACAGAAAAGATGTGCAAATCTGCTCAAATCATGTAGAAATTACCTTCAAAACTGATCCAAGACTTGATCAATTAGGACAAGGAGATCAACCCTTATAAGAAACAATCCTCTAGCTGCAATCTAGCCAATTATTGTGATCTGAATAATTCCCACAGCGTTCTTACTAAATTCAGTGTCTTAGCAGGTAGATTTACTTCCACTCATTACTGACAGTCCTTAACAACTGAGGAAGAACATCATCAAAGCATTATGTTTGAAGCAACTTGTAAACTGTTCAACTATGTGAGCAGAAACACCTATTAAAAATTTCTAGAATAAAGACTCAAGGCTAAATCAAGGTCAGTTACTTGAACGAACTACACCTTGAAACTGCATAACAAAAATCAAATCTTCTTTGGGTTAAGTTTTCCATTTGCAATATTAAGTCAATGACCGGAGCAACTGATAATTTCGACAATCACAATTACACAAGCAACTAAACACATATACTTAAAACCCAAGTTTATCGATGTTCCAATTCAAATAATCTTGTCTTATCTAATTATGCAGCAGTACATACTCACAAGTACACAGCTTCGGCGTCAAGAAATTTATGTGAAAAACTAATTCAAATAACTCATGGTATCGATACCACAATCTATTCAGTTTGAATAGTAGCATTCATAACCTTTCCATGTAACTCGTACGGTGGAGATCCACTTTGTTCACCAACAACATGATGATAATACATCTACCCACACTTAATAAAATTTCAACTCATACACTGGTTTATGGAAAGTCCAACAGTTAATAAAACACTACAAGATATTCACTGATAACCCACATGTCTGAAACAACTAATTTTCTTAGAAACCGCAAAACCGCACTTGCTTTTTGTCTGTTTGTGCTTAAATTTCTGATCGAATGTTGTGCACGTGGAGGTCCCATAGTTGTCAAGCATATCAAAGAGTAGCCTCGAACCAACCTATAAGTTCTTAATCATGTAGGCTATGGGGCCACTACACTTCCTTTGCACTACTTTGATACCTAACTGAAACATTGATCAAAGCCTTGAGATGACATCTAAGTCAACTAGAGAAACTTCTTTGATATATACCCTGCTGGCTATAAGGCGAAACATTTTGCACACCTGTTCATGTTCAAAATTTATGTACCAGACTGCTAGCAAAGTAGTCCATTCTTTCTTCTCCGCGTTTCCAAACCATAATAATCCAATAATCAACGTCAAACTTGCAAGTACTTGAGTATAGCCAACTTTCCTTGCATGGCTCAAAGCCAATATCCCCAAGCGACATTGTCATCGCTAAACTGAGGATAAAGTAGCTGAAGATCCGTCCTCTAACAACACTTATTCAATAATATTCCAGCTACAACAACAATTCCAAAAACTAATCTACGCTAACTAAGATTGCACCAAAATTTCCTAAACCTCATCTCGCTAAGCATTAATCCAACACAACTCAACCATAGTAGCTCAACAGTTAGTACTTCAAGTGTCGGTTGAAACCTTTGCTAAAACCCAAGTCCAAACAAACAATTTCCAAACTCAACTCCAACATCTTGCCAAGTCATCGTTCCTATAAACTCGTGCTGGTGACCGAATATCAATCGTACCAAAAACTTTCTATACTTCTCCAATCAAGGGCCACCATACGGCAGAAAGATTGATCAAAGTGAAAACTAAATTTCAAACTGTTTAACCCATTACCACCAATAACTACCAAGGTAGTAAAACTTACTTAATTCATCCAAAGCAATCTGTTAATATACGTATTCAACTCAAGCAACAACCAATTGTCCTAGATGATAAAACACCATTCACAGAGTCTTTCCTCGAACAACAACCTTGATGCAAAACAGACACCCGTCCAACATCTCGTATCACACGAAACGGTACCTGGGTCTAAAATTAATCCAACCACATGGCGATCCAATTCCTCCATTTAATCACCATTGAAATATGTAACTGCAAAGACAAACCGCATTACGTTTGACCCACATATAACAAGAATTCTAGTCAAACCTTAATTAGAAATATTTTCGTAGCCAACTGGGAAACTTATTTCCTCAAAGTTATTCCACTAACTACTCTTACAATATCACAATCCAACTGTCTAGCAAAAACTTCACCAAGAATCTATCACAATTAATCTTCAAGGCTCCATAATTTATAACTCGAATCATACTCCGTAAGTAATTCCACTTGCACCATTATGAATACCCAACAATATCATTACCGCTATTCTCCAATTTTAGGTACAACCATTTCAGCCAAAAACGGATAACCAATTAAGTACATCGGTACAATCTCATATACAAAAGTTGTTTCTAATCCTCTCAATTAAATACTACCAAAGATCGTAACTCGATTGTAAAGCTCTAAGTGTCCAACTAAATACTCAAGTTTCAAACATAAAACTATTTCAAAAACTTAAATTTTGTCCATCTCCTTCCTCAATACAATCCAAAACTTCAAAAGGATCCTTTATAAGTCAATGTATCTAGAATCAATTTCTTCCAGTCCGAACAAAACTAGATCCAAATATCATGGTCAGGTCAAATGCCCAAGATAACCAGTCATGATTTCCAAGTAATCTCCAACAACTGTCAATGATATCCCAAATGTCACTTACATGACATATCACATCATGTAACACAACTCCTGGAACTTGGTTCAACGTCAGAACCACTACTATTACTAATTCCATTTCCATCAACAATTCTGATTCCCAAGCAATTTATAGCAAACAGAGACAGCCCAAAGCTATGCCCACTCATCTCTAACAATCAAACACAAAATCAAACTCCAGTCTTGCACCTGAAACCTTGCCCCAACAAACTTATTGACTTCGAGGGAAAGATAACCACCACATTCCCTCGGATCACATTTCATGTCATAACTCAAACCTATAAGGTAATCTAACATCATCATCACCAGGAAAAGGTGCAAGACACGTAATCAATCTGATACGCAGAGAAATCCCTATGAGGTTGGCGTATAAAAGGCATAGCACCTAAAGGAAAATCACTAACCATGTACCTTACACACTTGATGAATACTTCAGCACCGAAGAGTAAACCATGGGGAACCACTGCAGTCGGGCCATCACTCGGGAGGCACTGAGCAACATCAAACATATAAGGTAACTAGATCGAAACAAGTCTACAGAATCTTATAACCTAATGCTCTGATATCAACTGACAGGACCCGCCCCGTATTTTACCTTGAAATCCAAAGTGGCTTTGCAGGGCCCACCTTAGAAGAAATTATACCAAAAATTTGGCGGAACTCCCTCTAAAAGTGAACTACCCAAAAACCTGTAGAAAGACATTTACACTTCTAAAATAATCCACCCTTAATCTTCTGGATCCACCATGCTCCCTAAATCACAACACCTCCCAATTTCACAAACTATTCTGAACTTAAGAATATTAATATCATGGGTTATAGGAGCAAACTAATGTACAGGCGTACAAGATGATAAAATATAAGATAAATGACCAATACTTTTATAATGCGGAAGCTATGACAGCTATGCCTCAACCCTATTTACGCTCGACCTCAAGCTAAATTGGCCGGCAAACTGGGCATTTGAAACCGAATGGCCTAGGGGAAAACATTTAAAAACTGTTAGAGTGAGTGGACGAAAAATAAGTAATTTCGAATGAATAAGTAAAACGTAATGCTTTCCCAAGTTATTCTCTAAAATCTCGCATGCAATAACAATCTTGAAAATATTTTCAATCATCGTCTTTACTGCAATCTTAATCACGTAAAAATAGAACATCTTGCAATCTCTTAAAATCTCATCCTCAATCTTTATAAAAAAAACATCATTTTCCAGAGGCTCGCTTGATGACTAGACAGATGACTAGAAAGGACTGCTATCTAGTCATCTCATGCCATCAGGGAGGGACTGCCACCCAGATGACACATCGGAAGGGACTGCCAACCGAATTAGGAGGCGGTGGGTAGAAGGGACTGCCAACTAACCACAGGTAGTTAGAAGGGACTGCCGACTAACTACCTCATGTCACCTAGAAGGGACTGCCAACCAGGTGACTCACCAAAAGGGACTGCCAACCGGGATGTGATCTGGAAGGGACTACCGACCAGACGATTACCTAGAAGAGACTGCCGACTAGGTAATGCACGCATACGCCGAAGATAGCCTCCTCAATAAACTGGAAACAACCTCTTTCAATTACTTGCTTTCGGAAAGAAACTCGATATTACTTCAATAAATCATTAATAATTTACCGAAAGCATAACTCAGGATTATCTCGCTAAGTCAAACCTCAATATCTCAATAAATCCACGAAAGCATAAATCAAATACTCTGTAAATCAATAAATCCTCGGGAAAAAAAATCTCAAACTAACTTCAAGGCTGATAAGTGCGGAGCTCAAAACTCAATAAATCTCGATAATTCAACAATGCTCAAATATTTGCTAAATCATTCGTACTCGTATATCATCATATAAACTGATATTCGAAATCAATAGTTCTCATAATATTTTCTTAATCATTCACTTCCCGAAAATCGTTTCCCAACTCAATAACTCATAAATAAATAGCTTGAAAAAAAATCTATTGAAAGCCCTTGGGAAGGAAATCCACTAAAAATCCCGTAACTCGTAGAGCATAATAAATCTCAAGAAATCAAGCTCATAAAATCATAATACTCAATAATTCAAATAATAAAACTGAATCGGAAAATAATAATATACTGCATGCACATTTAATTTAAAATAAATGTCCACTCACAGTACTATTTAGGCGACCACGCTACCGGTTTCCTACGTCGAGCAGTAGCTCGGCACGTCGCTACTGTTCACGCACGACACTGTTCACGCGGAGGTCAACTTCTCCGATGGTCACCAAATTTTGGCAGCAGCTTTATCTCACCCCCTCCCCCCCCCCCCCCCCCCCCCCCCAGCATTTTTCTCAACTACACCAAGTTCAGAAAAGAACTAGAACTACCTCAACAATTAAGAAAACAGTAAACCCCAATTTGTGAATACTGGCCGGATTTCAATCTCAAAAATCCTCCAATAAATCTATGCAATATTATACTTAAAAGAAAACCCATAAGGTAAGGAAGAGATTGATACCATTTTTGCTGCCGGAATTACTGGAATCGGCGCCGGAAGATCCCTTTCTTTCTTTCTCTCTCTCTCTCTCTTTCTGGTTTCTCTCGTAAAGGATGGGGAGAATGGCTGGAAATGGGGCTAATCAGCCCCTTATAATTAAGGTGTGATGAAATGACCAAAATACCCCTCACACCAAAATACTCATAACTTTGGCATAGGAATTCCGATTTATACGTACCACATATGCACGCGCTCGGTTTAACGCCCTCTAGACTTTTCATGAAGAAAGTTTCCTCAAATTTTCATCTGAACAAAAAGTCAACTTCTAGGACCCCCTAAAATGTCGAAACGGAGCCAAAAAGTAAATGTAAATGTCGTTTACCCATCGAAAGACTCATAAACTAGTAAATTTAGGTTCGGGATGTTACACAGTTACCCTTCTCTTGAGGTAGAATTGGTTATAACTCTTGCCTCTAGCTCTTTTTACTTTGGATGGTGATTTATTTTTGGACCTTTTGCTATGTATTTATACTTGTCTTATTTGCAGGAACGACGTTGAGAAAGGGGAGGCATTAGATAACCTGGCTATCATATTTGTTCCTTTATTTGAAGGGTAAGTGGATTCTAAATAACTACAAATGGTTATGGGAAGTTCTTTGTTAGGTCGTTAGATTAGCCACCGCGAAGTTGGAATCTGTTTCGCATTTAGATTGAGGCTAATCTGTAATCTTTATTTGCAGAAATTTCTTTTGGTACGAGCATGCTTTTTGGGATTGTTGAGTCCTTTGACTTTTTGGGTTTCCTGTGTTTGCATTGGGAGATGATACCAAGGTTTTTTCTGCACTTGATAGATATTGACTCATTTGAATGTTGATGAATATTAATTCGGTGTTATGGGTTTCTGTTTTGTTATAACACACACTTGATGGAAATTTACTAATTAGAATGTTTGTTCTCGGATGCATAGTATATTTTTATTAACTTCATAAACTTGGTACATTCACTTTGATACTTAGAAAAAAATAAGTGTGATTTCTGAATTCCTTGTCTTGGTCAGACTGAAGGGAGCCATGTTGGCGTAGGTAGGTTATGGGTTTAGTCTGTCCGAGAGGTATGTTATGTTCTGTATCGTTTTATATTAGGATTTACTATTTTTTAAAATACCATACTCTTGACATACTAGAAACTAACGTGTTTTTCTTGATTGGTTCTGCATGTTTCTCTATTTGTTAGAATATTTGGAGTCTTCTTTTTTGTCTTCTAAGTCGCTGTTTTGTTGCAGTTGAACAAAGATGTAAATGGAACTAGGAGCATTGAAATAATTGGTGATAGAGGATCCAGAGAAAGTGAGTGCTCATGCTGCATGTCTCTTTTTGTGCTCGTGTTGCTGTTTGATCAAAATCTAAATTCGTAACCCTCAATCAAATTAATGTCCCAATATCTCCTTTGATTTACAGGTCAGGTTTTGGTCGATCACCCTAATTTCCTTTTCAAGCACAGTTGCTGCCCTGTTTTGGCATAAGTCGAGTGTGATAGAGCCTATACTTAATATCCAGGTAACCTTCAGATTCCATCAAAAGCTAATTTGATGAACTTTGCATATGCTTTTTGGCGAAACCGGAAGGAGTTTGCTGACTTTAATCTTATATGTACTATCATCAATTATGATCCTTTGTGTAAATGGTGATATTCGATATATTAATGCAGACATATATCTAGAGTAAATTGGATGTGCTTTATTTGTTTGTATGTTTCTCTAGGTTGCAGCTATTATGGTGTAAATGATGTTATATACAGCAAGAGAAACATGGGGAGTAAACATATAGATATATGTATAGTCTGCTACTGTAGAGGGAGATGGATAGTTATGACAATTGTACAAAAGGACTTCAATCACCGAATTACAAAAGTTCATGTAGAAATTGTTCCCCACGCATCCCACTTCAGTTTTTGCCTTTTTATGCTATTGTCTTATTAATTTTCATGTGCTTTAGTTCTGTTTGAATCAATTTTATTGATCTCTGATTACTAAAACATTAAAATTGAAGATGTATGAACCATATCTTCTACAATTGCAGCAATCAAAAGATTGCATTAGTTTTTTTTTTAAAAAACCAAATTTTAATTGAGATAGAACAACTAAAGTAGTAATTGATATCGCTTCAAATATTGTCTATATGTCCCGACTTAAACTAAAACATACAAACATCAAATTATTCTTGGTTCGAACAACTTAACAAGTAGTTGATATTACTTCTAATGTTCATGTCAGGGATTCAAGGGAGGTTCCATTGAAATCAAAAAGCTCTTTCTGTATAAAGGTCTTAATTTGCTTCCTCAAACTAAGTTAGTTCAGTTAAAATTTGCATATAAATTAACTTATAGTAGCAGGCAGATAAAGACTATTATCAAGATCCACGTATTTTGATTAATTTTGATGAAATTATTATTGTAATTATTATTAAGGGTAAGTTTATTGTTCATTGCTTATATTTAATATTTGATTGAACAAGGTCCAATGAATATGAGTTAAAGAGAAAGTAATCTAAAGAGTTAAATGTGTGAGACCTTTACTCTTTCACACTCTTATCCTAAAAGGTTCCTAGTCATAGGATTATCACTTGGACATTGATAGTCCGGAAAGACTAGAACATACCATGTATGCTCAATATGGAGGATGATATGTCTCTTGTCATTTGTGTAGAGACACTAATATAAGTATGTGGGTGCTCTTAACTTAAAGAGTACACTGAACGCGATCATTAGAGTTCTTGTATTGAGTCTCACTTACATGTCAAACTTGAACTCTAAATTGCAATAATACAAATTAGTCCTTTGACCTGAGACACCATAGTTGTTTTATGAGTGAATGAATTATCTCTTGATGATGCAATAATATTGTGTCCCTTAATGGATATAATAGATGCATTCATTGATATAATCAATTCGGTCATGGAGACATGTGAGTGTACAATAAGGAATCTCTATCTTTAAGTAAATAAGGTGTATGTTCAAAGATGTGATTCAATGAATCTTTGGCCAAAGCATTGAATGAGATTAAAAAGGAGTTTCTAATCACATTCTAAGAATCACATAAGAATAAAAATCACATTAGGAGATTGACATATCAATTCCATACCCCGATGATGTGATTTAGAACATCGTGTTAGAGAATGACCGTATTGTATTGTACTGTAATTCCAATTGAATAGGTTCTTTGTCATTCTACATTAACTAGGGTAGTCATGATATGTTGCAAGACGTCACTCATGACTTGTGAAGTCCCCGAGGATTAATAAACATTTATAATCCTAATAACAATGGAGAATCAAAAGTGGAGTTTTTGATTCGTAAACAAAATAGAATGGTTTCTATAAAATTCACTGCCTTGTTAATTAGAACCTAAGAGATCGCACACCATATAAGTGGATCCATGAGATTGTATATGAAGAAGATTAAACAAGAGTTGGTTATGACCAAATAATTAATTAGATTTATTATTTGGACATAATTAGAATTTTCAGGTAAAACAGAACCTACTGGGCGTAAATGATTGTCGGGTTTTTGGTGTGGACTTGGGCTTCACTAAGTGAGATTTAAATGAAAGCCCAAGACACATTTTTAGTGCCCAATAACATGTATGGACCAACCAACATATTGGCTTTATGAAAGTCAATATTTTTCTTTTAGTAATTGGAGTTATTTCCTATTATATAAAAGTGAAAGCATGGACATAATAATAACTGTGTCTCTACACTATTAATTTCAGACTTGAGAGAGAGAGAGAGAGAGAAAGAGTTCTCCCTTGGTCCATTACAAAATTAAAAGGAAAGAAGAACACTTGCATAATTTCTTCTTTTCTTTTATCTTTCTTCATCTCTTGATTCACTTGGTGAAGATCCTTAGAGGCCATATACTTTTGTGGCTTTATTTGTTACATCAAGGAGAAGATCACAAGCACAAGAAGGAGTTCTTAATTCAAGGTGCTTCAAGGTGGAGGAAACACACACAAGGAGAGATCAAGGAGAGGAAATTTGGTGGTTCACTTGGATCGGATTAAAATCACGCTCCAAGGGTGAGTAGAACATAAACTACCTCTTTGTTCTTTCTTACTATGCATGCTATGTTTATATACATATCACAATAAGCTAAGATCATGGGTTAAAAAATGGATTTTATGTTTAGTTAGTAGTTTAATGGTTAAACTAATTCCGCACTAATTAAAAAGTTTTGAAATCCATCCATTCCTTCAATGTGTGTGTGTGTATTTTAATTTGTATAGGGGACTGAACAATTAAACTTAGTCTAGTTTAGGCTTACTTCATTTCACTTCTGTCAATTAATTCTGCCTTGTGTTGGTTTACATATCTTGTTAAAGGCTCTTTCTTCACTTTTGCAGGGTGGAATGGCAACGTTCTCATAAAAGTTACGAGATTGACAGAAAGCATAGAAAAGTTGGAGGTAGCATATGCAGTCAAGTCACGGAACATGAAGAGATTTATGTGTTTTGATGTCGTATTTTATTTGAAATTGTATACAAATTGTACAATACATTATAGAAATACATGGTTGTATCTAGATGAAATTGTTAATTTATATATATATATATATATATATATATATACTGCCAATTTTACCGCTGATGTTGGTGGCATTGAGAAAACACACTGATTCAATAACAGTGGGAAAGGAAAAGGTGTTTTGCTGCATTGGGTTTTGGTATGCCATTGATGTTTTATCAGTGTGTATTGCCCCCAATAGCACCTGCTATAGAGGGGACTGACATTAGTGGCTGCACAGTGGCTAATCTTTGTCAGTGTGTATTGGGACAATAGGGACTAATTCAGATCAATGAGGAATGGGGAAATTGATTGATGTATTGAATATTGGCTTTATTATATTGGTGGGCAAAATCCAATTTGAATGGCCCATGGTGATCACGTGGGCAAGGCACCCCTAGGTTAATTTGGATATATATATATATATATATATGTATGTATGCCTAGATTAATTAGGGAACACACACATATGCCTCCAGTATTGCACAGATAGAGAGAGAGAGAGAGAGAGAGTTAACTAGGTATTGGTGTATTGGGATTTTGGGTAGAGTTTATTCTCAAGCTCTAATTGTATTCTCTCCAATTGATTATAGTGGAATTTCTCGCCGGCTCCAAAAGTGGACGTAACTCAATCACATTGATTGAGTGAACCACTATAAATTCTTATGTTCTTGTGTTTGCTTTCTTTTTCGTTGTTTGGTCGCTCATCTAGTTCCATATCAATATTGTGTTTGTTACGCTTCCGCACAACAAACTGGTATCAGAGCTCTGGTTCTGAATTGGGAGTTGATTCATTGATTGAAAACCATGGTTGACGAGAAAAAGAAAGGGGATGAGTCTTCCGGTTCTTCGCGTTGGTCGACTTCCAGGCCATCAATTGGTAATGCCAAATTTGAAGTTGAAAAGTTTAATGGCACCAACAATTTTGGCATCTGGCAATGTGAGATGATGGATGTCTTATGTCAACAAGAATTGGATATAACTCTGGAAGATAAACCTGCAGACATAGATGATGTGGAGTGGGCGAGAATTAACAAGTGGGCTTATAGTTCTATCAGAATGTGCCTTGTTAAAGATTAGAAATTCTTGGTCATGAAAGAAACTTCTGCAAAAGAGTTGTGGAAGAAATTAGAAGACCAATATATGATCAAGAGTGCTGAAAATCGGTTTCACTTGAAAAGGTCGCTTTTCCGATTTAATTATCGACATGGTGTTTTTGTTTCTGAACACATCAGTGATTTCAATAAGATACTTGCAGATTTGGCTAATTTGGATGTGCAAATTAGTGATGAGGATAAAGCTTTGTATTTGCTAAATTCTCTTCCTAACGAGTATGAGCATTTGATTACAACTTTGTTGCATGGAAAGAAAGAATGATGTGAAATTTGATGATGTGTGTAATTCATTGATAAATAATGAGTGCAGAAAGAAAGAGAAGCAACTTCAGAATGTGTCAGGTGAAGCACTTGTAGTAAAGGGCGGATCTGATGAGAGAAAACCTACTGGAAAAAGGGGTAAATCTCGTTCCAAGTCGAGAAGTAAATTTCCTGCAAAAGATGAGTGTGCTTTTTGTCGCAACAAAGGTCATTGGAAGAAATATTGTCCTAAGTTGAAGAATAGAGACAAGAAGGATTCTGAAGTGAATATTGTAAGAGATGATGAAGATGACGACTTTGATTTTGCTTTGAGTTGTTCATCAGCTTTTGAAGATTTTAAAGAAGATGAGATTGAGTTTGCTTTGGCTAATTCATCTGCATTTGGTTATTCTGACAAGTGGATTATGGATTCAGGTTGTTCACATCATATATGTCCTAATAGGGAATTGTTCTCTACTTTCAAGGAGTTGAATGGTGGAGTAGTTTTGATGGGAGACAACAGTCCTTGCAGAACAAGAGGGATTGGTACGATTCGTTTGAAGATGCATGATGGAGTAGTCAGAGAATTAACTAATGTTCGGTATGTTCCAAATTTAAAGAAAAATCTTATCTCTTTGGGAACTTTAGAATCAAAAGGGCACACAATTACATTGAAAAGTGGAGTTGCTAAAGTTGTCTCTGGTTCACTTGTGATGATGAGAGGTGAAAGATTCAGAAATTTGTATTTTCTACAAGGGAGCACAGTGACAGGTGAAATAGCAATATCTGAGACTATAGATGATGATGCAAAGAATACAAAATTATGGCATATGCGTCTTGGACATGCTGGTGAGAAAGCAATGCAGGGAATAGTGAAGCAAGGTCTATTGAAAGGTGCAAAGACATGAAAATTAGAATTTTGTGAACATTGTGTCTTGGGTAAACAGACTAGAGTTAAATTTGGCACCGCAATTTATCAGACTAAAGGTACTCTAGATTATGTTCACACTGATGTATGGGGGCCTACCAAAACTGCATCTTTGGGAGGTAAGCATTATTATGTCTCTTTTGTTGATGACTTCTCTAGAAGAGTATGGGTGTACACCATGAAGTATAAAGATGAAGTCTTAGATATATTTATGAAGTGAAAGAAGATGATTGAGACTCAGACCGGTCGAAAAATTAAGAGACTCAAGTCAGATAATGGTGGTGAATATAAATCTGATCCATTCTTGAAACTATGTCAAGATGAGGGCATTGTGAGACACTTCACAGTTAGAGAGACACCACAATAGAATGGGGTGGCAGAGAGCATGAATCGGACTTTATTGGAGAAAATTCGGTGTATGTTGTCTAATGCTGAATTAGGCAAAGAATTTTGGGCTGAGGCAGTTGTGTATGCAAGCCATCTCATTAATAGGTTATCTACTGCTGCACTTGAGGGAAACCTGCTACTGATTATCACTATTTACATATTTTTGGTTGTCAGGGAAAGCAAGCTTGATCCAAGGGCCAAGAAAGCTATATTCTTGGGATTTAATGAGGGTGTCAAGGGATTCAGGCTTTGATGTCCAAATGTGAAGAAAGTTGTTGTAAGCAGAGATGTGACTTTTGATGAGGCTATTATGGTTGATCAGAACAAGCAGAAAAATTCTAAAGAACAGAGAATGACCGTAGAGAGTTTGCAGCAGGTGGAGTTAAAGAAAAAAATTGTTGAAACTCCAATTGATCCAATGAGTCCTATTGTTGATTCAGATGATTTAAATATTGATGACATGAGTGTTGAAGTAGAGGCTCGAACCCAAGAGCCTACACAGCAAGATGGACCAATTGCAATGACAAAGGGAAAAAGGAATGCTCAAAAGCCAGCTTGGCTTAATGATATGGTGACTTATGCACTTCCAGTCACTGAAGAAGAAATTTCTACTACTTATGAAGAAGCTGTCATACATGCAGATTGTGTAGAGTGGGAAAAAGCTATGGGTGAGGAGATGAAGACTCTTCACAAGAATAAAACATGGGAGTTGGTTCAGTTACCGCATGGGAATAGAGCAATTGGTTGCAAGTGAGTGTTTGCTAAAAAGGAAGGATCACGGTATAAGGCTAGATTGGTAGCTAAAGGCTACGCACAAAAAGAAGGAATTGACTACAATGAGGTATTTTCTCTTGTTGTTAAGCATTCTTCTATTCGTATTTTATTGGCCTTGGTTGCACAATTTGATCTGGAGTTAGCACAGCTTGATGTAAAAACTGTTTTCTTACATGGTGAATTAAAAGAAGAGATATATATGACTCAGCCAGAAGGATTTAAAATTGCTGGTAAAGAAAATTGGGTCTGCAAACTGCATAAATCATTGTATGGTTTGAAACAATCTCCAAGGCAATGGTACAAGCGGTTTGATAAATTTATGTTCGGTCAGAAGTACACTCGGAGTCTTTATGACCCATGTGTTTATTTTCACAAGTTGCAGGATGGGACTTTCATTTATTTGCTCTTATATGTTAATGATATGTTAATTGCATCTAAGAGCAAGGTGGAGATAAATAAATTGAAATCACAATTGAGTGGTGAATTTGAGATGAAGGACTTGGGAGAAGCTAAAAAGATTTTGGGCATGGAAATTGAAAGAGATAAATCAAGAGGCAAAGTTTGTTTGTCACATAAGCAATATTTGAAGAAGGTACTACATCGGTTTGGCAGGAATGATAAATCTAAACCTATAAGTACACCTCTTGCCTCTCAATTTAAGCTTAAATCTACTATGTCTCCTAGCATAGATGATGATATGAAATATATGGCCAAAGTTTCTTATGCTAGTGTTGTTGGTAGCTTGATGTATTGTATGGTGTGTACTAGACCGGATATTTCACAGGTCTTAAGTGTGGTGAGCAGATATATGCATAACCTAGGTAAAAGTCATTGGCAAGCAGTAAAGTGGATTCTATGGTATATTCTTGGTACTGTGGATGTTGGATTGGTTTTTCAACAGGATAAGACGAGTCAGTGTGTTGTTGGATATGTGGACTCTGATTTCGCAAGTGATTTGGATAAGTGCCGATCTACTACAACTTATGTGTTTACTCTTGCTAGTGGACCGGTGAGTTGGAAGTCGAATTTGCAATCTACAATTGGTTTGTCGACTACAGAAGTTGAATATATGGCGGCAATAGAGGGTGCAAAAAAAGCAGTTTGGCTTCGTGGTTTGCTTGAGGACTTGGGAATTATTCAAGAATATGTGGATATTTTTTGTGATAGTCAAAGTGCTATTCATTTAGCAGAGAACCAAGTTACTCATGCTCGTACTAAACATATCAATGTCAAATTTCACAAGATTCGTCAGATGGTGGAGGATGGTGATGTTCAACTCCTCAAAATTGGAACTGCAGATAATCCTGCTGATATGTTGACAAAGTCGGTTCCATTGAGCAAGTTCAAGCATTGCTTGAACTTGATTGGTATTTGTAGAATTTGAAATTCCCTACGGGGATGTCGGAGCGGTGATTGGTTTTGAAGTTCTACTTTGGAGAATTTACATCAAGTAAAGCTAAGGTGGAGATTATTCAATATTGGCTTTATTATACTGGTGGACAAAATCCAATTTGAATGGCCCATGGTGATCACGTGGCAAGGCACCCCTAGGTTAATTAGGATATATATATATATATATATATATGCCTAGATTAATTAGGGAATACACACATATGCCTCCAGTATTGCACAGATAGAGAGAGAGAGAGAGTTAACTAGGTATTGGTGTATAGAGATTTTGGGTAGAGTTTATTCTCAAGCTCTAATTGTATTCTCTCCAATTGATTATAGTGGAATTTCTCGCCGGCTCTGAAAGTGGACGTAGCTTAGTCACATTGATTTAGTGAACCACTATAAATTCTTGTGTTCTTGTGTTTGCTTTCTTTTTCGTTGTTTGGTCGCTCATCCAGTTCCATATCAATATTGTGTTTGTTACGCTTCCGCACAACATGATGATGGTCTAAAATAAAAGTCATCATGAGTCTCATGACGAGGCCTTACGTATAGATCGACAATTAGTCGTATGGATGTATAGAAAATCAGGTAGTTCTTGAATCTGCTGAATGATTAGGAAGTGATAGAGCGATGTGCAGTCACGAAAGGCCGGCGCTGATGGATATTGATGTCAGTTAATTCTAGTTGACCGGTGTTCGTGGCTGTCTGAGATGTTCGTTCGGCGACTCCTCCGCCTGATACTACTCCGGGGTTTCCTCCACGTGACACATGCATATATGCCTATGCTAATGGCAGAAGAATGAATGCACTATTGGAACATCATACTGAGTACACTGCTAGCTTGCTTGATCGATCAGGAGGCCAAGACTTGCTAATTAGGTCATTCCCTACGTAAGCTCGAGCATCTATCTGCCTTTTCGAGTATTAATTAGTTTACTAAACACCGGGATCGACAATTAATAATTGGTCCAACGTAAACTAGTACTTCATCCATCCTTAATTTCGTCCTAACTAACATGCATGCCCGCCGTCTCTCTCTCGATCTGTATGAACGATCTGTTGTTATATATATGCTATCACATGCATTCATATATGTCCGTACATAACAAAACCCAGGTACATGTTACCTAAGCCAACGACTTGCAACTACAATAATACTACTTTTTTCACCATTGACTTTGCCTTTATCCATCCTACTCAAATTTAGTCTTAATTAAAAATTGATGGAGAATAGATAAAATGCTAAAATGTAATGTAATGCTAGCATGGAATAACAAGTATTGATCGGAGCACTATAAATACATGCGACCAGAAAAATGGCTATAACTGATCCATCTACCAGAAACATGGCTATCATCGATCACTGCTGCTCATGCCTACTACTTATCTCTCTCTTGTTCACAATATCCTTGTTCGGGTTATCGAATGCAGCCGCAACTTATAATGTGATGAAATATGGTGCAAAAGCAGATGGGAAAACAGACTCAACCCAAGCATTTGTCAAGACATGGGCAGCAGCATGCAGCTCTGCTCAGACAGCCACCATGTACGTCCCCAAAGGAAGGTTCTTGCTGAAAGCTGCAGTGTTCAAAGGCCCTTGCAAGAGTAGAATTATCGTCCAGATATACGGAACCCTGATTGCCCCTACTGATTATTGGGCGTTGGGAAACTCCGGCTACTGGATCTTATTCATTAAGGTCAATAGACTTGCGGTTTTGGGTGGTAGACTCGACGCCAAGGGAGCTGGCTTTTGGGCTTGCAGGAAATCCGGAAAGAGCTGCCCTGTTGGAGCTAGGGTATGTATCACTCAGTATTTACATGTTGGTGTATATTACTTGCTTAGCAACAAATTGTTAACTATCTATCTTATATATGTGCAGTCGATAACGTTCAATTGGGCAAATGACGTTGTGATAAGTGGTTTATTATCCGTCAACAGTCAGTTAACTCATCTAGTGATCAACAGCTGCAACAATGTGGCGGTCCGAAACGTTAAGCTGTATGCTCCTGATGACAGCCCTAACACTGATGGCATTCATGTGCAGGGCTCAACTGGGGTAACCATCACTGGTGCAACCTTGATGACCGGAGACGATTGTGTATCAATTGGTCCTGGCACCAAAAACCTGTACATGCGTAACATCAGGTGCGGCCCAGGACATGGCGTAAGGTAAATTCTTAAGTCCCAATCAAAGTTGGTAATGGGAGTCATGTGTGCTAAAATTAATATTGATGATGATCCATAATGATGCAGCATTGGTAGTCTAGGCAGGGCTGTGAACGAAGCTGGGGTCCAAAATGTGACGTTGACGAATGCAGTTTTCACCGGATCGGACAATGGAGTACGAATAAAGTCATGGGCGAGGCCCAGCACTGGGTTTGTGACCAACATTCTCTTCCAGAACATCATGATGAGGAACGTTGAGAACCCCATCATCATCGATCAGAACTATTGCCCAAACAACCAAGGTTGCCCTGATCAGGTACTTGTTAATGATTGATAGTTAAACCACCTACTTACATTCCATTTAATTTTCTTTATAAATGCCATTAATCTTCAACTAATCTATGTAACATGCATGCACGTACAGAGTTCTGGTGTGAAGATTAGTCAAGTGACATACAAGAATATACAAGGGACGTCGGCAATGGCGGAGGCAGTAACATTTCATTGCAGCCCAAGCAATCCGTGCAGAGGGATTAGAATGCATGACATCAAGCTTACATACCTGAATAAGTTAGCCACATCTTCATGCAATAACGTTGGTGGAACCAGCACCGGAGTAGTCATGCCCCAGAGCTGCGTGAGAAGTTGATTATATATGTTTGATTCCCAGCTGTTTTGTTTAATTGTTAAGACTAGGATTAGTGGCGATGGGTGTGCACACCACATGGATATGCAGTTATTATCGAAGCTTCCATGGTTGTGTCTGCAGTAAATCCAATATTGCCTTTCTATATATCGATGTATATGGATTACTTTTCTGAATTTTATGTTTTGGGGCACTGAATTCTCGTATAGTATTGCAATGAAATTCATAAATTTTAAGTTTAGGATGCCAAACAAATTAAGATGTTAATGTTTATGAATTCTAAATTTCTCATTTTCATTTAAATTCCATGTTTTTGTAACTCAAAATGTAGAACGATATATAGTTAAAAAACTTGTATTGCGTGGTTCTTTTGTCATGTTTAGTTGATGTAGAATTTGATGGAATCAACTTATGCAGGTAATTTGTTTTCCAATAGTGATCAGTGCGCACTGCGGTGTACTCTTTATCAGTCTGATAACGAATTGTAAGTTTGTAACTAGCTAGGTGTTAATTTGCAAAAATTAACTTCGATCACAAAGTTGAGAGGTCATAAAGTGAAATGCGCTTGCTTTAAATCTCAGTGTTGTAGTTCTAATTAATGCTTACTACAATAAGAACTGTATATAAATTCAATGAAATGCATGTTCTATTTTGTACCTCCTCACTTCACAGTTTTATGGATCTTCTATGAATGGATCCTGATCCTGACTCTCTCCAACAATCAACAAAGCATCAAACATACACATTAACGCATTTCATTTTGGGAGTTCCAACTTTGCCAAACACCATGTTTAGAGCAGCTACTCAAGCGATATGTTGCCTCGTACGTGCTAATGGCAACATGCGCTGCAATCGGACTAGCCCATCAGCCACCGTCTCTGCCACCTTCCCCCTTTAACACCCCAGGCCTATTGCCTCCAGGTTTCCAGGGCAACTGCCGCCATCAAACCCAAATGACATAACATAAGTGTTGGTCTTCACTTCAAAATATTCAAGGGTGTGTAACGGAAATCTACACCTCAATCTTGCATTCAAATTAGAAGTAGGCCCTGCCTGTTGTAAAGCTTTCCTTGTAATTGAAGAGTTGCTGGCCGAAAATGTTCCCCTTAACTCCTTTATTTGCTCCACTGCTCAAGAATACTTGTGCTCAGGAGGCAGCTCTTGTTTAAGGGATGAATGCTGCTGGCATGGTTCTAATAATTGATTATTAATTATTTTTCAATTAGTAATACAGACTCATCATAGTCGGGCAAAGCTCTCTACGTAGTTGCATAATTGTTCAAAATTGAAGATTGTTATGAATGTTTTGACAAGGAATAATAACTGATGAACCTCTCTTTAAAATTTACTTTAACGGAGTGAAACAAGCTATAAAGAATACAGGGACTTCGATCATGTTCAATTGTAACGGTTCTACATGAGGAATTAGGAATTTGATCTCCTATTAAGATAAGCTGGTTAGTCCTGAAACATTCCTCATTTTCTTGTCACTAGGGCACACAATCTTCTGTTATCATTAATACAAGAAAAAACCTAGTTCCAACCTGGTTGCTTCACTTGTAGATGTATCATTGTGCTCGTTGTTTAGGTTCTACACTTCTACTTATTTGCTCTCTACCTAATTTTTTATGAAGACAGTCAAGACATTTATTTTTTGTGTACATGTGTGTGAATCAGCCACTATTTTTTCATATCATAAGTCTTTATTTTTTTCTCGTTGCAAGTCACGTTTGCACATTTTACCGAAACCATATGACAAATCTTTTTGTTTCCAACGTAAGACCTTAACACGTCACAATTGATTTTTCTGTCGGTTTAACTATTAAAAGCGAGAATATAAGAATTTCTTTTATTGCACTTTCTTAAAGAAAGACACCTTATTAATAAATTATAACCCAATCTTTTACGAGTCTTAAATATGCTACAAATTTTGAAACACACATAGATGAAAACAATAACACAAATTTGATGATGGGGTTTTGAGAAAACTAGGGTCAAAATTGCCTATATATATATTTTTTATATATATATATATAGAAGAGAAAATTATATAAGTAAAATTCACTTTATCTATTTTTGGGGTTTCATATATCTGTAAGACCTCTGTTCATCTTCACTTACTCTCAGAAACCCAAAATGGCATCAGTCATGGCTTCCCAGGCTCTCTTCTCCCAGACCCCAATCCTAATCAGACCCCCAACCCGCACCCCCAAATTCAAATCCTTCTCCTCTCCCTCTCCCTCCTTCATCATCCTCAATCGCACCTCCAATCCCAACATCCCCAACCTCCGTCTCTCTCTTCGCCGACCCCTCTGCGTCTCCGCCACCACCCAAACCCTAGCCCCACCGCCGCCTTCTCCCCTCTCCCACGCCTCCACTCGCACTCTCACCACCCTCTTCGCCGTAACCCTAGCCGCCTTCCGCACCCTCTCGCTCCCCGTTTTCAAATTCGCCTCCCAGTACGGCCCCGCCGTCGCCTCCTCCGCCGGACCCCTCTTCTTCGCCGCGCTCGGCGACCGCCCCAGCGGCTACCTCAACACTCCCCTCACTGTGGTCGCCGCCGGCCTCTCCAAGTGGCTGGACATCTACAGCGGCGTTCTCATGGTCAGGGTTCTGCTCAGCTGGTTCCCCAATATTCCCTGGGACCGGCAGCCGCTCTCCGCCATTCGGGACCTCTGTGATCCCTACCTCAACCTCTTCCGCAACATCATTCCTCCGATTTTCGACACCTTGGACGTGAGCCCCCTCCTGGCTTTTGCAGTGTTGGGCACGCTGGGCTCGATTCTCAACAACAGTAGGGGAATGTACTGATGAAGCTGGAGAAATGTGGTGGGATTGAGCTGGTTTCGATTGAAATTGGGTATGGAATTGTTATAGGTTTGTTTAGGATAAGTTCGGATTTTTGGGTGGGTTATTTGTGATGTGATAACCTCTGTTTTTATGGGCATAATGTGGTCACTTTCGAATTTCACGATGAATAGATATATATAACAGTTTTGTATCATGAGATTTTCGTTCTGTCTTTTATGTGTTGTTGCGGTTTTATATGGATGTTTGAGTATTATTGAGTTGTTCTCAAGTTTTGAATATGATATTGCAACTGATATGCAAGCTGTTTTGATGTGAAAGTTTACTTACTTGAAATTGAGGTATGTGATTGTATTATTAGTGAATTCACATAAGGGATAGGAAAGGAATTTTGAAGTTTGGCATTTGAGGTGTGAAGAATCATAAGTCATGTTTTGATGAGAAAAGGAGTGGTTTAGTTTTATTTTTTTACTTTTGATACCCAGCAATACTCCTATCTGGGGTCTCCTGAGGAATCCTACAGGCCCAAGATGTGAAATCCAACCAAATAGCTAGGTAACTACTGTGAGGAGGTTCAAACTGAAACATTATTTGAGCAAATCATGAGCCTAACCGTTCCTGCTGCCCCCTCCTTGCTGAGTGGTTTAGTTGGCTTATTAGGTGACTTCCAGTCAAGGTTTTGTGTTTAAAGTCAAAATGTTGGCTCCAGGAGCTGGTGAGTTAGAAGAAGGTCATTAACTAACTTCCACCAGAATATGTCAGGCAGCTAGGCTGCACATATTACATTATGATAGACAAAGGTCATTTCTCAATCTTGCTCAATGCATTGGGGTTCTAGTGTGCGTGCACGTGTTTTTCCTAATAGAATCTCTGTTAAGATTTTGTTTCACGGAAACGGTATCATCTACATGCTTTTTGGATATTTCTGTTATTTTCACATTGATTTGGAGAATTTTACATGGACTAATTGATGTTGTAGCTGTTGCGCTAGGTACTGGTTTCTAGAAACCCATGTGAGGCAAAATGAACTATTCTCTCTATATGACCATATTACATTTGTGAAATTACCAGTGGCAAAGATAGTATTCCACAGGAGCATTGCATGACTAGGAAATTTGATTACTGTTTTACTTGATAGGGACTAATGAGAATGTTCATATTCTTACATCAGTTATGCACTGCACAGCTTGATGAAGAAAAGTATTCATAGGTGATCTGGCTTCAGTTTTACATTTGAAAGAAGGAGATCTGTGGTTTTACATCTCTTTATTGTGTCTAAGGGTGTAATTCGAAGGGGTCTCTTTTAAAGTGTTCAAGTTATTGGTATAACTAATCTTTACCTATAAATTTTGGATTTGGCTTAGAAAAGGAAATACTTTGCTTAGTTTTTTGGTTCCTTTGTTAAGTGTTCCTCTGGTATAAGTCTAATGTCAATTCACTTAGTATGATTATGAAATGGTCTTATTCATGTTAGGGCAGCATAAGAAACTATTACCTATGTAGAAAGGAAAAAAAGACATGGTCGAGGCACTGATCATCTTTATGCGTTGTATTTTATGCATGGATAAACAGGTAGTCTTCTAGTTCGTTTTTGAGTGCAGAAGCATGTTGTATTTGAAACCGACCTAGCTCTAACCAAGGATTCAAATTTTGGATCTTTGTGTAAGTTGAGTTACTTGATGACATTGCTTGTTTGTGCTATCATATGGCCTTCATTTCTTGTATGAGTGAACAAATCTAAATAAGTAAAATGGGTGACGCGGCTTTTTGTCTGAGTGAGCCATGGTGTAATCAGCAGTGTTTACCATTTTTACTGCTGATTTTCTACACAGTAAGAACTGAGCTATAACTTATGGATATATGGCTAATTTTGTGGAAGACTGCAAGATATTTACATAACATCTACTTCTTCGGTTATAGCTTTGTATTTGGAGTGTGTGATAGCTGACTTTGTACTCATCAAAACTTGTTAGTATGGCATTTGGTCCCAATGCCATATGGATTGTCACAATTGGTCACAATTGTGTGGGTGTTGCAATTTTCTGCTGAGGGGTTATGTCAGTTTTGGCTGTTAGGCTGTCTATGCATGTTGGTTTTCCTATATAAACAGATTCAGATAGGCTGCGGCCATTTAATTATGCAGTGGACCATCTGGTAGCATTTTAGAATGTTTGGTAATGTGTTAATAGGGGCTTCTTGTTCAATCTTCTGCTACCTTTTTCTTGTCCCATTCTTTAGCATACACATTTGTAGGAAAGGTTTAAATCAACTGATGGTTACTGTCCAGAAGTCTTCTCTGGCAGTTTGGTGTATCACAGAGATAGGAGCCTAAGTGCCCAATTGCGTAGCTTTATGAGTCAAAAGAAAATGAAGCAAAGGGAATATGGGTGCCTCCCTGACTGCTTTTCTGTATTGTTTTCCAGTCTCAAATTTGTGACTGCACTTTTCTCTCTATCATCAGGGGTGGTCAAGAATCAAACTTAAATATGAAGGTTGGAGTTTTTTTTTTTTTTTTTTGGCATCTTTTCTGAAAACAATTTAAGATGAAAGTTTGCAAGGCTGAGCCTCTTCAAGTCCCCAGAACACTTGGATAGCTATTTGTACTTGGGAATCAACTTTCTGAAAGTAGAATGGTGGTTGCATTTTTGCAACTGATAAAGATATAATACCTCATGCTTCGGCCGATGATGAATTGGACCTGTGTATTTAACATTGTCTTTGTAATTCGTATCAAAAAGGGGTGGAAAAAACGTTGTCTTGTAATTACACATCCAGTATATTTGAAGCTTATCTTTTTAAGGACCATTGGCCCAGCAACCAGAAACCCTCAGTTTTTTTTTTTTAGATAAAAAGGTAATGTCAGTCAAGAAAAAATGAAATTTTATCTTTGAATGTGATATAAATTATGACATCATTGGCCCCAAAGCGGGTCAGGGAGGCAGTATTAATATGAAAAATAGAAGATTGATACATTTGGAGACGTGTGAAGTTGTAAAAGAAAAGTTTCCTGTCACGAAAAATAAAACTTGAAAATGAAAGGTTTTTTATTATGGTGAAATGCCACTGTCATGCTAATCATGATCGTAAAGGGTTCATAACCAAATTCTATGATACTAGAATTGACTAGTAAACCAACCTAAGTTACGAGGCTTAAATCCCATGGTGCACACGCAGATGCATCCCATATCCTAAACAAACTGCCTAGTCCAACTCAAGTTCTGTTCTCATAATCATTTTTTTACCATATGCATGTGGGTTTTCCCTATGTTAGAGGTGAATTGCTAAATGAGAAATTGTGGTACATCATTTATTTTGTTATCTTATATTTTGTCTTTTTAATCCATCACATGGTTGTGGTCATAATCATATGCATATTTTTTTTGAGTTTTTAACCCTCCATGAATAACTGCACTAAATATGGTCAGAACCAAATCTTTTCAGACTTTGACCCTGAGTTTGGACGAAATATCCAAACTACCCCAACTACGCAATTTTTATTTTAGATTCATTTCAATATACTTTTTTACATCAATTAATTAAAAAATCAATATAGTAAAAGGTCTTGAGAACTGTGGATTTACTTTGAAGTGATCTCCTGAGTTCTGAAGGCGAGCCTTGGGTTAAGTCAATGACTTGGGTTGGAATGAGCGACAGTGGTCGCCGATTAGTCACATCATACAAGAGAATTAGGGTTGGGAGAGAGCAGTTGCACTCTCATCCATCTTTTTCTTTTGTAGGCACTTGTTTTTAGTTATTCTTCTTTTGACTTATGTATTACGTCTGATTATGTAGGAAATACATGCATGTAAAGTAAATTTGTAAGTTTGTAAAAATCCAAAGTTCGTAAATAATACTGTTGAAAGTTGCAAAAGTTAATATTGTGCATAACATCTATGGAAAAGAAATAAAATTTCGCGACCTTCTTCTAGACACACATTTTATACTAGTTTATCTCAAACAACCTTTTTGGTGAATGTCTGTATAAAAAAATGAGGACATCTTTATTCCGGTACGAGTGTTGTACAATGATCAAAATTGCACATATATTAAGTTTTTTCTCATGAATCATTCATATCATTCATACATGAATCAATTATTTTGAAAATCAAATGTCTATTTATTATGAATAAAACAACAAAGGAAAATGGTACTGACACCTATACAATAAAACAATTTACACTCTTCCATCATATTTCTTTTTATTTCAATTTCCAAATTTGCTCTATGTGACAAAAATGAACTCTGCCCATTGATACAGAAAAAGAAATGCCGATCTAAATGAGATCGAGTGTAATTTTAGAAGTTATGGTTATACAAATTACAGAAAAAGAGTAAATAGACGTATTTGAAACGCCAATAACAATTATGGTCAATTAAATTCAAAATGATAATGATACTAATGAGATGACTAAACAATTTCTGATCGGGTAAATTTACAGAAAAAACAATCCTAATGAAGAAATATCTTAAATATTAGTGGAAAATGATGCTCCCACTCCCTCCTTAATTCCTTATGTCATATATATATTTTTTATCAGCAGCATTAGTATTCCCACCTTTAAAAACGGTGGGTAGGATTTGAGCTTACGCTATATACTCTATCATGAATCATGATTATCAAATTTTAATAAATAAAGACAACTGTATTTCTCAAGGATGGTAGGTTCTTTCTCATGTCCAAAAAGTAACCCCTCCTAATACTAGTGATAAATAACTCTTCAAATGCATTATATCAAGGATATTAGTTGGCTCTTGGAACCAGCATCTCTCTTTTCTTCAAGGGACCCCCTAAAAATCTATCTATTTTCCAAGAGAATTGTTGTTTTTCAAAAGGAGAAAAAGTCTGAAAACCATAGAAAATTGGAAGAGGAAAAATTAGAGGAATGCAAGAGAGAGAGAGAGAGAGAGAGAGAGGAAGGTGACTTTTGAGGTAGTATTGAAAATAATATGTTTGTTAATCCTAAGTCCATATATTTATTTACTCAGTTTGGTGGTTTTTGCCGGATGAGACAACCTACCAGTTGTTGCGGCTGTTTGAAGAGTGAGAAAGAGAGAGACTTTCTTTTGTTTTAGAGAGAGAAACAGATTGTGACTGCTGCTATGGAGATGGGATCTCACTCTCACCAGCAGAATCATTACTGTTATTATTACCACTTCAACCACTGTCTTTGATCCATTTTCAGCAACTAAAGCCCTTCTTCTTCTTCTTCTTCCTCCTCTTCAGGTATTACTCTCAGACATTTTTTCCCCATTTTGCCCCTCCCTGCATTGCCCACCAATCTGCCACTGAACCCACATCAAAGTTTTGCTCTTTTCTGTAGATCTTCCACATTGCCTTGGTTCTGGTTCAAAATGGTGATCTGGGTATGCTTATTTCTTTGATTTTGGATGTCAAAGATTGTTTCTTTTGTGTTTCTGTCTTTAATGTACCTTGCTTAGTGTGGAGGGTTGTCTGTCTTTTATTTTCTGTTTAATTGATTATGGGTCACAGATTTAGTTCTTCTTTACACTCTGGTTTGGTGGATTAGAGAAATGTGTGAAGGAAAGAGTGACTTTTGAATGTGGGTTTTGGCAGTTCTTGTGGTAAAAAGGACAAATGGAGACCTGTTCTGAGATCCATGAGGAGAGACACAAATCCTACAATCACTTCTTGTTGCTTCAGATCTTCCTCTGATGAAAATTCGTCTTTGGGAGATAGATTTCTGATTGAACCTTAGGAACCAGTGGAGTTGAGATTATTTTTCTTGGAAGTCTTTTGTTTGTTTAGGTAATTTTGTCCAGTTTCATAGGTTTCTACCAACACAATATCGGAATCTAAATTACATTTTAGATACATTTGTGCCTCCTTAAAAAGAAAAGTTCTTTTGAAGTGATCTCTGAGTCCATGCCTAATATCCAGTATATGTTCACAAACTGCTAATACTTTGGTTAAGTTTAAAATCTGAGGTAGTATCAAGAGTTCAGTATTTGATCTTTGCTATATGCGTGTGGCTGATTTGGTTGTTTCTCAAAATTTATCGTTTCACAATTGATAGTTAGCTCAATTGTTCATGCTAGTTTAAGCATTATAATTAAGAACAATACTTGACGATCCCTCTGTTTCTCTCTCTCAGTAGGACTTTGAATATCTCATCTCTTAGATATCCATCATCTCATATATCTACTCTACGGCCGCGAGAGAAGCTTGATGGGTTCCAGATTCCCATCCCATCAGCTCAGCAATGGTCTCTACGTGTCAGGCAGGCCTGAGCAGCCAAAAGAAAGAGCACCTACAATGGGCTCAACTGCCATGCCCTATACTGGTGGTGATATCAAGAAGTCGGGAGAGCTGGGTAAAATGTTTGATATCCCTTCAATGGATGGCTCCAAATCTAGGAAATCTGGACAATTGACTGGTGCTCCTTCAAGGACCGGATCATTTGGAGGTGCTGCTTCACATTCAGGTCCTATTCCTAATGCTGCTGCTCGTTCTATCTATACCACATCAGGTCCTGTAAATTCTGGAACTGGTTCGGCTTCAATGAAGAAGACTAATTCTGGACCACTCAATAAGCATGGAGAACCTCTGAAGAAGTCGTCTGGGCCTCAATCTGGTGGAGTGACACGCCAAAATTCTGGCCAAATACCAGTACTTCCTACAACAGGCCTCATCACATCTGGTCCGATTTCTTCAGGCCCACTAAATTCCTCTGGGGCACCTAGAAAGGTATCTGGACCTTTAGACTCTATGGGATCAATGAAACTACAAGGTTCTGCTATTGTTCACAATCAAGCTGTGACTACTCTTGGCCAAGATGATTATTCTTTCAGAAAGAACTTTCCAAAGACAATTTTATGGTCTGTGATACTGATATTTGTGATGGGGTTCATCGCTGGTGGTTTTATTCTTGGAGCAGTCCACAATCCCATACTCCTAGCTGTTGTGGCAATTCTTTTCGCTGGTGTTGCTGCTTTATTCACTTGGAATACTTGTTGGGGAAGAAAAGCTACCACAAATTTCATTGCCCGCTATCCTGATGCTGAGCTTAGAACTGCTAAAAATGGGCAATATGTGAAGGTCTCGGGGGTATGTAACATAGCCAATGCTGATGATATATTTCATATTTATATCTCTACTTTCTGTTTATCTGCTGATTGAAATTTAGTATTGTAGAAATCTATTTTTGTGGGAATTTCACGTCACTGAATTGCAGGTTACATTTGATTCACGTTACTGAATATGCATCACTTGATCATAGTTTTTACAAAAAGTTTGTCATCTTTTTGTTAGAATTAAAATGGCGTAAGCAGAGGATAATCATTGTTTTTGCAGAAAGATTTTAATCATTGTTTTCTATGAGTAGGATACTTAGCCTTGTAGTTTTCTCTACAAGGTAACCGTTGCTGCATCTGTATTTTTATGCATGGACATGTCTTTTAATGTGCAAGTGTTTCTTATTAATGTAAAGAAGATAAGCATGTGTGAATTAGAAGATAGTCTATGAGAGATGTCTTAGAAAAGATAATATTTTCTTGGATGCTCTGTCAAGTCAAATAGACATTTTGCGATTATAGGAAGAGCATAGCCTGACTGTTATTTATTGCCCAGTTGTTCATCATCCAGTTGTCACTTTTCTTCTTCATGAATCATCTTATATATATTTATGGCAATCGTGAATAGTCTACTCTAGGTTTTGATGTTACTGTTGCAATTCTTGAAGGTGGTTACCTGTGGTAATGTGCCCCTCGAATCATCCTTTCGGAGAGTCCCTAGATGCGTTTATACGTCTACAAGTTTGTATGAGTACCGAGGATGGGATTCAAAACCAGCAAATCCTACACATCGGCGATTTACATGGGGACTTAGATCATCAGAGGTGAGTAGCTGAAAAGTAAGAAGTTTGTTTTTGGAATTATGTAGGATGATGGCATGAAAATGATAAAATGTCTTGGTTGACCAGCATCCACCTGATGTGCTAGTATTAATTGATGCTGTACTTTTGATGCTTAAGATTTTAAATGCTGAACTTTACTCATTTGTGCATGTTGCATGCAGAGGCATGTAGTGGATTTCTACATCTCTGATTTCCAGTCTGGGTTGAGAGCATTGGTTAAGACTGGCTATGGAACCAAAGTTACTCCTTATGTTGATGAATCTGTCATTATTGATGTGAACCCAGCAAACAAAGACATGTCCCCAGAGTTTGTGAGGTGGTTAGCAGAGAGGAATCTTTCAAGTGACGACCGAACAATGCGATTGAAAGAAGGGTAGAGTCATCACTTTTTTTTTTTTTTTTTTTTTTCAATTTTCGAAAATGCATTTGTACTGGAAATGGTTAAGCAGACAATTTATTGTTCACTCCAAGTCAATCTTACATAACTGCAAGTGATGTTCTGTTGCAGGTACATCAAGGAAGGCAGCACGGTTAGTGTGATGGGAGTTGTCCAGAGAAATGACAACGTGCTTATGATCGTTCCTCCACCTGAGCCATTGACTACTGGATGCCAATGGAGCAGTTGTATCTTTCCAGCTAGCCTTGATGGTGTTGTTTTGAGATGCGAAGACTCATCAAAAAATGATGCCATACCTGTTTAATTGCTTTCGCTCAAAAAGCGTTTTCAGGTATTGGTCTTTTGAGAAATATTTTGTTCCCAATCTCAGAATTGGTGGTGGGTGGTGGTGGTGGTGGCGGCGGTGTTGTAGTGAGATACAGTGATGAGCTTGATGGTTTAAGATGACGTGATTTTTTCATCCTTGTGTATAGCTTTTAGAAATTTTCTTTCCATTGTTTTTCCTAGGGTTTGGAAGTTTCTGTAATGGTGTGGTTTGTTTATGTAGTGAGGAGTTTTACAAGTTTGAGAAGACTGCATGTTATAAAGGAAAGTGTTATATAATTCATCAGTTAATTTTCTGGTCATGGGAACTTGATACTTCCCCTTGCCTGTCTCTAAATTGCTTCTGTCTCTAAATTGCTTCTGTCTCTCATGCAAGTTACAATCAGCATCAGGATGATTACCTCTTGAGTTTTAGCCTACGATTGATCGATACTGAATATTCTTCTCAACCTAGGTATCACTTGCAATTTCAAGTGCAGGGAAGCAATAACCATGATATATATATATATATATATATATATATATTTTTTTTTTTTTTTTTTGTTTCTTAAATAGATACTTACCAAAGAACGTGGTTTCCGTTTTCAGTACCTAAACAAAGAGCTTTGACAGCTTTAATAGCTCGTGCAATCTCTCATGAACTGCATGGGGGCAGCTGGTCAGTTCTATCCTCCCCCTTCTCAGATGATCCCAGTTCATTGTAATGAATCAGTGGGAAACTCAAATAGCAGACTCACTTGTTTTCGTCGGAATTTACTGTAGAGAAATAGCAGACTCACTTGTTTTCATTGGAATTTTGAATTATTTCTCATGCTTGGCATGCAGTTATGCAGACGGTAACATGGAAATGAGATACCCATGTGATTTCTTGACGTAATTACCCCTTGTTATCATTTGTATAAATTTATATATTTATTACCATTAAACAAACATTAGTCTTAAGATGACCTAGGGAACTTTGTTTCTGGAATTGGAGAAGAAATGAATGAGAATAAATATAAAAAAGTTTCCTAAAAGTATGGGGATTCGATTATATATATCTCTGATCATGTATTCGAATCTATGAAGAAATGAGAGAATTTGCTTTTCGACGGTCTTGACAGCTCTATTACAGAATTGAAGCATGAATGTGAATAAATATCTAAAGGTTTCCTGAAAGTACGGGGATTCCATTAGATGTGTCTAACCACGTAACCAAATCTCCAAATAAATGCGTGAATTTGCTTTTTGATGGTCTCGACAACTTTATTGCAGATTTGGAGAAGGATGAATGAGAGTAATTGTCTAAAGGTTTTCCGAAAGTATGGGGATATCATTACATATGTCTAACCACGTAATCCAATCTATGAAGAAATTAAAGAATTTGCTTTTTGATGGCCTTAACAGCTTTGTTTTTGGAATCAGAGCGGAGATGAATGATAATAAATGTATAAAGGTTTTCTAAAAATACAAAGATTCGATTATCTATCTTCGACTACGTAATCGAATTTCTAAAAAGAATGAAAAAATTGACTCTTTAACATAGGACCCACTTGCATTCCGATTTCTTTTATGTTAGTAACCGCAAGAAAAATCATATATTGAAATCATTACCCTTACTGTCGTATACATTAAGTAAAAAAAATGTGTCACAAAATATCTGAATTCAATAATTCTTTTCCAAACAAATTCTTCACATATTCTCCAAAAATCATCATTAAGGTACAAGCTGTCAAGATGGCCATGACAACTCTGTTCCTTTCACTGTTTCACATAACCAAAGAAGCGAATCAATCACATAGAATTTTTCCCCAAGTAGAGACATGTTTTTGGAAAAAAAAAAAAAACACACAGAAAAAATAAAAAGTTGAGGGCATTTCCGACATTAACATGAAAAATATGTCATTTTCCAGAAGTACAGTGTAATACTAATAATTCTCGTATATATGTTTATGTTTTTGTCTACCTTAAACAGTGAGTAGTCTTAAGTAATCATAATTATTTAATTTTTTTTTTTTTTGCAGTTCGCAGGTTTTTGCCGGAGACAAGAGACAATTCACCAGTCCTTGTGAGAAAAAAGAAAACCAAAAAAAAAAAAAAGCAGAAACCCAAAAAGATTTTAGTCTCTATCTCTATCTCAGATTTTTTTCTCTCTTTTTAGTGCTTAAAGATTTTGTCTTTATCAATCAAACCACCACCCATGTCTCCAAATCTCCAGATTTCGACTCCTTCAGGTATGTCAAACCTTTTCCCAGTTACCCATTCTTGTTCTTTTTGGTTCTACTTCAGGTCTTGCTTCCCTTGTTCTACTACTGCTTCAGTTCTAGTTCCAATTTCTGCTTGGATCTTTTGCATTTTCCTACTGTTTTTGGTGTAAATGGTGATCTGGGTTTGCTTCAATTTCTGGATTTGGGCTCTGGGAATGGCTGTTTGTGTTTTGAGATGGAGCCATTTTGATGAAGTGGTTGTGCTGGTCCCTATCTTCCTTGAAATCTGGCTTGTTTTTGTTTTTGGGGTTTGTTTTTTTTTTGCTGTGAGTGTGGGAAGAGAGCTGAGGTTTGAATTTTGTCTTTGTTTGCACTGGGATTCAATATAGCTAGAACTGCCTACTGAACCAGGCAAGACTTGGAATTTTTGCTTGTGTTAAACTTATGTGCTAAACATTGGTAATAGAAGGTTTTGTTTCTCTGATTTGAGGTAGAAATTTCTGTTATTTTATTTTATTCTAAGAATTGTAGATTCAATTTTCCAAGAATTGAAGATTTGGAGGCGTGCTCTATTTTTGGGATATGCTGTGTGTTTACCCCATTTCTGGTTTGGTTGAGAAAATGCAGGAAAATAAGTCAATGTTTTGAATTTTGAAGTCTCAGTATTCATCGTCTCTTGTGAACTGAACTTGGAATCTCCGTCTTGTTATTGCCTCCAATCCTGCTTGATTCGTTATTTGTTTCTACTTGATTCATTATTTGTTTCAAATATCATCTAGGAATTATGTCTTTACTTGATTTGGGCTGTTGAATCTGGCTTTTTGATTAATAGACATTTAAGGATAGTATGGTTCAATTTTTTCTTTTGAATATAGTAAGAACCATGCAACTTAACCCCGTGAACTTTCAAATCCTATAAATATTCTGGTTATTTCTTCAGTCCTTCTATTCCATGAGTATTTTGTTCGAAATTCTTATATGATTCCACTGTTATAATAGGCTGCGCTCAAGTCTGGTCTATATCCTATAGAGTGGTAATTAATTGTTGCTTCTTTGGAGAAATAGTGTTTTACAATTTGCACTCAGATCCATATTATGAGTACATACTGAATAAGACTCTGGCACTCTCTGAATGAAATTATATAGTGCAACTTTGTTCTTACATTCGATTCTACTGTATCTTGATACAGAATGCTTGTGCCACTAAACAGTGATTGTTTTTTTTTTTTTGGCAATATATAGAACAGAGAACATGGCATGGTGTTGGCTCTGTCACTGAGTTTAAATTAGCAGTGTCTGTGATGTTTTTCTTTTTCTCAAATTTGCTACTAGATTTGCAATCTCATATCCATTATCTGTTATCATGGTGGTTGTTGATGTGGATGTGGGTTAATAGGTTAGGTTTTTGGATAAGTAATGACTGATGTTTTTAACTATTTAGTTTTTTTTTTTTTTTTTAAGGAGGATCACATCAATGAACAACTAGACTTCTGGAAGAATCTATCGTGTAATATTTTGTGGACTCTTGGATCTTTCAAAGGAGCTAGATGGGTTCCAGATTCCCATCTCACCAACTCAGCAATGGCCTTTACGTATCAGGCCGGCCGGAGCAACCAAAGGAAAGGACTCCAACTATGAGCTCAGCTGCCACACCTTATACTGGTGGAGATATCAAGAAGTCTGGAGAACTAGGAAAGATGTTTGATATCCCTACAGATGGCTCCAAGTCCAGAAAATCTGGACCTATCACTGGTGGTTCTTCTAGGACTGGATCATTTGGAGGTGCTGCTTCACATTCAGGACCAATTCCTAATGCTGCAGGTCGTGCCGGCTATACCACATCAGGTCCCATCTCTGGAGGCATGCCTGGTTCAGCTTCCGTAAAGAAGTCAAATTCTGGACCACTGAATAAGCATGGGGAACCCATGAAGAAGTCATCTGGTCCTCAATCTGGTGGGATAACACCAACTGGCCGCCAAAACTCTGGGCCTCTTCCCCCCGTACTCCCCACCACAGGTCTCATTACTTCTGGACCCATTTCTTCCGGCCCACTAAATGCTTCTGGGGCCCCTCGAAAGGTATCCGGTCCTTTGGAGTCAATGGGATCAATGAAAGGACAAGGTTCTCTTGTTCACAATCAGGCCATCACTACTCTTAGCCAAGATGATGAGTTTTCGTTTAGGAAAAACTTCCCAAAGCTAATATTATGGTCTTTGATTCTGCTTTTCATGATGGGGTTCATAGCTGGTGGTTTTATTCTCGGTGCAGTCCATAATCCAATTCTCCTCGTCGTGGTTGTGATCCTTTTCAGTGCAGTTGCTGCACTATTCACATGGAATACTTATTGGGGAAGAAGAGCTATTATAGGTTACATTGCTAGTTATTCGGATTCTGAGCTCAGAACTGCCAAGAATGGGCAATTTGTGAAGGTGTCAGGGGTAAGTTAATCTGTTGATGAACTTGAAAAGTTGAAAGTATGGCTTACTAATATTTTTGGTGTGTAGAGCTACAACTTTGTCGCTTTTATATCCTCTAATCCTACCATGTTTTTTTTGTAAATTTTTATTTCAGTTTTTTCTTTAACACCTAAGCTGTCATGTTTAAATTCCTTTTTTGTAAATCACCAGTAACGTTGTAGTGAGTTCAAAATGTGAATTACAGTAACTTGATAGTTTTGGTCCTTTTTTCAAGGTTCTCCCCATCAAAGGCAAACAATAAGTATAAATTTTCTAAAAGAAAAAGAGAACTATTAGTAAATGTGAACACACATGATGGCAGGTTTTAGTATATATTTCCATGAGTGATCTGCACCTAGCCTTAGTTACACAGAGAAACAAAAAGTGTATAAGATGAATGCTGGGATAATTTCTGTATGGCAACGGATCAGGGGTGTAGATATATGGGTATTTTGATTGCTGAACGTATGATTCTTGTACAACATATATTTTCTAGTTCTAAGACATGTGGGCTGTGGAGTTCAGTATTTTTCCTTTTGACAATTTGTGTGCATATACTTGGTCAATATAATTCACAAGCTGTGTTGTTCTATTTTTGAAGGTGGTTACTTGTGGCAATGTGCCTCTCGAGTCATCCTTTCAAAAGGTTCCTAGATGTGTGTATACATCCACAAGTTTATATGAGTATCGAGGATGGGATTCAAAAGCTGCCAACCCTACACATCGTCGTTTTTCTTGGGGGCTCAGATCCATGGAAGTGAGTAACTGAAATTAGTCGTAATATTTGATTGCCATCCATATAGTACTCTTCTTCTTCTTCTTCTTTTTTCGTATTATTTTTTTTGGTGGTCGTTCGGTCGGCCAATTTCATTGCTTGCTTGTTCATGCAGGGGTAAAATTTTGACAGCTTCTGATGTGTTTTTGAATATAATTGCCAACTTACTATCTATTTAAATTTATTGGTAAATTTTTCTCTGGTTCCCTGCTTTTCTTACTGTTGTTGCAAGGACCCATTACATGGTCACAAGTAACAGGGCCTGAGAATTCTCGGTTTTTAGATTTTACACTTATGACCAGAATTTTTTATATATGGCAATTGACAGAGACGTGTGGTAGACTTCTACATATCTGATTTCCAATCTGGGTTGAGAGCATTGGTTAAGACAGGCTGTGGAGCAAGGGTGACTCCTTATGTTGATGATTCAATTGTCATTGATGTGAATCCCGTTAATGAAGAGTTGTCTCCAGAGTTTATTAGGTGGTTGAGGGAGAGGAACCTTTCAAGTGATGATCGTGTGATGCAGTTGAAAGAAGGGTAATAACTCTGTTTTATAATTAATTTTAACTTGGTGTTTCATTTATGGAGATGAAAAGTTGACCATAAAGAGTTTAGTGAAAGGAAAAAAAAAATTTGCCAAAAGAAGTAGATGATAAATGCCTCTATGGGTTTTCCTAGTATTCTCTTTTGTTTAGTTGTGTCAAGGAGTTTATGGTTCACTTTGAGTGACCAATGGTATGTGTTCTACCGAAGTGGTAACGGGTAAGCAATCGTTGTAGCGGTTTGTGCTTTCTTCCCCTTTTGTGGGTGGTCAGTGTGTAGATTAGGTTGATATGTTTCTGAGTTGAAAAGTACTCCAACCTGAAGTTTCACCCTTGAGGTGCTGGAATCAGCCAAATGACCCAGTACTAAATCTCATAAAAGAATCAGAAAATTGGATTATTTTCAGGAAAATTAATCTTAATTAGTAGATTTTCATTATCTACTGAAGTATGGGACTTTACTTGTATGTGATGGACCATGTCGCAATGTGGTACATGTAATGTATATGATTTCCTGAATTCTTCCATACAATGAGCTTGAATTGCAAAATGCCAATTGCTTGTGGATCTTCTGAAAACTGCAGTGTTGTACTTGCAGGTACATTAAAGAAGGAAGCACAGTCAGTGTAATGGGGATCGTCCGGAGAAATGAAAATGTGTTGATGATTGTTCCTCCACCTGAGCCGATCACAACGGGATGCCAATGGGCCAAATGTATCTTCCCAGCTAGCCTTGAGGGCATCGTTTTGAGATGCGATGATGCATCTAAGAATGATGTCATACCAGTTTAGCAGTAAAGTAAATTGCTAATGTTTTTAGGTATTGCTCTTTGGAGTATATTTTTTCCCCTCTATTATTATTGATGTTGGTGGGAGTGAAAAAGTTAGTTTGAAGCAGATTAGGATGGAAGTGGGGGGTGTGTAGTCCTTTTAACTTTGTGTATAGTCGTCCAGGGATCCTTTCCATTTCTACTCCCTTCTAGGTTTGAAGGCTTTTGTTATAGGGTGGCTTTATGAAGCAGAGAATTTACATGTTTAATTAGATTGAGTTAATGTTAATGTTAAATAGAAAAGGCCAAAAAAAATTTGGTCTGCGTGTAGATGATTTTTTCTGAATGCTAATTTGGTTTGTATATCTTGCCATACTGGAGAAAGAATGTATCTATCCATCTTATTGTTATGCATCATCCTGTTTTCTGATTTGTAGTCAACAATTAATTTCCATTTTATCATAGGATTTGGGGTGGCCTGGATTTCTAAACTCTCGAGCCCCTATTTGTCAACAGATTCATAGCTTATTTTTTGTTTGTTTTCACAAGTCATTGCAAGATTATAGTCATCAGTTGTTTCTTGCTGTTTCCTTGGTACATGTTTGAGATTTGCTTCTAGAAGACCAAAACGCGCTTTTATAAGGAAGTCACTTGCCAATTATTTTTCAAAATCACTTTTAAATGTTTATAAAACTCAACCAAAATACATTATATATTTTTTTTATCAGATAAACAATTCAAATGTTACAATTAGTCTTTCGTGAGTCGAACTCACAACTTCTCACTTAAAGAGACTATGTCATTAGATTAAATGGTACTGGACATTTTATTTATTTTTTCTTACAATAAATCAAATTTATCAGAAGAACAAAAGGAATAAAAACAAAAATTCTCAGCCTACAGAAGGCGAACAAAAAACCAAAGAAAGACATCTCCGCCTAAGACAAACCGAAAACCAACTTACAAAGGTTTCCCAAAAGGGCAGAACAGCCCCATAAATTTTTACCGTTAATACTTTAACCCCATGAAAGTAGCAATATTGCAGAAATACCCCAGTACCTATTTATTAATAGCCAACACCTCCCTGTCCCTGTCGGCACGTAGCTTCTTCTCTGTTTCTCAGAGCAACGCGTAATGCCTAGTTCTAAGTTCTAACACTCACACACTAAACCCAACTCTCTCTCTCTCTCTCTCTCTCTCTCTCTCTCTTCATACATTGATTTGATTGATATTGATAGATAGATATAGTGAGTAAGGATGGTTAGAGCACCTGGGAAGCACACATCGGCTCGTTTGGTGTTGATTTGCGTTGGCCTTCTGGGTATTGCTCTCATTGCTGATTTCCTCTGGGCTTCTTCCTCTTCTCGTTTTGCTCTCATTGGCGCCAATTGGGCTCCTCCTGTTTCGGTACTCACCCCCATCAAAATACCCAACAAGGTTTGCTTCCCTATTATCATACTTGTTCAATTTTCAGTCTTTTCAAGCTCATTGTTGCTGTTGGCTTGAGTTTTTATCTGGGTATTGTTGAGTTTGTGAGTCACTGTTGGAATATGAGAGTTGGGTTTTGGTTGATTTGCTGAAGCTCGTTGTTGCTAGATGATTAGTTTATGTGGGTTTTTGAATGGCTTAATGCAGTGTTTTAGTCACATTGTTGCTGAATTTTTCTGCTTTGATGTGACTTCGTATCTGGGTATTGTTTGGTTTTTGAGGAAATGGTTGAAACTGAGGAGAAGAAAAAGTTTGGATCTTAGTAATTTGAGCACATTGGAAACTATGAATTTGTATGAGTGCTGTTAGTTATCTTGAAGTTTTGGAATGCTCTAGTCATTCCGTTGGAAGTTTATGTGTTCTAAATCGTTTATCGATTCCTTCATTGTGGATATGAGTAAATTCTGGAACTATGCTGAAATTGAGTGGCCCTGTTATTCGTGTTTAATGCCAGTAATTGGTTAAGTACAACCACTTTCATGAACTAATACCCAGTCCTTTTACGTACGTTGTAGAATATTTTCCTGTTATACTTTGGTGGCAAGTAAAGCTGTAATTTATCTTCGTCTCAGCACTAAATATTACCAATTCTTCATGTAACCTACAGGGAGTTGACAGTCAAAAGAACAATACACCCACTGGGAGGGTTTTGTCTGCAACTTTTGCTGATTTGCCTGCACCAGCACTAAAATGGGAAAAGATGGCTGCTGCACCTGTGCCTCGTTTGGATGGAGCTGCTATACAGATCAAGAATCTTCTATACGTGTTTGCTGGATACGGTACAATTGATTATGTGAGACCTTATCTTGCTCGATGACATTTTCCCCCCTTATGTTAGTCTAGCTATCCATCCTAAATTTGTTAGGTTATAACCTTTCCACGATTAGAATGGTTTGTTAATAACTTTTCTGTCAACCAACTTTCAAAACTGAGCAGATTGCCTTTACTTAACTCTGTTGCTCTGACGATTATAGAGTGCTCTAGCATATTCTTCTCCGGTTTTAGCTAACTAATTTATGTACCCTATCTTTAAAATTTGATTTCTTTGTTCACTGCACTATACTGAAATGGTTTAGTGTACTCAGTTAACTAAATCAATTGTTGATGTTTCTGTGAAACTGACTCTTAAAATAAATGAATGATATTCATTGGTTTTATTTTAAGGTGATGTAACTTTTAAAAAGTGAAGATTGATTAGTGTGATGCTCAGTAACTCAATATAAATATTGATACTATTATATTGGTGGCTAAATGTCCAGGGTTAATAATATATTGCGAATGAAATAATGCAACCTTGTAGAAAAGATTGGCTCTCTCTTGTAAATTGCATGTTAATGGGCTGTAATATTTTCTCTTTATTGTTTACTTTAGGTACATTCACATGTTGACATCTACAATTTCAGTGATAATACATGGGGAGGAAGATTTGATATGCCAAAAGAAATGGCACATTCCCATCTAGGAATGGTAACCGATGGAAGGTACATATACATTGTCAATGGACAGTATGGGCCACAGTGCAGAGGGCCCACATCCCATACATTCATCCTTGATACTGAGACAAAGAAGTGGCAGAATATGCCCCCATTACCAGTTCCAAGGTTTGTGCCTTGTAAGATTGCATGAAAAGCATTGTATGTTGGACTGTTTTATTATTTGCGCAAAACCAACCCCCCCTCCCGCCCGCCCCCCTCCCTCCCTCCCTCCTCCTCTCTCAAACACAGACACACGCAAAAACACCATTTTGTTCTTGTTGAACTATATTCATGCTGAAATTTAGTTAAAATTAGAATCAGACTGCTCCTAGTTTTTCATTTTTTATGTAGATTTTTTTTCCTTGCCCATTGAGAGTGACAGATTTTGTGCCTCATCATCGTTGTAGTTTTCTATCTGTGAATGAGTGCCATTTATACTGTGGCAGTGTCATTATCCTCCTATTTAGGACATCTGCTCATAGTAACCATTTGTAGCCCAAATAACTCTACAGTTTTCTATTGCAGCCCACACGTTGATTGAGTGGTTTGAACTTGGTGATTTTCAGGTATGCACCAGCAACTCAACTTTGGAGAGGTAGACTCCATGTAATGGGCGGTAGCAAGGAAAATCGACATACGCCTGCAGTAGATCATTGGAGTCTTGCTGTAAAAGATGGAAAAGCATTAGAAAAGGAATGGAGGACTGAAGTGCCTATTCCCAAGGGAGGACCTCATAGGTCTGTTCACCATCTAATATCTGCTGCATTTATGTTTCTAAGCATTTGATGATGCCATTTACCTTGAAGGTGGTCAAATTACAAGTTTTTTTTCGTTTTGAGGAGATAAACAAAACTTTTACCAGAAATTTAACATTCGAATACAAACTGTGGTGAGAAGTATGGCATCAGTACAATACATCTTAGACAGAAATAGAGATTCATCCATAACAGTAGCCCCGTCAACATTTAACACAGACGAACTAGGAAAGTGGCTGGCAGTCGTTTGATCAAATAGAACATCAGAAAATTAAATCCCGCTATCATATGTTGAAGTTTTGTATAGAAGTTCTATTTGCTGGTGTGAGTACTGTAAGCAATTTTTTTTTCTGTCCATTTACACATCTGTTACCTATTAATTCCAGGTTTTGTCTTATGCGAAGCAGCTAAGATAATCACTACAGGTGTTTAGTTCAGTAACATAAAGAGAATCAACTATACAAGTAATCAGTAACATAAAGAGAATCAACTATACAAGTAACTTAGAATGTATATAGTCTAGAACTCTGGGTTCTTTAATAATGTTAAAATTCTGATGATAGAATTACTTGGTTTCCCACAATCCTGGAGTGTTAATGGAGCTACCTTCCCTAGGATTTTGTTGTCAGTAGCATTTGGCTTTGAGTTTCAAAGCTCTGCTTAGAAATTGTAGAGTTTGTAGAGAAGGGGACAATAAAGGTTGCTTGTTGCTAACTTTGGATTTTCCTAAGGGGATCAAAATGGGCTCCCCTTACCGATCAAAGAAGAAGTGAAACATTACAATATTGGACGGAATTACCTCTGTAAATACTTGTGTGCCTCAGGTGGTCCCTTTCTTTCTAAGATGGTAATTTTCTATGATTTATACCCCCAACCCTACGCACTGCTTTGTATCATAGGCCAAGTGAGCATAAATTATTATGTCAACTTTTCTATGCTAAATGAAGCAAAGCTTTGTATCATAGGCCAAGTGAGCATAAATTGTTATGTCAACTTTTCTATGCTAAATGAAGCAAAACGTCTTGTATGGTAAATCCCACCAACTAATCTCACGAAAGTTCTAATCTGAAATTGGTATCTTCTTGTAGGGCTTCTATAGTTTATAATGATCGTCTTTATGTTATGGGTGGTCAAGAGGGTGATTTCATGGCAAAACCTGGATCACCTATTTTCAAGTGCTCTCGTAGGAATGAGGTAAGAACATGGTTTTTAATGTACCTTTGTTGGATCAAGCATTACTGGGTTGCCTTAACAACAATCCAGTGTTTATATTGGTGTTTCGTGCTCTTTTATAGTAAAGTTCAAGAAATTCTTTATCGGTTAGCTGCTTACAAATTTTTATTTTATTGATGCATTGCATCATCTATCTGTTGGACTGCATAAGATCTATGATGGTGTACCCAAAAAAATGAAGAATCTACGATGTATTCTTAGTGAACTTAAAGATTTTAGTCATCACACTAACACATATTGCATTCACCTAGTTAGAAGCATGTGCATATGGAATTGAACCCCATCAATTACTTACTTGAGGCTTCAGAGCCCTTTACAAACATTGAGTGAGTAAAGAAATGTCCAAAAACACAATATGTACCTCTCATAGAATAAGTTTCATTTGTTATTTCTGATCATTTCAGGTTGTATACGGCGATGTTTACATGCTGGATGATGAAATGAAATGGAAAGTGTTACCTCCTATGCCTAAGCCAGATTCCCATATTGAATTTGCTTGGGCTCTTGTTGACAATTCTGTTATTGTTGTTGGAGGTACAACAGAGAAGCACCCTATAACTAAGAAGATGGTTTTGGTTGGAGAAATGTTCCAGTTTAACTTCGATACTCTGGTATTGGCCCTTTCCTCTTGTATTTTTAAGATGCCAAACAAAATAGTTACTACATCTTAGTTGTTTACACACACTCGCACCGCACACAATCAGAAACAAAAAAGCCATGTCTTCAACTGCCTCCTTCTCCTTTCGTTATTTATTAAATAGAAATATACAGGAAAAGAAGGTAAAAGAAGCGAAGGGGCATCCAATCCACTTACATTAGACATTTACTTGTGAAACAATTACTTAACTGTCTTGGATCGTTGTCATTGATGAGTTACAAGGTTTTATATTAAGGAGACAAATTATAGGTGGGCTATTTGAACAACAAGACTCCTTTTAATATTTTACAGAGAATCTAAGGAAATTGAGAGGAAGTTTATTATGAGGCCAACAATTTTGCCCTAGAGCACTTTTTTTCTTTTTCTTTTTCCCTCATTTCTTTCTAATCTTGGATCAAATTGGGGATGGATTTCGTGGCAGTGGGTTTTCCCACTTATCGTCATATCTAGTTAACCTGCCACGTTTGCCGCTTTTTCTTACACTTGGTGATAATAGGCATTCTTGATGACTAACAAGGACCTACAAGCAAGCACCTCCAAAAAGATCCATGGCATGAGACAATTTGTGGCTTAACCTGTTTACCAAACATTTGTGAATATGATGGTAGTTTGTTCTGCCGAACCTATATAACTGGATTTACATCAATTAGCAAACATGCCATAGCATGGATAAATTGTTCGGTCGTCAATTAGGTTAACTATTCTAACTATTAGTGTTTTGCATGCTATATCTACCTTTTTTTTCTTTTTAGTGGGTGCCAGCGAGTTCTAATGCTGGTTTTCTCTCTTAATTTCTTTGAGCTTTGATAATTTCAGAACTGGTCAGTCATAGGGAAACTGCCATTTCGAGTTAAAACCACGCTAGTAGGTTTCTGGAAAGGGTGGTTGTATTTCACATCAGGACAGCGGGACAAAGGGCCAGAGGATCCAGCACCAAAGAAAGTGATTGGAGAACTGTGGAGAACAAAGTTAAATCTGGGCTCATGATGATTCCTGCTGGTTCTTTAGAGTTTCTGCCAGTCTGACCATCTGTATATCATAGCAAATTCAAATATGTTCTTGCAACAACTCTTAATTACTTTTATATGATTCTTTTGATCTTTCACCTATTGTAATATTAAAAAAAGCACACGTACACGGTACATCTGTTGTGTAACCTTGTATTTGTATATCAAAATTTTCGTAGGGTATCAAAATGTTCTATGGACCTCTTAAGACTTTTGATTGTTCCGGAATTGGTAATAGACCATTGTCTCAAATTTGGAGTTTGAACCGAGGGGAGAACTGGAGATGGCCTTATGTCTATATTTTTGAATAATTGATACTATAAAGGTCACAAGATTCACATCTCAAATGGGTGGCATAAGAAAATTAATCGTCGTTTCTACTGAAAAAAGCAAATTCATTAAACTGGGGCATTCCAAATATTTGATATGCATCATAGTTCCACATTGACCGCAGGGTAAGGAAATGGCTAAAAATACAAATGGAGTTAGAATTGATCAGCTTTGCAATAGTCAGATGATAACAGTTCTGTTTTTCTGATGGTCTCAATTCACAAGAGATACACCATGTACTGGTGAAACAAAATGGCATCAATTAAACTATTTACCTTGCTCTAGTTATATTCATCCTCCTCATAACTGAAGCACAAGCTCCACAAGGAGGAGTTCTCCATCAAACCTCAGCCCAGCTGGGTCAGCAGGTTGAAGTAAACCATCCACCATTCCGCCAAACATAAACAAGCAACGCCCAGATTGATCTGCACAGGCACGATGAAATGACCGGCAGTTGGGGATATGACCCTTTGTCTTCAATCTTTTCCACATTTTTGCAAATAACTGCATAGGGTTCAACATAGTTGGCTGCACCGTAATGGAGGGCACTGCAGTAATGTCTAAAACCCAGAAGTCATTCTTTCGGTGTCTATATGAATCTTCCCCTCCACATATCAGCAAACGACCTCCTAAGATGAGTGTTGCCGAGTGACCAACTCGTGGGAGGGAAACTCCTCCGGGAATATTTTGTAAATCGTATAGTACTTGTAACCATTGTGGATGACCCTCACAAATATCCAAGAGCCAAAGATCATGAAGCACATCATATCCCAATCCTCTTCCTCCAAATAAAACAGTTCGGGTTCCCCCAATGCAAGTCAACGTGTGACCTGAGCGAGCTGGAGGAGATGGCTGAGTAACGATTTCATACCAAGTACCAGTTCGAAAGTTTTCTGAGAGTTCCAATACCCATGTGTCACTCAGTCTCACACCAAACCGCCCAATTCCTCCATGGATAACCATCTTTCTACCTTCAATGCAGCATGCCGCATGAGCTCCTCGCTGGGGAGGTGCATTGTCCCCCACCACAAGCAGCCTCCAGGACAATGTGATACCAAGGGTATCATGACATGCTACTTGCCCCACCCATGTATCGTTTTGACGGTTTCCATTGTCATTTATACCTCCAAATAGAACAAGAACATCATCAATTACAGCACATGTATGCCCAAATCTTCCACTTGGACTGCCTGAACTGATCCTCTGCCACTTCAGCAATCTCTGAAAATCATTACCCATGTATGCCACCCATGTGTCATCTAGATGGCGTCCTAAATACAGCAAGCAACGAAATATTAAAATAAAGTATAGAACCAGGAACACAAGCATGTTTTCATGGAAGAAAGAGAAGACAACTCATTTTCCGATGGTTAGTCTCTAAACTTCCATCAGACAATAGAAGTGCAGGACTTGATAAATACTTCTAAGAATGATTGGCCTATACTGATATAGCTCCACTTTGAAGCTGAAAAGTCTGTTTTTATTCAGCGACAGATTAGTATTATTCATGATGAAAACCTCTAGGTTTAAGAACAAAAAGGATAGATTACCCACTTAAGTTTGAATGACTAAAAAATAAGACAGCATCCATTATGTTTTAAGTCTTATATTGGGTGGTTTAGTGCTCAAGTGTATACTACAAAGGTAGAGAGTTCGTAGAATTACTACACTTGCAAATACAACATGTCCACTGAGATTTATTCCTTTCCATTCATTGTACAATCTGATTTTCTTATAGAAAAGTAAAAAAAAAAAAAAAAAAAGACTGCAGATTGACAGTTGCATACAGTTGTAACTTAAAGCATCTCCTCAGACAACCAAACCATGTCAGCTAAATCGCGTAGCATAAGAATGGACAGGAGGCTGCATGTAGAAAGAAACAGGGTTTTAAAACAGTCTCTCTGCCAAGTAACAAAGCAACTGGCGTGAATGCAGACTATCCCTATGCTTATCTGTTTATTCTCCAAGACTAATATTAAGTAATGAAATGAACAGGATTAAACCATTAAATATAAGTACCAGTGTAGCCTCCAATTCTAGTTGCAACAAGTAATTAGTAAAAAATGAAATACAACCCATGACATCTCTATGGATGGACCAGCATGCCTCCGACCTAGGAGAGCCAGCAGATGATACAGAACAAGCAGAAGGGCGCACACAAACTAGCAAGACTCCATCCCCTATTTAGGCACATACACTAGCTATGACCATTTACTTTACGACTGATGCTATGTACTTACAACCTGGTATTGCTTTCATCTAGACATTGGATTATAAATTTCATTTGGAGCACATATGATTTTACTTCTAGACGTGTCTGATCTGTCTCTTCAGTTTAAGCACCCAGCGGCCTGGTGGGGATGTTTCTTATCATCTCACATCTCTTCTTTGTTTGCATTCTAATTGTCTTGAAGACTTGAAGCATTTAGCTGATATACTTACGAGGCTTTTGTTAAATTTCTCTATCAGTATGTCTTAGGAAGTGCAGTTCCACCCCGATGGTTTTACGAATGCTATAAGCATGAACCAACAATCAAACTAAGAGGACTGGAAGACTGTTAACAACCAAAAACTGAAGCTCAAGAAACTGTGGAAGGAACTTACTTACTTTCATAGAGAAGTTCAGTTCCACTCCTATTAGAGATATGTTCACAAAACAACTAGAAGGAACCGACTTTGTTAACTATTCTCAAAACTAAATATGTCACAGGATGTTCAGTTCCACTCCTAAGATTAGGGATGCTAGAACTCCACCAGCATATCATCTACTTAAGGATTGGATTGAAAGAAGAAGGAACTAACTTTCAGCATAGAGAAGAAAGCAAAATATACTACTGACAAGTGACAACCAGAAACTGAAATCTCAAGCCAGTCCAGCAACACAGACAAAGATATCTATACACCCTATAATCAATATGAACCAACCATCAAAACCAAGATCATTGAGATAATCAGAAATGAAGTAAGAAGACATGGGCAATTCTGAACGAGGTTAAGTGACTGACCTCCCTCACAGCCACCACCAAACAAAACCAAGCAATCAGACACAAAATTGAGGGAATGAGAGGCCCTGGGAGTTGGAAACACCAATTCAGCATCTGGATCAGCACACAATCTATGGCAATACACAGAGTCAAACCCAGAAACTTGCTTGTAAATCCTCATCCAAGGCAACTGCTGATTAGAATTTGAAGCCTTGATGGCCTCAACTGATGTGGACCCCCAGTCCCTCTGACATATGTACTCCCACAGAGTATCAGAAGCTGTGAGAGTTCTAAACTTCTTGCAAGTCATGGCAAAGCTGAGAATAGAATCAACAGGGAGGAGTAGCAAGATTGTGAAGAGGTGGTCTTGGGCTATGTGGGTCAATGGAGAGCCATTGCAACTGCTGCTGGTACTGGTTTCTGCCATGGTGGGCTGTTCTTTTTGGCTATGATTGTTCTGGAAGTGAGCTCCAAAACTGGGTTTCTTTGATCTGTTGTGGAGATTGTTCATGGCAAAAGGGAAAGGTAAAATGGGTTTCTGTTTTCTTTTGTTTTGATTCGATGGTGGTGAAGAAGATGGTAAATTTTCCATCCTGGGAAAGTTGGCATCTAGTGCCCTGTTGCTTTTGTCTTGTTGTCGAAGTTATTAGCTCTTCAAATTCACTCCAACATAGTACAGTCGGTACGGTTGTTTCTTCGAGTTACTTTCACCCGGAGTCAGAAGACAAGAAAAGACTTACGATCTTGGAGACAAACATAGCTCATTCAAAGGTCTTTTTCTTCTCTCCTCTCTCGTGTCTTTTCCCTATAAAACGATGAGCCGATGGAAACTCGAAGGGAGAGGAAGGATAGGGTCAATATGCTCGGGAAAAACGTTGTTATAAAACGAAGCCATTGAAGATAAACACAAAGTCATATACAATCGAGTAATAAAGAAGAAATATTCGTAGATTAGAAAAATAATGATCCAAAAATGGTTGGAGCAAGTATAGGCTTAAGAAGAGTTAGAAACGATCATATGGTGGTAGTGCATCTCTCATCGTCATTCAATCTTTTTGAATTATTTCGGCCAACATTGTAACATTTTAAACACATAAATTAAGAAAAATATTATACACATGCAAAATAAATTATTAACATAACATACACAAATATGAAACAAGCCTACAATGAAAGTCATTTAACAATTTCTCCAAAAGAAATAGTAAAGAGATTTTCTAGAGCCAACAAATTCATCATCATTCACCTATGAAACATTTCCGTTTTTGGGTCATACATATATAGAACATTTCCATTTTTAACACGTTCAAACTTCAAACATATGACATGCTTAGAAATTTCCAGGTTCATATATGGGGATATGTTTTATCGCGTGTGGAGGATAATTATCTACTATTCCACCTTTCACACCATGACATGTGTCATATACCATGTGGGAGGCTGATTTTTAGACCATTCAAAGTAGGTGAATTTTAGAGAACACAAGCAGACTCGGAGAGTTAGACTTGACATGCAAAAATTTCCTATATTGGAAATTTGTGAGAAACCATTTCTCTTCATCGACACATATGGCTTTTGATGTGGAGTTGTATATTCATTTAGCTATAACAGAATAATAATGGAGTGGCTTGAGGGCCTGAGGTTAACAGCTCGTAATTATTAACCAAAGTATGATGGGCAAGTCTATACATATTGGTGATGAATCCATCAAAAATCCACACATTTTAAGGTCATGGAATTTTAGTGTCCTCATAAGTGTCCTCATCAAGATTGTTGCATGGAGTTGAAGCAATCAAGTCCATTTTAGTGCATCTCTCATCATTATTCAATAATTTTAAATTATTTCAGCCAGTAATTAGACATTGTAACATTTTAAGCATATAAATTTAAAAAAAAAAACATGATACACATGTAAAATAAATCATTAACATGACATACACAAATATAAAACAAGCTTTCAATGAGAGTTATTTAACAATTTCTTCAAAAACAAAAAAAGTAACGAGATTTCTAGAGTCAACAAATTCATCATCATTCACCTATGAAACATTTCCATTTTTCGGTCATACATGTATAAAACATTTCCATTTTGACATGTTCAAACTTATGAAACATGCTCAGAAATTTCCAGGTTCATATATGGGGATAAGTTTTATCCCATATAGAGGATAATTATCTCCTATTCAACCTTTCACACCATGTGGGAGGCTGATTTTTATACCTCGTACGGACCATTAAAACACAGACTCTTGAGAGTTAGATTTGACTGCAACAATTTCCTCTATTGGAAATTTGTGAGAAACTATATGTCTTCATCGACACAGATGGCTTTTGATGTGGGGCTGTATATTCATTAGCTATAACAGAATAATAATGGACTGGCCTGAGGTTAACAGCTCGTAGTTATTAACCAAAGTATGATGGGCAAGTCTATACATAATTACATATTGTTGATCAAACCCTGAAATCCAGACAATATTTTAAGGTCATGGAATTTTGGTGCTACCATAATTAAGTGTCCCCATCAAGACTCTGCCATGGAGTTGAAGCGATCCAGTGATTCCAGTCCATGGCTCTGATTGCTGGCATAGTTTGAACTCTTGGATTAAAATTTGGAGGATTGAAAAGACATCCAATATGTTGGTAGTCCATGGCTTATCTATTATCTTAGTCTTCCAAGAGATATCCATAGTTATGAAAAGTCTAATATGATGTGTGACTCTATGGAAATATTAATATATAAGAAAGAAAGATTCGGTTCGAGTTTTGAAGAAAATTCTGGAATAAAAATTAGAACTGATTTTTTTCCCACTAACTCCATTAAGTTTTTTTTAATTCCGCATTACCCAAAACACTCTAAGAATGTCTTCCCTAATATCCCATTAAGTTTATTTATTTATTTTTGAGACTATTTTACTCTCACCTCTTTGTTACTTAGAGAGAGAGAGAGAGAGCAAGAGAGAAACCATAAGAGACTTCGCAGGAGCTCGGTCACCGGCTAACTTTCGTCGGAATCCAGTCACCTGTGGCCGCCCACCAGACTTTTCTTAAAACCTCACCGAAGATCCCAAAAGAGGTCGTCGGAGATTTCATAGGTCGCAATAAACCTCTATTGCCCCTCAATAGAACTTTTGGTCGATGGAATGAAAACTAATATTCCTAAAACTAGACAAATAGAACATTGATTAAAGAAAAAAAAACGAAGAGATTATATCAATTCAAAACGTATATTGCTCTCCAATAGGGCAGAAGAAAAGGAAAAAAAAAGTTTTGAATGTCTATTCGAGGGCAATAGATGTTTTGAATTGATATAATCTCTTCATTTTTTTCTTAAATCAAAGTTTTATTTGTCTAATTTTAAGAAGATTATTTCTCATTCCGACGACCGAAAGTTCTATTCGGAGGCAATAGAGGTTTATTGCCCCTCTATTGGGGGGAGGGGGGTAATAGACGTCTATTGGGGGCAATAAACCTTTCCGGTGACCTATGAAACCTCCGATGACTTTTTTGAGGACCTCCGGCTAGTATTTCAAAAAAGTCTGTAGGCAGCGGCCGGTGACCGGATTCCGGCGAAAGTTGGCCCGAATCCGGCAACCGGTGACGAAATTCTAGCAAAAGTTGGCCGGAATACAGATACTGGTGACCGGGCTCTGGCGAAGTCTCATATGGTTTCTCTCTTCCATTCCCCCCCCCCCCCCCCCCCTCTCTCCTCTCTAAATAACAAAGAGGTGAAGGTAAAATAGTCTCAAAAATAAACAAAAAGCAGAAAAACAAAAAACTTAATGGGGTATTAGGGAAGACTTCCTTAGAGTGTTTTGGGTAAGGAGGAATTGAAAAAACTTAATGGGGTAAGTGAAAAAAAAAAACCCCCTAGAAATGGGGCAAATGGACAAAAACCTTTTTTTTTTCCTTTCCTTCTGCCCCATTACTTGGGCACCCAAGAAATACTCTGGGCACCCAAGTCAAAAGCTGGATGTTTCTCGCCGGTGCTTCAGAGCTCCGACTCCGAGATCGCTTACCAAGTGTTCGACTTTGGTGAGGTAGCTCCGACCAGAGTTCGTCATCTTGAGGACTGGATGATGTCGGAGTACGTCATGTCGGAGTTCGGATCCTCAGTTTGGAGAAAATGGGTCGTTGAGCGGCGGTCTCTTCGATCCGGCCGGCGGAGATCTCAACCATAAGCTACTCAAATTCCAGTGGCGGTCTCTTCAGTCTGACGCTTTGAAGTCTCCGTCGACCTTAACCATTGAGGACGACGAGTACGAGTCATCGGTGGCGTTCGCCGCTGTTCAGATCGGAGATCGAAAAAAGTTCATGTGATTGCAGAGAGAGAGCTCACGGTGATTCCTAGTCAACAGCGGCGTTCGCGGCTGTTCAGGTCGGGGAGAGAGAGAGAGAGAGAGAGAGAGAGAGAGAGAGAGAGAGAGAGAGAGAGAGAGAGAGAGAGAGAGAGAGGTCGGCGGTGATTTGTAGAGAAAGAGAGAGGGGGGAGAGAGAGAAGTCATGGTGATCAGAGAAAGAGAGAGAGATTGATGGTGAGTGGCATAAAATGTAATTAATTAAGTTAAGGGTAAAGTTATCATTTAAAAATCTGTTGTTGGGGTAAGTGAGATAATTTTTACTCATTTTTTATACTTTGGATCAAGGACCTAAAAGAAAAAGAAAAAGAAAAAAAAGGGTTTTAACAACTTTGTTTCAAGTCCAACTTATAATTCACTGATCTATCGATCCAATAATCCATCAAGACATCTTACATCAAGTTACAGAACTACAACTATACAAGTAAAAATGGAAAATTAATTAGTTAAGTCCACCAACCATTGTCAATCAAAACTTCACATGATAAAACTTGTGTTAAACAATGGTGTGAAACTAAAGGTGGTCACAAATCACAATTGATAGAAAGCATACTTCCTCCTCGTTTTTGTGTTTGGACGTTGTGATGCTTTGGCTTCTTGTACAACTTGTGCTTCTTGTGTTGCAGTATGAACTGCAGGGACAAGTTCATTGCCAGCAAGACTTGAATCCGAAGCCATGAGATTTGAGAATTTGGAAATTCGAAATTGAGAGATTTGGAGCGGATAATGTAGAGAGATAAGATAATTGACTGGGTAATAGAATTGTTTGTTACTCAGAGCCCAGGCCTTGAAAGAAAAGTGTGTTACTCTTCTTCGAGCCCTCGTCATAGAGACTCCCATGTTGCATCAACACTGTCTCCAACTTGATCACTTCGGGTGCATACAACTTGGAAGGTTTCATTTGTGGACAAGCATAAGCAACACATTCTGTGCATTCCAAACTAATATAACGTTGCACATCAATTCTATTACAACTCAATCCTATAGGTTAAGATCATAAATATGTTGATGAAAACGGATGTGGTTATTTCTCTCAAATTTCAAAGGAGAGCGACTCATTTTCTAGTCACCATCCACGTTCATCAGTTCACTGAGAAAGATAACAAATGCACCATGAGCAGTCCCCATCTTCATTTCTACAAACTATGCACTCGGCCTTTGTTTATAAGTTTCCTAAGAGCAGCCTTGGCTTCCTCTAATGTCTCAACAGAATGGCCTTCTTCAAATGATAGCCTCTGAATGTTGAACTGCAAAAATAAAAAGAAATGCTAATCTTAGATATAAAATATAAGAATAGGCTAATATCTGATATTTTTAAAGTTGCTACTTTAGCTAACTACCTGTGCTCCCTGACGGACCCGAATATCGGTTCCTTTGCTGTCTATAGATATGAAAGCAGCATCATCCACCTCAGATTCAAGGGACAGTAGCTCTTTTAGGGGCTTTGAAAAGATTGCATTAAGTTCCTGTAAGCATAGACTGAAACTGATCAAGTTCCAACTGACAAGGGAAGAAAAACAATAAAAAGAAAGCTCTGAATCTTTCATAACAGAAGCGATGTGAAACCCATAACTGGAAAGCAAATTTCATATTAAAGACTCCATATAAGAATACTACAAGATGACAAAGAGAGAACAAGCAAAAGACCAGCATGCTTTCAGTTGACCAAGATCTTTTGAGAGAATATATGAAGCAAGAGAGAAAAATCCTTTAAACCCTAACCTGCCAATCAATTTGAAGGCCTTCTTGGTCTTCCAACTTAAACTCATTCTTTATAAAGATAATTCAAATTAATAACACGCAGTAACAAAAAAAAATCAAAAGCCCAACTTTGTCTCTAAGCAAGAAGACAAAGCATTCACCTTCAGGTTTTGCTCCCCTCCATCGACTGCAATCTTATCAGGCTGAAGGGCCTCGTATTCTTTCACATCAACCCAAGCGACAGTCCCAAAGCCACCAATGAAATAAATGTCACTGCTAGTATAAAATAAACAATATAAGCTCCAGCATGCCAAGCAATGCATTTACAAATTGTTAGTTGTTACAATTAATTGTCTCCACAAACAAAAAACACAAAAACACAAGAATTAACAATGGAGATCTGCTTCAACACTCAAAGACTTCAAAAATGAACAAATAACTATACATTTGGTAAACAGTAAAGAGGACCTCTTCAAATGAGGATCATTCTTGATCATTCTTATAGAAGCCCAAAAGGTTTCTGGTCCGACGTTATTTATTATTAATTTTTTATTGTTTAAGAAATATTGAAATTTTAGATGTTATAAACTCCAACTGAATAGTCAAAGGAGCTTAGCACTCGGTGGTAAAGGAAAGAACCTTAAACACAATAAAACTATTCTAATCACAAAATAGGCATTGTCAGGTAACAAAAACAACCGCATACAACCAATTTGACTATTACTAAAGCAAAAACCAACCTTATGTTCTGCATCCTGAAGTAGTAGAAATTTCCCCATTGCTGAGAAGGCCCCTGTTGATGTTTTGCTATGTATTGCTTATGAGCCCATTCCTACAAACACAGCAAGAACTGATGAATTTACCACCATAAATAAGCCTCTTTTCTCTAGATATGCATTATCTACTGTAGAGCATACACACAAAAGCTAAATATGCAGCAGCAACAGCTGCAAGATAAAACTTGCTCTTGCAACTCAAACTATCGATGACCAGATTCATAGGCCCAGCTTGCCAGCCAACAAATTAAGTAACCCAACGATGAGCTTAATTAAACAAATGTCTGAATTTAATTAATATCTACCATGTTAATTTTCTAGATAAGACAGAGTAGATTCATTACACTCTTCGTTAAGATGCCATTTATTCCTACAATGAGAACCCCATACAGGGCCAAAACAAGCATAAGGAAAGTATCATATTCCATTGAGATATCTTGATATGCCAACATACAATGAGAACCCCATGCAGGGACAAAACAAGCATAGGGAAAGTTTCATATTCCACATAACCAGTAGGGAAACGGGAAACAAAAGACTGCCAAATCGCCATACAACCCCAGTATGTCCTTGCCCTTGCCAGGGCATGAATTAAAAAGTTACCTGCTGATCCTCTGGAAGTGGGTAGACATCACCAAAAATGGTTACCCTTGCATTTGACAAGCCACTCCATCCAGGAATCTAGAAAAGGAAACACTTGACAAAAATCAAATGGAGAATAAAGAGCCTAATACCTCAACACAAAAAATCAAATTACTAACCTGCACAACAAGCGTGCATCTTGGATCAGCTAACAAATTCCGTGTGTGGATGGCCAATGGGGAAAACGAAAAGATAGGATCTGCACATCATGAATAATATATTGGTGATTCAGAGGTCCATCATAGAGATGAACAAAATTGTATAATATAGAGAATTACGGACTTCAAACCAGAAAATGAATTACAGACAACTTTCACCAACTTAAACAAAGACAAAACACTCTATTATAAAGACAGCTATAAATAATATGTTGTATTAAGTTGAATAAACAAAAGTAGATGGTCAAAATAATGCTCAATAGTTCCCCCTGATCTGTTTGTAGACCACCTGAAATTCATATGCACCTCCTTTTTACTGACAAAGGACTATAAGCTGTTTAATTAAATGTATAAAATTCAAGAACTTACGGCCCATTGAATCAGGTGCAAAATCAACCAGCGAACCAAATGGATATCCTTCTCGTCGATGGTGCATGCGCGACATCACAGTGCACAAATGAGCAAATCTGGCCTTAAATTAGGAAGCAAGTTGTACTCAGTACTGGTAGTTTACAAAATAATAAGCAACTACCTCATTAATTTTGTTCAGGTGAAAAGAAATGATCAAACCTTCAAAATCAAAAAGTAAAAAGGAATAGAAGAGCAACAGGAAATGACATTACCTGCTCCATAAGATTGCGTACAGCTAGGGACGGACGAGGTAAACCATGAGCTGAAGTTGCGCTCTGCACCCCGCCAGAAATTGGAGTCCTAAAGAGCCCAGCTCTTGTTCCTCCTGCTCCATTTGCAGAATGGGATGTAAGAGAACTGTCTACATTAAATGCCTCATCCACATCCTTGTCGCCACTTTTTAAATTACCCTTCATCACAAAATACAGGTCATTAAAACTCTGAAGTAGCCATCTGATGCATCCACACATTACTACCTAGTACACATAATAACAAGCAAATACAAGCAGAATATGATCAGAGTCAAACTTCCCACGAATGTTCTTCCATATGTTCACTATTCCCACGCAAAGGGTACAATTCTTTAACAGTCAACAAAGACAAATTGCGCTCAAAATGCTATCTCGCAACAAGCTTAAAGCTTGGTTAGCTGCTAAAAATATTCAGCTACAAACCGGAGGATGCCAAGTTCGGTTTGGGAGGTTTTGGAGGGACATTGTAAATTGACTAATTGCTCTACATGAAAAGCTCTCACTCTAGATGGTCTGGCTCTTGAGGGGGAATTTGGTGTGTCACTATTCGTCGGCAAGGAACCGGACAATGTTCAAATACTGTTGCAGCATTAAGGACATGGCAGTAGCTAAATATCGGAACATCTATAATTCATCAATAAGTTTAAGCATCTAGGCAGTTTTGTTTGCTTTTGCTCACTAAATTTAAGCATCTGTAACATTAGCTATCCAAAATTAACAGAGCAATATCAACAAAACACTAACATTAAAATCTTACTTAAACACTTACCTATGAAACAAATAGAGCAGAACACAGATACACAATTGGAAGACAAAACAATCATACCTGAGACAAAGAGAGACTATCTAAGCCAAAGCCACTACTGAGAGGCCTTGTATCTTCATTCTCACCGGACCCAGAAGCCTCGCCGGAGAGAGCTTGAGCACGGAGGCCGATAAAATGGCAACTTTGGCCGATTTTGAGAGACCCAGTTCGGTTATTGGGTGTTCTGAATGAAGTTGGGTTGTTGTTGTTGTTATGGACTGGAAACGTCTCGGGTATGAACACAGAGCTTGCCAGGGCTTCCATGGTTTGAGCAGTAGAGAGAAACCAGAAAGGAAGCGACTTTAGTCCAAGTCCTGCAAAAGACTACTGCTTTTTTCGTGAAAGGGGTGGCGATGAGAAGTGTCTAAGATTCTGTGCGCCTAAAATACTATGCACTTTCGAAAATAAATATGAAAAAAATTAAAAACCTAAAAACCTCTTTTCAGTAACTTTTTAATACATTGGGAAAATCTCACAAACAGTATCTGATCTATCGGCCATTAATAACTTTCGTATCTCAAGTTTAAAAAATATCAGATTGGTACCTGGATTTTTTGACCCTGACCTAATATTGATACCTGGGAACAGTAAAATCGTTAACCGGATTAACTTTTTAAGGGTAGAATTGTTATTTCATTATTCACCTTCTCTAAAACTCTCTCATCCCTCTCTGCAAACCCAGATTTTTCATTATCTTCTTCATACCTCACACACACAAACCCAAATCGATGTGTACTTTCGGTAAATTTTTTATTTCCAGTGTACTTTCATCTCACTTGATGAAAGTACATCAAGGAATAGAGCTAACTCAGAAGGATATATTGTAGAGAAGCTTCAAGGGAATAGGTCTCTCAAGAAGAATGTAAAGACCTTAAAACTAGTGGAGAGCAGATGAAGGCTCCACGTATAGCAGTGTGTGCAGATGGAATTCAGTAAGGTCAGAACCTTGAGACTCTTTATGGGACTATCGGAGTGAGAGAGAACCTTTTGGCAGTTATACCAACTGGTGGAGATCAACGAGTTGATCGAGAGGAGAATATGAAATAAGAGCTAGTGCAACCGGGAAATCAGATGTGTCAGTTTCAGGAGAAGACTGCTTGAAAGCTGACATGACAAACCCGAAAAAACACTACATTTTCTCAAGAACTTGATTGTTCATGTGGTGAAGAAAATCATAATGATAGAGAGCCAAAAAGCTACAGGACATGATTGTGAAGACTATTGCGGAAGAACATCCAAATCCTAGCCTCTCTCAATTGCATGTGCTTAAAATGAAAATGTGTTATTAAAGGATTTCATATGACTTCTTAAGCTTTCGTTTCCTATAATTGTTTAAACTCTAGATAAAAGGATTTTTTTCACTACTTAACAGTATTGGCTTTGCTCAGCCAGACACTCTTTTTAAGTTCTCTTTTATGCTGCATAATATACATATCCAAAATCAAACTTTCACTCGCAAACAAGTTTGACCTAAACAGTCTCTCCAAATGCAAGTGTTAAGAGACCAAAATGGACGATTATTCCAAGACCAGCTTCTAATTAAGGAGTTGAAAAGGAAATGTGTCTCTGGTGATATAATACTGCTGCCTAACAAGTAAATGATGGTACTCCTCGTTCCATGTGTAAGTTAAGTTGAAAGTGTTCCTGTTTTACCTAAAACTACAAATAACATGTTTAAACTTGGCTCTATATGTAGTTTGTTGTTATATTTTATTCTGTAATCCAATTAAATTAACAAACTGAAAACTGATCACTAGCCTAAATTCCATATTATATTGAAAGATTTTCAAGAATTTGATTAATCATACTTACCTAATCTCTCTCTTTCTTCAAGTCCCTTTCGAATGGCCTGCCGAATGAAGAATCAGTTCCTTCTTTTGAAACTTATTCTAACTTTGAAAAGATCTACCTCTCATTGTTTTCAAGCCATCAAACTTTCTCCTGGTTTTCACAGATGTCTTGCCCTTCTTTATTTTTTGGTCCAGCAAGCACATCTCCCAACCGTATTCACATAAACTCTTGTTTCCAAGTGTGTTAACGCTCTGCCATCGATCTTTGGTATTTGTTGCACTAAAATCAGTTCCACAAACTCATACTGGTTTTGAAGCCTTTATGCGTCAACGGCTTAGGAGTTAGAAAGAACTCAAAATTTCCCAATCAGTGCTTAATTTTGGGATTTGGATAGGTTTGAGGCTTTTACATTATATTAGAAACATTTCACCTAATTAGCACTGAGCTTCAGAATGAGACAATCATGCTCAAACACTGTTACTTGGTGTTCAGGCTTTCCTCTATGGGTTCTGGTACTTGCAGCTACTTCAGTGTTGCTAGGAGCGTTATCTATATCATCTCAAAGTGTGTTCTGTAGAGTAGGCAACAAGTACCAAATCTCAGAGAGGGTCCCATTAAAAGGAGATGGCAACCCTCCGGTCATTGCTTATTGGATTAGCAGTACTAAAGGAGAGAAAGGTGAGAAAATACCAAGGCTGTTAAAGGCAATATATCATCCAAGAAACCAGTATCTGCTGGAACTTGATGCTGATTCATCAGATTACGAAAGAGAGCAGTTGGCTCTTTACGTTCAATCCCAAAGGGTGTTTCGAACCTTTGATAATGTCAACGTTGTTGGACAAAGTTATGGAATCAACCAGATGGGGTCCTCTTCTCTTGCTGCCACAATTCACGCTGCAGCATTGCTTCTAAAGCTTAGTGCAGATTGGGATTGGTTCATCGCATTAAGTGCTTCTGACTATCCCCTCATGCCTCAAGATGGTAAGTGCTATCACATCAAAATTATGCTCAAAATGATTGAATTATTTCCACTGTCATACTAATTACATGTCCTGATGCTAATTAAGCCAAGCCTTGAAAGGTCTAAGAATTTGAGAATCTGTTCTCGCTTAGAATAGTCAAATTTGCTTCTCACTGAATCCTTAATCACTTTCCATGCACAGAATATCATGTAAATCCTAAAAAATGTCAGTACTGCGCAATTAGATCTCAGCTTCTATCATAGCAGCTTCAATAAGCTTGTCACCTGTTTCAAAGAATGCATATATTACTCTGGAACTTCATGATTTTGGTTTAGAAAACCACCTTCTTTGGTAACATCTGGTTTCTCATTTTTGTTCAGATCTGCTCCATGCTTTGACTTCATTGCCACGGAATCTCAATTTTATACATTTTACTAACAAGACTGGATGGAAAGAGTAAATAACAGTCTTTAGACATCTCCCAATATTTTGTTCTTTTCGTCAATATTTACCTTTTCCAAACCTCTAAAAATGGAAGTTGATTGGGTGCAGGCAGAAACGTATTGAAAAAATTGTTCTAGATCCTACTTTACATCTTCAGAATAGTACTCCAGTCAGTCCACTGAACTATTCTTTACATGAAAGAAGAGAAATCCCTGATGCTTTCGATGTATTTGGAGGTCAGTTTCACTTTCTTTATTCCAGTAATGGATATCTCATAATTCCAAATATCTACAGTGTCGAAAAACAATTTGGAGATAGTAATTAATGAAGTGTGGAACAGTATCATGAATGTTCTTGGGATTGTGAAGTACAGTAAAATAGCTTTGTCCTGACATAGCCTAGCTAATTTTGTGAATCAGGTTCACCTTGGGGGATTCTAACTAGAGATTTCATGGAGTACTGTATCCAAGGATGGGACAACTTTCCTAGAACGTTACTGATGTACCTCAGCAATGTGGTTTACCCTCTTCATTATTACTTCCACACAATCATCTGTAACTCACTCGAGTTCCAAAACTCCCTAGTAGACAATGATCTAAGCTTCATTGTTTGGAACCTAACTGCATTCGGCGAAACTCAAGTCCTAAATATGTCGCACTATGATCAAATCCTAGCAAGTGGAGCAGCTTTTGCAAGACCGTTTCACGGAGGTGATCAAGTACTAAACAAGATCGATGAGAGCGTTTTGAATCGCTCTCCCAAAGGGTTGGTGCCCGGAGAATGGTGCCTTGGAGAAGGGAAAAGTATGAGGGTGGAGAATTCAACAGCTGATCATGAAGAGCTCTGTCCAACCTGGGGTAACATTAACAATGTCAACCCGGGTTCTCGTGGCATTAATCTTGCTGCACTCTTGACTAATCTTGTTGTAGAAGGGAGATTCACAACCAGTCACTGCCAAGAACACTGGTAATCAAACAGATTTTTTTTTTTCCCTTCTTTGAATAAATAGATTAACTTTTCTATAACCATGAAGAAATTTTTTTTGCCTAATGAGTTTTAATACCACATTATGGTGATGGGTTTACCGCATTTTTAATTGCTTTTGAGCCTTTGAAATTGGAAACTCAAGCTAGCCTATAAATTTGCAAACGGATGATGATCATTGATTTTTCAGAATTATGTAAAGCATTTCCAACAGTATAAATTACTTAAAAAGTAAATTTAGCTAAAGATCTTTTTTTTAATCAAGGAAATAACTTTATAGATAGAAACTCAAAAGAATTGGGTTACAATCATACCGCAACACATCCAAATAGCATTCGTGGAGTGTTATCAAATTTATAGAAATTTGTGTTAGCCTAAAGCCAGAGTGGCCATTACATACCATTCCGTTGCCGTCTACATACAGAACAAGAAGATGTGGTAGTACCCACGGTGTTACATAGAGATAGGTCCATTCATTTAACGTTTCATGCTCCACCATGACAGAATAACTTGAATCCTCATTTAGTACTACTCTAAAAGATTCAATAGTATCTCTTATGTTAAATAAACTCGGATTATGTTTCAGTAAACGTCCATGATCCCAAATACGATGCCCTAGAGAGTTTGTCACACCCCGAATTTTAGAATAACAATTCAAAATCCGAAACATGAAAATACTACAAACTCAAAATAATCATCCTGAAAATTTTTCTTTTCATAACACACTCACCACACGAAATAAAATCAAACCGAATTTAGTTTCGGTTAATTATTACAACTCAAAACCAAATGTAATTGTAAAGCTCTAAATGAGCATACACACCTCACAACTAAATAAATAACAAAACTGCTGTAACACCTAAGCAGCTCGGTCACCTCCCTGGTTATCCTGACCCGCAGGAATATCCGCTACACCATTGAATAGTGTACGGGGATTGCAACAACACAAAACCCGATAAGCTTATGAAAGCTTGTATGAGTAAAAGAAAGAACTGTTACTTAATTTAATCTCATTTATTCCCACACACAGCAACACCCAATAATTTCCACATATGCAAGTACTAACAATCTCAATCACACACCGATTCAATATATCACAACAAACCAATCTCACAACTTTCTTCACAACTCACAATCTCAATCACACACCAATTCAATATATCAAGACAAACCCCAACACACATCTTTCTACACAACTCCCAACATCGTATTTATAAAAATACGGTACTTGACAGACTAGAGCTCTAACTGAATCGTAGCCCGTCACCTGGCCTAGGTTATGGCATCCGACATATTTATCTATTATTGTATTTCATCAATATGTATACCTATATACATATTTAGAACGTCCAATAATTCCACATACTCAACCAATCGTATCCCATCATCCACACTAGGATTAGAGGGTCCGATTACCCACACCGGTCATTACGTCGACCCTAAACCCATAAATGAACACAACATATAATATCACATACTGAAATCAACCCAACCAAGATACACCATATTATTATGGAATTACACAAATTGAAATAAAATCAATTCATCAATTCTACTCAATCATATCATCACACAACAATCCACTCATCAATATATATTTTCCACGTAAATATATATATATACGTAATCATCCACTCAGGAATGACCACTAATACCATCTATAGTTCACACAAGAAAATTATGAAATTCATTTGTATAGTTAAAATTCATTTTACTTACCTATGGACCGTGGTGATTCAAGTCCATGAAATTTTAAAACAAATATTTAATCCGCAAATATTTTTCACACAATTACCAAAAATAAATAAATTAAAATGCTCGGTTCGTAATATGAACCACGTGAGTTTTACTCACCTCGAAACTCCCGCTGCGTCTTCAATATAATTATAATTTATAATTAACGCCGAATAGCCCACTCAAATAAAATCCGTCAATCACCTAATCAAATGTGATTCGAATTTAGCCAACAATTTCAACACATAATTTAACTACTAATTAACGGCCAGATTCTAATTTTCATTAAAATCCGACGAGCGGTTTCTCACGAATCGCTCCCCTAATTACCGTTTTTCACATATACGAAGATCCAACGGCCGGATCTTCGCCCATGACCACAAAAAGCCTCTGGGACAGCCATATGATCATCATAACAAATTTACAAGTTCATCCGACGGTCATAATTTCACAGATCAACAATCTAACGATCGAAATTGATCGAAATCACAAAATTCATAACTAATTCATACGATATCCGAAAAATACGTATAATACGCCGAAATGATCGTATCGAAACATAGAATCATAAAATGGATAGAAACCAAATTTTAGACCTCCGGAGGTGGCCGGAAAAGGCCGCCGGAGTTAGGGACAGAGCCGCCACCGACCACCGCCAATGGTGTCGGGGCCAAGCTTGTCCCCTTCATTTCATCATTCTGAGCAACTTTCATAACTAGCACAAGACCTAAAAATGATGGGAAGGGATCGAAATTACCGATTTACAGTCTGCGGCCGGAAAAAATGCAGAAACCGGTGAGCTTGAAAACCGACGTGAAAACTGCAACCTCAGGCCCCGATCCCTTCTGGAAACTTGTTCAGAACTTCCTTGCGAACTCAACAAGCCAAGAATCACAAGAAACGATCGTGTATAACTCGAGATATCTTGATCGAAAGTTTCGGTGTTTCGATCCGTTCGGGTCGAGCTCCGACGAACGTGAAAACGTTCGACCCAGTTCTGGTCCTTCTTGGTGCTTGTAGAGGAAGTTGAGGCGAGCTCAATGAGCCAAGAATCAAGTGAAATGGTAGAGTGTAGCTCGAGATATCAAGATCGAACCGAAAATGGTGGTTTTCGGTTCGGGCCGTGCCGCCGCCGCCACAGGCTGCGCCGCCTTGTGAAACTGCCTCCGAGAGCTAGAACAGCTCGAGACGAACGCCTGGGACTTGGTTTGAGGTCGAGAGGTGGTCTGTGGATGGAGAACAATTAAGGAGAAGTTTTCTCTCTATTTCGGTCGAGTGAGGCTGATGCGAGAGCTGAGAGAGAGTAAAAACTCAGTTTTTTTCCAGAAACAGAAGGAAGAAGAGAAAGAGAGGAACCGGTAGAAAAAAATTTGGGTTTCCCAAAATTTTTCTATATATACATGTTTCGGAAAACTTCGAAATTCGATAACTAATTCAGAAAAAATCCGATCTTCGTGTTCCGCACGTGTACGGACTCGTATCGACGAGCTCTACAACTTTCATGAAGGAAGTTTCTCCAAATTTCGTACGTAGAAAAAGTCGATTTCTCAAACCGAGTATTTCGAGCTTTTCGTTAAAAATAATTGTTTCGAAACTTCGATAATTATAAAAATGAATTATTATCGAACATAAATCGTGAAATCGCATAATAATCATTCGATACAATTACTCGAATTTAAAATGAAATTTGCGGGTATTACAGAGTTAGAGCCCAATTTGGCCTATGAAAGAGCCCGATTCCAGCATAGAGCCCACAGTGTTGAGTCCACTTCCAAGCCCATCTCCAATTAGGCCCCAAAACTAAGTTATGTTTAGGCATCCAAATTGGTTTGGGCCTAAATACAGACTCGGCCCCCAAAACTGATATGGGCACCCAACCACAAAGGGGCACACAATCTACAGCCTCACCGTTGGTGCCTATGCCTTTCGAGCACTGCACAGTCACTACTTCCATAGGTGCAAGGTCAAACTCGTGGGCCGCCTCATCTCTCCACCCCATGATCCACCTCACAACATGAGGTAGCAGATTCATGGCAAGACCGGCCTGCCATTCCATTGCCGATGTCGCCAATCTCATCATTGCCCCTGCATGAAGTTGCACACCTCCTATCGATGCCTTGCTCTCAATCGACGCATGCTGATGTGCCGCCTTAGCCATCAAGCCAGCCCATCCAAATCTGGCCAGATCTCTATGCCCATACCATTGAGATTTCATGACTCCGCTGTGATCGACCGGAGGTTTGAGTCGCTCTCTCTCTTATCGTATTGACACACCAGGATTTCAAGTCCACCTATTCTCGATCATAATCAGATCTGCCCGGCAATCACCCTCATTCTCAACAAGTTCCCATGGTCGAGGAGTTGGGCATGCGTGTGTTAAATAACGTGATTAAATGCTAGCAACCAAAGTAAATTTAGCTAAAGTTGTGAAATACAATTATTGTTTAACAATGTTGCTTAAACATTAATAGTAGCTATTTGTAAATGATATATTATGTTTTATCAAATCGTAAACTGACATGTCGACAAAAGAGGAGAAAGAAATATAACTTTTGTTTTAGTTATGAAGAATTCTCTAGCAGAATACTTATTACAAAAAAAAAATGAAATTTATCTAACTTTAGGCTAAGTTTGATCTCCAATAGACTAACTAATTAAATAAAAGCTAGATTTAACTTTGACTAAAAAGTTTAGTTATATTTAGCTACAGAGGAGAACAAAATAACTAGTTATATTTATACTTTGCTGATGGGTAGGTTTGAAATCCGAGAAAAGTAACATTCATCGACTAAATATTTTACATAGATTGGCATAGCTATCTTTGTCGATATCACACACCTTCTCTGTGGTCTACACTGCCAAACTGATAGATTTAACTAATGACATAAATTTAATTACTCCATTTGATATATTTTAGTGCCTGATTCCTTCAATTTTAAGGACCCAGTGTGAACTCGGTTATGTACTTCAAAGAGAGAGAGAGTAATGAGAACCTTAAGTCATTATATCATTGCCACTAGCTTTTTATGAAAGAAAAACCATAAATTATATGCTAGATTAAGCCCACCGAATAAATCATCCATCAACATTATGACTATTGGTTCAGGTGATGAAACAAAGTCCCACTACTCTCTTTTCATTGGATTCTTGCAACAACTTCCAACTGCAGCCACAATTGTTATTTCCTCCACCACAACATGTTGAATAGTGCCTTAACTTTCAGAATCATCATATAATTTCGTCCTCACATTTGTCATTATTTTTCAAGAAATATCTACCATAGCTATAATTGTGACCCTTCTTTATACTCAATTACTCAAACTATGAACCTAGCCAGCTACCTAGCTTGCCCGTTATTTCTCTAACTTGCCAATTTAGTATCCTCAGGTCTTGTGGTTGCTTTACATAATGATACATGGCGAATTAACCACCACACTGGCTATGAAGAATATATTTTTTTTTTTTTGGCCTTTGCCTCTCAGACAAGATTTAAAAAGTTTACTTGCCAGGAGTAAGTGAACTTCTGAGAAATGATCGATCGATACTTTGAAGCGAAGTGTTCACTGTTTGAGGAATGTCAACAAACTTGCACCTAGCCCAAACATCTTATACCACGTAAATATGATTGAGGGGCATGATCGAACAACTTATTTCTTCTAAATGCTAAATATGTCGTGCATGTAGTCAAATTGGCTTTGATTCTATATGTATAAGAAACATTTGATTGGATTAGAAGAGATGTATGTAGCTAGATAAATGAGAATCATATTTTCTTCGAAACAATATATAGTGTCACGGCCGATTTTTTTGACATTGGAAATAAATCAGGCAATATACTTGCTAATTTTATCAGGAAATATAAGGCAGTCAAGTAAGCTGCAACCCAAGCAGCCCCCCCCCCCCCCCCCCCCCCCCCCCCAAAAACTTTTAGATTTAATTTCAAGAGCTCTTAATATTAAATTCAGTGGTGAGTAACTGCAAATTCTTGATCACCTAGTGACCGTGTTAATATATATATAATTAAAAGAATAGGCTATATTTTATAATTATCATAATTATCTTTGTGATTTAATTAATTCTTAAAATTTTTGACATAAATGACTCTAAAATATTTTTAAAAAAATTAAGAACTAATTAAATTACAAAGGCAGTTATGATAATTACAAAATATATTTTATTCAAGAAAAATAAACAAAAAAAGATCCCACAATCCATTTTTCTCTGCAATAACTGTTTTCTTTCACAATCTTCTCTACAATAACTGCTTTGTCCCACTCTTTTTTCTCTGTAATAACTGTTTTGTTTTATTAAATATTCTTTTGCATTTTTTAGAAGAAGAAAAAAATATTTTGATTTATGCAAAGCATGTATGGATAAATGCTAGTATATATAAAACAAATCCAACAGTTGATGAAATTATAATATATTAGGAGTATGCATTTCTTTTCAAATCGTTAGATTCATTTATCCTTTACAGTTGCTTAAAAATAATATGTGAGTAACATTATATAATGATTCACCCTAGAGGGGCTACGTCAGTATTGAATACCTAAGAGACCCTAACATAACATCATCATGAGATAAATTAAGCTCCAAACAAAGTAACATGTCAATGCTAAGACTGAAAACCGACCAATTCAAGTTACAATCCCTAATTTATTTGTAATCCAAAGATTCACCCTACGCAGAGGAGGTAACCCCTTGATTGTCTATAGACTTAGCAACCTAACATAAAGCAGAGAAAGCAAAGGCTAAAGTGAAGTTATAACGAAATATAGACGAAAGTACCTTAGTAATGTGATTTCAGAAGTCCAGGTACCTTTTTGATCACTTTAAAAGTCCATGTACCATTATGTCCGGTCTGAGAAAGTTCAGACTCTCCCTATGATAAAAACCCTCTCATTATTACCCTACCTAAATTATGACTCGATGATTTGAAATGAAGATTGCATCAAGCATCAAATAAAAACCCTAGCCTATATCCGGTGTTTCCGATGTCCCAAACTCAAAAACAGCTCATGGATTATCCATTATTGCTAGCTATTTAAACTAGATGAAAGATCATTAGAGCACTAACAACCGTGGAACGATCAAGAGCTGTCTAAACCACTAAATACCCAAATGAAAATTATGGCCAAGATCCACCGGTTTTCAAGACTTTTTACTTTTATACTGTTTCAACGGTGCTAAGAAACTTCACAAAAAAGGCACAATCCATGGACCATAATTCTGCAAAGATTAAAAAACCAAAATGTAAAATTACAAAGCTAATTAAATTTTGTCCTCAGTTGAAACCCAAATCTATTGACCAATCATCTACTACAATGGACACCTCACACTTCTTCTGCAATGCAGTCGCTCGTGTGAAAACTCGATACTCATCAACACTCCGCCCAGCCCTCTTCTAGCTCAGGCCGCGCTCTCCTCACTCTCAGTTCCCGTCCGAGCTTCGCATCAACGGCCAGGATCAGCTTCGCCGGGACTCCCGATATCTCCTCCACCCTTCTCAGATTCTGACACGTCGACCCCGCTCTGTTCCCGCAGAGTCTCACCCCGAACCAGAACGATGCCGCGAGCGACACTCTCAACGGCACGCCCGGCAGCCGGCCCAAACAAAAACCCAAAGCATGCAAAGCCGACGACACCACCACCGCCGAATCACCACTCATCCCCAGCTTCTTGCACCAATTTACGAAAGTACCCTCCGCTCTGGCGTCCGCACTCGTCGACGCAGCTCGCGCTCTCTGCACCCTCCTCTTCGTAAACCTACCAGATAATCTCGCCGGAACGTACGAATACTTGCCTGAAACGCCGGTCACAGAGCTCCCCGATCTCTGCACACAAACCTTCGTTGTCGTCGTCGCCATCCCGGTCAACGATTCGGTGCTGGAGACGCATGCCGAGCAAGCCGAATCAAACGACGACGAAAACGAATCCTCGTCACCGGAGAAACACTTCGGCAAGCAGGATGAGCAGAGACAGTGAGCATTGGGGACGCCGTCGCCGGAGATCGGGTCTCCGGCGAGGGCTTTGCAATTGGAGCAGAGCGGCTGGCGGACGTGGCGAGCGACGAGGAAGTTGGCGCCGTGAACTCTAGAGTCGCAGCGGAAGCAGAGGAAGGCGGAGTCGGAGGCGCAGTAGAGGGCGGCGTGGTTGTTGCAGAGCTCGCACATCCGATCCTTCATTTTTCGAGAATGTTATCAACTTGGAGAATGATATGAACTGTGTATGTTGTTCTGGTGAAGAGAAATGAAGTATTAATGTTGTGGTGTGTTGTATGGTTGGAGTTGGAATGAGAGGGTTGAAGGAGGGAGAGGTGTAAGGTAATGGGGGGTTTTAATAGAGAGAAAGGCGGTGGTGAGGAGTGTTGGGGGAGTTGAGAGTTTTTATGGTTGAAAATGAGCAAAGTAGAGAGAGCAGCCAGCCTTGTGTTTGGTTTCTTGTTTTTGACTCTTTTTGAGTGGAGGGCTGTGGAGAATTGCATGGGTGGTATTTTAATGAGTTGTGTGTTATGTGTAATTTGGGGTTTGGTTTTACTGTAACGGACACACGTCTCAGTCTCTGTGTCCACATTATACCTCGGCGGCCTCGAAACTCGAAACTACTTCAAAAAGAAATCCCTACCTTTTGTTTTTTGCATTCTTCAGTCCTTGAACTTTTGGATTTTTATGGAAGTCCCTTAGATGTGTTTGTATTTTTTTTTCTTTTATCTCTCTATTTATGTGGATGTCAATTGAAGTATGGTTTATATATACAACGCAAAATAAGAATCGTTAATTTTTTATATATGTAATACTAATAACGTAAAAGAACATTTTTCAATCACTCAGTATCTTCTATGTTTGAAAAAGTTGATCACATTGTGTTTGTTTCAAACACTAGTAGATCAATTAACACATATTAATAAGTGACATACGTTACTTTTTTTCCAATTAAAATGAAAATTATATTGGACATTGGTACAAGCATCATAAATTGGACGAAAGTCTCGAGACAAGACAATACACAAATTATGACAAAACACTTGATCTCCAAAGACATAAACTTTACATTGAATTATATAAGATACAATTCTTTTGACATATACTCGATCATATTTTACATTTTTATCGTAACAATTGTGTCAGACAAACATTTGAAATCATAATGATATATCTTCTAGTTTCTTTTTTTAAAAATACCTATGTTGTGAAAACAAAGTTATTGTTACTGTTTATCCAACCATAGAAGAACTCAAGGGATTATAGATCAATCATCATCAAAAACACGCAAAATGAATGGCTTGAAGACAAAAATAGTAATATGATGCAAAAAAAGGGGGAGCAATTCAAATAGTACATTTCGAAGAGGGGAAAACAAGAAAAATGTAAACATGGACGTGCTATGATCAAAAGATGTATGTGGTTTTGCCGCGGAAAATATCTGGCCTCCTCCAACCGTGGGAGAGTACTACCCCACCACCACAACAACAACATCCACCACCAGATTAACCAACAACACGTGTCAGAATTTGACTACGTCACCATCTATCAAGCCCCAACCTCCAAAACGCCTCGAGGAATTTTGTAATCTTCTTAGATTTCCAAATGTACCCCTCACCATCATTCTTTTTTCTTTTTTTTTTTAAAGCGGGAAGGAGTTCCGTTGCGTAAAGAACGCTCCGAAAGGAGCGGGGGCCCACAGAACCGAGTCCGGGGACGTGGTGGAATCTGAGCGGACATAGACTTTGGGGTTAGGGCTTTAGCCACACAAATAGATCGCAGAAAAATAAATCAAGGGCAGCGGCCCATTGCATTGGCGACACTTGTAAGGCGGAGCTGACGGCTGGTGCAGAACCACGAAGTACGAGCGGTGGTTGTGAACGAACATGGCGTGATTGGAATGATTTCGGATGGGGCCACATCTTCCTTGAATTGGAGCTTTCTTACTTTTTGCCTTTTCTGATCTCTAGTATCAACCATAATCGTTCATGAGTCTGTGTTCACATATTTATAGGGTGCGGTTATATTCACCTTATTAAATATTCTGTTCATCTTATAACTAAATTTTTTTCTAAAATTCTAAAATTGTCCTTAGCTACAATTATTAACAGAAAATAATGAAAATGAGAAATCAATTTTATCGATAAATAAAACTTTATCAATAGACATGTATTTTATCATCTCAGCTTTTTGTACCAAAAAAAAAAATCAAAAAATTATCATTTCAGCTTCTTCATCGCTAGCCTATCAAACAATTAGTTAGACAAAATTTTCATGATATAACAACAAGTGAAAAGACTTGTTGGTTAGTATTATTTTGTTTTACGTCACAATAGCTGATGAAGGGAGAAGATAGAAAAGAGGAAATAAATCGAAAGGGTAAAAAGAAACTAGAAGACATGGGATTGCCGCACAATGGGGTGTTTTTTTTTTTCCTTCCAGTTTCTCATTTTCAATGGTGATATCTTTTTTTTTTTTTAATGTAATTTTTTGGGCTAAATACAGATTACTACCCTGTAGTTTGAGTCCAAAATCAATTCAGTCCCTGAGCTTCTAATTTTATCAAAAACATCCCTACACTTTCAATTTTGATATAATAAGTCAAATTTGTTAGTTTTCTGACAATTGAGTTATTTAATTTGTTAACGTGGCTCATATATGGCCTATATTTTATGATGTGATGTTTGCAGGCCACCTCTAGTCATTGAGAGTGTCCTACTATTAAAAATAAATAATTTTTCAACAAATAATCCAACTATAACTTGAACCCATAACAAAATATTAATAAATTGGACATACTAGATCAAAATTGAAAGTGCAGGGGTGTTTTTGATGAAATTAGAAGTCCAGGGACTGAATTGATTTTGGACCTAAACCACAGGGTAGTAACCAGTATTTAGCCCTAAATTTTTTTAGGGTGAAATTAGAAGTTTTAAGATAAAAATTTAATTGTAGGGTGAACAAAGCATTTGATGGGGTGGAAATAGCCCCACCCTAATTATATGACACATACTGCAATGTTTAGGTTTGGAAAATTCTTCTTAAGGTAAGTTTTATTATTGATACAAGTACGCAAGATATAATCATTTGAATTATCTTTGATTTTATTCCGAACATAAAAGTAAAACATATCAAATACTAAATATATCGTCTTATAAACATTATTTATTTGTCATATTAACACTTTCAAAAAGTCAATCCAAGATTCTAAAATAGGAAAATGATTTGAGGCCACAAGATTTATGGCCTCAATCTTAGGTATCATGCTATGTCAGCTACACACATCACCTATTTGTCAAATTATGTCATGTTATTCTTGAGAAAAATACAATTTTATTCTTCCAAAATCTAATGACTCTAAATTATTTGGCTTTTTTCCAAAAAAAAAAAAATTGGTTCTTTTTACTTTTTCATTATACTCATGCTTAGATTTAATCATTTAAACAACAATTTTTTTCTTCAATCAAGAATAGAAAAAATTTCATGTAATTTAGTCAATAGATTTGTACATACGTCCGATCAATAGATTTGCATAATTAACACATCTATATGAATTTGAAATTTGTTGGGTTCTTGCAAATTTTGAAAATAATGTGAAAAATACATATTCCTATGATTATATATATTCTTTTGCTAATTTTTTCTCTAGTTGTAGCTAGGGTTGAAACGTTTTATTTGAGTTTATTATTTCGGATTAAATTATGCTTGCTACCTTGTACTTTCAAAGGTTTATCAGTTCAGTCTCTGTAATTCTAATTTTATCAAAAAAGTCCTTACATTCTCCAATTTCATCAAATCGATCCAATTCGTCAGTATTCCGTCAATTTTTGCTGTTAGAATGCTGACGTGGGACATTCTCACAGGGAAAATTCCCAAACTACTCACCACTAAGCAGCCTGCCGACGTGTCAGTGTTGTGAATGCAGATGGGTAGTTTGGATATTTCCCCCGAAAATTGACGGAATGGTGACAGATTAGATCGATTTGATGAAATTGGAAAGTGCAAGGACTTTTCTGATTAAATTAAAAGTGTAGGGACTGAACTGATAAACCCTTGAAAGTACATGGTAGTAAGCAGAATTTAGTCTTATTATTTTTTTGTTTTTTCCCCCTTATTGTAGATGGTAATTAATGCCTGCTATTAACATGGAATATTTTCATACCTCTTAATTTGGACATACGTATTTTCCAAATTCAATTTATTAATGTTATTTTTTGGATGAAATTAATCAATATTTGGAAAGAAAAGTTCATGCCTATTTCTGGACACCTAATTCAATATATTAATGCTATTTGGAAATTAGAAAAATTATAGGAAATAGTTTAGTTAAATGAAATAAATTATTGGTCAAAGAATCTGTAGACATATCCCTTCAATTAATACATAATCAATAGCTGATATTTTTTTGTCACATAATTAAATTAATTAATGTCATTGATTCACCCTCTAACATATAAAAGGAAATACAAAAGGGTAAAATTGGTGTTGCAATAATATGATGTAGTAAGATATATTATGTGGAATTGAAAATAAAATTTCTATTTGTTTACATGGCATGACACATAGGAGTTGAGGCTCTAATTAAATCTTAGGCCTCATTGAGGCCGCCTATCATTGCCCTCTAAAATATCATGTTCTAACTTTTTTTGAAAAGATATTATGTTCTAACTTATGATGAGAATATTATGCGGTAAAATAATTAGATTGTTTTATAAATACAATCATTATATAGTTTTGAAGTACATATCGGAGTACGTTCAAATTGTGCATTTTAACTAGTTCGGGTAGTCATGATATTTTGCTAGCGAGGTCTCACACTCATGGTCTGTGGTGAAGGTTTCATTGACGTAAACTTAAAATTCAGTCTACCTTTTAGCTTTTACAAACAAGATTAATCAGTTCATCCATTCCAAATTTCCAATGTTGGCCAGAAGGCCTAAAAGTCCGCACGCACCAAACCATGCATGAGAAGGCCTGAGCAACTAAGGATAGGACAATAAGGGAATTCTTTCTCTTTAAGAAACCTATTGGTTTAACTGTTTTAACAAGTGTATAACTTCATCCATATATAAGCTTAGCCAACAGAGAGTGACTTCTACTGCCTGTGACAGTTACTGGCCGGAGTCAAAACCCTTTCCCCTCTGATTCACTGAAGAACCTCTTATTCTATTAAGTGGTCTCCTTCAGTCACCAACTATGTCAAGCTCAACTTTGATGGGTTAGTCATGCATTGCTCCAAACCTGCTAGTAGTTATATGTTATTAGAAATGTACGGCTCTCCCCTTGTTGTTGGTACTCCAAACATTCGTAAAGCTTCAAGCTGAAGCCCGTGCCTTGAGAGATGCCCTACTTAAAAGGCCCTGGATAATAACTATTCCCACATTCAAGATGAAGGAGAAACGAAGCTAGTTACTGAATGTATATATCAACCGAGTTTGTGTCAATTTCGGTTTTGCTAGTTTTATTTCATTATTAGCTTGTTTTGAGAAGTTTCGGTTTTGTCCCCTCTCTTATTGTTCACTTTTTCTTTGATTCATTCAATAGTGCTAGGGAGGTTGCTCCTCTCTTACTCATCTTTCAACCCAAAAAAAAAAAAAAACCGGGTTTGTGATATTCCTTGTCTTCGTTCTATTATCGGAGACACTCCTCACCATTGCCTCCATATTTTGCAGATATCTCCTTCAATCAATCTCACTTTTGATTTTGTGACTGCTTTGGGTCTGGGTCATAACATTTATCATGCTTGATGTCGGTTTACCTCTTGGTGCTCTATTGCTTTAGACTTGGACAATTTCGAATAGGATGCCCAAAAGGCTTTACGTTGTAATTTTAATTCCTCTTTCAATTAAAAAAAAATGTAGAAGTGACTTTTTGAACTTTGATAACCTTTATTACCGAGCAACCCGCCATGACCCATTTAATAAATGGGTCGGCCACGGTTCAACCTGCCAACACGAAGTGAACCTGTATAATCCAATTATGCTATACTTTTTCTTGAAATTTTAGACGTTTGGAGTATTTGATCAAATGATTAAACAATTTGAAATAATTTACTTTATAATTATTGGATTTAATTATTTATGAATACATATATATATATAATTATTTATATTCTACGTCTTGTTGAGTTTTTAGTGAATTTAATCAATTTATGCATTTTTTAGTTAAATGGGTCACTGTAATACCCGGAAAATTCAAATTAATTTCCGATGATTTTTTTAAAATGATATTGTGATCATAAGCACGATTACGAAGTTTGGAGAGGTGGTGGAATTAGTTCGGACGATTTTGTTTCGAAAACGAACGTTATTTAGGCTTTACGAAAAAAATTGACTTTTTATACGTTTGAAATTTGGGAAAACTTCCTTCACATCAAATTATAGAGCTCGTCTATACGAGTCTGTGCATATGCGGAATACAAGGATCAGAAATCGTGTGAATTAAATATCTCATTTAGAAGAAATTTCCAATTTGGATATATATAGAAAAAACCCAGTTTTTTTTTTAAGGTTTCCATTTTAGTCCGGCCTCCCTTTTAATTTTGGAAAGCACTGTTTATCGTCTCTCTCTCTCTCGGCCGAACCCAGAAAACAGAGCAAGGGATCTTCAATCTCTCTCTCCCTCTACCGGCCACCAAACGGCATCAGACCACTTCCATTAGCTTCGTCTCGGCCTTGCGCAGCTGTCAGAGGCAACCTTGCGCTGCGGTAAGTCGGGAAACTGCGGCGGCAGTACGGTTTCGGGTTAATTCCGATTTTGTTCCAAGCTTGATATGTCGAGTTACAGATCACCAATCCTTGTCAAACTTCATCCTCAAACTCGCCTCGACCTCCTGAAGCTCCCAGAAGTGTCCTTGCACGGCGGCGCTGCGCGTGGTGGCGGCTGGAAGCCAGCCCCGATTTGGATCGAAAGAAAGTTTCGATCTAGATATCTCGAGCTCTAGAGCTTCGTTTCGGGTGATTCTTGGACTGGGGAGCTCTTCTTGAGTTGCTGAACAAATCTCCAGAAGAGATCGAAGCCATTGGTGGAAGTTTTTACGTCGAACTCAAGCTCGCCGGATTCTCGAAATTTTCCAGCCACCGTGACTATTTTGGTAATTTTCAACCTCTTCCCATTATTTTTTGATCTTGAGCTAGTTATGAAAAATGATCAGCATGATGAGATGGAGAAGAGCAGCCTAGCCCCGACACCATTAGTGGTGGTCAACGATGGCTCTGTCACTAACTCCGGTGGCCCTTTTCGGCCACCTCCGGGGGGTCAGAAATATAGTTTCTGTGCATTTTTAGATTCCAGATTCAAATACGATCATTTTGATATATTATACGTATTGTTTTGATATCGTATGATTTAGTTATGAATTTTTACGTTTCGCTCGATTTCGATCGTTCGATTTGTGATCTGTGAAGTTAGGACCGTCCGATGGACTTGTAGTTTTGATATGTTGATCGTATGGTTGTCCCAGTAAATTTTTGTAGTCATGGGAGAAGATCCGACTGTTGGATCTTCGTATGATTGCAAAACAGTGATTTGGGAGGCGATTCGTGAGAATCCGTCCGTCGGATTTTCGTATAACTTAGAATCCAACCGTTGGATTTTTGTTTAAGTATGTTTTGGAATTATGGGCTAAATTCAAATCATATTTTATTAGGTGATTGACGGTTTTTACTTGGGTGAGCAGTTTCAGAGTTAATTGTGTTAATTTGAAGACGCAGCGGGAATATCGAGATGAGTAAACCTCACGTGGTTCATATTACGAACCAAGTACTTTTAATTAATTTATTTTGTCGTAATTGTGTGAGAAATATTTATGGAATAAATATTTGTTTTTAAAATCACATGGACTTGATCAACTACGGTCCATAGGTAAGTAAAATGATTTTAATTATACAAATGAATTTCATGATTTCCTTGTGTGAATTATAGTTGGTATTGGTGGTCATTTCTGAGTGGGTGATTACGTGTGTGTGTGTGTATATATATATTTAAGTGATTATATATGAATTGGTATGACATTGAAGAGTGGAATTGTGATGATTTAGTTTTATTATGGATTAAAATGTGACTTACCATATTTACATGTTATATATATATATATATATATATATATATATATATGGACGGTGTGGTATTGAGTGGTGAAATAATATTTAATCTATTGGAATATTATTTCGAGCAATTATTATCTGAGAATATGTATTAGTGATTTTGTGGTGATATGCAACGTGTATGAGTGAGTTCGTTATCGTTCTGAGGCGTGACTTTTCGGGAAACATGTTGTGAGAAATGGTATTCCTATTGTTTTGAAAGGTGTTTGAAGATTTGGGAGTCACAGATTGTGATTTCTCATTTTTATGATTTGAGTAACATTTTGGGTCCAGTGTGACTCAAATGTTTTGATCTAAGGGTCAGGTTGCCCTAAGGATCTGGGGTTGCAGGTTGTGTCCTCAGACAAAATATCGTAATTACGCCTTTGGCCGGGTAGTGAATGCGATCAGTTAAAGCTTTAGTCTATCTGCCAATGTGTCCAGGTTGGACCGGATTTTCATATTGATTTGTTGGGTTAACATTTCCTACGATTTTGTCACAATGTGACTTGTAAGTGTCCTTTTGGTAAAAATTGTTGAGTTTTGGATGAGTTTAATAGAGTGAGTTGATAATGTTGTAATTAATCTTTCTGATGACTTCTTCTGTTTAAATTTCTATTCTTTTTCGTTTCCGTTTATGTTGTTTAATATGTCCATTTATTTTCCTTGTTTATTTCTTCAGTTTGATTTCCATTTTATTTCTCTTTTTAATTTTATTGTTTGATTTTAATGTAATCTCCTGAACTAAATTATATGCAGAGATTAGTATGATTTTTGATTTGCATGCATGCAATTAGTTATTTCCTGCATTAATTTTTATGAATGATTTATGTTTTATTTAGTTAATTGTGGAGGGTAATGATGGGTGAGACTCGTAGAAAGTTGAGAAATATTATTATGCATTGTGGGGATCGATGCATCTTGTTAAGAGGAGAGATGAGTGATTTATCTAATTGGTTGAGATTCAATTGATTTGAGTTGTCACAGGTGTGACTTGTATATCCTTTGATTTTAGATATGCTCATTGTGTTGGTTCTCTGTATTGAGTTAGTCACCGTATTTGTATAAATACGACTTCGGGATCTTGAGAAGAAAGATCTGAGTTTAGATCCCGTATTTATTCTTGATGATTTGGTGATTGATTATTGAGATTGTGGTTATTTGTGAATGTTAAAATTGTTGGGTGTTGACCTTGGTGAAAAGAAATACGATTTAATAAAACAACCGTTCCTTCTTATTTACTCACACGAGCTTTCAGGAAGCTTACTGGGTTTTGTGTTGTTGCAATCCCGGAACACTATTCAAACGGTGTAGCGGGTGAGCCTACATGTCAGGAGAATCAGGAAAGTGATCGAGCAGCTTAGGGTAGCTGCACTTGTGTTAATTTGATTTTCTTTTGTGAGATGTGTTATACTCTTTTGAGCTTACTTTTTATTTTGGAGAGAGCGTGTTGTAATAGTTAATCCGAGGCTTATTTCAGGATTTCAAATTGAGAATCATGTGGTGTGATTATTTTAGAAAAAAATTTAGGTTGATATTTTTTGAGTTGTAGTAATTCATGTTTCGGATTTTCGAATTATTATTCTAAAATTCGGGGCGTGACAGTCGCATTGTTAACCCTTAAATGGGTCATTTTGTCTAACACGATACGATCTATTTGTTAAATAAGTTAAGCAGGTTGGAAACAGGTAACGCGTTTAATAAATAGGTTGGGTTTGAGTTTAAATTTTTGACACAATTATTAAATGGGTTGGGTTTGGGTTTGAGTTTGTATATTGTGACACAACAAATACCTTGACCCGACATGATCCATTGACAGCCCTACCTAAAGGGGAGACATGAAGCCAAAACCCCTTAGAAGAGACAACAAAACCAAAAGGCAACCAAAACATAAGCAAGAATAATCATGGCCGATTGCATCAAAGATCAAAACGCACAACAGGTGTCCGATTACAGGCAGAGTAAGAGTCTCGTGAATCTTTTTTGGTCTTCAATTTAACATATCTACTTTAACAATACTACCTACATATTAGTCAAATAAAACATATTATCAAACAATAGATTGACACAGAGACAAATATATATAGTTTTAGGTATTCTCTATTTTCTTTAGTTAGATTTAACTAGCATTGTAGCTAAAAGTGAAATGCAACTTCGGTAGGTACTCTGGAGGAGTTGATAATTTATGCAAACTGCTTAGTTATAGTTATATGACTAAAATCTTATTCAAACTACTTTGTTAAAGATGCTCGATCCGATACATTATCTTGAAATAAGATAAGTAAAAATGAAACTAATATGATGAAAATAAGATTGATTATTAGTCAAATTTTATTTGCCATTTGAACTTGTCACAGTCAAATTACGATCCGGACATAATTAGTACAACTCCGTCAGTGGCGGAGCCACTCATAATAGACCATGCAGCTAGAAGTGCAATTGCCCCAACCTGGATTGTCGACTCCTTTTATGTCTTAGTATAACATTAGGTAGCTTTACCAATTTACTCTTCAATTATCTTTTGTTGTTTCAGTTTTCAGTTCAAGTACCCTCCCATCTCTGTAGTTAATATATCTCTCTCATTTCTTTTGTCTAGTACGTGCATCTGTTTAATGTTCTTCTCGTTTCATATTGTTTAGAATGTAAAGGTTTTGCTCAATCCTGAACTGTTTTATGAGTGATGATTATGAAGATTTCTCTTCCTATTTCTGATGTCTCCCCCCTCTAGACTTTCTATCAATCTCTGAATTTGTTACTAGGATTGGGTTTTCTATAAATCTGTGAATTTGATACTTGGATTTCTATCATTACGAAGTTTTCTCTTCCTATTTTTGAGTTCTTCCAATTTTAGTCTGAATCTTTAGGTTTTTGGTTTTCGAGCTATCAATTTCTGAATTTGATACTTGGATTTGTGATTATTTAATTCCCTGCTCTCTCAAATTTTTGTATAATGTGTAAGAGTTTTTTAAAAAAAAAATGATAAAAATCTTGAATTCTAGAAAGTTCGAATTAGTTCTACGAAAAAAGTTTGACATAATCTGAGAACAAATCCCGATTCCACCACTAAATACACAGGAGATTCCAGATTCGATTTACCATCATTATTCAATTACCATTTAATGTATTTTTTTTTTCTAATAATTGATAGTTTTACCAATTTACGTACGTAGTCTCTCTCATGTTATCTAAGTGAGTTTTGAGAAATCCTAATTTGGCAATCTGTACCTAGCTGACTAATGGATACCTAATCTAGCTTTCAGATTAACCAAAACCAATTGAATATAATTCAACAAAATGCTGCAAACTCAGCAAGCTCAGCAAGCTCAAATTGAATAAACATGCACAAAGTGAAAGTTGATAACCCCTAAACAAATCAAGCTATAGAGGTCTCAAAAATCCAAAGCAATCTAAACTTGAACAAGTAGAACCACGCAAGAACTCACTTACAACAAACATTTGAGAGAAAGATATAGAGAAAAAGGAGAGGTGATACTTAAATAACCAAAGCAGCCACAGGGTTAAATGAAAGCAGTTGTAAATTTAGTTTTACTTATCATTCTGATGATATCCATGTAATACTCTTTTCTTTTGGGGACCATCTGTTTATAACTAAATTGAGATTTCTTTTTCAAAAAAATTTAAAAAGAAAAAAACTAAATGAGATTCGGTATAACCATATAAGAGAATTCTAAATCATACTCTGATATTATTATTATTATTATTTTATTAAAAGAGGATCAAATGATTTCACTCTTATCCTCATTAGGTAGTGAGTGCTCTAACCACTGATATTATATTATAATCTCTGATGCCATAATCCTTTTCAAAAAATTACTCAAATCTACGGAAAAAAAGTGATATGTATGCTGAAATAAACAAAGAGAGCTTGAGAAAAATTTAATAAACAAGAGAGAGAGAGAGAGGCGGCTAAGGTTAAAATTGTGGGACGACCATTTTTAAATCACCGTCACATGCTATAATCTCCCAGTTTCAGAAAAATGTATATATCTCAATCAAATTTCATCAATCTTCCCCCAAGAAATGCATGTAACAATATACATCATTCAAAGGCCAGAGCCTCAAAATATCAGACAAGGTGTAAAGAATCAAAGAACGGGAAAAAAAATGCATGTCCGAGTTGTTTAAATTCAGATCTAGACCAAACGAACAAGTTTTAAAAAAAAGGGAAAAGGAATTCAAGACAGAACAATATATAGATCGAGAACGAAATTTGAGGAGGAAAATCCTATAATTTTGTTCTAATTGACTCCAAATTATTGAAATTAACAATTCAACTTCAAGAGACAAATAAAACCTCTACAATTGAATGAAGCTTAATTAGATCTAAACCCTTAAAATTAAAACTAACATGTAGGATGATCATACCTCGTAATGGAAGAGGGGAAGGCAACTAGTGTGAACTTGTTTGATGGGAAGTGTGAAGACCCAGATTTTCATACAATAAATTTATGTAATTCAATAATTGTTATATTAATTGAATTGTGATATTTGGGATTATTTGGATTGTCGTGGGTTGAGAAAATTGGTTCCGAATGATTTTATTTTCGAAAACGAACGTTATTTAGGGGGTCGTGAAAATCGACTTTTTATACGTTCAAAATTTGGGAAAACTTCCTTCATGAAAGTTGTAGAGCTCGTCGATACGAGTCCGTGCATATATGGAACGCAATATTCGGAGTTCGTGAATAAGTTATGAATATTTGAAAATCGAAATTTTTCTATAAATAGTGGAAAAATTTGAGTTTGTTGTGAAGGACGAAAAAATCCCATTTTTGCACATCAGCCCCCGTCTCTCTCTCGGCCTGGTCACTGTGCCTACAGACCCGGCGACCCGACCCGACTGGAAGTCGGACTTCCCGGCCACGCCGCCGCCGGACCCGGCCCCCATCCGCTTCGCCGCCTCACGCCCGGTCGATCCCCGCCGTCGCCACGCCCAGCCGCCGCTCCTAGGCCTGGATCGAAGCTCCTATCCGAAGCGCAAACCCGACTCGGCCGGAAAACCATTTTTCCGGCGGTGCACGGGCCGATCCTCCCCATTTTCGTGACGTGCTCTTCCTTCTGATCATCCCCATATATGGCTTGCATCACAATTTTGAGTGTAGAGTGGTAGATCAAGAGTTGAAGATTTCGACGTCCCTGATTCGATTTGGAGACTGATGAGAGGGCCGAGATTAATCCAACTTCAAAGCCAGATCTAGGACGATCCAGACCTCATCTCCGAAAAAAGTCAGGTATTAAAGTTGTTCAAAATTTCATTTTGAAGAAGTTTGTAGTTGACGACTTTTGCATCGGAGGTGGTTGACCGTCGTTGACCGCCGCGTTGACCACCGTCTGACCGCCGCGTGTGGCGGCGCGTCGGACCGAATTTTGAGTTTTTATTATCTGGACGATGATCTATGCATCCATACGAGCGTTTTGAGATATAACTTGGTCATGTTAGAAAAAGTTGATAAATAGTCAATTTCTGTTTTGACGTTACTATTTACGGTTTTACAATTTACCTTCGGTTTGAGATTTACGAAGATCAGACCATCGGTTTTACTTCAAATTTTAATATGATATGACTGTCCCGATGACTTTGTGTGGTCACGGGCGAAGATCCGACTTTTGGATCTTCGTATAATTATAAAATAGTGATTCGGGAGGCGATTAACGAAGATCCGTCCATCGGATTTTCGTATAATTTTGATAGGATGTTTCCATGGGCAATCCGTGAGGATCTAACCGTTGGATTATGATTTAAATTCAATCCGACCGTCGGATTGTCTTTATTGTAGAATCCGACCGTTGGATTATCTTTATTTTAGAAATCCGACTGTTGGATCATCATTTAGGTTTATTTCATGCTTCGTTGCTAAGTAAAGACCGTACGTGATTAGGTACTTGACGGCTTGAGTTGACGAGAATTGGGATTATTGTGAGTTATATATATATTGAAGACGCAGCGGGACTTTCGAGGTGAGTAAAACTCACGTGGTTCATATTACGAACTGAGCATTTTAATTTATTTATTTTTGGTAATTGTGTGAAAAATATTTGCGGATTAAATATTTGTTTTAAAATTTCATGGACTTGAATCACCACGGTCCATAGGTAAGTAAAATGAATTTTAACTATACAAATGAATTTCATAATTTTCTTGTGTGAACTATAGATGGTATTAGTGGTCATTCCTGAGTGGATGATTACGTATATATATATTTACGTGGAAAATATATATTGATGAGTGGATTGTTTGATTTATGATATGATTGAGTTGAATTGATGAGTTGATTATATTACAATTGTGTAATTCCATAGTAATATGATGTATCTTGGTTGGGTTGATTTCCGTATGTGATATCATATGTTGGGTTCATTTATGGGTTTAGAGTCAACGTAATGACCGGAGTGGGTAATCGGACGCTCTAATCCTAGTGTGGATGATGGGATACGATTGGTTGAGTATGTGGAATTATTGGACGTTCTAAATATGTATATAGGTATACATATTGATGAAATACAATAATTGATAAATATGTCGGATGCCATAACCTAGGCCAGGTGACGGGCTACGATTCAGTTAGAGCTCTAGTCTGTCAAGTACCGTATTTTTATAAATACGATGATGAGAGTTGTGGAGAAAGTTGTGAGTTGGGTTGTCTTGATAAATTTGAATTGGTGTTGATTGAGATTGTCATTATTTGCTTATGTGGAAATTATTGAGTGTTGCGGTGTGTGGGAATAAATGAGATTAAATTAAGTAACAGTTCCTTCTTTTACTCATACAAGCTTTCATAAGCTTACCGGGTTTTGTGTTGTTGCAATCCCGGTACACTATTCAATGGTGTAGCGGATATTCCTGCAGGTCAGGATAACCAGGGAGGTGACCGAGCTGCTTAGGTGTTACTGCAGTTTTGTTATTCATTTCGTTGTAAGGTGTGTGTATGCTCATTTAGAGCTTTACATTACATTTTGGATTTGAGTTGTAATAATTAACCGAGACTAAATTCGGTTTGATTTTATTTCGTGTGGTGAGTATGTTAAGGAAAGAAATTTTCAGGTTGTTTATTTTGAGTTGTAGTATTTTCATGTTCCGGATTTGGAATTGTTATTCTAAAATTCGGGGCGTGACAGGAAGCGCAGCCAAAAAATGGTGTGTAAATGGAAGAGAGGGGTGGGGGGATAATGTGTTTCTAGAACTGATTTCAGCACTCCGCTTTCAACACCCATGTATGTTACCCTTTTATATTTTCCCAATAGTTCTTTATATCCTTTGTAATACCCGCAATTTTCATTTTGAATTCGAGAAATTGTGTTGAGTGATTATTATACGATTTAACGATTGTTGTTCGATAATAATTCACTTTTACATTTATCGAAGTTTCGAAACAATTATTTTTAACGAAAAGCTCGAAATACTCGGTTTGAGAAATCGACTTTTTCTACGTATGAAATTTGGAGAAACTTCCTTCATGAAAGTTGTAGAGCTCGTCGATACGAGTCCGTACACGTGTGGAACACAAAGATCGGATTTTTTTTTATTTAGTTATCGAATTTAGAAGTTTTCCGAAACTCGTATATATAGAAATTTTTTGGGAAACCCTAATTTTCCACCGGCCTCCCTCTCTTTCTCTTTTTTTTTTTTTTTTTTTTTTTTTTTTTTCAGAAAACACAGTGCTCTCTCTCTCTCAGCTCTCGCATCCCTCTCTCTCGACCGAAATAGAGAGCAAAGTTCTCCTTAATTGTTCTCCCTCCACAGACCACCTCTCGACCTCAAACCAAGTCCCAGGCATTCGTCTCGAGCTGCTCTAGCTCTCAGAGGCAGTTTTACAAGGCGGCGCGGCCTGTAACGGCGGCGGCACGGCCCGAACCGAAAACCACCATTTTCGGTTCAAGCTTGATATCTCGAGCTACACACCACCATTTCACTTGATTCTTGGCTCATTGAGCTCGCCTCAACTTCCTCTACAAGCACCGAGAAGGACCGAAACTGGGTCGAACGTTTTCACGTTCGTCGGAGCTCGACCCGAATGGATCGAAACACCGAAACTTTCGATCAAGATATCTCGAGATATACACGATCGTTTCTTGTGATTCTTGGCTTGTTGAGTTCGCAAGGAAGTTCTAAACAAGTTTCCAGAAGGGATCGGGGCCTGAAGTTGCAGTTTTCACCTCGGTTTTCAAGCTCGCAGGTTTCTGAAATTTTTCCGGCCACCGACTGTAAATCGATACTTTTCGATCCCTTCCTGTCATTTTTAGGTCTTGTGCTAGTTTTAAAAGTTGATCAGAATGATGAAACAAAGGGGACAAGCTCGGCCCCGACACCATTTTCGGTGGTCGGTGGCGGCTCTGTCCCTAACTCCGGCGGCCTTTTCCGGCCACTTCCGGAGGTCTAAAATTTGGTTTCTGTTCATTTTATGATTCTATGTTTCGATACGATCATTTCGGCATATTATACGCATTTTTCGGATATCGTATGAATTAGTTGTGAATTTTGTGATTTTGATCGATTTCGATCGTTAGATTTTTGATCTGTGAAATTATGACCGTCGGATGAACTTGTAAATTTGTTATGATGATCATATGACTGTCCCAGAGGCTTTGTGAGGTCATGGGCGAAGATCCGACCGTTGGATCTTCTTATATGTGCAAAACGGTAATTAGGGGAGCGATTCGTGAGAAACCGCTCGTCGGATTTTAATGTAAATTAGAATCCGGCCGTTAAATGGTAGTTAATTTATGTGTTGAAATTTTTGGCTAAATTCGAATCATATTTGATTAGGTGATTGACGGATTTTATTTGAGTGGGCTATTTCGGCGTTAATTATAATTATAATTATATTGAAGACGCAGCGGGAGTTTCGAGGTGAGTAAAACTCACGTGGTTCATATTACGAACCGAATGTTTTAAATTTATTTATTTATGGTAATTGTGTGAAAAAATATTTGCGGATTAAATATTTGTTTTAAAATTTCATGGACTTGAATCACCATGGTCCATAGGTAAGTAAAATGAATTTTAACTATACAAATGAATTTTTATGATTTTCTTGTGTGAACTATAGATGGTATTAGTGGTCATTCCTGAGTGGATGATTACGTATATATATATTTACGTGGAAAATATATATTGATGAGTGGATTGTTGTGTGATGATATGATTGAGTAGAATTGATGAATTGATTGTATTTCAATTGTGTAATTCCATAATAATATGGTGTATCTTGGTTGGGTTGATTTCAGTATGTGATATTATATGTTGTGCTCATTTATGGGTTTAAGGTCGACGTAATGACCGGTGTGGGGTAATCGGACTCTCTAATCCTGGGTGGATGATAGAATACGATTGGTTGAGTATGTGGAATTATCGGACGTTCTAAATATGTATATAGGTATACATATTGATGAAATACGATAATGATAAATATGTCGGATGCCATAACCTAGGCCAGGTGACGGGCTACGATTCAGTTAGAGCTCTAGTCTGTCAAGTACCGTATTTTTTATAAATACGATGATGAGAGTTGTGAAGGAAGTTGTGAGTTGGATTGTCTTGATATATTGAATTGGTGTTGATTGAGATTGTTAGTACTTGCATATGTGGAAATTATTGAGTGTTGCTGTGTGTAGGAATAAATGAGATTAAATTAAGTAACAGTTCTTTCTTTTACTCATACAAGCTTTCATAAGCTTACCGGGTTTTGTGTTGTTGCAATCCCGGTACACTATTCAATGGTGTAGAGCATATTCCTACAGGTCAGGATAACCAGGGAGGTGACCGAGCTGCGTAGGTGTTACAGCAGTTTTGCTATTTCATTTAGTTGTGAGGTGTGTATGCTCATTTAGAGCTTTACATTACATTTTGGATTTGAGTGTAATAATTAACCGAGACTAAATTCGGTTTGATTTTATTTCGTGTGGAGAGGTTGTTATTAAAAGAAATTTTCAGGATGATTATTTTGGGTTTGTAGTATTTTCATGTTTCGGATTTTGAATTGTTATTCTAAAATTTGGGGCGTGACAGTTTGGTATCAGAGCGTAAGGTACATATTTGGTCATATGTCAATACTTACCGAGTGATGGCCCGTCTGCAGCGGATCCCCATCGTGTGCTCTTCGGTATTGACAATGTCATTGGGTATGTGAGTGCGTTAGGTTGGCTAAGAACGTTAGTACTTTTAGGAAATTTAATCATCGTTATGTATGATCAGTACTTGGTTAATATGGACTTGCATTTGACTTATGCTTTGTTTAAGTGTTATGCGTGTATTAATCAAGTATATCATGCTTATTAGGTAATGGAGATTGAGGGAAACGAAGCCAGAGGTCGGGGTAGAGGTAGACCTCGTGGCAGGGGTAGAGGTCGAGGAAGGGGTAGGGCCCCTCCAGTCGAAGAAGTATTCGAGTCGAAGGAAGATGCCCTTATGAGGATCAGCCTATTCCTCCTGTGGCTGTGGTTGATAATCCTGCTCGCTTGCTGATGCTAGCAAGGGAAATTACTCACTTGGGAGCAACCAAGTTTGGAAGAGGCACTGATTATATGGTTGCGGATCGTTGGATAGAGGATTTGCAGACCTATTTCGATCTGCTTGATTGCACTGAGACCGACAAGAGGAAGCTAGCCGCTTTCATGCTGAAGGATGAGGCTAGGGTGTGGTGGAACGTCACTCAGAGGAGCATTGAGGTGTCTACCTTGACATGGGACGGCTTTGAGAGGCTGTTCAGGGAGAAGTACTTTCCACCAGCAGTGAAGGAGAGGTTGGAGTGAGAGTTCCTTGCACTTGTACAGGGGAAGATGACCGTAATTGAGTATGATAAGGAGTTCTCCAGACTGTACAAGTATGTGAGGCAGATGGAGGATGAGGACTTGGCCAAGAAGTTTCAGAGAGGGTTGAGTCCTTCGATTGAGCGTGATGTAGCCATCTTGGAGTTGAAGACCAAGAGAGAGATCTTGGCTAAGTCACAGATCATTGACCAGCAGAACCTGATTCGTAGAGAGAAGGAGTCTGCTGAGAGAGACTTCCAGGGCAAGGGAAAGGCCATAGCAGGAAGCAGTAGAGCTAGAGGCTTCAGGGGTGGGTTCTGGAAGAGACAGAGAACTCAGTTTCAGCATCAGGCTCCAGCCAGGGCAGCAGTAGCTCCTGCTGTTTAGGCTATGCCTATTAGGCAGATAGCACCAGCAGCTCCGGTGAAGTGCTTTAACTGTGGCGAGCCGGGCCACATCTCTCGTGCGTGCACGAAACCACGGGGTAGGATATGCTACAGCTGTGGACAGGCAGGGCATCAGGCTAGGGAGTGTCCTCGGAATCAGGGTAGAGTGCAGGGTAACCAGCAGAGGCAGCTACCACCTGCTCATGCTAGAGTCTTTGCCATCGGTCAGGCAGGCACGGGAGTGGAAGGTACCTTATCTGTTTATCACTTTCTTGCTAGAGTACTGTTTGATACGGGAGCCTCACACTCTTTCATATCTAGTTCGGTTGTGGATGTTTTGGGTTTGATTGCTATGCCTCTGACTAGATCATTGTGTGTTACATCACCTCTCGGTGTGTCTCTTGAGCTTAGCATGCTTTGTGATGATTGCCCTATTGGGATTGGTGGCAGAGAGTTCTCTGCATCTTTGATTGTGATTCCGGATCACACGTATGTTATGATTTTGGGTATGGATTGGTTGAGCCCGAACCATGCTGTTATTGATTGCTTTAGGATGATTGTGTCCTTCCATGTTCCGGGACAACCGATGTTTCATTACCGTTGTCTGAAGTCTGACATCACCATGAGGATAGGGATTTTGGCCCATATTGAATCAGGGAGTAGTACTTCAAAGATTACAGGGATTCCTGTAGTTTCAGAGTATGAAGACGTGTTTCAGGAGATCCCTGGGTTACCTCCGAAAAGGGTAATGGACTTCTCCATTGATGTAATACCAGGTACTTCACCTGTGTCAAAAGCACCCTATCGAATGGCTCCAGCTGAACTTCAAGAGTTGAAGGTTCAGATTGAGGGCTTACTTGCACAAGGGTTCATTCAGGCAGTGTGTCTCCTTGGGGTGCACCAGTGTTGTTTGTGAAGAAGAAGGATAGTTCACTTCGTCTATGTGTGGATTATCGACAGTTGAAAAAGGTGACCATCAAGAATAGGTACCCTTTACCTAGGATTGATGACTCGTTCGATCAGCTTAGAGAAGCTACTGTGTTCTCGAAGATTGACTTGAGGTCTGGATATCACCAGTTGAGGGTGAAGGAGGAAGATATTCCAAAGACAGCGTTCAGGACCAGGTATGGACATTTTGAGTTTCTTGTCATGCTTTTTGGTCTCATGAATGCCCCCGCAGCATTTATAGACTTGATGAACCGTACGTTCAGTCCTTACTTGGATCAGTTAGTGGTAGTGTTCGTGGACGATATCTTGATTTATTCAAGGTCATCAACGGAGCATGAGAAACATCTGCGGATAGTGCTGCAGAAGTTGAGAGAGCAGAAACTATTTGCCAAGTTCAAGAAGTGCGACTTCTGGCAGAGTGAAGTCAAGTTCCTTGGTCATGTGGTCTCGAATGATGGATTTTCTGTGGATCCTTCGAAGGTTGAAGCAGTGATGAGTTGGAGTCGCCCTACTACGGTTACAGAAATCCGTAGCTTCCTTGGACTGGCCGGGTATTACATGCGCTTCATTGAAGGGTTTTCTGGTATTGCTTCGGCTTTGACCAAATTGACCAGGAAAGACACTAAGTTCGTATGGTCGGATGAGTGTGAGAAGGCTTTCATTGAGCTGAAGACTAGATTGACTACAGCTCCGGTGTTGACTATTCCTACTAGTGGTGGTGGATTAGTCATTTACAGCGATGCATCTCATCAGGGTTTGGGGTGTGTGTTGATGCAGAATGGTAGTGTCGTTGCTTATGGTTCTAGACAGTTGAAGGTACATGAGCGGAATTACCCTACTCATGATCTAGAGCTAGCAGCTGTGGTGTTTGCCTTGAAGATTTGGAGGCACTATCTTTATGGTGAGAAATTTGAACTCTTTTCTGATCACAAGAGTTTGAAGTATCTATTCTCCCAGAAGGAATTGAACATGAGGCAGAGAAGATGGATGAAGCTCATTAAGGACTATGATTTCACCTTAGAGTATCATCCCGGAAAGGCGAATGTAGTGGCGGATGCCTTGAGTAGGAAACCGCGGGTAATCATGGCATCGATTATGGTGCGGGAGTGGCGCATATTAGAAGCTGCATCTGAGTTCGACCTTATGCCCGTAGGAGCAGGACAGGGAATCTTTCTCGGTAGTATCACCTTACAGCCCACCTTGATCTCCAGGATCATTCAGGGTCAGACACTTGATGAGTTTGCTCAGGCGAGGATTGCTGAGATGACTGCTGACCCTGATGTGGAGGGTCCTTCTGAGTGGTTGATTGGGGCTGATGGAGGGTTGAGATTTCGAGGGAGATTGTATGTACCGAGTGTTGATAACCTCAGGGAGGAGATCATGCGGGAAGCACATAGGTCTCGATATACTATACATCCAGGAGGTACTAAAATGTATATGGATCTACGAAGGCAGTTTTGGTGGTATGGTATGAAGAGGGATGCGGCGGAACACGTGTCGAAATGTCTTACCTGTCAACAGGTAAAGGCAGAGCATCAGAGACCAGCAGGAATGCTGAACCCCTTATCGATTCCTGTTTGGAAATGGGAAGACATCTCTATGGACTTTGTGACTGGATTGCCCAGGTCCAGGCAAAGTTATGACTTGATTTGGGTGATTGTTAACCGGTTGACTAAATCAGCACACTTCCTTCCGGTGGCAAAAACGTACTCAGGGGATGCATTGTGTAAGTTGTACGTGAACGAGATAGTGAGGCTTCATGGAGTACCTGTAACGATTGTCTCTGATCGTGATGCTCGTTTCACTTCAGAATTCTGGCGTAGGTTCCATAAGGCATTTGGTACGTCTCTTGCTATGAGCACTGCGTTTCACCCACAAACAGATGGACAGACCGAGAGAGTGAATCAGGTGATGGAGGACATGCTCAGAGCTTGTGTTCTGGATTTTAAGGGTAGTTAGGCGGATCATCTGCCGTTGGTAGAGTTTGCCTACAACAACAGCTATCACTCTAGTATCGGTATGGCTCCATATGAGGTTCTTTATGGTAGACCATGTAGGACTCCTATCTGTTGGGCGGAAGCAGGGGATAAAGGGCTCATCGGTCCTGAGATCGTGCAGGAGACTACAGAGAAGGTCACTACTATTCGGGACAGAATCCGAACCGCTCAGAGTAGACAGAAGAGTTATGCTGACTTGAAGAGGAGACCGTTGGAGTTTGAGACAGGTGATCATGTGTTCTTGAAAGTCTTACCTATGAAAGGTGTGGTGAGATTTGGCAAGAAGGGGAAACTCGCACTTAGGTATGTTGGACCCTTTGAGATTCTAGAAAGGGTTGGTAACTTGGCATATCGTCTTGCTTTACCTGTTAGCATGCCGGGTGTGCACAATGTCTTCCATGTGTCTATGCTCAGGAAGTATGTTCGAGACGAGTCTCACGTGATTGATCACGGTACGATCGAAGTGAACACGGATTTGACGTTTGTAGTTGAACCTGTTCGTATCTTGGATAGGTCTACAAAGAAACTTCGTAGGAAGGAGGTTGATCTCGTGAAAGTGTTGTGGAGTCAACATGACGAGGGTGATGCATCATGGGAGTTAGAATCTGACATGAGGACGAGGTATCCACAACTTTTTGGGGAATTAGGTACTTGAATTTCGGGACGAAATTCCTTTAAGGGGGGTAGATTGTAATACCCGCAATTTTCATTTTGAATTCGAGAAATTGTGTTGAGTGATTATTATACGATTTAACGATTGTTGTTCGATAATAATTCACTTTTACATTTATCGAAGTTTCGAAACAATTATTTTTAACGAAAAGCTCGAAATACTCGGTTTGAGAAATCGACTTTTTCTACGTACGAAATTTGGAGAAACTTCCTTCATGAAAGTTGTAGAGCTCGTCGATACGAGTCCGTACACGTGCTGAACACAAAGATCGGATTTTTTCTGATTTAGTTATCGAATTTAGAAGTTTTCCGAAACTCGTATATATAGAAATTTTTTGGGAAACCCTAATTTTCCACCGGCCTCCCTCTCTTTCTCTCTTTCTTTCTTTTTTTTTTTTCAGAAAACACAGTGCTCTCTCTCTCTCAGCTCTCGCATCCCTCTCTTTTGACCGAAATAGAGAGCAAAGTTCTCCTTAATTGTTCTCCCTCCACAGACCACCTCTCGACCTCAAACCAAGTCCCAGGCGTTCGTCTCGAGCTGCCCTAGCTCCCAGAGGCAGTTTTACAAGGCGGCGCGGCCTGTAGCGGCGGCGGAGCGGCCCGAACCGAAAACCACCATTTTCGGTTCGAGCTTGATATCTCGAGCTACACACCACCATTTCACTTGATTCTTAGCTCATTCAGCTCGCCTCAACTTCCTCTACAAGCACCAAGAAGGACTGGAACTGGGTCGAACGTTTTCACTTTCGTCGGAGCTCGACCCGAACGGATCGAAACACCGAAACTTTCGATCAAGATATCTCGAGCTATACACGATCGTTTCTTGTGATTCTTGGCTTGTTGAGTTCGCAAGGAAGTTCTGAACAAGTTTCCAGAAGGGATCGGGGCTTGAGGTTGCAGTTTTCACGTCGGTTTTCAAGCTCGCCGGTTTCTGGAATTTTTCCGGCCACCGACTGTAAATCGGTACTTTTCGATCCTTTCCTGTCATTTTTAGGTCTTGTGCTAGTTATAAAAGTTGATCAGAATGATGAAACAAAGGGGACAAGCTCGGCCCCGACACCATTTTCGGTGGTCGGTGGCGGCTCTGTCCCTAACTCCGGCGGCCTTTTCCGGCCACTTCCGGAGGTCTAAAATTTGGTTTCTGTCCATTTTATGATTCTATGTTTCGATACGATCATTTCGGCGTATTATACGCATTTTTCGGATATCGTATGAATTAGTTGTGAATTTTGTGATTTCGATCGATTTCTATCGTTAGATTTTTGATCTGTGAAATTATGACCGTCGGATGAACTTGTAAATTTGTTATGATGATCATATGACTGTCCCAGAGGCTTTGTGAGGTCATGGGCTAAGATTCGACCGTTGGATCTTCGTATATATGCAAAACGGTAATTAGGGGAGCGATTCGTGAGAAACCGCTCGTCGGATTTTAATGTAAATTAGAATCCGGCCGTTAAATGGTAGTTAATTTATGTGTTGAAATTGTTGGCTAAATTCGAATCATATTTGATTAGGTGATTGACGGATTTTATTTGAGTGGGCTATTTCGGCGTTAATTATAATTATAATTATATTGAAGACGCAGCGGGAGTTTCGAGGTGAGTAAAACTCACGTGGTTCATATTACGAACCGAATGTTTTAAATTTATTTATTTATGATAATTGTGTGAAAAAATATTTGCGGATTAAATATTTGTTTTAAAATTTCATGGACTTGAATCACCACGGTCCATAGGTAAGTAAAATGAATTTTAACTATACAAATGAATTTTTATGATTTTCTTGTGTGAACTATAGATGGTATTAGTGGTCATTCCTGAGTGGATGATTACGTATATATATATATATATATTTACGTGGAAAATATATATTGATGAGTGGATTGTTGTGTGATGATATGATTGAGTAGAATTGATGAATTGATTGTATTTCAATTGTGTAATTCCATAATAATATGGTGTATCTTGGTTGGGTTGATTTCAGTATGTGATATTATATGTTGTGCTCATTTATGGGTTTAGGGTCGACGTAATGACCGGTGTGGGGTAATCGGACTCTCTAATCCTGGGTGGATGATAGAATACGATTGGTTGAGTATGTGGAATTATCGGACGTTCTAAATATGTATATAGGTATACATATTGATGAAATACGATAATGATAAATATGTCGGATGCCATAACCTAGGCCAGGTGACGGGCTACGATTCAGTTAGAGCTCTAGTCTGTCAAGTACCGTATTTTTTATAAATACGATGATGAGAGTTGTGAAGGAAGTTGTGAGTTGGATTGTCTTGATATATTGAATTGGTGTTGATTGAGATTGTTAGTACTTGCATATGTGGAAATTATTGAGTGTTGCTGTGTGTAGGAATAAATGAGATTAAATTAAGTAACAGTTCTTTCTTTTACTCATACAAGCTTTCATAAGCTTACCGGGTTTTGTGTTGTTGCAATCCCGGTACACTATTCAATGGTGTAGCGGATATTCCTACAGGTCAGGATAACCAGGGAGGTGACCGAGCTGCGTAGGTGTTACAGCAGTTTTGCTATTTCATTTAGTTGTGAGGTGTGTATGCTCATTTAGAGCTTTACATTACATTTTGGATTTGAGTGTAATAATTAACCGAGACTAAATTCGGTTTGATTTTATTTCGTGTGGAGAGGTTGTTATTAAAAGAAATTTTCAGGTTGATTATTTTGGGTTTGTAGTATTTTCATGTTTCGGATTTTGAATTATTATTCTAAAATTCGGGGCGTGACATCCTTGTTACTTGTGTTTCCCATAATTACACTTTAAAAATTAGTCATAAAATCATATATGAAACAACTATCAAGGAGAATTTTCGAAACATATATGAAAAATACAAAAGCATTATTGTATTTGCTTAGCCGTAATAACTAATAACTAATAAGTAAGAATAGTTAATTGTGTAGCGGTTAATCGTTTATTCGTTTGCTTTCAATATAATTGTATAAACCCTTAATCATTTCAACGTGGTCATCCTATGCTATACCCCACCGGCACAACCAAAATTTTTGTCAACCTATAATATTTGTAAAAATATTTACACAAAATTAAGAAATCTTCATAGACGGCCCCCCAAATGGTTCACACACAGGTTATACTTTTACTATTTATTATTAATTAGACAGATTTGCACGATTATTGTACATATATCATAGTACATTTGCTTATTATATGCTAATTCTTGAGTAACTCTATAGGCCATAGCAAATAATCTAAACACCATACATTTGAAATCACCCTAGTTATCACTTAGTTAATTCACACTGAAAAGTTGTAATTCTTAATTCTTGACTTCCCAAAGCCATGGGGTATATATGAAAATTTCACTATGGCGAATTTAAAATCCGGAGAGCACCTAAGTTGTAAATAATGTCGATGATTCCGAGGTCTAAAGGTTTTGCAGTTTTTATGCAGGTTTGTTATAACTGCCGTGGGATTAAATGGGAAAGCCAGTGAAAATGCAATAATATATGGAGAAAAAGGCAACCTTATATTTGGCACAATAAATAAGCAAACAGTACATATTATTCCAATCGGTTGTGAATCCATTCATATTTGGCAATAAAATGAATATTTTTGTAGGCACCTGCTCGGTGCATGTACATTATCATGTTACGGAAGTTTTTGTATTTATGATATAATCCTATTTCACCTATTACGTCCATGGCAGTCACATCTTTAATCACTGGTGTTATCAGTGGCGGATTCAGGAATCTGACTTTGGGAGGGCTTGGATTCTTAACAAATTTTTTTTTTTGCTTGCACTGGAATACACCAATTCAATCGATTTGCAATGCATATCCAAGGAGCTTTCAGGAGAGGAAGAAGAAGATTAGAACTCTAGAAGGCTGGAATTGAAGACTTTTTGAGTTTTTGGAAGAAGAAGACTTGCGATTAGAACTGTAGAAGAGGAGAGATGACTGCGTCAACCTCTAACCCAGGCTGCTCCACATCTGCGAACTGCCAAGTCGAAGTCATTCCATCGGGTGGACTTGAGAAAGCGAAACAACAATTAAAAAAAAATAAGGGAACCATCTGCATAGTTTTTTTTTTTTAGCCCAAAAAGTTCGGTAGGGCTTGAGCCTTACCAAAACATGTCTAGATCCGCCCCTAGGTGTTATTCGTACTACCAGAAGTGCAATCGTTGGTAGACTTAGCTTTTTTATTTTTAGTCGTTTTGAATAAATTGTGCAACCTAAGTTCTAATAGATACAATTTTCTAGGGACTTTAGATCTCCCGATTCAACATTTCAACCGCATGTGGTTTAAACATTGTGAGGGAGCTTAGAATTAGGTGTATGTATTATTATAGCATCTATATATCTACTACTGAAAGAAGGAGAAATCAATAGGCTGAAGAGATATTTTCATTGATGCTGAGACGTAACTTTTATACAAGAGTGATTACAATAAGCTCCTACAAGTCAGGAACAACCTATTTACAACCTAAGGTACTTGGAAGGAAAGTTACAACTATTACACAGCTTACATATAGGATGATTTGCTATAATACAAAGATATGACAGATGATTAGTTTCCTTACACTCCCCCTCAAGTTGGAGAGTGGATGTCTTGCACTCCCAACTTGCGAATCATAGAAACAAAGATATCTTTCTCCAACGGTTTAGTAAGAATATCAGCAAGCTGGTAAGCTGAATTCACATATCTTGTGGACATAGAACCATCTAGAATTTTATCTCTAATGTAGTGGCAATCCATCTTGATGTGCCTAGTTCACTCATGAAACACGGGATTGGCCGTAATGTGTAGCGCAGCCTTGTTATCACAAAACAACAGGGCTGGTTCACTAAGAGACAGGCCTAGATCTCTAAGCAGATAACGTAACCAAGTCAACTCGCAACATGTTCCTGTCATAGCACGATATTCCGCCTCTGCTGAAGATAAAGATACTGTCTTTTGACGCTTTGACCTCTAAGAAATCAAAAAAGGTCCAAGAAAACCACAATACCCAGTGGTAGATCTTCTAGTGACAGGGCACCCCGCCCAATCAGAGTCACAATAAGCTCTCAACTTTAAATCATTAATGGAAGAGAAGAAAAAACCTTGTCCAGGAGCGCCTTCTAGATAACGTACCACTCTCAACGCTGCCTCCCAATGCATTTTTCTAGGTTGGTTCATGAATCTGCTAAGGACATGGACTGCATAAGTAATGTCAGGGCATGAAACAGTGAGATATATAAGTCTGCCAATCAACCTTCTATAATTTTATGGGTCTTTGAGCAAATCACTACAATTTGATAATTTTAAACCTTTTTCCATGGGAGTGTCTACAGGTGCAGCTCCTAGTAACCATGTGTCTTCAATAATGTCTAGGGCATACTTGCGTTGACATATAAAAATTTCATGTCTGGAAGCCGAAACTTCAATCCCAAGAAAATATTTTAAGTCTCCAAGATATTTAGACGGAATTGACTATGTAGGAAAGTTTTAAGTGCAGTAATAGTCTCCAAATCATTCCCAGTAATCAATATGTGGCAGTAAATGAATTGCCATGTTGTCTAGTGAACAATGAATAATCAGCTTTAGATTGAACATACCCAGCTGACCGTATAGCATCAAAAAATTTCTCAAACCATTGCCTTGAAGCCTACTTTAAACCATATAAGGACTTGTGCAATCAGCAAACCAAATGCTCATCCCCCATCGATGAAGACCTGGCGAAGGAGACATGTAAATTTCCTCTGTCAAATCACCATGGAGAAATGCATTGTTCACATCCAATTTGATGTAATTTCCAACCACGAGCAGCAGCTGTTTGACTCCAGTTTTGCCGCAGCTAATCAACATTCTCTTTTTTTACGGGGCGTGCCAGCACCGTTCTGGTGCAGTCTTCGGGGGTGTCATTTGACCTGACTTCTTTCGTGCGATTGAGGATGAGGAGAGCACCAACCTTTTTGCGGGATTCTTTCTGCCTCGTGGTGAGGACTTTGCAGCAGTTTTCTTATCACACACAATCGATACTCAATATTGTAGATTGAGCAGAGCGAAATCACTGGGAAGTATTGAGATCTTGCTAAATCGTGACTTTAGCTTCGCTGGGTTGCGAGGGTGTTACCCTTGCTTCGTTGGTTTTGTAACCATTGTGGTCGAGGCACTACAGTCGGCTCCCAAGGAGGCTAGGACTGAAGTACGTTGACAGAGGGTTTGGTGGCACTGACAGTCGGCTCCTGTGGAGACTGGAACTGGAGTGTGGTCACCGGTAAGAGAGAAGGTTGTTTGCTCCAGAGAGGCTTAAATCGTAGAGATTAGCTGAGAGATTGGCGTCCATGTAATTTCGTCGTATCCTCTATATATAGGATGTTCTGTCGATTTATCAGGCCACAGTTATTGGCCTTGATAGCTATAATAGAGCAATGATTAGTAATTATTTTCTTTCTGATAAAAGTAGCATCTCCCTCTTTCCTATGCTGAAAACCGGTGTTGTCTCCCTTGAGTCTCAGTGGGTGAAGCATCTAATGATAATGCGGGAAAACCCCTTGTTTTATGGACTTCTGGGCCCTCACGGGGTTTTGGCAGATTCCCGCGTGGGAATTTGGTAAATCTTTAGATTGGGCTTGCTAACTCAGCTCGTGGTACTTGTCCTTATTAGATTTAGCCCAAAGATACTTTTGGGCTCAAACAGCAGCCAAAGCCAATAAGCAGCGAACAGTAATAATTTTGGCAGTAGGAGAAAAAGTTTCTTGATAATCAACCCCTTCTAACTGAGTAAAACCCTTAGCAACCAGGCGAGCTTTATACCGTTCAACCGTACCATCCGCTCTATGTTTCACCTTATAAACCCAACGATAGCCAATAGGAAGCTTACCGACTGGAAGGGGAGTCAGAGTCCAAGTGTGGTTGGCTTGAAGAGCCTGTAATTCAGAAACCATAGCGGCTTGCCATTCAGGATGAACGACAGCTTCAGAATAGGTACGGGGCTTGGTAACATGGCTAAGGTTGGCGTAAAAGGCCGGTGATGTGACAGATACCGGTGATATGAGACATAATTAGCCAATGAGTAACGGGTACCTTTGATTGGACCAGGCAGCAAGAAGGATGATTGGTCGGAGCAAACAATATAAGTGAGGCGATAGGGCGGACGAACCGGGCTGCTGGAGTGACAGAGAGGAGCTGGGTCGGGAGGGAGAATGGAGTCAGGGTCAGTAGCAGGGGCGGGGAGGGGAGAGGTGGTGAGGAGGGCCACGACACCAGAGAAGAGAGCGGCGCCGGAGAAGAGAGTGGCGCTGGAGAAGAAGGAGAGATAGAGGGGTCGGAAGGAAAAGCTTCGCAGACCGCAGGAGGCGTCAGACTACAGGAGGCGTCGGACCGCGGCCAGAGGTCTTGAGAAGAGGCGGTGGTGGGGGCGAAGGGGGTGGAGGAGAGGAGAGAGGGAAAGTGGAAAGATCAGGCTCGGAAGAGGAAGAGTGAGAAGACGGAGTGGAAAGGCTGGGATAAGACGAGGTGGGTGGAGAAAAAGAGAAACCAAGATCAGATGGGGGTAAGGGAATTGAGCCGGGTTGGTGACCCAAAGACGAGGCAACAGAATTGGGCTGAGTGGAATAAGGAAAGATGTGTTCATGGAATTTGCCAAAAATCATGCATATCCTAAAGCATATATAATCTAACATGTTTCTAAGATTAACACTCTAATTAAGAAACATATAGTCCCCTTAATACAATCCTATATGCATCAAAGTTTCATAAAACTTAAATCACTTCCTACATGTAATTTCTAGAAACTTTTTCTTGCTATCATAAAATCTACCTTACATCACATGCTTCATAACTTTTATGACAAAGGAAATTTTATGATCTAAATTACATATTACTCTAGGCTTAAGAAAATCACATCAACCAACATACTTAGCCATGTTTATAACATACCAAAATTAAGCCAATGGCTCTGATACCAATTGAAGGAATGGATAGATTTCAAAACTTTTTAATTAATGCGGAATTAGTTTAACAATTAAACTACTAACTAAACATAAAATCCATTCCTTTAACCCATGATATTGGCTTATTGTGATATGTATATAAACATGGCATGCATAGTAAGGAAGAACAAAGAGATAGTTTATGTTCTACTCACCCTTGAAGCGTGATTTTAATCCGATCCAAGTGAACCACGAAAGTTCCTCTTCTTGATCTCTCCTTGTGTGTGTTTCCCCCACCTTGAAGCACCTTGAATTAAGAACTCCTTCTTGTACTCCTTCTTGTGCTTGTGATCTTCTCCTTGATGTAACAAGTATGGGCTCTAAGGATCTTCATCAAGTGAATCAAGAGATGAAGAAAGATGAAAGAAAAGAAGAAATTATGCAAGTGTTCTTCTTTCCTTTTAATTTTGTAATGGCTCAAGGAAGAACTCTCTCTCTCTCTCTCTCTCAAATATGAAAATAATAGTGTGGAGACACACATATCATTTTTGTCCATGCTTTCACTTTATATAATAGGAAATAAATCCAATTACTAAAAAAAAAAATATTGACTTTCATAAAGCCAATATATTGGCTGGTCCATACATTCTATTGGGCACTAAAAATGTGTCTTGGGCTTTCATTTAAATCTCATTTAGTGAAGCCCAAGTCCGCACCAAAAAACCCGACAATCGTTTAGGCTCAATAGGTTCAGTTTTACCCGAAACTCCTAGTTATGTTCAAATAATAAATCTAATTAATTATTTGGTCATAACCAACTCTTGTTTAATCTTCTTCATATACAATCTCAAGGATCCACTTATATGATGTGTGATCTCTTAGGTTCTAATTAACAAGGCAGTAAAGTTTATATAAACCATTCTATTTTGTTTATGAATTAGAAACTCCATTTTTGATTCTCCCTTGTTATTAGAACTATAAATGTTTATTAATCCTCGAAGACTTCACAAGTCATGAGTGACGTCTTGTAACATATCATGACTACCCTAGTTAATATAGAATGACAAAGAAGTTATTCAATTGGAATTACAATACAATACGGTCATTCTCTAACACTATGTTCTAAATCACATCTTGAGGTATGGAATTAATATGTCAATCCCCCTAATGTGATTTTCATTCTTATGTGATTAGAAACTCCTTTTTAATCTCATTCAATGCTTTGGCCAAAGACTCATTGAATCACATCTTTGAACATACACCTTATTTACTTAAGGATAGAGATTCCTTATTGTACACTCACATGTCTCCATGACCGAATTGATTATACCAATGAATGCATCTATTATATCCATTAAGGGACACAATATTATTGCATCATCAAGAGATAATTCATTCACTCATAAGACAACTATTGTGTCTCAGGTCAAATGACTAATTTGTATTATTGTAATTTAGAGTTCAAGTTTGACATGTAAGTAAGACTCCATACAAGAACTCTAATGATCGCGTTCAGTGTACTCTTAAATTAAGAGCACTCATATACTTGTATTAATGTCTCTACACAAATGACAAGAGACATATCCTCCTCCATATTGAGCATACATAGTATGTGCTAGTCTTTCCGGATTATCAATGTCCAAGTGATAATCCTATGACTATGAACCTTTTAGGATAAGAGTGTGAAAGAGTAAAGGTTTCACACATCTAACTCTTTAGATTACTTTCTCTTTAACTCATATTCCTTGGACCTTGTTCCATCAAATATTAAATATAAGCAATGAATAATAAACTTGCCCTTTTTGATTAATAATAATTACAATAATAATTTCATCAAAATGATTGTTTTAGGACACAATTCCTTCACATCCTGCAAAATTATCTCTATTCAGGGGTTTAGAAACAAGAACTAACCCTAGATGATCTGAATGATGGGTGTAATAGGGATTAGAAAGGTATGATTTTGTTATCTCAGATGTAGGTGGATTGGAGGAGTCGACTTTTGACTTGTCGTGATCTTTGGGTGTTGGTTGGAGGACATCGTCGTTGCCATGTTGGCTGGAATGATGAGAGAATGAGGATTAGGCTACACGAAAAGCTAGAGTGCAGCAGATGAGAAGAGTCAGGATCTAATCCTGCTCTAATACCATGAAAGAAGGAGAAATCAATAGGCTAAAGAGATATTTTCATTGATGCTGAGACGTAACGTTTATACAAGAGTGATTACAATCAGCTCCTACAAGTCAAGAACAACCTATTTACAACCTAAGGTACTTAGAAGGAAAGTTACAACTATTACACAGCTTACATATTGGATGATCTGCTATAATACAAAAGATATGACAGATATGATAGATGATTAGTTTCCTTACAATTACAGTTGGATGATGTCAATCAATGAACTTATTCATTTCCTTTAAAAAGCTACAGTTATTTTGGTTTAGAAAGATATGCGAAATTTAACAGTCAAGCTATCCACGAGAAGGATAACACCACCAGTCGCCTAATTTCGTTTGAAGGTAATATGGACTAGTAGCTTCATTGGTCAAGCCAAGCTTCACTACCAGCTGTTCATAGTCAATGCTGCACACACTAGTTCGACAACTAGTGCAAACCGGTAATCAAGGCTAGCAAAGCCAGCGGAAGTGCAATTGAATGATATTTGAATTGACAGTTTAAAACTCAATCCACTGGCACAAACTCCCTATTAACAAAACTCCATTGACACAAGCGGGATAGTATATCCGCTAGCTCCAATAAATCAATCAAAGGATATATGAGGGTGTTGTATTAATCGACTCATTAAGAAGAGTATTGATCAAACTTATGATACACCAATTCAAGAACTACAATTTAACCACTTGGAGAGGTAAGGTTGGTCGAGCGACTGCTGTGGAGGATTAGTCTGACTTTATTGGGAACCTCAGTTCGAATACTGACTAGGTAGATGTGTTACTAACTTGCTAACATAACCGAGGTGATTTGTTACCTCAGCCCAATAAAAAAAATTACAATTATTTAACATGGTTTGAAATAAAGACCCATTTATAGTTTGAAATGCTAACAATGGATTTTGGCAAATAACAATATTTTCCTACATATTAATCTCAATAATATAAGGGATCATTCTCTAACATAACTTTTTTGCTAGTGATGTTTATTAGCTCTGTTGATTTGCAGCTCTTTTTCTCATTATCACTCCATCAGGCTCCTGGTGCAGCCCTTACTGCAGCCTTGTTATGAATCTCAACATCTTTCTCAGCCTGCAGCCTCTTCCTCATTTTTTCTCTTATATCTCTAAAATAACAACATGTGTTCAACTTTGATACAAAATATATTTTATACATGTACTAGACGCGAAATTAAGTTTAAGATAGAAGGAAACAAAAGAAAGTCCACTAACTTGCAACGGGGCACATAGCAGTCATCTTCTTTGCAAGATAGAGCATGGTGATAAAGGAGAAGCCACATCTTCTTACATAGAAGACAACCTCCTGGTACCCGAACTTGGCATCGACTTCCATGAAGGAGAAGCGCATAGACCCGACGACAATTGGGGTACTGACATAGCTTGCAAGGACATCGTACTATATGTGCTACGTTATTTATGACCTCATGGGGAAGCATTCCTAAGAACATGCAATAAAAGACCAAACTAAGATATATAGTATGCACGAGTATTGTAATTAGTATAATTAACCAGGGAAGTAGTGAGTACTGAAAGCAGCAATTGATGAACTTCTAAAACACAGAAACTATAATTGAAACTTATGAAAGGAGGCAGGGGCGGAACTGTGTAGGAGGCTGTCTGGGCTATAGCCCAATGGAGATTTGGGCTGAAAAACTGAAAAGTATGGGTATATTTTACCCCTAAGCCCAGAGTAGCACACCAAAAAAAAATAAAAAATACCTCATCTGTGCTGCTGTGCAGTCGCTATGCGACTTAGTTCTTCACTCCTCAGCCAAGACCAAGAGCTGCCTTCATCTCTCAATCTCCCTCACTTGAAATTTCATGAACCCAGTAAGTCAAGTAATCAATTATTTCAATTTTCAACCCAATCTCAGTAACTAACTCTCTGTTTTTGATTAAGTAGTCTTAAATCTTACTCTTGGAGTCTTGGGGAGAGCGGAGCTGCGGGTCAATATACTAAATGTTGTGATAGACTTTCAGTTGGCAGAACTGGATAGTAGATTTACAGAAAATTCGCTGGAGCTTCTTGTTCTTAGTGCTTCATTTGATCCACGTGATAATTTTCAATCATTCAATTCTGAAGATATTTGCAATCTTGCTTTGAAATTTTATCCTCAAGATTTTACATCATATGATATGCTTGCTCTAGACATGGAGTGTGGGTATTTTGTAACAGACATTCAGAGGGATTCAAGATTTGCCAAGACAACTTCTGTGTCTGATTTGTGTAGGCGGTTAGTTGAATCTAGAAAGTCATCATTCTTTCCAATGATTTATAGGTTGATTTGTCTTGTGTTGACTCTGCCAATTTCAACAGCAACAACAGAGGGGGCATTTTCATCTATGAACATCATAAAAAACAAACTTCGAAATAAGATTGAAGATGAGTTTCTTGATGACTTGATGGTTATCTTCATTGAAAAGGAGTTCGCCGATTGTGTTGATAATGATTCTGTGATTGCTGAGTTTGAAGTGAGTGGGTCTCAGAGGGTACGATTTAGTTAGTTTTAGATTTATGCTTGTAATTTTTAATTTACAGGGTTTTGGTTTTATATCCCCTATTGTATGTTTTGATTGATTAAAAAACAAAGGTGTAAGAATGAGTCTCCCATTGGGTTCCAAACCTCAAAAATTTAGAAATTCACAAAATTTTTAAGTACTTAAAATTAGCCTAACCCATTTTGCCATCCTGGTTCCGCCACTGAAAGGAGGGCCTTTGAGGAGGAATAACTAAGCTAGGTCTGACTTTTGATCGATCCTGAGTAGATAGATATATTTTAGGAGTTTATATATAAGAAGAGAGGTGGGGTGGGTAGTGCGGGTACGTAAACCTATATATGTAAAAAAAAAAAAAATTGATCCTTCACCGAAAAGGACAAAATTATACCTAAAATTAGGCTAAAACTACAAAAATAACAAAACGAACAACAAAACCTAACAACAAACAAGCCCAACAGGCTAGCAGCCCAAATGCAAACCCAACAGAAGAAGAAAATAATTGTGCCATCATCGCCAACAATCGAGCCATCGTGTGACAAAGAAACATCACAAGAGCTGCAACTAAGAAGTAAGAACCGAATTGTTCTCCAAATCATTCTTGGGCATGAACATCAAACTAGATCTTGACCCAATAACTCCACAATCCAAATCCCAAAATCATACAAAACATTAACATAACCCGGCCATCAACATATCGTTAGTCAAGGATTTTCCAGGCAGTAAGGTAACGAAAGAAAATAGGGACAATTAGGTAAAGAAAGAAAATAGGGACAATTAGGTAACGAAAGAAAATAGGGACAATTAGGTAACGAAAGAAAATAGGGACAAAAAAAAAAGGAATCGAGAAAGGCAGTAGTGGAATCGCCAACGTGCTTATGTAAGACATACGACATTGAATTCGGAGATTTAAATTGGAGAACATTCGTTTAAAAAACTGATGAATATGAAGCTTGTGCACCTGAAACGTGAAAAATCTAGGATTTGAAAAGTATGAGAAGAGGAAGAAGAGTGGAGTGACATGGGGGTATAAGTATCAGAGAGAAAGAAGGAGAAAAAGGGGATATATGGGTATGGGTTATCTGGGATCTAAGGATGAAGAAGATTTAGGTGATGGGAGAAAGGAAGAAAATGTAATCAAAATTTATACACACCTGCCTCCGCCGGAGAAAAGATCTACCACGAAGGGTAGAGGAAGTACAGACAGAGAGCTTAGAGGAAGAAGAAGAGACAAGGCGATACCTTTCTCTCGTCTAGACACAACATTCTTTGAGCTCAACCCAATCAAAACCTATAAATTGAAAGTTAGAAACATTGTCAATAATAATAAAAGGAATGTAAGTATATTGGGCTATTACCATTCAACACATGCTTTCCCAAGTGCACTAGGAGATCAGAAGTTGCAAAGGATCAGGAGAGCAATGGTCCTACCTTTCCTGTGAATCAGAGAAACCGAAGAAGATTGCATAATCGGATTAACAAGGAAACATTTCATTGTGCATGATTCTAAATTGATATGCCTATCTTTTAATTGATATGCTTTACATGGTTTTCTAAATACATATCAGATAAAGATCTTGTTTGCTTATAGTTAGGAAGTTTTGATTGCAGATCAAATTAGTTTTAAAACCTTTCCGTGTTTATCTTATTGTAGTGATAAGAAGAGATTTGATTGAGGGGGAGTTTTGCTCCTCTATAAAAGGTTTTGAAACTGTACTATGTGTGTGAGAGATTCTTTGAAAAGAAAAATTGCATTACGTGTGTTGCATAATCTCTACACAAAGTTTTTCAAGAAAAACTCTCTTTCATAAATTCCTTGTTTTAGCACACTCCATTCATGAGATTTGAGAGTCTGTGACTCAAAGAGGAGATAAGGAATTCCGGGTTGAGTTACTACATGATATCAGTTTATTCTTTGTTAGAATAGGTTGTTTACATTGTAAACAAGTTAGCAATATTGCTTGTAAAGTGGTTGTGTTGAATACCACAGCTTGTGTCTTGTAAAAACCCTAATTTCATAGTGGATTATTTTTGTGTGTGGGCTATCCAAACAGCCTCGCAATGATGTTTCCTTAGTGGTGAGGTTTACACTGCGTTAGCAAGTTCTTGTGTTGGGAGTTGATCAATTTCAATTCTACTGTCCAAGCAAAGACATTTTATTTACTAATCTATTCCATCTAGTATTTTCAAGGAATGTATTGAAGGATTTTGTAATGTTAAGCTGTCGGTTTCGCAACATTAATTTATTTCCATCATTAGAACTAAATTCACCTGTGACGACCGTAAACTCTAAAACCTTAAACCACATGAGTTGGCTAGATTTGACACATAAAAACATGACTCATGAAGACGAATTTCAGATCTGATAATTTATGTATTGAGAATATTATGGGTCATTTTTCTTATAGAAGTATGAGTAATTGTTCTATGATTTTGAAATACTACATGCTAGCTCCATGTGATGGTCCAAATCATTAAAATTGAAGCGCTTTTGTGGACTCTGATGTATGGGGGTGAAAAAAAAAATAATACTAATAGACAAGTCAAAAATAAGTTATTTTCACTTGGATAAATCATAATAATTCAAACCATATAGTACATGTGGTTGTTTGGGACTACACAATATTGTTTTCTGAAAGCATATGATATATCTCATTTTTTATTTTTCTCTCCGATACTTTAGGACTTAACCTGCTTAAATAAATAAATGACATGGTGCATGGTCTAACCCCTTTGCCTTCACCATATGGTTAGCGGAAGCTAGAGAGTTACATAACTTGAGCATAGTCTATGTCACGAGGCAAGTATAATCGTTGTCTAAAAACTTAATGAAATGATGAAAAATACATAACTCGGGAAAAATGTTCCAAAAAGAAGCATTAAGAGAAAAAGAAGAAGAAAACACTTTTATTTTTTGGTGAGAATGAAGAAGAAAACTTATTTAAAATAAAAATAAAATAAAAACAAACTGGCCAGATGGCGCGGGAGATAGGAACCCTCTGAAAGGTAGGGTTCTTCCTTTGGCCAAGCACCTCTACCTCTGAGCGGGAGGGAATAGTGTATCTGTGAACTTACCCACTTCTGTACACGGCCTTAATACTGAAATTACCGACTGGGTTAAAGCCGCGACTGTAAATTCTGCACTGCTGAGCAGAGTAGTAGCTGCAGCTGAAATGGAACCCCAATCAGCAGAGACCTCCTCCACCGCCCTGTTCCGGCTGCTTTTCCCGTCCTCGAAAGCCGGGTCACTGATCGGCAAACTGGGCTCCGTCCCGGGCGCAAAGGTCCAATTCGATTACCCGACGCACGGCGACGAATGCGTCGTCGTCATCCTCGCCGACCCGAACCCCCAATCCCCAGAGGGGTCGCCGGCCCAGCAGGCCCTGGTTAGGGTTTTCAAGAGGATGGTTGATGAATTGGGCCAACCCGAAAACAGTAACGGGTCGGTTTGCTGCTGCAGGTTGTTAATTGGGAGTGGTCAGGCTGGGTGCGTGCTTGGGAGAGGAGCGAAGGTGGTGGAGAAGATGAGGCAGGAGAGTGGGGCCCAAGTTAGAGTCTTTCCCAGAGATCAGATTCCGCCCTGTGCTTCTGCCGGAGATGAGTTGATTCAGGTGATGCTCTTTAAAACTTTCGTGGTCCGGCAAATGATAAATGTGGCTGCTTTTGTAATTTATTGGGACTGCTTCGTATTGGTGATCAAATTGTTATTGTTTATGTGATCATTTTGGTTTAAGTCGAGTTTATCGTTTTAGTGGGATTTTATGGAATGAGGTGCACTATAAGTTTCTTGAAATGTGGGGTGCAGATGACTTGTTTGTTTCTGTTGTGCTAATTGCATTACTTAAGGCCATATCTGGGTGGATTTGATGTGCAGATAACAGGAGACTTTTCAGCTGTGAAGAAAGCACTTCTGTCTGTTTCTGGTTGCCTTCTGGACAATGCTAAGGTAGATGCAGCCAACTCTAGCGCTACCAAAGTTTCTGGGGGGTCGATCCATGGAACTGGTATGCCTGCACAAGTTGACTCTGTTCCTCATCGGGGTTTTGTGTCTGCCTTTAATGCTGTAGATTATCAGTCCAGGAGTTACTCTTCTAATTCTGCACCAGATAACAGCAGTCAACGAATGGCTATGGAAGAAGAGGTGGTATTTAAGTTGTTATGCCAACATGATAAGGTTGGTAGTCTGATAGGGAAAGGTGGCTCCATTATACGAACTTTTCAAAATGAAACAGGTGCATCTATCAAGATTGTTGATGCTGCACCTGATTCGGATGAGCGGGTTGTTGTCATATCTGCACAAGAGGTATGAGAAGTCAACTAACTGGGTTTGCCTTGCCATTTTACTAGTACTGGCGGAAGCAATACAGCAATACATTGCTTTCTGTCAGCCTTTACGCCATTTATTGTTTGATTTCTTATTTTAAGGAATAAAGTAAAAAAGAACAACAAAACCAAAGTCTATCCAAGTTTAAGGTTGTGATGTTTTGCAGAATCCTGACCAAAATTATTCCCCTGCACAAGAAGCTGTTATGCGTGTGCATCATCGAATTGCGGGGATTGGATTTGAACCTGGTGCTGCAGTAGTGGCTAGGCTTCTCCTACATCCACAGCAGATAGGTTGTTTATTGGGTAAAGGAGGTTTCATTATTAATGAAATGAGGCGAGCTACTGGTGCTAGTATTAGGATTTTTCCAAAAGAACAAGTTCAGAAATCTGCTTACCACCATGATGACATTGTACAGGTAGCTTGTACTTATATTTGCAGATGGACTGCAGGTCTTATTCTTGCTAAAATAGCTATTAAGATAATATGGCAGGTTATTGGAAGCTTGCAGTCTGTACAGGATGCACTCTTTCATATCACATGTAGGATTCGTGAAGCCATATTCCCAATGAAACAATCATATCCAAATTTTGGTGTCCCACCGTACATGTCTTCATTTCCTGAGATGCCTCCCCCCTCATTTAGACCGAGGCATAATTCAACCTCCCCTGGTGTGTATTCTTCACCTGTTGCATTCCATCATGGAATGGATCATTCTGCTTTTCGATCCCAACCTCCAGACCACCAGTCCCCATTTTCACATGGGGATCACAGTGGTCTATCTCACATGGACCGAGTTCCGTATTCTTATGGTGGTGAGCGTCCAGGACATGGTCCGGCATTTGAGAGATCTTCTCCAAGAGCGTGGACTCCCCAGGTTAGTGCCTAGTACTTTTGAAAACCTGATACTTAATATAATTGTCTAATGTTTTGGTCAAACTTTTTTTTTTTTTTTTTTTCCTTTGGTTTTTTGGTTGTGGATTTTTCTAGGGAGTAAGCTCTGGAAACCTAAGGGAAATTGGAGATGCTAATTTGGGCTTGGCTCCAAGGAGTGGGTCTCTACGAAGGTACTATCTCGTGGCCTATGGAAATAACATTTAGCTGCTGTGTCTTTATGATTAGCTATAGGTGCACACACATGCTGACAGCATGTTTATGCCATTTTTATCTTGTGAATTCAGTAATTTGTCGTTGTAGTGAGGAATATTGGGCTAAACTCAGTAAACATGAATGTGGATGGTTGTGGAAATAATGGATCATTGTGCATTTGTGCCATTATTTTCTTTCAAAAATGTTAGATGAACTTTATCAGTTTTGATACAAGTTAAAGGCATGCAAACTGATGTGGATGTGCATCTAACTTCTGCAAATTTGAGCAGCGGCTGTCAACCACCTCAGTTAACCAGCACAACCATCGAGATCATGATTCCTCAAGCATTCATGACTCACGTTTATGGAGAGAACAACAGTAATCTGAATCAGATTCGGCAGGTAGGTTTACATGTCGTGTTATTACTTTATAGTTTATACTGTGACAGACAGAATTGGTAATGAGCCGCGGATTTATTTTTAATATGCGCTTTTTCATGGATATTTCGTCTCAGGTATCAGGTGCAAATTTAGTTGTTCATGATTCAAAACCCGGATCTTTGGAAACCCAAGTTGTAGTATCCGGATCCCCAGATAAAACACATGCTGCTCAGAGTCTTATCCATGGTTTCATCCTTTGTGGTCAGACACAAGTTTGACAATCTATTAATCTGTTTATATTCAACGGGCCATGATCATAGAACAATGGACTGGATATGAATTTTTCCTCCTTCACAACGGCTAATCATCACTCACTTCCCATCGTATGGTTTATATCATTCTCAGTCTTGTGCTGTTTGTAGCATTTTATCCCCATTTTCTTGGGTACTACTAGCAGAGACGCTCTCATTTTCTTTAGCTTCATGAATTGCATTTTGGAGACTTGACCTCCCGATTTGTTGTTCTTGTAAAGGATCACGGTCGCCTGTCTCAACTTGCCCACTTGGGGTACCTTGTATATTTGTTGTTGCACCTGTAACTACCTGATTAGTGTCACTTGGCATAGCTAATGGCTTTGAAGCTAGACAAGCTGCTATTACACCCGTGTTGGGTAGCTAAGATCACTCTTTGGTAAAGAGGAGTTTCAACAGCAAATACTTCGTTCATACACAGATTGATGAATACTCAACCGTTTAACTTGCTCCTTCCTTCCTTTGTTATTTCATTTGCAGGAACACGGGGAGGAAAATGACTTGGGGATTCTGAGTAGCTTCCACAAAAATACAGGGATAGATGATCCCTTCATGCAAAAAAATTCACTTCAATTTTATTTTTTGTTCTTGTATGAAAAAGAGAAGACGCGTTACATGAGGACTGTAGGAAACAGCACTGAGAATACTGAGATGCCATTTATCAACTCCTCTATATCTTGTTTTAAAGGAAAAAGGAAGTTGTGTTCCATCTATTGCTTGCCTTTTCGCGCGTTCTTCAAAGATAAGAGTTAGCAAACCCATAGTATTGGCATTGGTTCCTCAGTAAAAGCTTGAATCACATCAAGAACCACATGGGGCTTGCGTCTCTGCTGACATAGGCTGGTCTGAAATCGGAACAACTGGCTTAAAAACAATGAGAACTCTTTCAAGTAGAAGGCCTCCAAAGAGCAGCAAAGCAAACCCTCGAGTGCATCAGTTTGTTAAGTGGTGTAACCCTTGCGCAACAACAATTGACCAATAAGGATAGTTCTGAAAAGCTTCAATTGCTCATGGTAAAGAGCTTTATTTTGGAATAGACTTTGAAAAACTTTGATGTAATCATTGGCTATTTTCCCTATTAATAAAGTATCACATTATCATTCAATGTCATGAACATGTGTTAATATTCTGAACTTTATTCTTTTTTAGCATGTTTCCCGGAGAATTGGAACGCTTTCTTGATAGTGGCACCACACATACTATATTGTGACATAGGCAATTATTTTCATGGATGACACCTAGTCGATCTTCAGTAACCACGATGGCAGGACCATCACAATTAATGTCGCCGAAGCTCTATATGCTCAAAGGGCTGGAAGAACCCTATTAAGCTTTAAAGATATACGAGCCAATGATTTTCATGTGGAAACACATTGTGAGAATGGACAAGAGTTCATTTGCATCACCTCTAATAACTACGGAAATACATGAGTATTAGAGAAACTTATGTGTCGCTCTAGTGGATTTTATGCAACCATTATTAGAGTCATTGAATCCAACCATGTCATGAATGAAAATTTATGGGATCCTGACACATACAGGCTTTGGCATGACCGTTTGGGACATCCAGGTCGTGATATGATGCTCCGTATATTAAAAACTTCACACGGACATCCATTCTTCAAAACGAAAAGAAGTACGAACCAAACATTGGTCCAAAGAGTTACTTCTAAAGCATATCATTCGTTTTGCAAAACTTGCTCTTTAGCAAAGGTAGGATCGAGACCATCCTATGCAAAGGACACTAAAGAAAATATACTATTCTTACAAAGAATACAAGGTGATATTTGTGGACCTATCCAACCAATTTGCGGATCATTTAGATATTTTATGGTGTTGGTTGATGCATCGACACGTTGGTCACATGTCATGCTCTTATCCACAAGAAATGCTGCATTGGCTAAACTTCTAGCACAAATCATTAAGTTAAGGGCTCACCACCCTGATCATCCTATTAAGTCAATTCGTCTTGACAATGCTGGAGAGTTTACATAAAAAACTTTTGATGATTATTGCATGTCCATTGGGATTGAGGTTGAACACTCTGTCCTTCATGTACACACCCAGAATGGTCTCGCATAAGCTGTCATTAAAAGACTTCAAATGGTTGCTAGGGCTTTGGTTATACGCACCAATCTCCCTATTTCTGCTTGGGGCTATGCAATATTGCATGCAGCTGTGCTTATTCGTCTGAGACTCACTGCCACCCAACCCTTTTCTGCGTCCCAAATGGTGACTAGGTATGAACTTGATCTCTCACACTTACGCATATTTGCGTGTGCAGTCTATGTGCCAATTGCGCCACCACAACGCACCAAAATGGGCCCTCAAAGACGCTTAGGCCTTTATGTTGGATATGATTCTCCAACCATTATCCGCTACATAGAACCCTTGACAGGTGATCTATTTACCGCTAGATTTGCGGATTGTCACTTTGATGAGACAGTCTTCCCGTCATTAGGGGGAGATATGAACACTAATGTTCAATAGAAAAGACAGGAATTGTCGTGGTCTGTCCCCACTTTGTCTCATCTTGATCCCCGAACCACACAGTCTGCGGAGAATTCTCAATCTTCAGAACGTAGCAAAATCGATGCCTGATGTGTTTTCTGATATCGCTAAAGTGACAAGATTACGCATACTTGCTGCAAGCGTACCTGCAAGGATTGATGTCCCTAAAACTAAAGGACATGACGTCCCCTATATGGGTGATGCAGTGGTTAGGCCCACGGCTCATGCCAGGAAGCACGGAAAGCACATAGTTTCTATGGATTCTCGCCCAAGAAAGAAAGCGAGTTTGACACAAAATAATCCATTAATCATAGATACAAATAATCCATCTTATGAAAAAATTCCGGATTATGGTTATGTCCAAGAGGCATCATTGGAAGACGCTCCAATGACAGAACCAATTCCAGAGAATAGAGAGATCTCCATGAATTACACTAGTATACATATAATGATTGACAGAAATTCTATGGCTATTGATGATGCATTGTTATATCATATTGTAAAAAGAATTATAGAATACGATGATATCGAACCTCGCTCCGTTGAAGAATGTCAACGAAGAGCAGATTGACCCAAATGGAAAGATGCGATCCAGACTGAATTGGATTCACTAATAAAGAGACAGATATTTGGGTCTATAACACTAACACCACCAAATATAAAACATGTGGGCCATAAATGGGTCTTTGTTGGAAAGCGTAATGAAAAAAATGAGGTTGTTAGATACAAAGCCCGCCTTGTGGCGCAAGGTTTCTCACAACGCCCTGGAATCGACTACGAGAAGATATATTCTCCCGTAATGGACGTTATAACGTTCCGCTACTTTGTCAGTTTGGTAGTTTCCGAAAAACATGACATGTAGCTCATGGATGTGGTTACAGCATATCTCTATGGGGATCTAGATTCAGAGATATATATGAAGGTTCCAAATGGACTCCCAAAACAAGTGGCTCTAAACCACGGAGCGCGTTTTCAATAAGATTAAGACGCTCACTATATGGATTGAAACAATCCGGACGGATGTGGTATAACTGTCTAAGTGACTACTTGATTGGGAATGGATATGTTAACAATGAAATATGCCCTTGCGTGTTCATTAAAAGGACAAGATCCGGATTTGCAATTGTAACAGTTTATGTCGATGACATGAACCTAATTGGAACGCTAGATGAGTTAAAAGAAACTTCTAAATATTTGAAATCTGAATTTGAGATGAAAGATCTCGGGAAAACACGGTTTTGTCTCGGAATAGAACTCGAGCACCGTAGTGATGGGATTATGATCCATCAGTCAACGTATACTCAAAAGTTACTAAGGCGCTTTAATGAAGATAAAGCAAAGCCTGTGAGTACTCCCATGATCAACCGTAGTCTTGAGCCCAGGAAAGATCCGTTTCGTCCAAGGGATGATGGTGAAGATTTATTAGAAGCTGAAATACCATATCTAAGTGCGATAGGCGCATTATTGTATTTAGCTCAATGCACAAGACCGGATATCTCATTCGCAATAAACTTGTTAGCTCGACATAGTTATACGCCAACACGCCTCCATTGGATTGGTATAAAGACAATCTTTCTTTACCTGAAATGTACGATTGATATGGGCTTGTTTTATCCCTACAAAGAGAAAAGAAATGTAAACGCCGGTAACACTATCCATAGTAACCAACGTTCTCCTTCTCCCCTCCATCAAAATGATAATGATGTTTTGACGGGCTTTGCTGATGCAGGGTATCTCTTTGACCCTCACAAATGTCGCTCCCAAACAGGTTATGTTTTTACCATGGGAAGCACCGCGATATCTTGGAGATCTACAAAACAGACCATTGTTGCTATTTCCTCAAATCATGCAGAGATTATTGCCCTACATGAAGCCGTGCATGAGTGCATATGGCTAAGGTCTGTAAATAGACACATTCGAGGAACTTGTGGTTTGAAATTTACCACAAATGAACCTACATGCATTTACGAAGATAATGCAGCTTGTATTGAGCAAATGAAATTAGGTTTCATCAAGGGCGACAATACCAAGCATATATCGCTGAAATTCTTCTACAGTCAGCAACAACAAACACTTTTGAATATTGAAGTAAATCAAATCCGATCAGAAGATAATGTAACTGACTTATTTACTAAGTCATTACCAAAATCCCCTTTCGAGAAACATGTAAAGAGCATCGGAATATACTCCAACGATCTTGAAGGGGAATCTAAATCAGGGGGAGTATCCAGGAATATACTCCACACTCAACGCGCGTTGTGCTCTTTTTCTCCTTTGACCATGGTTGTTTTTTCCCACAGGGTTTTGATTACTTGGCAAGATTTTTAATAAGGCAACTTCGAAGCACACCACCAATATAATACTATTGACATGAAATATCCAAGGGGGAGTGTTGTAGTATAAATGTATTATACTATATATGTATATATCATGTAACAAATACTTGAGTATATAGATAGGTACTTGAGTGTATAAACATAGGTACTTGAGTGTATGAAGACTTGTGTGACATACTTTACCAAGGGGCAACAAGTATGGCAGATTTCATCATTGAGATTGTTATCATTTTGGTTTTCTCTTTGAGCTTTCACACTACAATGTATTCCTATAAATACCCCTTGTATGAGATGAATAAACACACTTGAAATCTTCATTCTCTCCGAAACATTACTCTCTCTGTCTCTGTTAATTTAGTTTGTTCTTAAACACACCACAAATTATCAGTGCCAACAGTATTACACTAATTGATTTGAAGGATTGATGAGGTTTTTTTTCGAAAACTTAATTGATGTCCCTTTTCTGTGGGTCTCACAAGAGCCAAATAGCCACATTCAGAGCTATTTCAGCCCTCCCCGGGGGGACCTAACCTCATTTAGTCCCCCCTCATTTATAGCTCTCTGGACCTTTTGTTGTTGGAGTTTATGATTTAGAAAAAAGGACTAGAGATCTTATTTTAGCCGTCTTATTGGAGATGAACTTAGTGGCTGTAAAGTGGTTAGTGAAACGATTTTTTGTTCATTAAAAATGAGTTATGTTGATCACCTAAGCCTTCGTTTTTATAATTGTATTCCTAGACTTTGGGAAATTGCACATAATGGAATTTGGCAGGAATAGAGTACGTCAGTGCAGAGTCGTTTTTAACAACTAAAATAGTGTCCCCATCAGGACCCCATGTTAGGTTGGACTTGTGGATCATTTTTTAGTTGTGGTGGGTCATAATGCATGATCTAGTACATGTTTAATTTTATGAAAACCGAGTTCTTTTCCCTGTAGTTCTTTGTCCATTCATACGCTATCCAGCGGTTACCAGTTTTTCCATGATCACAAATGTGGAATGCACTGTGCTAATCATATAAAATGAGCCACGTACCTTAGTAGTTTCCTCGAAGTCGGCAACAATTTGGAACAAATCAAATCAGTTTGGTGGAATTTGACCTTGATTCAATCAATCTGAACTTACCATGATCAACAAGGCACAAGAATGAAACTTCCTGGCGATTAAGAGTCTACAGATAGATTCCACTTTTTGATGGTGTTGAGGAGACTTGGGGACCAATTCTTAAAAGCGAGAGGTTCCCTGAAATTGGAACAACGTGATTGGGGTGATTATGTATACTAAACCCGATCTAAACTCTAAATGCTCGACCTTTGGTATCCGAAATGACACAAATCTTTTGAGGAGCTTCTAGAGCCAATCTATTGTCCTAAATAAACAACAAGAACATTCTCCTTGCAAGCTTAAACCAAATTTTAGGAAATGATACTCACACTTAAAACCTGTAATGAATGTCTAGTTAGGGCAGTCGCATGGATCCCTAGCATCTTCGTTAAGGCCGAAACTCATGCTAGAAGCCTACATTAATCCCCACAACGTGAGTTTAAAGTGATGCGGGGTTGGCTCTAATATCATTTTTAACTACCCAAAGCCTCATGTAAAATTGCTAGCTCTACAATACCTATGTCCATCCATAAGCTCTAAACACAGGCTATCTGTGCACAGTCTACACAAACTTTTCACAAGACAAAATGATATCAAGACTACCAGTTCAATTTGCTCACTCTTTTGAGTATATTTAATGTATTAAAATGGGGAATGATACATCATTATTTATCATGTATCATTTTGGCAAGGCACTCTCCTTCGGACAGAGCCATGCAGAATATTAGATTATGAAGGCGAAGTGAAACGGTATGCAATGGGTGTGCTAATAGTGATACAACATATTATCCTTAGCATATACTACACAGCTAGAGTTCGACTCTCACATTTTCTTGCTCAAATTATGAAAAAAGATACAACGTATGACAATGTAGACACAATATTACACTTTGGCTATTGATAATCAAGAGACCGGAACTAGGCGCCTGGAGCAAATGGTGCAGTAGAACTTCCTCTTAGTTTTGTGGGAAATACGTATACAACAGAAAAAGACCAAGTCGGCATCAAAGTCCCAAGCCAAAACGGGGCCTGCGCAGTAAGGGCAAGCTGACGCAGCTCCACTCTTTCCTTTAACTTTTTCTTGCAGATCAAACACTTGTAACACACCCATTTTCTATGTCTATCTCGTCTTCCCTCCCTTTTTTTTAGTTTGTATTTTCAGATATCTTAGTCTAAGTCCCTTGAAGTTCAATTCCCTCCTATAATTCTCTACCCACCATGCAAGCATATAGAACTATATCGGCCCCCAATTTATAGAAAGTAGAAACCAGCATTCTTCGCAATAAATTATGCGGGAAATTTCTTCAGCTGTTGCATTATCATAGAGTCGTTGTCTTTTATTCTGCAAAGCAACAACCCAAAAGACAATGACTCTATGAGAACGGAGCAGATGAAGCAATTTCCCGCTGAATTCATTGATGTATAGCACTGGTTTTCCTCGATTAAAGTTCTGTTGTAGCTGGCTCCACCTGTGTTCAAACATTGCAACGCATTGACTGGGTCGACTATTAATTTATTCTTGTTGATTACGCAACACGTCCTTGTAACTTGTAATAGAAAAAAAGGGCGGCTGGAATACGCCCGACACAGGGTGCGCCCTCGACTCGGGGTTCAATCATGTCCACAGGTTTTGAAGTCAAAGGTCATTGATGTTTAATTGCCTACTTAACTACCGTTATCAGTAAAAACTGACTCCGTTACAGTAATTTCTTGAGGGGACAATTCCCACAGAATGGTAGTCACTTGGAGATCCCAAAGAGGCAAAGACCATCAGAGCTCCGAAACAAGGAGAATATATAAGTAACTCCCTCTGAGCTCCATCGGTCGTCATGTGAATTCATCTGTCACAAAGTTTCACTTCCATGGCTTCTGAAATCGTAATGCACGCGATTGGGTAATGAGAATCAAGCCTCTGTGAATCAATCCTCTACTTTCAAGTTTGAACCTTTATGCAGAATAAATACAGTGGAGATATAAAGATAGAGAGAATCAAACCTTTATGCAAATTCTTAAACCACAAGCCCAGTTCCAAAAGCAATTCTCTCTTTCTGGGTCCAAACAAGGATAGCAAAACCGTGCTGCAAAAAAAAAATAAAGCAAAAGATTCCATTTTTCTTGAAAACCCAGATACATGGTGTGGGTGATGTGTCAATACCAAAGTCGGGATTTAAGACTCCTCTTCAGGCGGCCAAAGGGCCGAATTTGGCATCCGCTGGAGTTAATGGTCTCATGGACCTTGTTAAAGCTGGTCTGGGTTGTGCAAGTGACGCAGCTCTATTTATCTTCATTGCAGAAAGTAGTAAACAAGGACTCAAAGAAACCCATTTGATCAAAACATGTGGGAAGTTCAATCGGATTAGTACTCCTCGACTCGCCTGAACAGCAGCCCATATACTCGGGACGAATTTCCGATATAATATTTACTGCCCTCTCTAGTTAAATGAAGGAAATTTAAATCATCCACAAGCATTGACCCGGTGGTGGCTTTTCCGGTTCAAGCCACGTATCAGCTGTTTTGTTTTTTTCGATTGAAGAAATAAAAATTATAAGAAGAAACCCTTAAAACTACCAAAATTAGGTGAGTCAAAAGAGAGAGCATTTTGAGCTTGAGGAGGTAAAAGAGTAGTCCAACCGTTAATGTCAATATGATGTTCTAGATTTGCCAAAGCATCCGCAACAAAGTTTGTCTCACGTCAAACATGTCTGAACTCAATTGAAGCAAAATGAGTAGCCATGATCTTAATATCATGAATCAAAGTGGCGATTCTCCAAGGGGTTGAGATTTTGTTGTTAATGGCATCAATGAGAGTTTTGGAGTCTCCTTCAACCTTAATGTGAGTAGACTTGTGGGTCAAGGCAGTTTGAAGACCAGCCCGGAGCGCAAGAGCTTCAGCCCGCAAAAAATCAGAAGTCCCTAGCTTTTTTGAGGAGGCTACAATAGAAGTGCCCGTATCAGTTGTTTTATTTTGATAATTGGGTTTGTCTTTTTGGCAAAGTGTAATTTACTTCTATTTTTATATGAAAAAAAAGTGCCACCTATTTTGTTTAACAGTTTTTTTTTCTTACCAAATTTTGTAAAAATTATAATAAACTGCACATTACTTAAACTATACTAAACTGCGTAATTATTATTATAATAAAAGGTATAGTTAATTTCAATAGTGGAGATGGACGTTCTCGAGAAGAAGAAAAAAGAGAGAGAGAGAGACTAAAGAAACTCATATTTTCTAAATATTTTCATAGGTGAAATGAAATTGTGACATAAAAAAAAGGCATATTTTTCAATATGTTGTGTAATTCAAAGAAAAAATGAAATTAAAAATTGATAAATTTAAAAATCTCCATGTGTTTATTATGTAGTAATAGGTATTATGTAAAAATTTTGATCCAGTCCGTCGTCGTTTCAACATCTTCCAAAGCAATTAACCCTATAAACTTTTATACTTCCCTAAAAGGAGCCGAAACAAGAATAGATAAACATCCCAAATTTTTTGATCGCATAAAATCCTTATAGCCTATTAATGTTGTTTCACATGTTTATTGTTATTGGGAAAAGTATATCTTCTAAAATGAACAAGGCGGAGGAAATAGAATTCGACAATTTGACCGTTAGATGTGATCAAGACGGGGAAATATGATTATGGTAAAAAAATGTACAATTCTTCGTTGTTATTTTGGTCTCGATATACTAGGTCAACCCAAAACCTGATATACTGCATAAAACTAAAATGCTAGTAACTGCTCCTTCGCAACTTATTTCTTCGACCTATCATCTCTCACACTCTCACGGGTATGAGCTATATAACCTTATGTAAAAATTTTGAGAAATTTATCTCTTTATGATTTAGTTCCCTTTAGGGAAGTAGAAGCGTATAAAGGGTTGACCAATTTATTTAATGTTGAAATGTCGGCAGATCGGGTTAATTTTTTTACACGATACCAATTAATACTCTATAATAGATGAGTAATGTCAAATTTATCAATTTTGTCGATTATTGGTATCACACAAAATCCCTTATATGTCTACTAATGTGGTTTAATTTATTTATTAGTTATATCAAATAGTACACATTCCATGAGGAACAATGTGGAGGAAATAGACTTTATCAAAATTGACCGTTGGATGTTATCATAATAAGAAGAAATGGTCATGGTCAAAATTTCAGCTATTTTTGTCGTTATTTGGTTAATCTACTAGGTCAATCCTAAACCTAAAATACCACATAAAACTAAAATGCTCATAACAGCTCACTCGCAACTTATTTTTTCGATCTGACAGCTCTCACAATCTTGTGGGTATGATCTATATATCCTAATATAAAAATTTCGGGAAGTTTATCTCTTCGTGATTCAACTGTCCTTAGGGAAGTAGAAGTGTATAAAGGGTGACTGCTTTATTTAATGTCGAAATGACGACGGATTAAATTAATTTTTTTTACACATTACCTAATAATACGCTATAAATAGATAGGTAATGTCAAACTAATCGATTTCCAATTTCGATTATTTGGATTGCACAAAATGCTTACATGCCTACTAATGAAGTTCAATTTATTAGTTCTATATAAATGTATACCTTCCATGACAAACAAAGTGGAGGGAATAGAATTATCAAATTCGACTGTTAGATATTATCATGATAGAAAGAAATGGTTATGGTCAAAATTTCAATTTTTTTCGTCGTAGTTTGGATCACGATCCACGTGGTCAACTGTTAACCCTAAATACAAATAAAACTAATATGCACATAATCACTTATCCACATGGTCAACCATTTCATCGTTATTTGGGTCTTGATCTACTAGGTCAACCCTAAACCTGAAATACCACATAAAACTAAAATGCTCATAACCGCTTACTCGCAAATTATTTTTTCAATCTGTCAGCTTTCACACTCTCATGGGTATGAGCTATACAACCTAATGCAAAAATATTGAGAAGTTTATCTTTTCGCGATTCAGCTTCCCTTAGGGAAGTAGACGCTTATAAAAGGTTGACCGCTTTATTTAATGTCGAAATGATAATGGATCGGGTTAATTTTTTTACACAGTACCCACTAATACACTATAAATAGATAGATAATGTCAAACTGACGAGTTCCAATTTTGATTATGTGGATTGTACAAAATGCTTACATGCTTACTAATGTAGTCTAATTTATTAGTTCTATGTAAATGTATACCTTCCCTGACAAGCAAGGTGGAGGAAATACAATTTATCAAATTCGACAGTTAGATATTATCATGACAGAAATAAATGGTTATGGTCAAAATTTCAATTTTTTCTTCATAGTTTGGGTCTCAATCCACGTGGTCAACCGTAAATCATAAATACACATAACCACTTATACACAACTTCTTTTTCGAGCTATCAGCTCTCACACTCTCATGGACATAAGGTACATCAACAAATGTAAAAGTTTTAGAAATTTTATCTTCCCTCGGTTTCGCTCCCCTTAGATAAGTATAAGCGTATAAAGGGTTGACCGTTTTGATCGATGTCGAAATAACACAGAACAAGTTAATTTTTTCATATAGTACCTATTAATTTGCTATAAATAGATTAGTAATGTCAAATTTATTGATTTTCAGTTTTGGTTATTTGGATCGCACAAAATCTTTATATATCTACTAATGTGGTCTAACTTGTTTATTAGTTGTATAAGATAGAATACTGTGAGCCCCAAAAAATATTTAAGAAGTGGAAATGCAATTAGTCGAGATTGAGTTTACGATCTAGGTAATTATAAAAGGTGCTCGAGAATATTTTTGAAAAATTTCATAAGGTGAAATCCTTGATTTAAAAGTTGGATAATAAAGTACATAACAAGATGAGTTTGCGGGAATTTTCGGATACCCGAGCTATTTATAGTGATTTTTTTAAGTTTTGGAATCATGGGAAATCATTTAAGAAAAATAGAAAATATCGCGGTGCAATCTGAGCTATTGAAATTATTCAACGCTTGATCTTAACCGTCGAAATTCATTTTAGGAAGGGGGTTTTAAAGACCAGGTGGGATCGTACGACCTAGAACCTTCGAGTGTCTCGAACCTAATCTCATGACCCGGCGACGCTGAAACTTGACCCGACCTCATGTCTCGATTCCAACCGCTTCAGATCGACAGACCAGTGACGACTGACCCCTCTCAGTGGCGTGGTGCGAGCCGTGACCTTAGATCATCCAATCGGGAACAGCGGCTTAAGCCATTAGATGTAGGCGCTTTCCAGAGGTGGAATCTTCTAATTCTTCCTATTTGACCCGCCCTTGCACTAGCTTTATTTTATTAGTAAAGTAAAGCTTTGGCTCCCTAAAGACCAGAATAAATAAATGGATAAAAAAAAAGGGTTATAATAAGGTTTACAAGTCATTTTCAGATGTAATTGAAGGAAAAAAGGGAAAATTTTGTGAGACTCATGCTTGGCAAATGGGTTGATTATTCGGGGCGTTCTGTCATTGTTGTATAGCTCAAGTAGAACGAATAGAGAGTACGGTTTTGTCAAGCTAATGAACTATTTCATCTGATTCAAAAGGGGCAACTTTCGTGTAGTTTGTGATTGGATGTAACTGTTAAGATTTTTTCTTGGATAAATGTTTTGGTCAGTAGAGCGGGAAGAAATTAACAAAGCAAAGGATACTGAAACACATGAAGCAAACAGGGGCTACCAGAAGAGTGTCCTTGTTTTATTTATTCCAGAAGAAGCGGTAGCCTTGTTTGTGCATTGATTATGAAGCGCTCAACAAGGTAACTTAACCATCGGTATGACGTTGAGAAGTCGCTGTAACTCTGCTATTTTCTAGCAATTTCCGGCAACCCTAGCGACAGCTCAGCTTGCAAGGTGTACGGAAGTAGGTCTACTCCTCGTGCTCTACACATCTATGTAAGTAATGCTTCGATTCTATTAAGTTTTGAAGAAATTGTATTTTGGGTGCTTGGGTTTTTACTGTGATTTCAGTTTTGGGCAGCAATTCCGGACTGCTGACTCTTCTTTGGTGGTTATCCTGGTCCCAGAACTCGGAAGGATGATAGGTCGAACCAGATGGTTGGCCGAGCTGAGTTGATGATCTTGGGTAAGTTCTGCAGTCGCAGTGCCGCTATCGTGGTGGCAGTTTTTGATCTTCATTGGTAACTTCTTGGTTCTAATTTGTGCTGTGAGTTGTGTATTGATATTTGGTTGAATTCATAAACACATAAATCATTAAGTTTGGAAAAAGAGAGCAAAGGGAGAAGACACACGAAAACGGCCAAAGATTCAGAGTATGGTTGAAGCCAATTACAAAGGTTCGGAGGAAGATGAGTCATGAGACCCTTTCAAGGAGATGATTGAGGCAATACGGTAATAACCTTCAGAGCTATCTGTCCAAGAATCGAACACATCGCTTCTAGTCTAGGTTTGTCACTTCTGAGTTCTCATTCAACTTCAACCGATGTGTGGGTGTTAGTCTGCACTCAGTGCCTTCCTCTTTGATTAGGTAGACCACGACTACACTGCTGATTGGCACGTGAATGACCATTTCACCTCTCCGTTAAGAGAGATGGCGCCACAGTAAAGAGTTTTCTACCCACTGCAACTACCTTGTCGTTTGTGAAAATTTTAATGACCATTTTGGCCCTCCGTTAACTTCTGTTTGGGGCGCACCCTACGTAGGGCGCTTCCAGAAATTGCCGTATTCATCTGTATATTTGATCACAGTTTAATGTCTATAATAGTAGATTTGCTTATGTAATGTCTTGTTAATACAGGACCCTAATTCAAATGGTTTCTATTTTTCTGCTGGTCTGTCTTGGGGCAAAAAGATAATGAACTTTGCATTAAAAAAATATTTAAATAATAAGGATAAAAATCAGAAATAATACAGGAACTATACCACTATCTTATCGATGGTGCCTGAACTTTATTTTTTGTCATAACCAGTACCTGAACTCTTCGAATTCTTTTGAAGTGATACTTAAAGCCAAATTCGCTCAATACTCCGGCCAAAAATGACACATGAGGGCACACGTGTCTCATTTATCAAGGTTAAGAATGACAATTTGTACTAGTTGTTAATTGTATCATAGCCCAAGCCTCTATCTTCTTCTTCTCAATATTTGATCTATAAATCAAACACTCAAAATTCTTATCTCAATGAATCCAAATACCAAATGTGTGCCTAATAAATGAGACATGTGTGCCTCATGTGCCATTTCTTGCCATAATAGTGAGCGAATGTGGCTTTAAGTACCACTTCAGAAGAACTCAAAGAGTTCAGGTACTGATTGTGACAAAAAAATAAAGTTCATGTACCATTGATAAGATAAATATATGTTCATGTACTATTTGTGATTTTTTCTTAAATAATAATTATTCAAAAATTCTACAATTATCCATGAATATCCAACAAAATGGTCATGGTCAAAATACTTGATATATAGTAGTTAGAAGCATGGGTGCTCCATCGCATTATAGAATATACAACATCCATGAAAATCCAACAAAATGGTCATGGGCGAAATACTTGATATAATAGTAGTTAGAAGCATGGGTGCTCCATCGCACTATAGAATATACAACATCCATGAATATCCAACAAAATGGTCATAGGCGGAATACTTGATATAATAGTAGTTATTGGTATTTGGTATTTGGTAATTGGTAATTGCATCTATTGAATTTAGAAGTTTCTCAATTTCAATGCACTTCATGAATGATAATAGAAAAACAACCATTGCTGACATACATTATTTCTGGTCTTAGGCAAAAAGGTAATGAAGTTTGCATTAAAAGAGTATCTTATTAATGATTGTTCAGTGCTCTTGATTTCCTCTCGTATAAGCACCTCAACCATCGATTGAGAAGCACCGGTGCTCCATCGCACTATAGAACATCCTATGATTATCCAATAAAAAGGTCATGGGTAGAATTTCATAATAGGTAGTTATACTGGTAATTAACAGCGTGTGCTGGATTAAGAAGTCTCTCAATTTGAATGCACATCACCAATGGTAATAATAGACAAACAAAAATTGCTGACATACATTTCTGTTCTATAAAATATGAGCAAGTGTTATTAAAAATAAATAAATAAAAAATGAGCAAATGGATTTCCTGGGAAGGGTGGGACTTTTGCGTCGTATTTGAAGTTCTTTATGGTCAAAGAATCTATTATTTCTAAGAGATTCCTTAGAAGAAACCCAGTCTTGTGTTTAACGTGGGACGACCGCACACAAGCTTTGTATATTGGATACGACGCGCAAAGACTACGTCGTCCCTCTTGGCGTTCCATATGGGGTGGAAGCGATAGTTGATGCCTACAAGTTTCCAATCGTGAAAATTTATTAGCAAATAGCAAGCTTTACTATAGAGCTCCTCGATCTATAGCAAGCAGTTCTACTAATCAACAGCCTCTGGGTTCATGCAAGGCGTCCGCCAGTAACCAACCTAATGATAATGAGGTAAATTCAGTTCGTATGGTTAATGAAAACCTGATTCCATTTCAAGAACACTGCCTGCAGCATCTACCCTCTGGTTTTCTTCGAGACCATCACCATTTTTGTCTGTCCCTCTCTCTTTTTCACTCTATTATCAGTCCAGTCTCTTTCTAGCCCAGAATAAGTACGTACCCTCCTGTGTATGTTACTCCCTATATCCTGTATGGAGATATGGAGTTATTCCTACTTCTGATCATAAAATGGTACGATTGATCACAACTTGCATGTTTTGAGATTATTGAGCTTTATTCAGCAAACTATAACTCCTGGAAGTTGTTCAAAAGTGACAGCATAATTTTGAGACCAAATTACTTGTGGGCGGTACCACTTTTTCTCTGTGTTATGGACATTGCTTCCTTACGTTTGCAAAAGTGGACATGTTCAGACGCTTAAAGTTACAACTGCTCTTAATGAGAATGACTCATCACCAAAAAGTATCTTGTATCTAATTTGGGTAGCCCCTATCTTCTCTTCTTTTTCCTTCATAATTTGTAGTCTTATATTCTCTTCTACAATTTAGCTACGAACGATATGATTAAACCCATACACTTTCTTTCTAATTTGTAATCTCAATCCTCCTATGAATTAGCTACAAATAACAGAAATTAACCCTAGAAACTCGATTCATAACCAAAAAAAATAAAAATTACAAAATAAATAAATAAATATCAACTCAATACATGTAGAGGATTTCATGGTTCTATCAAACCTTGGGTGACAACAAATTAACAAAGGCACACCTCAGATCCATGTTATCACCCAATCTTTCAGTTGGGTTTTCTTTTCTTCTCAGATCTATATTTTCAACGTAAAAGAACCCATAACCATATGAAGCTTGTTTTGGTCGTATGTTTATAAGGAACATGAGGGAGATTTGGGAGATACAATTAGATGAGTTTGTCATCGAGTGAGCTGCAAAGCTGAAAGAGGCTGGAAGAGAAATAATATATGTAAAACTTTAGAACCAATGAATTTGCTAATTGTACTAAATCATAACTAAAACACAACATCTCAAACTATATCGTAGCCAAATCGTACATAATCATCTTGAAACTTACGCACCTCTTATGTCAAAAAGAATAAACATTCAAGCTCATTGACTTTGTTTTACTTAAACTACGAGACTTAATACCCAATAACTCGAACATTTGTAGCTAATTCCCTAATTGGTAAAAATGAGTCATCATTTTACGTCCAAACCATCCATTTTTGCAAATCAAAGCTCATCTGCCAAAAGTGAAAGAAAAAATAGTACCATGCCAGGTAAGTTTCTCCCAATAATTTTCTATTAGATTCACACTCTTTTACTTTCAAAAGAATGGCAAACTAATCTTCGTGGGATCTCACAAGTCACAACTTCTACATAGACCTGACAATATGTATTCGATATTGACATACAACTCTAAGTTATCTCTGATGAATAAAGAATGAATACATGATAACAAAATTCAGGAAACTGGTATTCCAATCACAATTTCACTATTGACGGTTCATATATACCTTTTGCATATCGCATTTCCACCTAAGTTAGCAAGAAGTTGCTGTCAATTTAATGGATCGCAAGCACAGAATGCACAAATATTACCCCATACATAACAGAATCTTTAGATCACGTGGACAGCTCTATTGGATTGTGTGCCTCAATGTCGACATGCCGTATACCAGGAACAAGCTCTTGAATCTCCTTTTCCAATCTATCAACTTCACTTCCCAAGGCTGTAACTACTTCTTCACCTGCAATAAGAGACGGTCACAATATACCACAAATTCCAACTCAATCACCAAAATAATGATAAATATACGTAAAATAATAATGCATACCATAATTGGACATCATTTTCAGCAAAGCAGCATCATCCTTCTCCTTCGCAGCTTCACGAAACTGTGCATCATCAATTCTAATATGTAAGTACAGAAGAGCAAGTACGCCAAGGGAGTTTTAGCAAATCTGTCCACATGTAAAATGGCTCAAAAGAAACTACAGGCCAAAATTTTCAGGAACAAAAGAACCATAGAGATGATTAACCTGTCTTGCCCATTCTTGACGTCCAGTCCTATAGAGATAATTTTGAACTACAACTACTCCATTGAAATCTGTTTGCATAAAGAAAAATATCAATACATGAAAATAAATGCCGCCAAGGCTGCATTTTAATAGTTTTTAATGATTTTGAAAAAGATTTACTATATGCCAATACTTTTTATACAACAATATGGGCAGAAATTGATTTGTAGCAACATAGACTTTATGGATAACCTACTCTACTAAGAGTCAAGAAAAGAAAGAAAGTAACCTATCTCAGCCTTAAATCTGAAGAATCCCGGGCCAATCACCTCGCTTTTGCAATCATATAAAGAATCTACAACCTATTAAAAAATCGGTGATATTTATAAGCTGATAACATGAAGATGTGCAACTACAAAGAATTTATCATTTAGCATACTTATACCGGGTCATTTTTCAAGAACTGAAGAACCTTCTCTACATCATAGTCATCCATTGCCCTCCCAATTAAAGCATGTCGATTCCTTTGTATCAGAAAGATAGCCACCTGCATGATAGATTCAAAAGAGTTAAACAATCACAGCAGTAATGTGTATTTAAATCAGTCTTCTTTATTTTGTTGTTTCTAAGAGCCAGCATTTGCAGACCAAAAAGAAAAAATGCCCAGCATCAGGTAACCACACAAGACTTTAAGATTGGCATTCAATTGCAAATATTCACATCATTTCTTTGGAACAGAGGTATACTAATCTCTTGCAGTATCTACATAACTGTGAATAACAAGAAGCAGTCCATACCATTCCAAGTAGGTTGCCAACTACAATTGAACCTATAGGATCGTATATTCCATTTCCTGTGATATTTACAGCAACCAATGATGCTGCAGCAATAGCAAGACCAGCTACAGCAGCGCCATCCTGCATATTTGAAATATAACTATTAAGGGGCAATTTTAACAATAAAAATAGAGTGACTGGTCTGTTAGTGAAAGCAAATATTCTCCAATCACCACAATCAAGGTTACACTTATAACGAAAATTAAATTATGGATGAAATGATGAAAGTTTAGTGTACACTCGTGCCTTGGTTCCTTCTCAATTCTCCTCACCATCCATATCATTCTTGATATACATTCTCTGGAATTAAACAATGCTAAATCTCTTTTTCTCTTAACCTTCATATTTCTGCCATCTTGAACTGAACCCTTTTATTAATGCCGTAGAAACCAAACCAGGCTAGTATTCACTGACCCATTGAATCTGATCATATTATAATGTGGTATATTTATGTATCGTTCAGTAGGCAATCCTAATAGAATAATGCCACAAAATAGCCTATCAGAAATTTTATTATCACCTGCTAAAAAGTTACTACTTGAAAGCTACTAACACACAGAACGAGAATGGGCCAGTAAACAAGAACAGTGACCTTATCATTCTTCAAATAAGTCTACGGTTATATGAAGTTTAGTGAAGGATTGATTCCAACGAGTTGACATGTTGAGTTTGAGATAGTTTCTTGCTTCTATAAGCATGGCAATGTAATTAGAAAATTCTGGGACTCTGAGCACAACGGAGGTCAATATGGTGCAAGCAGATGACCTCCTTTAAAACAATTAGGGCAAACATTCTATCAGATATAAAAAATAAAAAATAAAATAAAGCATCAAGCATAAAGTAATGTACTTTTGGTGCATTAGGAACCCAATAAGCTTGATATTTCAGGAAACATCCTTTGTGAAAGAAAGAAATATACGACCCGCAACAAAGGGGATACAATCATGGAAACAAACTAGTTCCAGCAACCAATGGGGAATAAAGGAACACAGACTCAGAATATTACCTCAGTCATGACTGCAACAGAGGTAGGATCATGACCACGCCATATATAGTCTCTTAATTTCATGCCCTCAGCAGCAGCACCTTTCTTGACAGCTTGTATGGCAACAAGAAGAGAAGCGCCTAAAGAATGAATATAGAGTGTTAAAGGAGGAATTTAAAAAGACAAAACCAAAGATAATATATGCTTGGGACTTGCAATCATCCTCATGATGCAATGACTGTACCTTCAATAATAAATGAACCACCAATCACTATAGCTGCATATTGAATATTTGGAGGGGGCTGAGGAAAAACACAGACAAATTCAATAGAACACAGTTGCAATTGCAAACACAATGGATAAGAATGACAAATGAGATACTGATACTAAAAAAATAAAAAAATAAATAATAAAAAAGACCACGTAGGAGTTTAGCTTTGGCTTAGTAAAAAGTAACTCAACTATTCACTTACCTGTGAAACCCACAAGTTTTGAACTCCATGAACTATAGTTGCACCGGAACCAAGACAAAAGATACCAACAGCAGATATCAAAGACCAAACAAATCTTTCCTTGGAGTATCCGTAACTGCCAAAATCAAAGTAATCAATTCAGCAGTCAAACAAATGTCTCTTCATCCAAAACAGACAAGTGTTTCACGTTTTTGCTGACAAATGATTTTGGATCCAAAGAGCCTTGAACGACTGGCCTCTCCTTGCTAGAGGTTTAGGTTGTCAAGAAAATCCACCAAATACAACTAGAGAACCATGATAATTAAAGCTAAATCTTAGCCTAAACAGATATGTATTTATACAGGTATACAATTTTCAATCATAGCTCATGACTACTATACTACGGTATTCACTGTTCCTAAGTACTAAATTTATAAAATTAATCCGAAATTATAGAGGTACTTAAACTAAGTACTAGATTTATGGTCACAGATGCCATCCTTCTGAAGCTTTCTTAGACACAATAATTTAAGTACACACGGTATCTCTACAAATTATCTCTTACACATTGAAAGCTGATAGAGATTTACAAATAACTAGAAAAGGCGGTTTAGGGTTTAGAAAGACTCACGGGTGGAGAGCATCTGGTGCACGCCTTGAGCTACTCAACCCATAAGCAAGAAGTGCCTACAATGTCAACACGGATTAGTTTCTCTAGCATTCAATGATCGACTAAATCGAGTTAACTGTGAAAGCTACAATTCAAAAACAAGAACCTTCATTCAGCATAGACACAAAACCAGCATTACTCACCTGATTAGCAAAATCAGCAACGGAATGCACAACTTCAGCCAACATTACATGGCTGGAGGTGGATAACCAGACTGTGAACTTGAGCGAAAACACTAGGAAGTTGCACCACAATGCAGTTGTGACTGCCCTTTGACTAGTAGAACACACATTTCATAATGCAAAACAACCAAACCAGAGCTAATAATTAAAACTCTGATACAAAAAGATTGAAACTTTGAAACAATTTAGTGATGGGTACCTGTGCTGGTCATTGAATTCAAGCTTGACTTGTTTAACAGGTTTAGCTCTGGTGAGGAAATCTGCACATACAGAAACCCAATTAAAGCACAAAGCTTTTGGGCCAAAATTGAGGAATTGAAAAAAACCCAAATTGAAAAGTGACCTACTTCGATGCAACAAGGGGTGATTAACAGCGTCGGGGGAAGGAAGCAAGTCGAGCAAAACAAACCGTTTGGAGGAGGCAGCTGAGGAGAAGAGCCGCTGCAGCTGAGTGTGAGTGGAGTAGGAGGAGCTAAACGGCGCGTTTTGGGAGGAGCGGCGATCGTCGTTTTGATGGGCGAAGTGGAAAAGCAGAGAGTAGGAGGAGGAGGTGTAGCGATGGGAGTGGCGGAGGCGAGAGAGGAGAGAAAACGACGACGTTCTCATCTCTCACCAAGTCGATTTTCTCTGCATCTGCAGAGTCCTCTTCTTATTCTATGTAAATCATTTGCATTTGGATTCTCAGTGAGTTAAGTGTCCACTTTGCTCATATCACAATTCACACACACGTGTCTAGTGTTGTTCAAAAGTTGGGGGCAAATTGGGCAATAGGCGCTGCCGTTTTGAGATCGACTTGGGATCTATTCCATTCTATGTATCTCGAAGTCTTAGAAATTATACTAATTCAAAGTTCAAAAGAGGAGATCCTTTATTCTAATCCAAAAATATCATCAACCTTTTCTTGTAAAAAGTTCATATATATTTTCATATTACAGTTTTTTAACCGTGTTCGTCCTGTCAAAATCAGGTTAGACATGCATGATGATGTATTATATGTGAATATATGGGTGGAAAGAAAGTTAGAAATTTATGTAAGTTAATTTAGATTTGAGAGGTTATGGGAAAAAAAAAAAAAAAAAAACACAAACAAAACAAAAATTTGGAATCTCTCCCTACCCACTCCATCTCAATTCTCACACATTCTACCATGCCAAGGAAATTTGAGAAACCATACACAAGTGGTAAACCATCTCAATCCTCACACATTCTGGCTTTGGGTCTTCTCATTTTATTATCGATTGAACATAATTATGTTTGTTTCTCTAATGATGTGACTTAACGCTGTTGAAACACAATTTTGTCATGATTAAATGGGCAAAGTTTCTTTGTTTTAAAACCTAATTGATTATAGTTGAAAATATAACTACACACCGATGCAAATAAGGAGAAGACGAAGACTCACGGTCCCTCAACACCCCTTGACAATCTGATCACCGTCGCGTGTCATTGCATTTCGTAAGTGCCCCATGGCACCTCTCAACGTCGAATTCTTTTTTACTTCGTCCGTTGAGAGGTGAGGTTGGAAGGAACTAAAATTTAATGCACGAATGCACCAAGCAGTCAAGCACTAGGCCGTTCTCCTCGAAACCAAGACATTTGTATACCAATCTACTTTTAGCATCACTAATTCTGATAAATTATAAGTTTCGCCCATCAGGCCATTTATTCAGTTGAGTTTACAATCATAAGGGGGGGAAATCCAAAACAAACTCAAATAAAACATCCATTTTCCTATGAGAGATAATGACTATATATCCTATGTTACAAATCCATCAATCTATATGAAAGAAGGGCACCCATATGAGTACAACTTCCACCAGCAGGTGAAATTTGTTGAGCCGAATATCATTTACTCGTACAGAAACTGACATCGTCTGTAGGACTAATACATCTTACCCTCTTGCCCTTCAAATACTGTGACATAGAATTACACTAGGTTGCAACAAAACAAAACCGTGTTAATCTCATGGCCGACCTTCCTTCCTGCCACGCAATCTAATCTTTGGTCTATCACCATTTGTAATTCCAGAACTTTTTCCATCATGCCTGGTCACAATTTTCATTGGGTGAGCCTCCGTGTTGAAAACCCATTCGTCTAGGGAAATGACTGAAGTGGGTGAAAAGAGAAGATAGAGATATTTGAGAGTCTCAGCAAGAAAGAAGCTTTGCATCATATTGTCCTTCACACCAGTGTTAACCTGATAACAACCAACAACCCAGAAGTAAATGAAGAGTCACGTGAACCAGTGAAAACATGAAATTATTCTACCTGCTCAAGCCAGAAATTTACAAAAGGCAAATAGCTTAATTGTTTCAAATATACATGAGATGAAAGCAATAAAGGATACGAGGATATGATGAAAATTTTTGGTACCAAGAGGCATGATTTTCAGTTAACAGGCTCTAAAGAAAGCATCGCCATACACGGGAGCTTCAACCATGAGTAAAAAAGTATAGTATGATAATGCATAGAAAACTTGAATTGGGGAAACTTAGTTATGGGTTGGAGAAATGCCTACATCTTTCAGTCCAACGTATCCTGAGTCTATACGGGAGTTCTTTTCAAATGCTTGAAAAATATTCCAGGCCCACTCTTTGTATGTCTTGTTTCCAGTCAAACGCCATAGATAAAAGAGTGATTCAACCGTCTCTGGTCTTAATATATTCCATGATGTACCCACACTCAAGTCCTGAAAAATGTCAAACATTAACGCGCTTGAGAAAATATATGGAATTAAGGATGCTTCGTCGCTAAACTAAAATTAGAACAAACTAACCTGCCCTGCATTAAAGAAATAGTTCTCCCCAGCTAATTTTGTTGGTGTTGACTGGTAAAAATTATAGCATGTCCAAGCAAGCTGTAAAATAGGCTTAATCAGAGGCTCAAAGAAATGCACTAACTTGACGAATAACATAATGAAATATTCAACTAGTTCAAAAACAGAAATGTAATATGTGTCTCAGAGATCAGAAAAAGAAGCTGCAAGTTGCTTAAAATGAAAATGACTATCATTACATCCAAATCTCTATTAATTGGATCTTGTCTGCTGCTCGTCTAATGTTTATCAAACAAAGAAGAGGCTTAAGTCACCCCTCAAGTGAATTGAAGGCACCACAAAATAAACATGAGTTGTCGCTGCCGATCCAAAATGCACATAAAGATGTCTTGATCACTATGGAAACAATAAAGTAGAATTTGAAATAATGTTTTCAGCTGGAATGAGCTCTAAATACAAGAAGCTTTCTTATTTTGTATAATTGCTTCAGTAGCTGTCAAACCTAAACAAGGATAATAAATTACATTTAAGACACCAAACCATTTTGTGGTCAATTTTTTATAATTTCTCACCCATGAAACTCTTGTATTTCTTCCCCACTTGGCAAACATAATGCAGCATTTTCCAAACTTATTTGTACCTTTTCTAATAGGAAGGATGAACTTATGCATATATTAAAGAAAACTGAATTACAATAAAAGACAGACATGTCCATCTATGCTCAGCTGAGTAGCACACAAAATAAGAAAATTATCTGCAACAAAAGAGCAACTACTAAAGTAACTACCATCTTTTTTCTTCTTATCAACCACTAGAGATTGAGCTTTGCACTTCATTCTCCACCACACTCTCAAGAGAGGGGGTGCCATTAGAACAAACATTATTAGAGAAAAACAGTTCCATAATGCATGATTTCATTCAAACTTATAAAAATACAATAAAGCTGTTGTAGTCATATCAAGACCTATAAACTGGCCTTATCCTATCTATTAAACTACCAAAAGGCCCTGATATACAAAAGTTGATACAGTTCTATACCAGATTTGGACCTTATGTTGATAAGGTATAATTTAAGTTTCTTTATGCCCTGAAGGTTTTAGTATACACATGATAGAGCTCTCTAACACAAAAATGAGACCAGGATTTTTAACTGCGACAGCCATACACATACATAGGAATCCAGACAACTAACTAATTCCAGTTGCCTCTGAAAACTAATACATATGAATAGTTGGGTCCCTAACCTCTCTCTCACTAACAGACCAAGCCTTATATTATCTCAGTTAATAGAGTTTGTCCAAGTTTCATGAAATAGCAAACAGGCTCATATTAATCTTGAAAGAGGAAACTTAAAAATTCAAGCATTCAATACCTCCTCTGCAAGTGATAAGAATTTCTTAGATTCATCAGGACCATAACCAGATGATCCTAAAGCCAGCATTCCTGGAGCAAAGCATGCTAATTCGTCCATCTGCCAGACAATGAAAATGTCACTCAAAACAATAAAAACCATAGTGAATGATTATTGTGGCATACTTGATACTTTAAATAACAACTTACTTTGTTTGTCAGAGAATTTCCATTCTTCTCGCATATATATGCAAAAGACGATGGCGTTGTTCTCCTGATCAAGCTCAACAGACCTATCATTGATTTCTCCCACATATCTCTGCTTCCAACATTTCACGAAAAGAATATTGGCATCAGAAACAAATTTGAAGGCCAAGAACATCTATCACAGTTGCAGCAAAATAAAGAAAGAGTTTGAGGATTAAAAAAAAAAACAAAACAAAAAGAATCAAAACTACAGGTTCTTACTAGTATCCAGACAAAAGTCAGTTAACACCATTTTTGAATTCCCATGTTAAGTTCTACGATAAATTTGGTTGTTAAAATTGAATCATTAGAAAATGACATGTACTGTAAACTGTAATAACAAAAAGTGACAAGCTGATTACCTATAAGGCTTCACTGCTGCAGTTTTATTCCCCTGTATCCAAACTTTGAGTAGATATTCATAGAAGCTGCAATCATTTGTTCAAGTCAATCATGCATGATTCAGCCGTTGACACTGGCATATATTATGAAAGCTGAAAAATAAGAAATTTGTGTAATTCATATTACATTACATTTTAACACTAACCTGTCACCCATGGCACCAAAGGTAATGGTTGCGTATCCTGGTGTTCCTCTGTCAGGGTCAATATAAATAGGAAGCAAACCATCATCAGGGAAAGTTTTGTTAAGCTGCGCTATAACATTCTCAGCCTGAAAATCAACATACAAGCCAATCAATTCACAGTTTTGTGAAATGTTATTCATGAACATTGATAGATATAGAAGTTAAGCTTTGAATTCTGAGCAGCAATTCAGAATATGACAGACATCATCAGCTATATCACTCTAAAGTCCTTCAAATGCATCATTTGACCAAGGAAAGAAACATTAGTTATAATGATCATATGCGGACCTTTCGCTGATACTTTGGGTCTCCTGTCCTCTGAGAAAGAGCAATAAACTCCACCTGCTCCGTCCCAGAATCTGCTAAGATACTTTCCCCCTAAGAGCAAAGTGAACCCAAATATCAGTATATAATCAAATCAAATTCCAAATAACTCTTCATACAGTTACAATGTTTCGGAAATCCGGAAAAAGATCTATGCATACCACAGTTTTAGCAAACAACTTTCATGTGATCTCTCTTCTTTTATAATTGAAGTTTGTATTTCTTAGCAACAAAAGAAAACTAACAGAAACAACACCAAGCTAACCAATCACTTGTAGATCCAGTGGCAATCGAAGGTTTCAAAAGTGATGTCAGTCAAGAGCACCAAGTAAAGAAACCCTCTGCATCTATTTCATTACTATAAGTGAAACACCTCCAGACCAAAAAAAAAAATGAAACAGCTTTTATCATTTGGAATTGCCGTCACTGCCATTATTAGGAATAAAAAAGGAGTCCTTAATAGTTTGGAGATACAATGGGAAAATAAATAGAAATATACTTACTCCAGTCCACGAAGGATTGTGTGCATTTCCATGTGCCAAGTTGATAATGTTGTAAGGGATCCCACTAGGTGTATTCCATGCAGGCAGCAATCTATCTGCAATCTCTATAGCCTTATCAAGGAAAAGTTTATCTTCTGAGAGATCATACGTACTGAGAAGTCCACCTACAACTCTGGATATTTCAGGACACAAATATGACGTATCAGAAAAGATGCTTTCCATAGAGGGAAAAGAAGAAAGTAGAAGCCCATACACTGTTCTAAAAGGGAGATAACAATTAAATCAACCATATAGTAAACCTTATATTGCAACCTTATGGTTGTCTCAAATACACTAGCCTCATAGTCCTTGTTAAAATCCAATGAGGTTGCAACCCACCTGCCAGAAATAAGACATTAATATAATCAGGGAATAGAACATTTACTACAAACAAAACATAACTGATAAAGTAAGTAAACAGTATTGTATATAATTTAGCAGAATGAGGTAGTGACAAAAAACAAGAGGTCAACAGTGGAATGTAAGTACAAGTAAGAACAAACAGCAGAATTTTGTGAAATATAGAGTTAAGGACATCAGATGCAAAAAATGGCAAAACAAAAATAAATAAAATAAACAAATAAGAATACTATATCTATAAGTATAAAAAGAGAATATCAATTTGTTAACAGATATAGGTATAGAAATGGAGAAGGTATTGAATGAGGAACCTTTCTTTTCCCCCTGCCAAAGGCACCAAGTGACATTGTATTCTAAAGCTCATCTAAGATAGCTTATGGAAGTGCAATAAAAAATGTGAAAGAACTGAATAAGATTGACAGATACATAACACTCTCTGCTGACTCTGTAACAAAAGAAAGTAAAAAAAAAAAAAAAAAAAAAGATAGAAACTTCAACTCACTCTCTAGCATTCTGAAACTGCTCATGAAGACCCATTATGTAAAGCGTGTCAAGAGAGTCTACCAGTGTTGCACCAAGACCACCAAAGCTATTGACACCATTCTTTGTTTGCGGCTGGTCCATGGAAAATAAAAATGGATGTCAGAAATTTTTTCTAAACAGAATAACATCATCAATAACAAAGAAAATCAGAAAACATTTTCACTTGTGATTTTGCAGATATCCACTTTGTAGTATATACAAATAGAGCTATTACTGCAACTAGACAATTTTAAGGCCACATAGTTGTTTTAGCAAGCACAGGAAGAGATGTAGTGTATATTAAAGTAGATATTGGTAAAGTTTCTTGCTTAATTCATTAAGAATTTTTCTGCCCAAGGTAGCTTTTAATATTGAACTCTCTATCCTCAACAGATATTTGCCAAACATAAATCATGTGGATACTCATACGATAGGACTTTCAGTGGGAAATGACCAGAAATGATGCAATAACTTGGTTCATTCCTTAATAGCATGTTTTAGTCTTTCAATAGACTCAAATCATATTTCCAACCAGAAAAAAAAAATAAAAAATCTCAAATCATGCTTGGAGGCCTATCCGAAGCTAAAATGTCACTAATATCACGCATCATAGGCCAGACAAGATTCAGATGAATAGTACCTACATAGATTCTATTGAACCTATTGAACAACATAGTAGACAGAAGCTGAAACTAATCTGGCATGCACCAAGTTTGTATGGATATCATTTTCTACAATTGTATTAGCAAAGTAATAAAAAACTAGTATTTTATAATTTGATTCTTCTGTTGACTTCACTAAATATTTCTCTACTAGTGTATCATTCAATTACACATCAGAAAAGCTCCACCTCTCCCATGCCCAAGAGAATATTGACCAATGGCTTTCCACCCTGTAAGTTTAGTTAAAAAGTCTAACAAACCCACTGTGGACATCAACATTTATTCTTTCAACAAAAAATCCCTCCCTGCCTCCTCATAATATTTGCTACCCATGTTCTTTACCATTACTCAAGAAAAGGTTAAGCCAAACAATTTCTAAGCCAAAATAATACTCCACAACACCATATGAGTCTTTGAGATCTGGAAACTGCAAGTAATACTATAATTTTACTGCTGCTTAAAAGCTTACAAAATGTATAGAGTATCTATAGCACCTAGGACAAGATAATAGGTTTGCGCAACAAGCATCCTGAAGAGATGACCATACTTATATAGATGAGATCATAAATAGGGTTAAGATATTCGGAGAAAATTGTTGTTTAGTATCTGGGAAAGATAGAGTATATAGCCTTAAAGGAATCATGTAAAGCTCATTCATGAAAATTTTGCTCTACACAGTAACAGTTCTCAGAAATTTAATAGGTGATGGCTGTTATTTCACTTATTTTTACAAGTACTAACTTTATTTATTTTTATTTTTTTAGAAGAAGTGATAACTTTATTAGATAGCTACATAATTCAGCTAACAATGAACTAAATAAAACCTTGCCATACCGAAATTCAGTACATGGCGCAACAGCCTTATGTGAATAATGTTATACACAACTTCTAAAGTGTAAAATGCTTTATGGCTTAGAAGTAAGATTCAAATTGTTTAGATATAACATTAAAACATGAAACGGACATTGTTAACTTTAATGGTTCATTGTACCTGAAGCTCATCTTGACCCCACGCATATTTCTCATATGAACTCCATGCGTGAATCATAGCTTCTTTCACCTTTTCTCTTCTTTCAATGTCAATTGGGTCATCTGGAACAACCTCTATCTTACTATCCCTGCCGATCGGCAAATCTTCAAGCTGAGCGTATAATATACTATTAGCAGACGCATATACAACCCTTAAAGAATGGACTAAAAGATTACTGCAGAATGTTATTAGATACATATGTTCATCTTAAAGCACAAACATCAAGTCAAATTAGACTGCAAAGAGCCACAGAGGACAATGTTGTTCAATTTCAAAGAAAGGTGCAATAATGGGGGAACTTATAGTTCTTAATCTTCTCTTTGGAAAAATATTACACAGTGCAGTTCAGAGAACTAGCAGAAACAAAGTATGATCACTGTAATATTAAGCAGTGATAATAATAGGTGTAATAGTACCATGCCATCACTAACAAAAAAAAAATGAAATTGATGGGAAGGAACTATGAGTGTAACAGAAACCAAGGCAGAAATGCTTACCAAATTTTTCACACGGTTCAATTCTTCATTCAACTTAGATAGTTCTTCCTGCAAGTCATAAATAAGATCATTCAATGCAGGCAAATATAAGCTACATCTCTAACATAACAGTTAAATAAAAGATGGATCGCACATCATTATCAGTCTCCTATGGCATCTAGTTACTCCTATATGCAGCACCATAGACTCTACTTGTAAAGATGTTTCAACCTCTTAGAATGAACTCAATGCTCCTCCTCACATAGTTATTACACACTCAGACTACCACTTTCCACATGCCTAATTCAACACTTGCTCCGAAAACTTCACAATCAAGCCGAATCGAAAGAACAGAGCACACATTGAAAGGTACCAAAAGAAGCAATACATTTGGCAACACGCATCTAAATCCCCTCTCTAGATCAACCTCTTCATAATTCAAACTCCCAAAACTTTCTCAGAAAATGAGAGAATTAGAGGCCTACCTCGTGCTCTCTGACGAGACTCTGACGGTCCCAGACGATCAAAGTGGCGCAGACAAAGGCTATGAAAAGCAAAGCCAAGCGCTTCGGCCTCTTCAGGTAATACGCCGGATTACAGTACCTCAGTCGCGTCGACGACGATCTGGTCCGAGCCATCATGCCACGCAAACCCTAACCCTCCGATTCAGAGCCGCCACATGGAATCCAAACCAAACGCTTTTTTCTTCGATCTGGAAATAAAGAAGCCGTAATGGAAAAGTAAACGGCGAGAGTGAGTTAGAATGGTTTCGGCGGCGAGGATTGACGGAAATGGGGGTCGATCAGTGGGTGATCTCTCCGGTCGTCGGGGCCGGAGACGAAGCGGGGGAGAGAGAGAGAGAGGGAGGTGAAGACTTGGAGTTTAGAGTCTGTCGATCGGGGGAAGGTTATATGGCTACGAAACGAATTTTCAATTTTGTAAGCCAAAGCTTTAAATGTCAGTCCACAAACCTCATTGGTCAAGTGAAGTGAAATGTGTTCGCTTATATCTACATCTCACTCACAAATAATTTATTCGGACGGCACGTAAAATTTTCGTTTCTTATTTATATACTTGTTAGAAAGGAAGAGTTTATTCTCCGTAACTGAAAAATGATACTCATATCACTCTCAAATATTTTAAAATTTTAGAAACCGAAATAACCAATAAGTACAATAATGTCTTCTAGAAAAAAAAAATTAAGGACAATAATGTCAATTTAAAAAAAAAAAAAAAAAACACCCCACTTTCTTATGAAAAAAAAACCACTCACACATATGGAGTGTGGGTACATGCTAGTGCACTTATATTTGTTTGTAATTCTTTAGTATTTGCTCTCAAAATAATTCTTTAATATTTAATAAAATTTTGTTTTCACCTCCTATTAATCCAAATGTGACGCTGATAACAACCTTGAAACACTGAATAGCAAGCTACAACAAAACCAGCCATACGGACTGCGATGAAATCTCAAACAGACCTATGTGAACATGGGAGACCATCATTCACCAGAACATCGATCATCCAAACTTGTCCACTGAGAATTAGCTAGTGAGAACTGAGAATTAGCAGTTGAGTTGAAAAGTTCGATATATTTAGTAAGTAAATTTAGGGAGAAAAGAAAATTACAATCTCCCTTTTCATGGGTTGTGAATATTATTCAATGTTACAGGTTTGTAATATTATTCAATGTTACAAGATTGTGGTCAGTATGTTCACTGAAATTATCCAAGTTATGTTTATTTAGGGGATATATGTGGACTAAGTTTTGCACGTTGCTAATATTAGACAAATAAAACTTTGATTGAAGATGAAGATGAGGAGATTACATCAAATTCAAAATCTTTTATTGGGGGAATAAAAGTTTATTGGGTTTTATTAAGGCGGCTTCAACCTTCGCTACCTTCCTCTTCGTTCTCATCCGACGGCTCCCACTCCGAGCCAGGCCTCTGGCCTCGACAGAGTGCGAGGAGTGCTGCCCGAGGGTGGGGGGAGGAGGGGGTTGGTTTTCAGGGGAGCTTGGTGGCTCCTGAATGAAGGCTTTTGGGCGTGAACGGAATGGGTGACGAACCGCGGCCGTCGGGTGCTGCAAGTGGCAGCAGGCAGCGCGGTGGTGCGATCCGATTAAGGCAATCTCATGGGAAGGCGTGGTTGGCCCGTCGGGCGAACCGATTCGTTTTTCCTTTGGTTTCACATTTTGATGATGAGTTATACGACGGTGTTGACTGGGTCGTTTTTGGCTGAGCAATGTTTGGCGGGGTGGCTACTAGGAGGTTTCAACGGCGGGGAAGGCTTCACTGCCTTGTTGGGCTTGGAGTTAGTGCAGTGGCGGGCGTCTAGTGTGACTGCTTCGATGGCGCGTTCAGTCATGAACCTGTGTTGATTATGGGCCAGAGCTAGGCTTGCTCTTTTGTTTGGGCCTGGGGCTGGATATGTTGTTGGGCTTTAGATTTGGTTCTTTCCAATAACTCCCTAACTTTGTTTAGGGAATTTAGTCTACAAGTTATGGGTTCTTTTTACACCTAGTTAATGAATCTCCCGGAGTACCACAATTGAGTGCATTGACGAAGGGAGATTCACAGTAGTTTTCTTTGTGTTGATGGAAAGTTATAGTTTGTAGGCTTTCAAATAAGTGAGCTTCATTATGCTAGTGGATGGTACCCGTATTCCCTTACCTGCTTGACCACTGAATTAGGATACAAGTATATAGGACTTATTCGTATGTGTCATTCTGGATTTGAGATTAAATGATATCTCTATTACTCTGTCAAAAAAGGGTTCTTGACCCAAAATACCAAAATTGGACAAAATTATCCTACTTACCTCAGCAACAGATTTTTATTCCCAGCTACCCAATTTAATAAAATACAATTTATGCCACTCTCCTCTCCTCTTTCTCCCCCAGCATGACTGACTCTCCCCCCCCCCCCCCCCCCAGTGAAGGACTAGGCCAGGCGACATTAGAGCGGGTTTCGTAGCCGGTGAAGTCCGATCCCAATCGCCGTAAAGCCGACTGCGGCGTTTCGATCGAGAAGCAACATCATCACCACCTCAGGCCAAAGATCAATGACAGTTTCGGTGTCAGTGACTACGCCGTAAAGCCGATGAGCCCGTTTAGATCTAAAGTTAGTGACTACGCCTGCAGTCTCGAGGGCGCGGATGTTCAGGCCGATGGTTCAAGCAGTTGAAGGTGCTACAGTTGCTACAATCCCTTTGGTGGCAAACCTGCAAATGGTTACTACAGTTGAAGGTGCCTAGAGCATCGAACTGCAAATGGCCTTCTCGATGGAGAGAGAGAGAGAGGTGGGTGCCCAGATCATTTTTTGGGAGCCCAAATTAATTTTCTTTTCTTTTTTTTGGTAAAATGGAGGCAGAAAGTTAGGAAGGAAAGAAAAATGAGGGAAAAAAAAAGAGTTCTATTGGAGATGCAATAGACGTCTATTGCGGGCCAATACATGTTTTGAATTGATATAATCTCCTCATTTTTTTTTTCCTTAATCAAAGTTTTATTTGTCTAATTTTAAGGAAATTAGTTCCTATTCCGGCGACGAAAAATTCTATTGGAGGGAAATAGACGTATATTGGGGGGACAATACATAATTGTTCAGGGGGCAATAAACATATCCGGCCCCATATGAGATCTCTGACATCTCTTTAGAGACTTCCAACAAGGTTTCATAAACCTCTGTTGCCCTCCAATAAAGGTCTATTGGGAGGCAATAGAGGTTTACTGCCCCTCTATTGAGGGAAAATAGAGGTCTATTTGGGGGCAATAAACATTTCCGGAGACCTATAAGATCTCCGACGGCCTCTTTAGAAAAGTCTGATGGGCGGCGGCAGGTGATTGGATTCTAACGACCGGTGACGGGAATCCAGCGAACGTTGGCCTGAATCCGGCAAAGTCTCCTAAAATCATGTTCTGGCTCCGCCACTCGCGGCTCCATCACCTCCTCTACCAGCCCAAAAGGCGCTAACATGTTCTTTCACGCTCGACTAGTCTTCAGTTCCTCTCAGCTAATTGTTTATCCTTGTTGTCCGTGGAGATAAAACTTACGTTCAGATCGATGAAGCTCTTAACCTATGAGCAATGAATTGAGCTTTTCAGAACTAATTAACCTTATTAATATTGTTGTTACGCAAGAGTTACATTTAAAAAACTGGTGCACTCAAGGGTGTGCTTTCTGCTCTTTGGAGGCCTTCTACATGAAAGAGTTCTCATTGTTTTTAATCCAGTTGATGGAAAAAGTTCACGCCTTCATTTTCAACAAGAGCTGAATCAGTGTCAGGGAGTGCATTGTTGAGAACCTTTAACCCAGAGATGGAGATTCCAGTGGGGTGGAAACCGTCTAGTTTATAAGCAAGATTTGGAAAACTAGATCAATTCATCATCTATGGTTGTCGTCACATTGGGGAACATCTCGTCGCTCAACTTTGTTCCCAACACCAAATATGCATGGTAAAAGGTTATGAAGCTCAAACTGTTGATCGCGCAAAAGCAAAACAAGTGAAAAGTAGAAAGCTCAAGCTGTTGAGCAGCACAATGTGTAGGAAGGAGAAATGAAATGACCATCTATTGCGTTTCCTCGTTTCAAAGGTCGATTAATTCTTCATTTCCTGCAGACTTTTTGTCTTGATTTTCTGCCCATACAACATTTGCTTCTCCTATGATACAAGTTTACTGTGGTCTACGCCCAGCCAGGGTGGGAAAGAAACTGCCTTCAAAATTGTGTGATGATAATAAGTGGAGAGGGCTTGTTGTATGTGCTGCCTTCAAAGAATCAAAGGTTTTATTGACCGGTCGAACTACATCCCAGTGCAGAACTCTGCACTTCAGATCCAAGGACGACTATTTCTTGAACACTACGCCATGTGTTCCTTCATGTTGGAAGATTCATTTTATTAACGGCTGGTCGCTGTTTTCTACAGAAAGAGAGAATCAATCTTTATCAACTCGGTGCCTCAAGACACAGATTATACTTGTGATGAATGGTAGCCTTATTGGTATTTTCTGTACTCCAAAGTTAACATGGTGTTAGGTACAAGGCCAGAAATAGCATACAGAAGCAAAGTTATGAAGTAAAAGGCAAGAAAGCTCTATAATTTTGCATCTTGGAAGGAACAAAACTAAATCATTAAATCACAGCACAGTACACTATTATGAAAGCAAAACTTTGTAGCATTGGTCCCAAAAGGTAAGTGATTAAACTTTCCAACATCATAAGAAGTCTTCAGCAACCTTAAAGATAAAATGCATTCAATTCCATAGATAAAAATTCTAAGATTCTTCACTCTAGTCTAGTGACAAAGAAAGCCCTTGAAAAACAGAATTGATCAAGAACAGCCCCCACCTAGTTCATTCTCCTAATAAGCTCATTGATGTAGTTCTCACGGTTTCCAGCATCTCCACCTTCAACATAATGGTTCCTCTTCTTCTTAAGACCACCCAATGGTGCCTTGAGCTTAAATGGCCAAAGGAAGTTGTTGGCCTCCTTAAAATGAGGTCCAACTGTCAAGATCTCGTGAATAAGATCCTCAGTGCAGATGATGCCATGCTTGCCCAAACCCTGTGAGAGTTCCAAACCATGTTAGAATGAAAGCAAAAATTTCTAGCAACAATACTAGCAACACGCTTCACAAACCTGTTCAACAACAGAGTTATCAGTCAAAGCAATTCTCTGCTTGTTCAACTTGCCATAACCCCTCTTGTAAATCAATTCCTTCACACTCTTCAAGTTGGGGTATCTGAAATCATGCAACTCCTATTAGCCCCACATTTATATGTTTACAGGTGAAAAAAAGGGTTTAGATGTACACACCCATAAGTGACATATGGCTCAACCCTGTGAAGCATGTTCAAGGTGGCCTTGTTTACTTTCAGGAAGACACCATTGAATATCTGTTTCAGAAAACAAAGAATAGACAATATTGTTTAAGCTAATGTTTCAGACAATCTTCATTGAACAGTCATTGACTAAAGAAATACATTGTTTTTTACACATTATCAGTCTGATGAACCCATGAGCACAGAGATTTACACTTCTCCAGAAATTAAAATGCATGAAAACATGCATGCCTATATGAAAGTGAGAAACTCAAACTATACAATGCTTAAATACATCAAGCGCACTAAAAATAACAAATTCTGATCTTCATACTCCTAGATGCATTTTCAACTTCTACCATGAAGGAATAGCAGATTCCAATCAAGTACCAAACAAACAACACGGCTACGAGAATTACCTGTCTCAAGCGCAAAAGCTGCAAGATCTTCTTTGTCTTTGGATCAATAGCATTGATACTGAAAAAACAAGAATTAAAAGTATAAGGAAAAGAACCAGAGCTATAAATATCTGAATATATAAACAAATTAAGGATCAGGACCTACCCCCGGATACGAATGATAAACAAGAGCTTAGACTCTGGCTCAACATAGAATCCTCCTTTCAACCTTGCCTCACGCTTCAACCGGACCATCTCGTTGTCCTACATATAAAGTACACAAGAACAATGTTAACATGAAGAATAAATATATAAGGGGCAAATCAATTCAAAGAAGCAGATTGCAAATTGATATAATGAACCAAACAAACCCGTACCTTTTCAGCATACTCCTTGGTGTACTGTTTGGATTTGTTGTAAATAAGCTTTCTGTTCTCAGCATTCTTCTTCTTGGCGGCTTCAAGCCCCTGCTTCTTTGCCAAAGCCCATTCCTCCTCTCTCTTCCTCTTCTTTAGGACAGACTCTGGAACCACAACCTTGACTGCTTCACCCATCTCTACAAATGTAGATAGCAGTTAAACGAATGTACTTTCAATACAAACCTAATTTCAATGTAAATTCACAACTCAAAACAATATCTTCGAGAACAGTGTTTGTTTCACACACCCTAATCAACTAAAAATGAATGAAGCTAATACATAAACAAGAAAAGATATCAATCTTCAGTGAAGAACCCTAGGAACCTCGAGCACTTGCATACTCATCCAAGCAACTATAAAAGAAACCAACTTTCTCCCCAAAAATTTCAAATACGCGAATCAAAACAAAGCTCTAATCATAAACAAACAGATCCAAAATTGCAAGAAAAAGTAGTTGAACAAGTCGTTTGAAGCTGTAGATTTAAAGACTGAATGCCATGAAATCGAAATGAAGAGAGATTGGGATCAGAGAGGTAGGTACTCACCGAGCTGATGTCGCCGCGGCTACGAATGTTGAGGGTTGAGGGCTTTATCGGCGGGCTAAGAATGCTGCGAGTGCAAGTTTAGGGTTTTGTAGTATTTGTTTGCGTTTCGTTGACGGTCGCGATTTTATTAGGGAATGGCGAAAGATATGGTCCGTTCATTTTGGGGTTAAAATTGGCAGCGGACTGGGTTGGGCTAATTGCATAATTAAGTCCGTTGGTTGTTGAGGATTTGATGACTAAACTTTGTTTTATAATATGTTAGCCCAAACTTAGTTGCAAATTTTGGACAGTGCCCAAGTTTGATTTCACTTCACACATGAATTTAGATTGGCAAATATTGTTGCTAATATATAAGCTAATCTAGGCCATGATGTTATACAAGCTTTGTTTCATTTAATTGTCTCTCATTTTCTATGTGTCTAGTGTATCATTTTGATCGATGAAGGAGTTTGTAGTCATGGTTCTATTTTTATGTTTTATTTTTGTGTATTAAAAAAATAAAACAATTTGAATTTTCACTCCTACAATAATTACATTTTAAAGAGATTGAAGGAATTAATTTTAATGATAGTTTGAAAAGAAAAGAAAATATTTGGTTAAGGTCTTGCTTAAACTTATTGAGGCCTTGTTTCTGATTGATTTGCTTAAAATCAGTTTTTGTTTAAAATTTTAGATTTTATTATGTTTGATAAATAAATAAATAAATAAAAAACAGTTTTAATTGAAAATTATATGTCGCTGGCAGCAGATTTTAGAAGTGACCCAAAGGTAGGTTTTAGAAGCTGCTTTCTATTAAAACATGTTTTGAAGTTATTTTATGTACTGACAACACTTTTAAAAGTATTATTTACCAAACATAAAACTGTTTTAATTCACAGCTGATTATTTTTACAATACATTAGCAATTGTTTTTTTTTTAAGTCACAGTAATCCCAAACTAGCTCTTAACTGAGGCATAGTTCACAGCATGACAGCATTGCCACTACACAATTAAGATTGATGACTGTTGACAACAACAACCCTAGCCATCTACATCACTCTGCTTCATAGGCAAGTGTTGAGCAACAGGTTCAATGGTGGTTTCAATCGTCGATTACTTTCGACAGCTTGCTTTTCGTTGTATTTTTATGATGGATCTATCTCTTCAATTGGCTAACTAGTCATGGATGGAGATAGTCCTTGGTTGATCACTGCTAAGGAGACTAGCGGATGAGTATTAATTTTTGAGTTATGTGGCTCATAAATATCTAAAGTGATAAAAAAAGTTCTATATTATTTTTGTTAATTTGATTTTTTTTTTGAAAATACATTAATTTTTTTCATTGTTTAATGATGTGAACACAAAACTAGTTAAAATAGAGAAAACTAATGTATAAAGTTTAATTAAACGAGAATCTGGAACCTCTCTACTTGCTTAGACGAGATGTCACCAAGGCTGGTCACGCTACCTGTGCGTATTTGATGCCCCATGGGTAGTGATGACTAGATTTTGGATGCGCTTCATAGGCTTTTAAAATGTTGAATTGCTTATGTAATGACTTTTTTGTCAGCCCCACGTTGGTAAGTCGTTATGTAATTTCGCTAAATTATAAAAGAGTTAACATATCGTTATAAAAAAAAAAAACTAATGTATTCATATTTTAAAAGTGACTAACTAAAATAATTTTTTAACTACTTTGACTAAAATTTGACTAACAAAATAACCAGCCTTGCTAAAGATACTTTAACACTATGCCATATTAACTCAAACACATTCAATATTGCTTGTAGCCTCTACTCTCTTCAATGATAGCTTCGCTAAAATATCTTCAAGGGCAACTTCACTAAAATCTTGAAATAAACGATGTTTCGTCAAGCTCTTGCGTCTTGGCAGATAGACATGCGTGCATGTTTGGCGATATGGAGTAAGTCACTTGTTTTGGCTTCGTTTTCTGACCGTTGCAGATAAGGGTTTGTTGCTCAAGTGCTCTAGTCGAGGTCGGGGATCTAGGATAGTTGCGATGTGTTAGTTGTTTGATTGCATTCATTGGATCTCAGTCATCTTTCATTTCTTATCAGAGTTTTGATAGGTCGTCAAGTGTCTCTGAAGTCAATCACGTCGGTTACTAGCTAGGGCTTGCTACCAAAGAAAGAGATGTCAATAGTAATGGAAGGGTGTCCCTAGCCTAGTGACAAGTATGCCGATAATGCAGGGTTGGCCAATGAGCGAGAGCAAGCCTTTAGGTCCCAAACGACCATCGACGAACCATCGAAGTTAGAATTACTAAAGAAGATACTCAAGGCCAAGATGGCAAGGCTAGCTTACGTTGACTTCTACAACACTGGGCTTACCACACCATCAGCAAGGTTTCTATTAGGATAGTGGACAACTGGACACCAAAGATTGGTCAGTGAAGTCAATAGCTACGGCTTACATACTATTTTCCTGTTGGTGTCCTTTGAAGGCGTGACAAATACCCAAGATTGTATTGGTGAAGTATCTTGGTGCCTAACTCATGAGGGTCTCATAGTCTGACAACACTCACAATATTTTCATTGGCCGGTGACTTAAACAATATTATTCAATATATCTAATTTAAAAAGAAATTACCATGGAAAACTTGATTATTTTGAATATCAAAACATTTAAATACAAATCCTCCTAGACTAGAAGACTCCAAAGGAGACTTTTCAAGTTGATGACCGTATTCTTTCATATAAAATTAGATATTGCTCTCATTTCTCGATCTTCTTCCGTTCATATCTTTAATTCTCTTTAAAGTAAAATAACACACAAAATTAACTAGAAAGTATCCACTTTGCAATAAAATTTCTTTTAGCAAGAAACTTTTTTGTTCTGGTCAACATTCGACAAGAAACTTAAAGCAAACAATTATCATTCACATTAGCTATGTAGTAAAAACTAGTTCGAGCTCATAAACTAAACATCTATTGGCATGGTAGAACATATAAGCTATAACATTAAGCTAGAAACTAGGTTATATTGAACAATAGTTTGTTCTATACATCAAGTTTTTTAAGCACTATTATACAACCATATATCTGAATGGTGGCGTTAGCCCAGTTTTGTGGAAGATGCATATTTACTGATTCTTATCCCTTCATTTCATAATCAAACGTATAATTTCATAAAAATAAATAAAAAATAAAAAAGTTTGACGTTGGTGATGACCTACGTACCTAACTTATCATCTTGTCTTTCACTTGGGTAGCTCTTGTCTTTACCTAGGCCTCTACATATTTCTTTTTAACATTATTGGTGCCTCAATAAATTGGACCTGTTGCTGTTGCTTTGGATAATTTTAAGGCTCTTCAAGATTCGGTTTTAACCTACTCCAGATTTGATGACTAAATGTATTACAAACAAACAAGACCCAATAGCATTGTTATCAGTATAAAAACTCTGCATTTTCTGTGTTATGCACATTCATACAAACAACATAAGATGAGTTCCAAGGAAGTAGCTAGAAGGCCTCATGCAGTATGCATCCCAATGCCGTTTCAAAGCCATATAAAGGCAATGCTCAAACTAGCAAAACTCCTCCACCACAGAGGTCTTCATATAACCTTTGTCAACACACTGTTCAACCACAAACGCTTTCTTCAATCTCTAGGACCTAACTCCCTTGATGGCTTGCCTGGTTTTCGGTTCGAAACCATTCCAGATGGCCTTCCGAGTTCAGATGAAGGTGTGAATCAAGACGTCTATTTGCTTTGTGGTGCTGTCAGGAAAAATTTCTTAGCTCCGTTTCAAGACCTCCTCAAGAAACTCAATGAAACTGCAATTACTTCCCATAGTACTAATCCTCCGGTGACTCGGATAGTAGCAGACGGTTGGAATCCATTTGTCTTTAGAGCAGCAGAAACAAATCGAATCCCTGTTACACTCTTCTTTCCTGTTGCTGCAAGCAGCTTCATGGGATTTGCACAATATCCCATTTTGATGGACAAAGGATTAGCACCACTAAAAGGTGAGAAACGGTTTTAATCATTTTATGATTATTTCTACTTCCAGTTTGTTATCTCCACTCCTTCCGCTGTGTTATTTTATAATCGCAACATATGTTGCACTCTAGCACAGGATGACATCCTATGATTTGGAATAACAGCTGCATGCTTTAATTAATAGCTAGCTTTTTTTTTTTTTTTTTGACACATACAGACGAGAGCTGTTTCACAAACGGGTATTTGGACAAGGTCATAGATTGGATTCCAGGACTGAAAGATATTCGATTAAGGGATCTCCCGACCAACCTTCAAGTCACAAATCTTGATGACGGCTTCTGGAACCTCTGCTTGGAAGCAATTGAAGGAGTTCAAAAAGCTGAAGCTGTTGTTCTTCATACTTATGATGCATTGGAGCATCATGTTTTGGAATCTCTCTTGTCTACGCTTCATCCACATGTTTATGCCATTGGTCCTCTCCAATTACTCCTTAATCAGATACCAGAACACCCTTTGAACCCTATGGGCTACAGTCTATGGAAAGAAGAAACCGAGTGCCTCCAATGGCTCAACTCCAAGGCGCCAAATTCAGTTGTTTATGTGAACTTTGGCAGTTTAACGATCATGACATCGAACAATCTTGTAGAGTTTGCTTGGGGACTTGCAAATACTAAGCTTCCGTTCTTTTGGGTAATTAGACCTGATTCAGTTGCTGGTGAATCGGCTATTTTGCCACCAGAGTTTGTGGCTGAAACCAAACAAAGAGGTCTAATAGCAAGTTGGTGCCCACAAGAGCTAGTACTTTGCCACCCAGCAGTTGGAGGGTTTTTAACACACAGCGGTTGGAATTCAATGATTGAGAGTATGACTGCAGGAGTGCCTATGCTGTGCTGGCCAGTCTGTGCGGACCAACAAACAAATACATGGTCTGCTTGCAATGAATGGGGAATTGGCATTGAGATCATCAGTAATGAAGTGAAGAGAGACGAAATAGAGAAGCTTGTTAAACAGGTGATGGAGGGAGAGAAAGGTAAACAAATGAGAAATAAAGTGATGGAGTGGAAGCTACTTGCAGAAGAAGCAACCACTCCACATGGTTCTTCATCCATAAACTTGGATAATTTAGTGAATCAAATGTTACTATAAGAAGAAGCTAGATGTTACATGAAGTCAATAAACTAGCTAGCGCTATGTTAATTACGCCTATCTTTACTCTACTTAAATTGTTTCATGTTGGTCTAAATGTTCCTTCCGATATAGGTGTGTTCTTTCCCATACTGAAATTAGAAAGTGAGTTCCAAGGAGGTAGCTAATAAGCCTCATGTTGTTTGTATTCCAATTCCTATTCAAAGCCATATAAAGGCAAAGCTTAAATTATTATAACTCCTCCACCATAAAGGTTTTCACATAACCTTTGTCAACACAGAGTTCACAAACGCTTTCTCAAATCTCTAGGATCGAACTCTTTAGATGGCTTACTGACTTTCAGTTCAAGACCATTCCAGATGGTCTTCCTGTTACAAATGGTGATGCTACCCAAGACCTCAGTTTACTTGGTAAATCCATCATGAAAAATTTCCTAGCTCCATTTCGTGACCTCGTCATAAAACTCAATAACAATGTCACTGCAGCAACTTCCACCAATATTAGTAATCCTCCAGTGACTTGCATTGCTTAAGATGGTCTCATGCTGTTTGCAACCAAAGTTGCTGAAGATATTGGAATCCCTATAGAACTATATTTTCCATTTGCAGCAGATGCACCTTCATGGGCTATAAACAATATCCCGCTTTGGTTGAAAAAGGTCTTGCGCCACTCAAAGTTACTGAAAATATAGTTGACTATACATCGAAGCGTGTAATGTTTTAAGTTCATTATATATTTCTTCTTTTCTATATGTGCATACAGATGAAACACTCTAGAAAAAAATTTAATGAAACTAACAAGTCATTGTTGGATTTGTATCAATGAATTGAAAATATGCTTCTACAATATATACAAGTAATTACAGCAATAATTTATATAATAGTGTATGGATTACAATACACAACATGTATATGAAATAAAGGAATTGTAATTGCAAGAGAAATGATTTGTGATTCGATAGAGGCTTGCAGATTGGCAATGTCCTTTAGGCAGAATTTCACCCCTACTCAGTGCTTGTAGTTTGTTAGACTTCTGACCACTAGGATACAACTATCGATAATCCAAGGGCCTAGCACCAGACCTTGGATTCTAGCGAACGTACTCAGTGTTTTTTCTCTCTGAAGGAAAGGAAGAAAAATAGTTGTTGTGCTTTGCAGAGGAAGACCTGTTGGGTTTATATAATGTATGAGAACACCATTTCAGTTTAAATTGAAGAGGTAAGTTGTTTAAACTTATCCTTTCAATAACCTCTTTAGTTCAAATTCAAAAGATAAGTTGATCCTACTTGTCCTTTTGATTTCAAATTACAAAAACTGAATTCTATTCAAACTCTAACATATCTGACTGAAATCTCCTTGAGCTAAATCCGAGTGAGAAGAAATCTCTTTGAGGAAGATTCAAGTAAGGTGAAATCTCTTCTAAATAGATCTTCGAGAAGTAATATCCCCTTGAAACGGAGATATCTCTTCTAGACAGATCTTGAAGAGGTAAATATCCCCTTGAATATGGTACAATTTTCTTTCGGGTGAGGAAGAAAATCTTAGATGGATCCCTTTGAGACAGATCTCTATTCAAACTCCAACAGTCCCCACATTTGAATAGAAGATGAAAATAAGGAAATATGGTAGAATTGTACTAATGATGAAACATTTCGAGAGAAACTTGGAATTGATACGTATCGGGAGAGGTGTCTTTTAAACTTGAACCTACCTTAGTGAATACTTATCGGACGTACTTGGTGATGCAACGGATATAACATCTTGAACTGTTCACCGTTGTAGTAGGCCAAGACAACAAGCATCACATGTATCACGTCTGACACTTTTCAGTTCATACGTTTGTGTTCATTTTGGTCTTGAACAAATCCCGGATTCATGAGAGCTTTAAAGAACTTAGCCATGTAATTCTCATAAATGCGACCCCACATTTACTATCGTATAGGTGACACCTAATTTATGAATATCATGCTATATTCCTCTTGAAATGTAAGAGAATAGTGTCATTAAGAATACTAAATTCAACCTTTCACTTCATCACAAGTAACACACTTTTCCATCTTAGGAATGAGTTATGTTGTGTGTTCAAAGTTTTGAAGCTCACTCAACTAGTTTGCCTATTGAACCTAGACCATGGGAATATGGGATCTCCAATCAACTAGGTTAGGTTTCCGCCAAGTTTGATTCATTAAATGGCTTTAAACCCATTCCCCTTTGTAAGAGGATCTGCAATATTCTATTTTGATTTAACATAGTCAATGGAAATAGTTCCATTTTTGAGCATTTCCTCAATTGTATTATGCCTACTTCTTATGTGCCTCGATTTGTCATTATATAATGGCTTTTTGCTCTAGCTATTGCTGACATGCAGTCACAATGTATGCAAATAGCTGTAAGAGGCTTAGGCCATAATGGAATGTCGTCTAAGAAATTTCGAAGCCATTCTGCTTCTTTTCCAGCTTTATCTAAAGCTATAAATTCAGATTCCATTGTAGATCATGCTATTCACGTTTGCTTTGATGATTTCCAAGATATTGCTGCTCCTCTAAGAGTGAAGACATATCCATTTGTGGATTTAGATTCATTGCAATCTGAAATCCAATTAGCATCAGTATAACCTTCCAATACAAGAGGGTATCTTGTGTAGTGCAATCCATAATCAATGGTATACTTTAAGTACCTGAGTACTCTTATTAAAGCCTCCAAATGATCTTTTCCGGGATTGTTGGTGTATCTACTAAGCCTACCTATGGAATAAGCTATATCCGGCCTAGTACTATTCATAATGTACATTAAACATCCAATTACTTGGGAATACTCCAATTGTGATACACATTCACCAACATTTTTCTCTAACTTGCAGTTGGCATCAAAAGGAGTGATGGCAAGATTGCTATCAAAGTGACCAAATTTATTGAGTACTTTTTCCATATAGTGGGATTGAGTTAAAACATATCCATTTGCACTCCTTTGAATGCAAATGCCAAGAATCACATCAGCTCTTCCCATATCTATCATATCAAACTTAGAATTCAACATTTTTCTTTGTGGAATTTATGACATCTAAGTTGGATCCCAAGATGAGCATGTCGTTTACATATAAACATATAATGACACGAGAATTTTTCAAATTCTTTATGTAAACACATTTGTCACATTCATTGATCTTAAAACCATGTGTAGTCATTGTGTGATCAAACTTTTCATGCCATTGTTTGAGAGCTTGTTTAAGTCCATATAAGGATTTTTAACAAGTCTACAAACCTTCTTTTCTTGACCTTTTACCACAAACCCTTCCGGTTGTTCTATACATATTTCTTCATCTAATTCACCATTTAAAAATGCAGTCTTCACATCCATTTGTTGAATTTCCAGATTATATATACATCGATGCAATTGCAATTAGCATCCTTATAGATGTAATTCTTGTGACCGATGAATAAGTGTCAAAGAAATCCAACCCTTCTTTTTGACGATATCCTCTTGCAACTAGAAGAGGTTTATACTTGTCTCTGGTTTCAATTTCTTTTTGAAAATCCATTTATATCCAATTAGTTTATTATCAGGAGGTAAGTCAACCAATTCCCAAGTGTTGTTTTGCAAAATGGATTCAACTTCACTATTAATTGTTTCCTTCCAAAAAGGAGCATTTGGAGATGTCATTGCATCTTACTCCTTGGCAATTTTGATTCTCTTACTCCTTTCGAGTCTGATTCTTGATCATCATTATTGATAGCATTTGGTTCCAGGTCATTTCCTTGTACACCAGATGATGTAGCATCATCAATATGACTTGAATCGTGTTTCCTTTTATTTGAAGATACTCTAGTTTTGTATAGAAATATATCTTCAAAAAACACTGCATCCACAGATTCTATAATAGTATTTACATGTATAACAATCACTTCTGATTTAACTACTAAGAATCTATATGCTGCACTATTATTGGCAAATCTAATGAATACATAGTCAATTGTTTTTTGTCCTAATTTGCTCCTCTTTGGTAAAGGAATTTGAACCTTAGCAAGGCACCTTACACTTTCAATGTTTTATACGTAGGCTTTCTTCCTTTCCATATTTCATATGGAGACTTGTTAGCTCCCTTATGTGAGATTTTATTCAAGATTGCATTAGCAGTAAGTAATGCTTCACCCCACAAATTGTGAGGAAGTCCAGAGCTATTTAACATGGAGTTTATCATATCTTTAAATGTTCTATTCTTTCTTTCAGCAACTCCATTTTGTTGCGGGGAATATGGTGCAGTTGTTTGATGAATAATGCCATGGAAGAAGCAAAATTCTGCAAATGCGTTGGACTCATATTCACCTCATCTATCTGATCGTAGGATTTTAATTTTCATATCGAGTTGTTTCTCAACTTCAACTTTATTTGTCTTAAACATCTTCAAAGCTTCATCTTTGCTATGTATTAGATAAACGAATAAATTCATTTTACCTCCCTAAACTTTAGGCCTAAAATCAGACTGATCCTTTATACTCTTAAACGACATCACCAGAGTCCAAAATTTGAATTTACCTCCAAATGTGACGTCATTATAGCCATTGAAGCTGACAATGGGATCCACAGTTCAGATTTTTAAATCTTTAAGGAAGGCAGAATGGACATTTCCTATTTAATATAATTTTTAATTTTTCTCTCTACTCTCTCTCTCTCATATCTTCTCTATATGGCAGACCACAAAAGAGGCGCCCTCGACCCGGAATAAAGATCCGACCGGAACTTCATCCTCCAACTGCCTCCAACCGACCTACCGGCACCATCGTCTTCATCTCAATGTCGCCATCAAGCTTGAGGTCGCAATTCATCCAATCGTCCATTGTGGAGGAATTATCGAACGTTGAAAGCTTTTGCAGCTCTGTGAAAGATGACAACCACCACCGATCACCACCGCCTCCGCCTCCCTCAAATTCTACCTCACCTTCTTGATTTCGTGATCGATTCTCAAAGGCAGAGTGGGGGATTTGATTTCAAACACAGAGAGAGAGGGAGAGAGAGAAACTGAGAGAGAAGAAACCAAAATAGTTTTGGTGGGTGGGGCCCACCTATAAATGTCAGGCCACAACCCCGTTGGCAATTGGGCGGTAGAGGGAGCGACAACAACTCGGGCGTGGCAGAAGCTGGACGAGTATGGCGGCCTCTCGATGTTCTCGGATGATGCCGTCGTTTCTAACCTAGTTCAGGGGGTAAACTGAATTTTTTCCTTATATAAACATAGCAATACTTATTGCAACCGTCTATGAAAGTAATGTAATAGTTCTTTCCCCACGAGTTGGTGTGGATTTAAAGTCACATAAGTCACTATGAATCAATCCCAACACCTCATTTGATCTACCAAAAACTGATTAACAGTTTGCCTTGCAAATTTTGATTATGTGCAAGTTTCACATTTGTGAGTAGCATCTATTGTGCATTTTGGTAGCAAACTAAGATTAATCATTCTATGTAAAGAACGAAAGTTAACATGTCCTAATCTAGCATGCCATAAATTAGAAGACTCAAGCAAGTAAGTAGAAGCATTATCAACATTATTATTAGCAGCATCGTATACATACAACTTGAGTTTGAAGAGCCCCTCTGCCTGGTAGTCCTTTCCTACAAAAGTTCTTCCCTTAGTGAGAACAAACTTGTCAGATTCAAAAACAAGCTTAAATCCTTTGTTGCTCAACAAAGGACCAGACACAAGATTTTTCCTAATTTTAGGAACATGTAGCACCTCAGTTAGAGTGAGTTTTTTTCCCAGAAGTGAATGTCAAAACCACATTACCCTTTCCAGCAATACTTGATGCAGATGCATTTCCTATGAACAATTGATTCTTACCATTAAGTAGTTGATAAGTGGTAAACAGATTTCTATCTCCACAAATGTGCCTTGTCGCACCAGTATCAATCTACCAGTCCTTATTGTCATTCACCAAGTTGACTTTAGAAACAACAGCCACAAAATCCTCCATAGCCACAGCCACATTTGCTTGGTTGTTGTTGTTGTTCCTAATGGCAGCAGGCGCATCTTTCTTGTGACAACATTCTTGTGCCTTGTATCCATGCTTTCCACACACCCAGCAACGACCTCTAATTTTCTTGAAATTCTTGGTCTTTATTGCGTATTTGATAGCATGTTTATTGCCTTTGAATATTTCTGACCTTTGAATTTTGGCTTGGAAGTTTCTCCCTCAACCATATTTGCTTTGGCTTCAATGACAGATCCATCGAGCTATTTCTCACTTTTCAGGTGGTCTTCTTGGAACTCGTAGTTTCAAAACCAGATTCTCCATAGTCATTTCACTTTTCTTGTGCTTCAGGTGCACTTTGAAATCCTTCCAAGAAGGTGGTAATTTTTCTATAACAGACCAACTTGAAAGCTTTCATTAATCACCATACCTTTAGCATGAAGTTCATGAATAATCATCTGGAGTTCATCAACTTGACTAACAACAATCTTGCTGTCCACCATCTTATAGTTCAGAAATTTTCCAATAATGAGTTTCTTTGAACCTGTGTCATCAACTTTGTATTTTTCTCCAAAGAATTCCAGAGTTATGACCTATATACATCATACAAAGTATCATCCAGACTATTGACAATATAGTTCCTACGGAGGAACTCACAGTGTTTCCAGGCATCAATGGCATTCAATTGTTCTGTAGTCATGTCATCTCCTTCTGCCTTTGGAACTTCTTCCTTCACGACATGAACAAGGTTCAATGTTATCAGATAAAACAACATTTTCTGTTGCCAGTGTTTAAATTAAGTCCACTCCCTTGAATTTTTTTTGGTTTCTCAACATGAGTTTTGACGTCATTCACTGATACTTGATCCATAGAATTCTGTCTAAAGATTGTTGGATTTGTATCAATGAATTGAAAATATGCTTCTACAATATATATATATATATAAGTAATTATAGCAATAATTGTATATGGATTACAATACACAACATGTATCTGAGATAAAGGAATTGTAATTGCAAGAGAACTAACTTGACACGATTATGTCTCGGTTTGGAACTTGAGCATCGTGTTGAGAGATGCTTAGGCGTTTTGACAAGGTCAAGCCGTCAAGCACTCTCATGATCGTCCGTAGTCTTGATCCTGAAAATGATCCTCTTCGTCTGTAGGATGATGGCGAAGATGTGCTAGAGGCGGAAGTGCCCTACATAAGTACAATAGGTGCATTATTGTACTTAGCTCCATGTACAAGACCGGACATCTCATATGTTGTGAACTTGTTAGGTAAGGTATAGCTCTGCGCCAACGCGATGCTATTAGATTGGTGTAAAAGATATCTTTCGATATTAGAGATATACGATTGATATAGGCATGCTTTATCCCTACAGAGAGATGATGGATTCGGACCCATCACACACCAGAAATGCCGCCAACACTGGCCAGCGTCTCCTCTCCCCATCCCAAAATGAAGTTAGCGTTTTGGAAGGTTTTGCTGATGTTGGGTATCTTTCTGACCCACAGAAATGTCATTCCCAAACTGGTTAAGTGTTCACCATGGGTAAAAACTGTGATATCTTGGAGGTCTACAGAACAGAACCTAGTCGCTATATCTTCGAACCATGCAGAGATTATTACTCTTCATAAAGCGGTTTATGAATGTATATGGATTGGATCCATAATTATGCATGTTCGCAGCAATTGTGATTTAAGTCTACCATTGATGAGCCTACAAGCATTTGAACAAATAAAGTAAGGCTACATCAAAAGCGATAACACCAAGAATAATCAGCAACAACAGACTCTCCTCAAGATCAAAGTGAATTAGGTTCGATCAGAGGATAGTGTGGCATATTTGCTCACTAAATCATTGCCTAAATTCCACTAAAAGAAACATATTGGTAGCATCGTTTGCGGAAGTTATCCGAACTCCCATAACCGTAATCATCAGGGGGAGATGCATACATCAGGGGGAGATGTCTACATGTATGGTCTCGAAATGTGAAGGGTGTGTTGTACTCTTTTTCCCCTTCGACCGAGGTTAATTTTGTCCCACTGAGTTTTTGTTACTCGGTAAGGTTTTTAATGAGGCAACGAGAGAAGCACCACGGGGCATATCCCTTCCCAAGCAAGTAGTCACTTTAGTGAGGGTTTTAACCTTATTGTAAACGCGCTCTGTGGTCTAGAGCCACTTGACTTAGGTAAATGAAGTTCACCATGAACATTCATGTATATTCCGTATCTAGATCTCTATAGAGATACGTAGTTACCACATTTGTAAGCTGCATGTTCAGTTATTTGGAAACTACCAAACTGACAAGGTAGTGGAATGCAATGACATCCATTACGAGAGAATGTCTCATCATAGTCGATTCCAGGGCGTTTTATGACAAGCCTTGAGCCATAAGGCGAGATTACCATCTCTTTTTCCCATCACGCATTCTAACGAAGACCCATTAGTTAATAGGTTTTATGTTAAGAGGTATTGGCATCATTAGCTTGAAAACCTTCATCTTTGTTAGAGAATCCATTTTAACCTGGATCGCATCTTTCCATTTAGGCCAAATTTCTCTACGTTGGTATTCATTCATCAATGGAGCGTGGTTCGATATCATCAGACTCAACAAACTCATGCGCAATGAAATGCGTGACTACATCATCAATTATGATGGAGTTTCAATCTTAAGTCTCATGTACACTAGTGTAATTTTCATAGAGCTCTATATTATCAGGAATAGGTTCTGACGTTGAGGCGTCCTCCAACGATAACTATAATCCGGAAGATTCTCATGAGACGGATTTTGAGTCTTGATGATCAAAGGATTGGAATGTGCCAAAGTATCCTTCGAATCCACAGGCCTCCCATGCATCCTAGCTGGGGCCATGACCTATAACGCCAGAGTGCCACTCTCTTTGGCGTTGGCGCCATGCCTACCTTCGTGTAAGGTGACGCTACGTCCTCTTATAGGGACGTACTTCCTTGCATGCATATTTGCAGCAGATGTGTGATCTTGTCACTTTAACAGGGATCGAGATGAGACATAATGGGGACAGACCACGACAATTCATATCGTTCCTGCTGAAAATTCGTGTTCTTATCTCCTCCTAATAAAGGGAAGACTGTCTTATCAAAGTGACATGCGCCAATCTAGCAGTAAGGAGATCGCCTTGCAAGGGCATTAAGTGGCGGACGATTTTGTTGGAGTCTCAAATCCAACTGAGTTGCCATTCGTCTGTAAGAACCTATCATAGTGCGCTGTGGCAGCGCAATTAGCACATACAATGTGCGTAAGTACAAAATATTTGTACCCAATCACTTGCTGTAACGCAGAGACACATTGAGTGGCCATAGGTGGTAGACTAATTAGCATAGCTCATGTGATATTACATCACCCTAAGCGGATATAAGGAGAGTGGTGCGCATTACCAATGTCCGGACTACCATCGCAGTCATTTTCGCAAGACCATTTGGGTATGTTCATGGGAATATGATGTCCAACATCAGTCCCAATGCAATAACTACCGAAAGTCTTCGATGCAAACTCTCTAGCATTGTTAAATCCAATTGACTGAATAGGATGATCCGGGGAGTGAGACCATTTGTCATATGATATGTGCTAGGAGTGTAGTATAAGCAACATTTACAGGTGGACAATGGCACCACAAGTGACCAGTACGAGCTTTGTAAAATGAGCGAAAGGCCTTAGAAGCAACCAATGAGGATTTTGATTTGGCCTGAGCGTCTGTAGCGTTGTTAGTGGCATTATGGCCACTAGGAGGAACAACCATTATGCTCATGGTTGGCGCCATTTATGGCATCATCACATGGGACGTGGACGGCCTTTCGGAGGCCCAAGACAGCAGCAGCGCCAGAGGCTACAATTGTTGCCGTCTTGCTAAGTCCGGGAATCAATTTTCGATTCTTGCTTCGTTTCGCTCAAAAGGATAGATGTCCATGTAAAGTCTTGAGTAGACGGATCATCGTATCATGACTAGGATGATCTATCCTGTCGTGACAGAGCCAATATGTGTCTAAATTCAAGAGATCTTCTCTCATAACTTTATTGGATTTAATAGCTCAAATAGTGACATAGAGTCCACTAGATAGACACATAAACTTCTCTAAGATGCGCCTTTGTTTGCAATCATTAGAGGTATTGCAAAAGAACATAATTCCGTTCTCTACATGCATTTTCGCATAGAATCCGTTGGCTATTAATAGGTGCGATTTGCCTTATGAGCGTAGAGAGTTTTTGTGATAGTAATCAAGGTGCCGTTTGGCAAGGGAACTTGAGCTATTCCATGTCCTTGAATTAATACTGATGGCTCAGCCATCGTGGTCACAAAGTCATATGCTCGGAATCAAAATGGAGTCATAATGAAAAGAACTCGAAATTTTATTCATAAGCCAACAGAGTTACATCATTGTCTCTTTGACCAAAGAAAATCTAATCCAAAATGCTAGCTAATGGAAAACAATGGTAGTCGTCTAACTTCTTTCGATAATTCCAAAATAAATGTGACCAGGTGAGTAGAGAGATGTCGGTGGAGCAAGGCTCGCTTAAGTACCATTAATTTCATAACCTTCCTAGACATCACACTTACTTTGAGTGAGCCTACTTTGAAGAATGGCTAAACCATTGGCATTTAATGCAAAAATATATGGCAATTGCCTATTACATCTCTTGAAAAAATAAAGACTTAAATAGAATTGGAGATCTATTGATCCCAGCCAAATTTGTAGTCTGCAACATTTTGCTCAAGATCATCTTCTTGATCTTCTTGTTCCATATAGTAAGCTGCTTTTGCTTCACAATATGCTTTATTGGCGGTGACAATTTCTTCACGAGCTTTACAAATGTGTGCCCAATGATCAGACACTCCACATCGAGAACATACATCGCTTTGCTCAATCTCTGTTGATTGAGGCACTTTAAAAACGTCATTTAGATGGCTCTTAGTGTTGGTGGCGCCACCAACATGGCTAGAGGCGTTGCCTCCCTCTCTCTTTCCACGTTGACCTCTTTGGTTCCGCGTTCGCCTCTTTTGGCTATTACCTTCCCAAGTAGAGCAACTATTTGGACTAGGACGTCCAGAAGTATCCCCAAGATTAGGGTTTCGCTCTTGGCGCATTCTCTTAGGGGCGCGACTATAATTGGATTCTGGAATATGCTCTATTCCCACGGGTCTCGAATTAGTTCTTCACAAAGATGTTGTCATGCTTTTTAGCAACATTCATGGCTCCAATGAGCTCATGAAACCTTGTGATCCGTCTTGCAGTAACATCGATTCGATAGTTCTTAGCAACCATCAATGCAGAGACGGGGAAGGTAGAGAGAGTCTTCTCAATCAACATCGTATCTGTGATCTTTTGGCCACAGAATTTCATTAAGGATTTAATGCGAAGTGCTTCCGAGCTGTAGTCAAGAACTGACTTGAAATCATAGAAGCAGAGGCTATGCCATCTCACTTCTAGGTCAGCAAGCAGGGAGTCATGAACGTTGTCAAATCTTTCTTTGAGTGAGACCCACAGCCTTCTGGGGTCTTCTTCATTCATACACTCGTACTGGAGCGAATCATCCATATGATGAGTCATTAGGATGATGGCTTTTGCCTTATTTTCCTTTAAGGCTGCTTTATTTGCTTCCAAAGCTTGAGCTTGCTCAACAGTTAGCACGTCCTGGCTAGGCTCGAGAATCGTCTCCAGGATTCCATCGGCCTTGAGATGCTGGCGGACATCACGAACCCACCTGTGATATCCATAGCCAGTTATTCCCAATGGAGCAAAGTCCAGTTTGTTCAGGTTACTCATTTTGAAAGAGAACAAGGAAATTATGGTTAGTTTCAGAGCATAAAAGGCTACCACAATAGAAATTTTTTAGCGTAGTCGCTTCCAAGAAATTTAGGGATTTCTGAGCATAGTCGCTTCCAAGAAATCTGATTCCAAGAGGAATTAGATTTAGATCGAAACAATGATGTGTTTGTGGTCGATCATAACATCTCAACAAACTCTAAGTTTGGAGGACTCTACAAGCTCCAAGCTTGGAGTGAGCGCGAACCCCCACAGTTCGGCTTTGGTCTCCCATATGAAGAAGAAATGGAGGTAGAAGAAGGGAGGTTGCAAGTCCCCAAGAAAATGAAAAGAATTTAAAAGTACAGAAAACAGAAACGTTTAATAAAAATTATATTTTTTTTCCTCTTTGACTTTGACGTTTCTTAGACCTTTTTTTTTCCTCCACGTGAGCCAGGCTTCCCTTTTTTTTTTTTTTTTTTTTCTTTCTCCTTCTACCGCACTTGCCTCCTTTTTCTTCTTTCTCTTCTTCTTCTGGGCCCCGTCTCCTTTTCTTCTTTCTTCTGCCCAACACGTGGGCTACCGCACCCTTTTTTTTTCGGTGGGTCGTTCCTTGTTCTGCGCCGGTAGCACGGGCTAGCAAGCCTTCTTTGCTTCCTTGCTGGAGAGTGGGCCGCTGCCTTCCTTCTTATCTTTTTTTTTTCTTCGATTTTTTTTTCTTTTGGACAAAGCTACTTCGCCGGTCCGACGGGTTTTGGCCGGTTTTTGGAATTTTTATTCCGGTTTGGAGATTCTAGTATCGAAAGGCTTCTGCTGGAAAAAATTGGTATAAATCGAAGGTCAGAAACTTGGTGAACCGATAGTGAATTTTCTGTGGGTACTTTGGATATTCCGGTGGCCGATTCGGTATGTTTCCTGCCGGTTCTGGTGATTCTGCCGCCGGTTCTGAATTTCTGGGATTGAGGGCTTCAAGTCAAGTGGTGGAGGCAGAAAAGGGTTCAAGGTTTTGTATTCGGATTTAAGGTTTTAACTTCTTGAATCAGAGTTTGGCTATTTGTTTCAGGGTTAGTGCTTCGTGCTAATAACATGTTGTAGAGAAACTGAAATTGAGAGGAATTTACTGTGTATTTTCATTGATAATAGGGGTCTCTTTATATAGAGGATTACAATGCATAGAATCCAAATTGTACAAGGAAAGTAATCGTACATTGAATATGAATCAAGATCATTCTAATGTAACACAATTACCACTAGGTCAAGTAACCTAGAATTCGGGCCAGACACAGAATAGAGATTTACTTGAACCATAATAAAAAAATTCACATTTTATTCTCTTTCTTCCTATTATGTTTCTCTCTCATCTTCTTCATTTTTTTTGTTTGTCTGTATTTTTTGTCTGTTCTTCCATTCTCTCTCAAAGCGTTCTTTCTTATCTTCTTCTCTTCTCTAATCTCCACCCTCACACCAAAACACTGATTATAACAAATCCAAACATGCAAGCAACCATATCAAAAAATCCAATTAGCCATATCAACATAACTGAATAGGTAAATCAGCAGATCCAATTTCTCCTCTTCAAGAGAAAATCGTCAAGAAGAGAAGGAAATCGAAGACTTGATCGATTGAGGAAACTCATGGGTATTCTTGATCAAAATCCAATCAGACTCCCAATTATAATATGTTTGTTATTCTCTTCTGATTTTATAAGAATGCTAGTCGAAATTGAACTCATCCATGGTGAGAATGTTAGGATATCTCAAGATAAAACAAGTACTCTTTGTATTTGGAGATGAAGCATCATCTTAGTGAATAACAAACTGCGGCTTTTATACAAGCCTTTTACATGGAAAATAAAACAAACTCCAAGTTGAACATTATCATAAACGTGGTTTAGAGGTCTAAGACCAATTCAGACACTAACAACACTAACAACTCACCCTAATAGCTAGGGCAAGCATTATTAACAAATTAATTACCAAACATTAAATGCAGGTAAACCCTAAGACAAATAAACCCTAATGTTTCACTGAGATTAGGCTACTCATGGTGAGGTTGGGGATATAGAGGTATTGGTCTATTGATGGTGAGAAGGAGCTATTCTTGGTGAGAAGAGATTTGGGTAGAAATCCGAAGGTTTTGGCCCGGGTAAGAAGAACGAGAGAGAAGAGAATGAAAGAGGGAGAAAGAGAAAAAAAATATAAAGATAGACGACTATAGCTCTGTCAAATTTGACGACGCCCAAGTCAATATGTCATTTACACGTCAAATATGACTTACGGATTGGTGTGACTTTATCCGTCTTTTATTACCGTTAGTGTTCTCCATGAAATGTAAAAAAAAAAAAAAAAGATCAAAGGATTTCACTCCTACCCCCATGATGATTCAAACTCATGACCTCGATCTTAGGTAGTAGACGCTTTAACCACTGAGCTAACACATGAATTTGACATGCTCTAACTTATCATGTTGTCTTTTACTTGGGCTTCGTATATATTCTCTCTTGTCTTTACTTGAGCCTCTACATATATTTGACATTATTGGTGCCTCAATAATTTGAACGTGTTCTTTATGCCAAAACCTTCTTTGCCCGTGAATAATTTGAGGTTGTTCAAGATTCGGTCTTAGCCTACTCCAGATTTGATAGCTAAATACAAAACACTACAGCGTTGTTATCAGTATAGAGCATAGCATTTTCTGTGTATCGCACATTCATACACACAAGATAAGATGAGTTCCAAGGAAGTAGCTAAAAGGCCTCATACAGTATGCGTTCTGCTGCCGTTTCAAAGCCATATCAAGGCAATGCTCAAACTAGCAAAACTCCTCCACCACAGAGGCCTTCATATAACCTTTGTCAACACATTGTTCAACCACAAACGCTTTCTTCAATCTCTAGGACCTGACTCCCTTGATGGCTTGCCTGATTTTCGGTTCGAAACCATTCCAGATGGCCTTCCAAGTTTAGATGAAGATGTGACGCAAGACGTCTATTTGCTTTATGGTGCTGTCAGGAAAAATTTGTTAGCTCCGTTTCAAGACCTCCTCATGAAACTCAAAGAAGCTGCAATTACTTCCCACAGTACAAATCCTCCGGTGACTCGGATTGTAGCAGACGGTTGGAATTCCTTTGTCTTCACAGCAGCAGAAACAAATCGAATCCTTGTTACACTCTTCTTTACTATTGCTGCAAGCAGCTTCATGGGATTTGCACAATATCCCACTTTGATGGAAAAAGGATTAGCACCACTCAAAGGTTAGAAATGGTTTTAATTTTATGATTATTTCTACTTCCAGTTTGCTATTAGCACTCCTTCAGCTGTGTTATTTTATAATCGCAACATATGTTGCACTCTAGTGCAGGATGACATCCTAGGATTTGGAATAACAGCTGCATGCTTTGACTTTAACCTAATAGCTAGCTAATTTTTTATTATTATTATTTTTATTATTATTATTTTTTTTTTTTAACAAATAGATGAGAGCTGTTTCACAAGCGGGTATTTGGACAAGGTCATAGATTGGATTCCAGGACTGAAAGATATCCGGTTAAGGGATCTCCCGACCAACTTTCAACTCACAAATCCTGATGACGCCATCTGGAACCTCAGCTTGGAAGCAATTGAAGGAGTTCATAAAGCTGAAGCTGTTGTTCTTCATACTTTTGATGCATTGGAGCATCATGTTTTGGAATCTCTCTCGTCGATGCTTCATCCACATGTTTATCCCATTGGCCCTCTCCAATTACTCCTTAATCAGATACCAGAACACCCTTTGAACCCTATGAGTTACAGTCTATGGAAAGAAGAAACCGAGTGCCTCCAATGGCTCAACTCCAAGGCGCCAAGTACTGTTGTTTATGTGAACTTTGGCAGCCTAACGATCATGACATCGAACAATCTTGTAGAGTTTGCTTGGGGACTTGCAAATATCAAGCGTCCCTTCTTTTGGGTAATTAGACCTGATTTAGTTGCTGGTGAATCGGCTAGTTTGCCACCAGAGTTTGTGGCTGAAACCAAACAAAGAGGTCTAATAGCAAGTTGGTGCCCACAAGAACAAGTGCTTAACCACCCAGCAGTTGGAGGGTTTTTAACACACAGCGGTTGGAATTCAACCATTGAGAGTGTGACTGCAGGAGTGCCTATGCTGTGCTGGCCATTCTTCGGGGACCAACAAACAAATACCTGGTCTGCTTGCAATGAATGAGGAATTGGCATTGAGATCACCAGTAAGGAAGTGAAGAGAGACGAAATAGAGAAGCTTGTTAAACAGGTGATGGAGGGTGAGAAGGGTAAACATATGAGAAATAAAGTGATGGAATGGAAGCTACTTGTAGAAGAAGCAACCACTCCACATGGTTCTTCATCCACAAACTTGGATAATTTAGTGAGTCAAATGTTACTATGAGAAGAAGCTAGATGTTACAGATAATTCAATAAACTGGCTAGTGCTATGTTAATTACGCCTATCTTTACTTAGCTTAGATTGTTTCATGTTGTTCTAAATGATCCTTCCCATATAGGTGTTCTATCTGATTATTGGTTTAAACGTTTATTCTCTTGGTGTCTCTACTCTCATAATTCTTTTAAAAAAATTAAACAGTGTCCTTGTGAGAGAACATGTACTACTATCATTTTTATCACAGAATACCTTTCTAAAGAACAATGCAATAACCAAACAGCAAATTTTCATATTGTTATTGTTTCAGGGCATAACTAAATCAGATTAATAAATCGATAGGAATTCTACTTGATAAACATAGTAAATCAAGTTCTAATTAAAGCATAATTAAGTTTGATGGGAGAAAGAAGATAGCAACCACTAAAATTTAGATAGAAAATTCTTCATAAAGCAGTTTCACGAGAAACAAAAACAAAGATAGAAAGTTGGACAAATCACAAATGAGATCAATTCTTATTACCTGGTGGCTATATGCATACTGGAGACGTTTTTGCTGTCTTTGATGCCACATTTCCATGTGAGTGCCGGCAGTGGTAGCATAGATTCTTTATCCATTTTGTCTCATGCTTTGACTCTTTATGCCCAAGAGCTTGTTTCCCGGTAGATTTATCCACCTAGATGCCGTCTTGATATTCATATATGTAAATAACAAACCCTGCCGGGTTTCTACCAGAACTCGTGTATGTGCCCTAGTCCTCTTTGTGATAGACCAGCACATACATGTCAAACTGAAAAACTGGAGTTGCACAACTGAAAACACAAACTCATTAACTAGTCATATAGAAATTAGAAAATGAGTTCCAAGGAGGTAGCTAATAAGCCTCAGGTTATTTGTATTCCAATTCCTGTTCAAAGCCATACAAAGGCAATGCATAAATTAGCAAAACTCGTCCACCATAAAGGTTCCTTTCACATAACCTTTGTCAACACAGAGTTCGACCACAAAGGCTTTCTCAAATCTCCAGGATCGAACTCTTTATATGGCTTACCTGACTTTCAGTTCAAGATCATTCCAGATGGTCTTCCTGTTTCAGATGGGGATGCCAACCAAGACCTCAGTTTGCTTGGTGAATCCATCATGAAAAATTTCCTAGCTCCATTTCGTGACCTCATCATGAAAAATTTCCTACTCCATCTCGATCTATTTAGATTAAATTTCTTATTATATATAATTGCTAATTAGTCTTGAGAGTAGTAATAATAAGGGTGACCTCCTGGGAATTCCTCATAACAATTAAAGATTAGCTTGGTTGCAGTATCTCAATATTCATATGGATGTTGTTGTAAATAATTATGGATAAATCATGTAAATAGATGTTGAATGATAGGTGCCTATCCCTATAAATTGGTGTCTATCCCTATAGATTGGTGATTGATAGGTTGTAATTGTAGGAGTGATTGAATTGCAATGAGCATTACCTTTTTGTGTACACCATATAGTCCTATATAAGGCTCCACATGGTGAGATGAATAATACACATTCTATTCCATGCGTCTAAACTCTCTCTCTCTCTCAAATTCTTTACTTTTCATTTTACAACATGTTATCAGCACAACAAGCTCTAGGATTCAGATTGCAAGTTGTGGATAAGAGGTGGTCCATCATTCAATCAAGAGAAGAGGTGAATAACTCTTGAGTTATTGGATTGGCTGAGAAGACAACCTTCTCAGTTCCGCACATATAAACTGAAGATTCGTTTGTTCTTCATCAAGTAATATTTTCCAAAATCTAATTCTATATTCATGTTTATTGAGCCTATTGATTGAATATGAAAAATCACCATAATGCATGAACCCTAGTTAATCCTACATGATTTATTGACTTGGTAATATTTATATATATTCGTTCATGTGTTTTGGATTGTTTGATTGGAAAAGAAAAAAAATTAGCATTCTTTGGCTGTAGCTATTTCTAGCACTTGGTCCAATAGTACCAATTCACAACCAGAAAGCATCAATCAATCATGCAAAAACAAAGTCTGTTGTTTATGGGATTCGAACCCAGCCACAACGTGTACCAACCCAGCATGTTGTCCACTGTGCCATTATGGCCAATTGGTAATTATCACCACCATTTAATATTAATACTACCAGAAGCAGATTCAACTCCATTTAATTGGTGATTGATCAATTGATTCAATTCATGTTTTGGTTTTGATTGACATTTATCCAAAACAATTGCCAAAATAATTTCACAATGTATCTTTTATTACTACATTTTAATATTGTGTATTACGCGAATTATGGGCTTAATTTTTTGTTACACAAATTTGAATTTTCCATTATAATGCCTTATGCTAGAAGCATTATGTGCTAAATTATTACGCGATTATTAAATAAACATTATGCCATAAGCATTTACCCAATTTATTACCTATACGAAATGTCATAAGCATTAATGGGATTTGAACCCATTTCCTTAGGTACATAACCACTGCATTAATTTATTTACGATTTAATAATATATATTGAATTTGGTTATGTTATAATTGAGAATATTAAATGTGGCTGAGTCAGAAGCTAAAATCAAGCCAAAAGTCATAACAACAAATCCGAGCCAGAAGCTCAGGCCCAAGTTACAAGGCTAGCACAGAAGCTCGCCACGTGTTGCCATGACAATGGTTATGAATCTTCTCCAACTACGCTAATCCAGTCGATGTCTAGGCAAGGTTCAGAAGAAGCTGTGTACTTAAGTGAGCCTCGCTCCACCTAAACCTCATCATTCCTTACCTGGTCGTATTCAATTGGAGTTACCAAAATGGTCGACTAATAGCATTTCATTCCTTAGCATACCAGTTTGAGCCCAGCAAGCCCACTCTTCCCCGCGGCACTTAGCAGCCCAGCAAGTCTCACGCACCATTTGACTTATGCATGAAAGCCGGGTCGCAAGCCCGCAGACTAAATCAAATCACTATCAAGCCCACTCCTTCTTTGGTCCAGCAGAATCAAATAATTAAAAGAAAAAATCATTTGATTACACGGGGGTTTGAACCCAGTCAATAAGGCACTCTAACTACTTTGTCATTATGGCTTATGCCATTTTTGAGATATTATTTGCTATATTCAATATCATTTTGTAACTTATCAAAATTTTCGCATTAGAATATATGCGTAGAAAATGCAGGTACCTAATGGGCCAGTAATTCATAAATGAACTAGTAGTTCATACATAAATCGAACTTGTAGTTTCGATAATGCCATTTAAGAAACTTGAAGTTTTCTTCATAAATTCACCACACATGATAAAACTAGTAGATTTTACATGTTTAATCTGATTTGTCATACCATGTTCTAAGAACTCGAAGTTCCCATTTGTTGCTCATGGATTTTTCCAAAAACCACTTACCACGATTATTTGTTCTTTAATATCAAATTTTAGCAATTGAAAGTTTCTGAAAGAAATTATCTAAAGTTGGCATGCTTTCTTGCCTGAAGCAAACCATGATTAGCAAAATATTGAACAAGCTCATTTGCCCAAAAACAATACAAGGAGAGGCACTTTATTAATTCTCAGAATTGATCACTATCTAGTTGCTCACTAAAATGAACAACAACCTTCTGTTGAGGAATGATCAAGCCAAGCCCATCGGTACCCGAGCAGCACTTTTGCTTGAAGCAATTGATGTTGCTCATCACAAACCTAATCTCGAAAGGAGAGATTGTGACAGTGGAATGGACAAGTAAAGAGAGGTGGGCCCATAAATGGCCCAAAACATGGCCCCATGTTATAGTGCCCATCCCCAACAAGCCAAAGTGGAAAGGAATACTGGTTCGGCCCGCTGCCACCAAAATCAGCATGATCTTTGTTATCGATGTGGAGGAATTACCTGCTGGTCCTGCACCTGCTGTGCGATAGCTGAAGCAGTAGATCAGTATTACACCAGTCACGGAACTCAAAATACCAACTTTATTGAAGGGTCATTTCCATCAATTCCACACTAGAGATCATGGATTTTCAGGCAGTTACTAAACATACTGAGAATTAGAACTCGAAGACGGGTATAATTGGCCCCATGTGCCATATTTTCATCTTAATGAATGAAACATCTTCAGATTTTGGTGATTTATGTTTTCAATTATTTTGGATTATGAAAATGTGGTTATGTTCGAATATATTTAATTCAATAAACTTATTTATACATGTGATCCATTGAATTAAATAAATGAATAGGCATATTCTGTGGGGAAGTTTGTTGTCTGGTTAAAAGTGCTATTACGCACACCATACTCCCAGATCGGAGATATTTTTCAAACTTATTGTCTATTCATACCTCTGTGACAACTATATCAGCCCAATCCAACCTGATAGAGGGTTATGGTAAAACCCACAGTATGTTGTCCAATGGTACTGAACCTACCATTAATGAAGCCTTATAAATCTCCACGCTCCAGAAGAACGTTATTGAGTGTTAAGGATATTTGAACCAACAGTTACCACGTTGAAATCATTGAGAAAAATGAGTGGAATATCTTTGCATAACCTCCAAGTGTGTGGCCAGAAGTGTACATTGGAGAAATTGAAATCTGTTAGCTAGAAGCTAAATAATTCAAGCAACTACTTGCTATGTCATAACCATTTGAGCACCAAGTCAAAGTATGATGCACCGTATCCTCAATTCATCACAGGTGCATCCCCTTCTGAATAAGGGTCTTGTGTATATTGACACATTATGCCACTTACTCGTTAGGAATGTTTAATACTAGACCATCATGTGCAAAGACTAGTACATATACCACCATTTTTCTGCACATAATGCAAAGGAAATTTGTGGACATAGACAACCACCATGCGGATGAGTTAAATATTAATGGTTTTGGTTGATGTATCGACAAAGTGATCACATGTTATACTAATGTCCACAAGAAAACGTTGCTTTTGCTAAACTCTCACCCAAATCACAAAATTGAGGGTTCACCACTCGGATTATCCCATAAAGTCCATAAGACTTAATAATACCGCAGAATTTATATCGAAGTCTTTCAATGATTATTGCATATCCCTTGGGATTGAGGCTGAACATATAGTTCCCTATATATGTTCACACCCAAGATGGTCTCGCAAATATAATCTTAGTAATGCGCACCAAGCTTCTAATTTCTGCATGGGGCTATGCAATCTTGCATGCAGCTATATTGGTCCCGTTGAGGTCCACTGCTACCCAACCTTACTTCGTGTTACAGCTGGTGACTGGGTACGAACCTGAAGTTTCGCTCTTACACGCATTTGGGTGTGCAATCCCCTTGCCAATTGTGCCACCACAACGTATAAAATTGGGTCCTCAACAAATGATGAGCATACATTTTGATTATGAGTCCCATCCATTATGTGCTCTTTAGAGCCCTTGACAGTCGATCTCTTTATTGCTAGATTTATGGATTGTCACTTTGATGAGACAGTCTTCCCGCCGTTAGAGGGAGATAAGAACATGACCTTTCGTGATGAACGGTGTGAATTAACATGGAATGTCCCCACAATGTCTCATCTTGATCCCCAAACCGCACGAATATAGTGAAGACAAATCTAGATCTATAGGGTATAGAATACAATATGCCAGACACTTTCTCTGATCTAACTAAAGTGATCAGATCATATATACCTACTGCAAATGTGCCTGCAAGGATAAACGTCCCTGTAGGATGTGTCGTCCCAGATGGACGAGGTATGACCATGGCGGCTAACCAATCATATGTCCTTGCCTAGAAGCGAGGTAGACCATTAATTTCGAATGATTCTTATCCCCATAATATGGTAAACTTGGCACAAATGAATCCTTTTGACATCGCAATCTCAAACTGATTCATCTCACGAGATAAATCCGGATTATGGGTACGTCCTATAAGAGAGCATGTTGAGGGACGCTCCAACATTTGAACTCACTCTCGAGAATAGAGAAATCTCGGTAAATTTAGTGAGATTTGGAATCGGGTTGAGATTATCATCGATGATATATTAGTATCTACGGTGGCCACCGAAACTATAATATGTGATGACCTCGAACCTTGCTTTGTTGATCAATATCAATGAAAAGACGATTGGTCAAAAAGGAAATAAGCAATCCAGGTCAAATTAGATTCCTTCACAAAGAGAAAGGTGTTTGGATATGTTGTTCCTACACCTCACCATGTTAAACCCGTAGAATTTAAATGGGTGTTTGTAAAGAAACGAAATGAGAAAAACGAGATTGTGATACATAAGCCTCGTCTAGTGGCGCCAGGATTTTCTCAACGCCCTGCGGTTGATTACGAGGAGACGCATTCTCCCGTAATAGACGTCATAACGTTTCGCTACCTTATCAGTTTGGTAGTTTCCTAAAAACTGAATATGCAGCTTATGAATGTGGTCACAGCTTATCTCTATGGGGATCACGATATAGAGATATACATAAAAGTTCCTGAAGGACTTAATATACCCGATGCAAGTAGTTCTAGACCATGGAACACTTTCTTCATTAATTTTAAGGTGTTCACTTTATGGATTGGAACAATCTAAACGAAGGTGGTATGACCGTCTAAGTGAAAATTTGATCAAGATGGGATATGTGAATAATAAACTATGCCCATGCGTGTTTATTAAGGAATCAAGTTCCTAGTTTGGAATTGTGGCGGTCTATGTCAATGACATGAATTTGATTGATACTCTTGAAGAGATCAAGGAAACCGCAAAGCACCTAAAGTTGGAATTTCAGATGAAAGGTCTTAGGCCCTAGCACAGTGCAGATGAAATTTTGGTCCATCAACCAAATTACATCCAGAAGATTTTAAGACGCTTTAATAAGGATAAAAACAAGCACACCCATGGTCGTCCTAAGTCTAGAGAGAACCGTATCGTCCTGCAGATGATAATGAAGACTCAAATATATATTAGTGCCAGAAGTCCCATATCTAGATGCAATAGGCGCATTATTGTACTTGGCTCAATGCCCTAGATAGGATAACTCATTTGATGTGAACTTGTTAGCTAGATATGGCTTTGCGCTAACACGCCACCACTGGAGTGGCGTAAAAGACATTTTTCGCTACCTTAGACGTATGGCGGACATGGGCTTATTCTATCCCTACGCATCAAGGAATGGATCAAACCCCTTCCATCCTCGGAATGATGCTCGCCTTGTTGGATATGCTGATATAGACTATCTATCAGACCCGCACAAGGCACGTTCCCAAACTGGTTATGTCTTTACCATTGGGAATACTACAATTTCTTGGAGGTCTACGAAATAAACCCTTGTTGCTACTTCTTCGAATCATGCTAAGATACTAGCTCTTCACGAAGCAGTATGTGAATGTACATGGCTAAGAATCGTTACAAAGCATGATCGAAGCACATGTGGACTGCATTCCACCATTGATGAACCGACCATTATCTACGAGGATAATGCTGCTTACATCGAGCAGATAAAGATGAGTTTCATCAAAGGAGACAACACCAAACATATTGCACCGAAGTTCTTCTTCAATCAGCAACAAGAAGCATCAGAAGATTGAAGTTAAGCAGACTCGATCTGAAGGCAATCGTGCAGACCTCTTCATCAAGTCAGTACCAAAGTCTACATTCCAGAAGCATGTCCAAGGTATTGGTCTATGTAAACTATCTGAATTACTTGAAATGTAATTTTCAGGGGGAGTATCCTGAAGCATACTCACTTGACCATCGTGTGCTCTTTTTGTCATTCGTCCAGGGTTATTTTGTCCCACTAGGTTTTGTTACCTGGCAAGGTTTTGACGAGGCACATCTTTGGCATGGTCACCCCACTTATACTACATCCTGAAGATGCTTTGATTCGACCTATATATGCATTTGCTCGTCTTTTCCCTTCGACCACGGGTTTCTCCCACTGGGTTTACCGTGCAAGGTTTTGGTGCAGTAACTCTAATGCATCCTTCTCGTAGACATGCTACCTACTTATGATCATGATAAGAAGACTTCACCTATCTCTGTTGTGATATGACTACTCCACATTCACGCGCGTTGTGCTCTTTTTCTCCTTCGACCAAGGTTGTTTTTTCCCACATGGTTTTTATTACTCAGCAAAGTTTTTGACGAGGCAACTTAGAAGTGCATAGCATAGGCAACACTATTGACATGGAATATCCAAGGGGGGAGTGTTGTAAATAATTATGGATAAATCATGTAAATAGATGTTGAGTGATAGGTGCTTATCCCTATTGATTGGTGCCTATCCCTATAGATTGGTGATTGATAGGTTGTAATTGTAGGAGTGATTGAATTGTAATTGAGTGTTACCTTTTTGTGTACACTATATAGTCCTATATAAGGCTCCTCATGGTGAGATGAATAATACACATTCTATTCTCTACGTCTAAACTCTCTCTCTCTCTCTCTCTCAAATTCTTTACTTTTCATTTTACAACAGATGTTATATAGTTCATTAGTGCATCAAATGTGATCAATTTGCTCTTTCTAAAATTGTTGTTCCAACTCCCAACAGATGAGAACTGTTTGGCGAACGGGTTCTGGACAAGCTAATAGATTGGATTCCAGGAATGAAAGGTATCCGCTTAAAGGATCTACCAACCCGAGTTTCGAACTATGAATCCCAGTGACCTCATTTTCAATGGCATCTTGATGTGATGGATAGCCTTCATAGAGCTTCACAAATTGTTCTTCACATATTTGATGCATTGGAGCCGGATGTTTTGGATGCTCTCTCTAGCACTACATCTATGCTCCCACCAGTTTATGGCTTCTGGTCTCATTCATCACCAAAGTCTTGAGTTTTCACCATCAGTGTAACCACTGGTGCCTCTACCTTAATCATTCCACAGCAAAACATGCAAGCCAGAAAAGTCATGATCAATCATGGTGTTATTCAGATTTAGACTGCAGGTGAAATTTTGGGAGTAGTGTTACGTTCAAGCCGCCCGCCCTTGAGAGGTTTGGGTGGCCGCCAAGGATAAGGCTTGGAGAGTTAGAAGGAGGTAGAAGAAACAGTCGAATCTTTGTTGCAATAGTAATTTTGCATACAAGATAAAAAGAAATCCGGCAACCATTTGGGTCCAACAATATTATTAGAATGGTCAACAAAAGAATATCTTCACTGTTCACATCGTATTCAGACGTGGGAGTTCTTCAATAAATTATTCTCCAGCTACAGCAAGACTGAAAGCCATTCTGTTCCTTTCTAAGGTCCGAAAAATCGAATACCAAAAAGACGAATTAAACAAAGGTGTCTTAAAGTATCTAATGTTACAATCACAGTAATCAAAACTTATACAGTCGAAATATTCATAGTAAAACAAACGCGCAATAACATGTTTTATGTATGTGATCAGCAAAATTTTACATTTACTGCAAACCTTACTCATCCACCTCATCTCTAATTTCTTTTTGTAGCTCATCTTTGTACTCATCAAAACTTCTATCAAATTTCTTCACAGTACCATCTTCAACAATCCAAATTTGACTCTTCTCTTCATCATCACACACACGTGAAATAAGTCTAGAGTCGTGACTGACCAGTACAACCCCACCGGTGAATTCATCAAGTGCATCAGCCAGTGCATCAATGCTCTGCATATCTAAATGATTCGTGGGTTCATCCAAAAGCAGAATGTGGGGTTTTGACATGGATATTGATGTGAAGACAACTCGAGCTTTCTGTCCTCCAGATAATTTTGCTATAGGAGTCAGATGGTTGTGGCTAGGGAGTCCATACTTTCCAAGTTTTGCACGCACAGCCTCCTGCTTGCTAAATCCCTCTTGGTCAGGATGAAGACGAAGTAGGTATGAAACAGGGGTTTCGTCCATTGTCAGGAGGTCCACAAAGTGCTGTGAATACCTACCAATCCTCAACTTCTGACTTCTCCTTACTTCACCCTCAGTAGGAACCAAATCACCTGCAAGAAGGTTGAGCAGAGTAGACTTTCCGGCTCCATTAGGTCCAACAATTGCAACACGAGTACCCATATCAATACCGACATCAACATCAGACAGCCTGAAATCTTCCCGGTTCGGATAACTGAAGCTGACATCAATAAGTTGCAAGAGTGGAGGTGTAAGCTCAGTAGGTTCAGGAAAGTGGAACTCCACGCTGTAATCCCTCCACTTCTTAGGAGCCTCAACTTGGGTGTCATCCTCCTCAACCTTTCCCTTGCCCTTGCTCTTTGCTGCTTCCTTATTAACTAAGAATTTTGCTCGGTCCTTGACCTTCTCCTGTTGAACCCGACTTCCACTCCTTCTGGCAGCTTTCACCTGCTTATCATAAATTTCAAACTTTTTGTTTACCTCTTTGCGGCGCTGCTCATACCCAGTTTCAAAATCATCAAAATTTCCACGGTAGAAGTGGAGCTTCAGATCATGCAGATGAATAATCTCTATGCACACTGTGTTAAGGAAATCACGATCGTGTGAGACAACCACCAAAGTTTTTTTCCAGCGGCACAAATACTCCTCCAACCAAAGAACAGCCCTCAAGTCGAGATGATTTGTTGGTTCATCAAGCAACAAAAGAGTTGGTTGCACAAAAAGTGCCCTAGCTAATGAAATTCTCATTCTCCAACCACCACTGAATGACTTAGTGGGGCGGCCTTGCATATCCTTTGTAAATCCCAAACCGGCAAGAATCTTTGAAGCCTGGGCTTCAGCAGCATCTGATCCCATCAGCTGCAATTGATCGTACAACTCAGCAAGCTTCTCTCCTGCATCATCATCATGACTATCCTCTTCCTCACCACTGGGAGCAGAATCTGAATTCTGCAATGCTGAAACCTCTTCCCGGAGCTTGACAAGTTCTTCATTAGCTGAAACAACTGCTTCAAGAGCACTTCTATCATCACCTACTACCTCCTGTTCAACTAGAAGAACATCGATGTTTTTTGGTACTGGAATCTTCCTCCAAGCAAGAAGCTTCAGGAGGGTAGACTTCCCCATCCCATTTGGACCAACCAGACCATATCTCTTCCCATGAGATATCTTCACTGATGTATTCTTTAGTAGTTCCTTTCCTCGAGCCGCCACAGAAAAACTATCTATTGATATATCCTTGATATTAGCATCTGCATCTTCACCTTCGAGTACTGAAGCCCTGCTTCCAATAACAACAGTGAAAGCATCATGATCATCTCTCAGGGCCTCCTTCTTTGACAGCTCAGCAGCATGGGCAGCAAGAAGGTCCTTCTTTTCACGCTTTTTTAACTCTTTCTCTGTTATGGATATATCAAGCGTCTTAGCCTCTGACCTCCTTTGCTGATTGGATTGTTGTTCCTCTTCCGCTTCATCATCAGAGGGAGGGAGATCAATACCATCAGTGTAGGATGAAAGTTTTGGAGCGACTTTTGCCTTTGCACTGGAGGAAGATGCCTTTTTGGGCTTCTCAGGTTTCTGGTCCATGTTGGCCAACATGGCAGAGACTGTTGGTGCTTTCACTTTCTTTCCATCTTTAGAAGCATCTTTTCCGGTTGACTTACCCTTCATGGCAGCACCAGCTTCATCTGTCTTCTTTTTTCCCATTGCAGCAGTATCTAATAAACAAACAACAGTAAATGAATTAACTTTAATTAAGGGCCAGTTTCTATCCAAGACAATAATTTGAATGGATAGCATACAGACAAAATCTTATGCTAAACCTCAAGGATTTTTAGGATCACAGGCCCTTCAATTTTTATAGAACATATGTAAAATGATACAGATGAATTACAAGAACACAAAGCTTTCTGTATGTCTCTAGAACTCTTTCTTACTCAAATTCTCTGTACGAGTTATATCACTATAATACTATACTATAACGCAATCTATCAACTAAATTTCAGTGACATACATATGCAAATTGATAATATATAGGAGGGATCCTCATGACTCTGAAATAAGACTCTAAACTTAATTTAAATTTCTAGGGTTAAGGAAATATCTTTCATACAAGGTTAAATTTTTGAATATGAGGTAGCCAACATCTAGGTTTCAGAAACTGAATCTAACACATTGCCACTTCTTACATAATCCCAAAGTTACAGACCGAAAAAAAAAAAAAAAAAAAAAACAACAACAACAATCGTCTACTACAATGATACACCTACCTCAAATCTCAGCCATTGTTTTAAAACAAGTCATAATACTTGGCTAGCAAAGACCATTTACAACCCAAATACAACAACACCTTGGCTCTGGAATTTACACACTCAAATCCGAAATTTTTTTCCCAATCCATTTTTGATGAGTTTTACCCAAAGATACAATCTTTATACAAAACAATCATCTGGGTGAATAAATCAGAATCACAGAACAGAACAATAGAAAACAATACTAAAGTGGATAACAAAAATTACGATAAACCCATCAATAATTTTCTACGCATAACAGATCTAGGCCTCTCTTATGCTCCAATTTAAACTAACCCTAATTGCAGAACACAATGACTGGAAACGACGAATCAAAAACCTAACGGGATCGAACCAATTAAAGAGAAGGGAAAAGATGCATACCCACCTGAGAAGAGAGGAGGATGGAGACGTATCAAGGCGTGAAGCGGCAGAGAGACTTGATTGGTTTCTGGGTTTTAGGGTTTTACGTCGAAGATGAAGATGAAGATGAAGAAGAAGGAGAGGAGTTAGGGAGATGGAGGCTGATACAAAAATGTCTCAAGGGGACGGAGCAAACTGGTCGGTTGCAGCTCTTCTCTTAGCTATGTTACCGTATTCGACTTTAACACTTCAAAACGACCCGTTTTAGGTATAAATAAGTTAACAAAGAAAGAAAGAAAATTGCTGTAACCATAAAGTAAAACCACCTGTCATCGAAAAAAATAAAGTAAAACCACCTCTTAAGCTGTTCGTGAAAATGAAAATAATTTTTTTGTTTTTCTTGTGAAATGAAAAATTAAATTTCTAATCTCTCATATGAATTTTTCATTCTGGTGTTTGATGATATAAGAAAAGTTATCAAGAGAGTTTGTAATTATTCGATAAAATAATAGCGTGTGAGTAAAAAATGCAAGGAAAAAATAAGGGAAAATGAATCACCTGAGGTGTGGAAGGAACCACTTTCCCACTTATTTTATATTCCTTTAGGAAAATATTTCATTTTCTTTACATCCCAAAAAAGAAAAAGAAAGGATGGGAAACACATTTTACAATCTAATTCTAATGAGCACTGACAAAATAGGAGAGAACTCGGGTTGGAGAGAGTAAAGGAAATTTTTCAGCCTGTCTGGCGGTGCCCCCGTGTCAACAGTGGCTCCCTGCCTCATCAACGAGAGGCGGGTGTTGCCAGACAGGGTCTTGAGATCTCAGGGGTCCTGCTCTATTATTCGTTTCGTTGGTTAAGGCCAGGTATGTTTCTCGATGTGGAAGACAAATGTTTGCCAATCGGCGTGGAGCTGTGGCATGCCATGGATCATGTGACACTTACTTCTACCCTTCAGTGGGCTGCTAGACGAAGGCGGCAGCTGTGGTGGATTTGGGCTCTCAAGCTAGTGGGCATGGCGGCGGCAAGGCACGGTAATTTTTTCACCAGTTTCTCGGTGATAGACTTGGTGTGTTTTGCTGCATGGTTTAGGTATCATCGACTTGGGGAGCTTGAAAGCATGGATTTGTGGTGGTGGCTTGCCGGTGGGGTCCCTGATGACAAGGAAGAGAAATACTCTGGCGGCATCTCTTTATTTTTTGTTAGTCTTGTTTTTAGTTAGGTTGTTGGTTAGATTCTTTTGGTCAATAGTTGGTCCCTACTCATTTGAGCTAGGGTTGAGTCAAATTGATGTGCCATGGATGTGGTGTCTTTCCTGAGGACGAGTTGGTTTATTTTTTATTTTATTTTATGGTTAATGTACTGACAAGCGATCCTTGCACGTGGTCTGATTTCATTGAGACGCAGTGTGGGAGAGGGTGTTGGTTTTTTTTACGGCTGCTTATGAGGTGTTATTGTTGAGTCACAAATTACTTATGCAATTGTGCCCCATAATTATGAAAATTGATTTGTCTTCCATTCTATTTTACCTTTTTTAATCAATTTTCTTTTATTTGTAGGAAACCTTGCATTGAGAATAAAATGACTATTTGAGGCTTGAAATGCAGAGATTTGAAGCTAGGGGAAGAAGACACGAAGATTTGAAGAAAATTGCAAATCAACTTTTCATGCGATTTTTCCGGCGAGCTACCACTCATGGAGGGTCCTTTCTCCAACAAAGGAGGACCATGGTTGTGAGAATATCCCATCACTTGAAATTCAAATATCTTCCTACACCTTGTCATTTTATCACCTTGCCAATTTAAGACCATTTGGGGGACAATAGTGTAAGAGCATCTCTTGCACACTTTGGGACAAAAAAGGACACACATAGCTGATCAAAGAGAGGCTAAAGACTCATTCTTCAGCATTCTTGACTCTATCCACCACTAAAACCACCATCTTCACCTCTAAAACCACCATTTCCACCACTACAACCTCCATTTCCTCCATCACAACTCACCTTAGAGATTCCAGATTTCACCATTCTTATCAAGAGCTTGGAGCAAGGATAAGGAGGTGACTACCACCACATCATGTTCTTAGAGACCCATCTCCACCACCTCTTCCAGCATCATCAATAATCACCCTTTACTCCCTATCTCTTTATGTATTTGATGTTTAATAGAATCTTGAAACTTGTGTATCTAGCTATGTGTGAGTAGTGAACTAGTTAGGGCTAGGGTTGAAAGCCCTAGCCAAACTTGCTTGTATTGATGCTTTTGTTTACAAATTGATGCAAATTCATGTTGTCATTCTCACATGCTAAGTCAATAGTTGAATGCATTACTTAGACCTAATCAATTTGAATTATGTGTTTACCATGACATGAAGTTTTTTCCTAGAGATTGATTACCTTTAGGCAAAAAAGAAGCATGAAAACATACCACGTGTGCATGTGAGGGTAGTGAGCTAAAATCCCCTAGAGATAGGATTGGTTTGCTTACTTGGTTACCTAAACTCTAAGCTTTATGCATTTAGGGGCAAAAGATTGAGACATATCCGGTAATTGAATTTGTCTCTAGATAGTTAGCTCTAGACTTATCAGGTTAGAGTTAATAAAATGAAACGGATTTAAGCCTTAGTAGTCCTATCCGGATGCTAAAAGGGTAGTTGGAAAATTAGCTTTGCATCATTCATATTCAATTGCTTTAATGCTCGCAAGGGAGGCAAAAGATGAAACCCGATGCCCTAACTCCCATCCATTTGATAACAACTTGTTTAGTTTAGCTTAGTTTATATTACTTGCTTTCATTGTTTCAATTTGAATAGAAACTAATCTCAAAATCAAATCTCTATACACCATCTTGCACATACTCACCATGAACTTTAGTTCACTTGTGGGCCTTTATTTGTGATTGTATATTTGCATATTTTTCTAGTTTTTTCTTAGGTTTTCTCTAGCTAGGAAAGGATTTACCAATCCTCTCGTGGGTTCGTCACCCTTACTTAATCCCCTGTTCTATAACTTGTACCTCTTGCACTTGAGGGTGGCTTCAATGTGAGGTTGGACGACACAGTGGGTTAATGGTTGAGCTCTTTTGGATCATGAAAGTCATTCTTGATGACGGACCTGTAACTAGTTCAGTTTCTAAGGAGGAGAATGTGGAGTTCATGTCCACCACCGGTTATTCCTATATTATATATAACCTTTGTTATTTTCAATAAGGATTCTATTCTAAAAAAAAAAGGACATTGGAAAGGATTAAAGCTTCATTTCTCGATGTTTCAGTTCCGCGAACCAAATGAGGTCCAAAAAAACATAGCCACTAGAGCACGCAATTGCTACCCCCTTTTTTCTTGTTTTCTCTTGTATGGGGCTCGTCTCTGGGACGTCAACGTTGTCATCTAAAGAGGTGGCTTGTGGCGTGGGGATCCCCAGTTGGATTCTGATATGTATTGATTGGAATCATGGTGGGCAAACAGGATGGATGAGCTTGCGCCTTGCGGTGGTTGGTATGGGCCGGTCGGATGATCCAGTCTTTGGGTTTGGGTTTGGGAATTCAAGATGTTGTCACGTTAATTTTATATAGAATGATTAATTGATTACAAAAAAACAAACAAACAAAAAAAGATTAAAATTTGGGTAATGGCATAAGGCTGTAGTTCCGAAGTTGAAGCTCTATATTTCTCCCAATTATACTATCATCTAAAGCCGGATTACTGTTCCTTGAACAGGTCACTATTGTTCATAGAACAATTACAATTTGTGTTCACGTACAATTCATAAGCACTGTTCATAGAACAGTTACAATTTTTCATATCCTTTCAATTTTTTTTTAGAACAATTCTGTTTTGTATTTGTAAATTTCTATAAATTATAAAAAAAGTTTATTTGTTGTTAATTTATTATTAACAACAAAACAAAATTATATTCTAAGTAGCGTTGAAATTTTTTAGATTACGAATATTCATCTATTATATATAAAACTTGGAAGAAAAATAAACCGTAGCATCGTGCGGATGAATTTACTAGTATTTCTAGTTTAGGTTGGTACGTTACCGTATGTATTTACTGCAAGTCACGTATAATCGACATGCACCTTAATTTTTAGTGCACCCTGACCCCGTGAAATCTGACATGGGCATTGGCGTGGCTTAGAGATCAAGCGTTCAGCCTTGACGAAATCAAATGATCAGACGATAACAAGTACTGCAAGAGCAACCATACATATATATATACACACACAATCCGGCTACACTAAGGATGTCCTTAGTTTTTCTTAGGTACAGATTTCCGATTTTCACCCACTTTCCGATCACATTTTCACATCTTAACCGTTCAATTTTTAGGTCCTAATGTATAGATCACCTCTGCAAATTTTCAGCCAATTTGGTGATCGTTAAGGCATCTAAAACTGTAATTTACCATTATAAATATGAACGGTTCCGGTTTGACAGATTCGGTCCGTTCGTGTAAATTGCAGTTTTGGATGCCTTAACGATCACCAAATTGGTTGAAATTTTGCAGTGGGGATCTATACATTAGGCTCTAAAAACTGAACGGTTAAGATGTGAAAATGTGATCGGAAAGTGGGTGAAAACACCAAATCCGTACCTAAACTTATATATATATATATATATATATATATATATATATATATATATCCCATTAGCCTAACTAGCTAGCTAGCCGGCCAGTTACTGATTCAATCTGAAGCCGATCTTATTGCTAGAAAACCGATGGAGCACAGATGAAGCGGGACTCACCAAGCAACAATTTCGTCGTTTGCGTAGCGGATCGGAATAACCTATTATCACTCAGGTGGGCATGTTTACAAGCAAGTTCCCGTGGTTAGCTCAAGATAATCATCGGGTTATAAGCGAAATCAAGTGTTTATAGCCATGATGGCCATCGAGGAAGAATCAGTGCCAACACGAGAATAAGAACATATATAGGATACTAATATAGTTAACTAGCTTAGTCTTGGCGTACAATGATCGATATCGAATTCAAATCTTGTTGCCACCTTCAGTAAATGACTCTATGTTGCCATATCCGCCCCAACAAAGTTAATTCAAACTTTCAAAGCTTCAGTACTGAAAACCCAAGCTAGCAATCCACTATATATGTGCATGTGTGTGGCCCTGGCCATATAAATTTTACAGCTTTACAATACGTATGTTCACCGGCAAAGTGCAAAATCTAGCTACCTTCATAAATAAGAAACCTGAGATAAGTGAATTCGCGGCGCTGGTCATGAAGTCTGAAGCCCAGAAATTAATGAGAGCGAGAATCATTTTAATCATGAATTCTGCGTTTTAGTTCAGATCAGTCCTCAGACTTCGGATCGAATGAATGTATGTCAGATTAATTCAAGAGAGATGATCAGGGAAATCCTGAATTTCTGATCGATCACTGGTTGATGATGATCGCAGTTGGTGATCGATCACCCCGCATCACATTCCTAGGCGCTCTCTCATTAATGCATGCATGGGTGCGTGGTACTAGCTATATATCGCTATCATCATATATAACTACTATCGTCAGCTCTCCTTCCTTTTTCAAGCTGTTCTTCAATCGATGACCGGGATTGCTGACAGGAGAACTGTCACTGGATCAGTGATTTCTTGTGGGTGAAATAACGATTTTAGTTCATCCTTACCCATATACCATGCGTGTAAACACGGACTGCACTTCTTTTGACGACATAATAAGTAACCGCGGCCTATCCGTGTTTTCATGGATCGGTACAGGATGGGAGTCATATGGAACGTCGTACGTAGCAGTGAGTTTTTGCCGGTATGGTTTCGATTGCCCTACAAAAAAGTTGAACATACTAATGATGAAGAGGTCCTTTCAAAAAACAAATCGATCTACCTATGAGCAGCATCTTCAACAAATTGGTCAGAACAAAAATTAAGCTTTTAATCTCTCTCTTGGCTAATCACCTAAATTAGACATTAGTATCAACCATTAATCGATCTTCTTCTTCTTCTTCTTAAAAATAACAAAACAAAACAAAATAACACATCGTGTCACATCATCCACAATTGCATTCAACATCTAAATTCAACTTTTACGTGTAACACACTACACAGATGGGCAACCTGCATTTGTCAAAAAAAAAAGATGGGCAACCTGCATATATAGAAAATTTCAGTCAATATGGACTTAGTGGGATGGATGTCATTATCCACATTCAATCGAACGTGCAATATATCAAACATGCATGTCACATACATCCACAACATAAAAGTATGGGAACTTGGGAAGGTGTTTTAGAAAAATAAAAAGAAATTTTGGTTATTGTGTATTTTGTTGTTACCAAACCATTCTTGCTTTAGAAAGGAAAGAAAAATTCACAAAACTGAAACCAAAAATCACTTTTGGAAAACTGATCAAAAATGATAAATTAAAACTCAGTCCATATGAAATTTGAATAAGAAATCAATCTTATTTTGATTCCATAAACATAATTAAAGATATTTGAACAACATTTTAGTGTGTTGTAAAAACGAACAATATATGTTGATGGGGCAACTACCAAATATAACATTCTCTTGACGATTGAGGTTTAAGATATGGTTTGAACTTTAAAATCACGAAAGAGTGACAAACTTTTTATGAGTATTTGTTAAGCCGCAACTTGTGATTTGCCTATCTTAGTTATAAAATTTTTGGTTAATCAATTGATCATTGACTTGCAGGGTTGGACATCATGAGGTGACCCGGTAGAGGTTGCCGACTTATGCACCGAAATACTTTAGACAAGTTACTGTATTAATTCACAACCGTGATAATTAGATTAAAACAAGTTAGTTTGTACTGCGAGATAGATAGGTCATCATGTGTGAAGGCATCATTGCTATAGGTGTGCTTCATTTTTGAACATGATCACTCACAAATATAAAGTTCTTCACATTATTTTACTGTTTACATCTCCTTTATTTTTAACTGTTTATCTGATCATGGTGAATGATTTCATTATCTTTTTAACTATGTAGGGGCATAATTACGGTGTGATATATAAGACATGCATTACTATATAATTGTTGAAAATAATCTGTTGCTCGGGAGAAAAAGACAGTGTTGCACATTTTTTTGGGTTACAATGTTTTTGGTCATTTTCAATGAAATTTCATTATCTTTTTAACTATGTAGGGGCATAATTACGGTGTGATATATAAGACATGCATTATTATATAATTGTTGAAAATAATCTGTTGCTCGGGAGAAAAAGACAGTGTTGCACATTTTTTTGGGTTACAATGTTTTTGGTCATTTTCAATGAAATATTCCCGTTTTTTTTGTTTCCTTATCCTGCCAAGCCGGTTTAGTGGTCATGTTCGATCCTTTATTTCCTCACACACATGCATGCATGGGAAACTTCCGCGAAATTTCTCTTGTCACTTCATTCTCTCTCTCTCTCTCTCTCTCCAGTTTGGTAAGACTCGTCCTCGTCCTTCCCTCAGTGAATTTTGCCGTTAATCTCTGATCTCTCTCTATCTCCTCTCTGTAATCTCGCCAGTCTCTCCCTAAATTCCGTTTTCTTCTCCTCCAATAACGCGGTAAAAATCTCACACCTAAGAGCTGTTTTACCCCAACCCAAACTGTTGTGATTTTCTTCTCTGTCATCGTTATTTCCGCTCCGATTTTCTCGTAAACCGAACCCAACCAGATGGCCAGAAAGAAAAAGAAAACCAAAAAAACATTAATTCCCTGCTGTTAATCCGTTTCCTTTATTTTTATTTTTATATTCAAATTTCCGTTCGTACTGGGGTTTCTTCGTGTGGGACCTCTTCAGCGTGTTTGCGGCAACGGAAAGAGTGTGTTGAGAGAGAGAGAGAGAGAGAGAGAGAGCGCCATATCTCCTGCGACATTGGTGACCGAAACGACGACGTAGAAGGAGGAGGAGAGAAGAGAGAGGAAGAGGAGCTACTACTATGGCGTCCGGTGATTCCGACTCTTCCAAGAACGGCTTGCTTCCGACGTCGAGGTCCGGCCGTCATCACCTCGACATGGAGTCCGGAGCCAAGGTTCGCCTCCCCGCCGAGTTGGTCGACGGCAAGGCGTCCAAGAGCGACGATCACCACGACGACAACGACGACCCCTTCGACATTGCCCACACCAAGAACGCACCTCCCGCCACGCTACGCCGATGGAGGGTAACTCTCTCTCTTGTTTCTAATTTTGCGATGCCAATTTTCTATATCGCATTGTTGATTCTCGCAATGCCGTACAAAAATCGTAGAGGATTTGGTTTGTTTGGTGCAATGGATTTGCTGCTTGACCAGAATTGGACTCGGCATTGTTTAAGTTAGTAGAATTCCGAGAGGGAATCGAACCATATATGCATTGTTTAGGATTTGGACTGATTGCTTGATATCAAAATGAAATGAATCGGGATCGTCGAAGTAAGTACTGGAACTCAGAGAGGAATGATGGAATGGATGTAATGATACATACAGACGAGTCCACTTTTTAGGCTCTAATATTTTTTATTGCGGGTTTTGGTGGTCAGAGAAAGGGTTTATGTGAGTTTTAGTTTCTTGAGGAAGACAGGGTTTTGTTGTGGAAATGAATAGCTGGGTGCAGATGGAGAACTATGATATGGACTGAGCATTACACCACCCTATAATCGCACATTTCACTATGTTGTTATGAAAAATATATATGATATGTACCTCTTCACCAATGTACAGTTGGTTAATCAGTTCTTGGTGGATTCAAGACTTCAAGTGCAATAGATAACATTTCTTGTCCTTTACCAAGAGACGAGAGTACAGAATGAAAAAAAAAAAAAAAAAAAAGGCGGGAAATTCCTCATTGCACAATGTTTCATTTCCCTGTCATAAATTCTGAAATGTTCATCTAGGATGGACTACGTAGTGAGAAAGTGTTGACTGCTAATTGATATATGAAGTCTATACACAAAATCCACACAACATCCTCACCCCCCCCCCCCAAAAAAAAAAAAAAAAAACTGTTTATGTGTTTGTATGTTAAAAGAGGTCTGATTCTTTGCAGCAAGCTGCGCTAGTGTTAAATGCTTCACGTCGATTTCGGTACACGTTGGACTTAAAAAAGGAAGAAGAGAAAGACAGTAGAAGGCGGATGATTAGATCCCATGCACAAGTCATAAGAGTAATGTTCTGAACGATAACAAATTATCATTATAGTGTGTGGTACTGTTGTCGCAGTTCAATTGATGATTACTTGTGATATTAGGCCGCATTGCTTTTCAAATTGGCTGGAGAACGGGAAACTGGTATGTTACTCTCTGGAAACACTTAGCGGCTGCTACTGTTTCACCCTGAATGTTATAAATATCTATCTATAATTAGTGCAATATGGTGTAATTATATTTAATTCATTTGTATTGATTTTTAGAATTTCTTGAAGTTTAATTTGAAAATTGCATGGTTAAGCAAGCTTTTGCTGCTTCCATCATTTCCACCCATATTGGTATTTTCAGTGATATGTTTCTAGACCTGGACCATCGATATTTTCACTGACTCCAATATCTTTCATTCCTGATTGCAACATTAGTCGTCCTTTGTAGTTAGTTGAAATGGCTTTTCTGATTACATCTGTCAACCTGTTCTGTTAGACTTTCTATACAATGGTGTTTTAGACTTGCTAAATATTGTTGTTTTAGGGGCTTAGTGCAACTTTTCTGTGCCTTGATTCTTTAAATGAGGACTTCTTATCCTCAATTATATTTTTTTGACTTTTAATTTTTTTATTTATTTGCTGGTCAAGTGTCTAAATCATGCTGACTTCTTTTTGCAATTTGTTTGCTTTGTATGTTAATGCTTGTACAAGGTGTAAGTTATTAGTTCTGTTCATTCAAGCGGAAGCATTATTATTATTTTGGCAAAAAGACGGAAGCATTATTGTTGGTTGTGTTAGGCTTGATATGCATTGGTTCCATAACTTTAGTGTAATGTTGCTAAGCAGTTCAGGAAATACTATATGTATGTTTTGCCCAATAGCAGATGCCATTCCAGTTCATTATTCTCATAATTCACTTATTTCCGGATTATATAGGATTAGGCACAAAAGTAACACCCCCAACTCCAAGCGGTGATTATGGAATTGGACTTGAACCACTTGTTTCACTAACTAGGGAGCATAATACTTCCGCTCTACAGCAATATGGAGGGGTGAGTCAATTGCAAACTTATTTCTCCTTGTTTTTGTGACTTTCTGTGTGCCTTCCCTTACATAATGCATTGTAACTTGATCAGGTTAAAGGTATATCATCTTTGATAAAAACAAATTTGGAGAAGGGAATTGATGGGGATCAAGCAGATTTAGTATATCGCAGAAATATGTTTGGATCAAATACATATCCTCAGAAAAAAGGGCGGAGTTTCTTGGTATATTATTTGTTATAAGGTTTACTGTTTTATTAGTTGCTATTTTCAGGTAGGAATATGTTGCAATAAGTGCATTTCATTTCTGTGCTTGTCCTGCAGAGGTTCCTTTGGGAAGCATGGCAAGATTTAACTCTTATAATCTTAATAATAGCTGCAGCGGTGTCATTGGCACTTGGAATAAAAACAGAGGTACACTTGGTCCTTCAAAGTATCCAACCTTTTTTCCTCCATTAGCTGACCTAAGCATTGCCAACATGTATGCCTTGGTTTTCATCAAGGAAACACATTTTCATGTTTGAGAAATTAGGTTTTGAGTATAACGTGTTTTTGATTTCTTTATGTGCAAAATAAACTTGTCTCTGTTGCTATTATAGTCTTTAGTCAATGGTGAATCAATAGGCTGTGGTAGGACGAACAATGCCCGAATCTTGCAAAGAAGTTCCTAAAGGTGAACCAGTTTAGGAGCTACAATCTGAGAAACTACTGGAGCAAGTTGATTGGAATTCAGATTCTGGCAGATTCCAGGATCACAAATATTGGAAATTTGGAATGGATTGCACTTTCTTCTTCTTCTTCTTCTTCTTTTTTTCCTCACTCTGGGATTAGAATTGGATTGGAATCAAAGAATATTTGGAATTTAATAAATCCAACATTCCAACTCAAAAGGCTTAAACTACTCTGCACAACCTCCTGATTATGTATACTATTCATTTGACTCGAACCAGTGAAAATAAATGTCGTATACCATCACTCTTTCTGTAGAATAGTTGAAACCAACTCATTATCTCTTCTCTATTCTCCCTGTTTTTATATATGTGACTATAATTAAGTGGTGCTTATTTGTCTAATTATCTTGGCATGGTTTGTAGTTCCATTTTTTTTAAACTAATGTTTTATTTTTTTATTTTTTTTATTTTATAAATTATAAATTTCTTTGGAATTCCTCACAGGGTTTGGCTCACGGATGGTACGATGGAGGAAGCATTGCATTTGCTGTTTTTCTTGTTATCATTGTTACAGGTACTGAAATAGAGGTTGTAACTTTACGTAGATGTAATTGTTTCTATATAATGGTCATAGTTTGTCCTTCTGGAAATATATTATGCAATGATGACTTAGAAGGATTAGACTGCATTCTCTTCCTGTTGGCCATAATAGGGATTTTTTATTTTAATTTTTTTTCCGTTTGATTTTTTATTAAATTTTTTTTTTTTCCGAAATGGAACAAATTATCATTATGCCTTCAGCCAGAACTTTTCTGATATTATCTTTGTTTCAATGAGATTCATCTTAGAAGCAAGAAATTAATTTTCAATGAGATTCATCTTAGAAGCAAGAAATTAATTTTCTTTTTTCCTTTGTCAATTTTTGTTTGCCAGCTATTAGTGATTATCGGCAATCTCTTCAGTTTCAAAATCTAAATGAGGAAAAGCAAAATATACAATTAGAGGTGTGTACTCTTTCATCATTGAATATCAGCACTAAAGTTTATGGATTCAAACTTGCCTAATTATTGGAAAATTTCTGCAGGTCATGAGAGGCGGTAGAACAGTAAAGATTTCAATATTTGATATTGTGGTTGGTGATGTTGTACCTCTCAGAATAGGTGATCAGGTGAGTGTGCTTAATGTATTAGTTTGTTCTACTGGAAGTGGAATTCTATTTATGTGAAACAAACAATCTTTTTCGTACTTAGGTCCCGGCGGATGGAATCTTAATCACCGGTCATTCTCTTGCGATTGATGAATCTAGTATGACCGGAGAGAGCAAAATTGTGAGTGATGTACCTTGCAGTAAGTTAACTATCTGATTGTTAGATCCTTATAATTCTTAAGCACTGTCTCTTTCAGGTTCACAAGGATCAGAAAGCACCATTCTTAATGTCTGGCTGCAAAATAGCTGATGGAGTGGGTACCATGCTGGTAAAATTTTCTTCTGGTGATCTCAGAAAATTAAAAATATTGGTTTTTCTTTTCAGACAATATTTACATTTTATTTTTGTGATTTGAGAAGAAAGGAACTTTATTAAGACAAGCTGAAATAGGGAGGATTTTGGAAAGTCAATATATTACAATCTGTGGACCTAAGGTCCACAAAAGTTAAGGAACTTAGAAGAACTATAAGATAAAATAATGTAGGCAAACTGAGAAGTTGCCTAATTTGTTTGATCATAACATATATTAGCATCTATCTTCAAATAAGCATGCCTAATGTCCTCTTTTCACTTTGTTACAAGGGGGTCAGGAACATCCTTACCTTTTATGTCATTAAAGGTTGGATGAAGGAAAATGGATAGTTCATTGTCTGCCAATTTTGTAGATCCATCTGTTTCTCTGCTTCTCCTCGTATTGAGTTTTGTTTAATTTTATATTATGGTTAGCATAGAGGCACTAAGGGAGCTTACATCCAAAAGTCAAAACATTAGTTTGCAGGTGTTTTTATTTTGATCTTATTTGACCGAGGACTTCAGATATTAACATTAGGATGTAGATGCAAGGGTGTAGATACACTCCATATTCACACAATCTGTCCCTTTGCTTGCTGCGACTATCAATTCGTTTGATTGCTACTATGAACATTTCTAAAATTGGACTAACTTCAGAGTATGGATTTTGATTCTTTGTGATAACACTTCATGTTTGTGGAAATTCCTACAATGCTACAATGAGTCACTTGAACTTGTCCTACAATACTACAAATAAGTCATGCTTCTGAAATTTGTCCTAAGATGCTACAATGAGTAGAATTCTGTATCAAGTTTCTTTTATACCACCGAGGTTGATCAACCGTCTGTCTATCTGTAGGTAACGAGTGTTGGAATCAATACAGAATGGGGATTGTTGATGGCAAGTATCTCTGAGGATAATGGTGAAGAAACTCCTTTACAGGTTCTTACATTTGTCCTTAAATGTTCTTTAATTATGGAAATCCACTTAGAGCTGAAAGTTATCTATTTGTGGTATGGTATAGGTGCGCTTAAATGGACTTACAACTTTTATAGGCATAGTTGGGCTTACAGTAGCTGCTTCGGTGCTTCTTGTTCTTTGGTTCAGGTAATATTTCATCATTAAATAATTTATATCCTTTTCTCTGTAAAAAGAATAATCTATATGCTATTAAATGAATTGTTTATAATCTTATCAGCTGCACTGTTATTTGAAATTTTAGATACTTTACTGGACATTCAAAAAATACAGATGGAAGTGTGGAATTTGAAGCTGGAAAGACTAGCCTCAGTAAGGCTGTAGATGGAGCTGTAAAAATTTTCACCATTGCTGTAAGTGAAGTTTCTGGATGCTTGTTGGTCTTGTTGTTTTATGTTGGCCTCTTTGACAATTTTAGAACGATTCAGGTCACCATTGTAGTTGTTGCAGTGCCTGAAGGGCTACCTTTGGCTGTTACTTTGACGTAAGTGGCAGCTACCACTTTTTTCTTAAGTTGTAATAATACTGGATGATAGTTTTTTCATAGCAGTATTGCTCTAATTTAACTTATCATCTCTTGCATTTGGACTTCAACACGTAACAGGCTAGCATACTCAATGAGGAAAATGATGGCGGATAAGGCATTGGCAAGTATCGTTTTTATTTTTTCCCCTTTGGCTAGTTTGCCAACATCATTTACCTTCTGCAATTACTGCTAACAGCATATGTGCACAGGTGCGTAGACTGTCGGCTTGTGAAACTATGGGCTCAGCAACAACAATTTGCAGTGATAAAACTGGCACATTGACTTTAAATCAGGTATGTCCTTTTCACAAAACTGAATAGTTCTTTTCTCAAATTTCTAAATACAAAGTCGTAATCGTATCTGAAACATGAGGGACCACTGGTTCATGTAATGAAAAATGACATGTTGCAGATGACTGTGGTCGAGGCATATGTTGGGAGAAACAAGATACATCCACCAGATGATTCCTCACAGTTGCATCCAATGGTTTCCACTCTGCTAAGTGAGGGCATTGCGCAGAATACCAGTGGGAATGTGTTTGAGCCAGAGGTAATATCTCTACTTTTACTTTTCTCTCAAAACATCATTAAGGATTCTTAATTCTTTTCTTCAATTGTTGAACTTGGCTGGCTATTATGTTTTCTATTAAATGTAGTTGTATTCTATTGAGCAGGGTGGTGAAGTAGAGATCTCTGGATCTCCCACAGAAAAGGCTATACTTTCGTGGGCAGTGAAGGTTCCATTTCAATTCACTAAAGTTTGTACTTTCAGTTTCCTATATTTGAATATTTACTCAGCGATCAAATCTGCATTTCAGTTGGGAATGAATTTTAATGCTATCAGATCCGAGTCTGTGATTCTTCATGTGTTCCCTTTCAACTCAGAGAAAAAGCGAGGAGGTGTTGCACTGAAAGGGGTAATTTGTTTAAGGTTTAAGAATTGAAGTGGACAAACAAGCCCAACGTCATCTGCTTGATTAGTCCTATGCTAATGATTTTTATTTCTTGCTTTTATCTTGTCTTGGCAGTCTGACTCTAAAGCTCATATACATTGGAAGGGTGCTGCGGAGATAGTTTTAGATTCATGTACAGAGTATCTCGATTCAAATGGATGTTTGCAGGACATTAATCAAGATAAGGTTGGGAGTATAAACCATCGTATCAATTTCAAAATATCTTATTAGGAACAATAAATCCAGAAAGATATCAAATTAAAATCTGGGTCACAAGTTTTATCAAAGATGCTTTTGCAAATATATTTCAATAAGCTATGGAAGAAGAGTCCACTAAAATAATTTTGGTTTGAGGGCTATAGGTAACAATTTTAGTCATGATAGTGATGGGTGTTCCAAGAAATGCATAGACTTATAGAAAATGATCGGAGATAAGCCTTTAGAAGGAATGTCTGTCTTGTGAACTGGCTTCAAGATCAACTTTGCCAGAGATATATAGTTGGCATGTGTTCTATTACGTTGTTCTGTATGTATCTTACGAGAATTTATAATTCTTATAATCCTACACTCATTCAACTAAGGTAGTGTGGTTGTCTGCATAATAACATGTTAGATACAAGAGACCCATATAGTGATGACCAAAAAAAAAAAAAAGAGAGAATCATTTATCATTTTCACCAAGATCCTCTTGTTAATTAGAAAGTTTTGCATTTTGACTATTTTATTATTTTCTTAATACACTTATATGACAGTTGTGATGCACATAGGCCTTAGGGCGAATTTGCTGAGGATTTAAAATAAGGTTTTTGGATCTAAGTGTTTAGTGAAAATTTCTTAATGTACTTTATATGATACGATTCTCAAATAACCTGACATCTGATGTTGCAACGCTAAACGGTGATGTGGTGATTGCCACATCGCCACCTTGAATTTAAAAGCTATTAAATTTGAATACAAGTTGGACATTGTCGAGTTAAAGTAATGATTGGCAAGTGCCACATCATATGCGATACATTTTTGATACAAATATTCGGGATCTCTAGTCCAAATCCCTTGTCTTGGATACATAGAAACTTTGTACCTGCAATAACAGTCTCTTCAAGTTTGTCATTGAAATTTTGAATATTGTTTCCAGGATTTTTTCAAGGCAGCTATTGATGGCATGGCAGCAAGCAGTTTGCGATGCGTTGCCATTGCATACAGAAAATATGAATTGGACAAAGTTCCTACTGAGGAAGAGAATTTAAGTCAATGGCCTTTACCTGAAGATAATCTAGTGTTGCTTGCTATCGTGGGTATAAAGGTAAAACATCTAACAGGTTTCTCATGATAATGAGGTTTTGTTTCTTGCCTTTACATTTTAATTTGAGAATAGATCTTTACACGTAAGCAACAAAAGTTCTCCACTATTGCATAATTTACTTTAATCTGATTTTTTTTCTTTGACTGCATACATAATAGAATAGAACCTTGCTGAGGGCCTTGGATGTGATTTAAGGTATAGATTATTTAGCATTGTACTATCTTTCTCCACTGAAAGCTAATATGTCTATCTATTTGCAGGATCCTTGTCGCCTTGGGGTCAAAGATGCAGTGAGATTATGCACAGAGGCTGGTGTTAAGGTATTCTTTCACATTTTCCAAACAATAACTTGATGTTACTAAATGTCCATAGTCATAACATTTTTCTTGCTACACCATTACAACGGTGGATATAGAGGATAGATTAGTCTGGAGAAAGTTTGGGTGTACCTTTTAGCTTCAGGTTTTAGGAATACATGTAAAAGCCTCTAGGATCAAGCTAGTGGCCTATATTTTTTGATGAACCTTTGAAGACTTGTCTTGGTCAAGCAATGAGTCTTTTTTTTTTCCTGATTAAAAACTTTAGATAATGATTTGAATAGCAAACTTTCTGATGAGGTTCTTTTGATATAAATAGCAAATTGAGAGAGGTTCTTTTCTCCTGAGTAATGTTTAAGAAGGTAATCAGCACTACTTGGCAGCTCTGTGACACTTCTGCTTTTACAAATTAATCTCTAAACTGAGTAATACAACCTATTTTAATAAAGAACAAGTGGACCTGATCTGTTTTTTTTGGTTGGAAGAGAAACTTCATTAATAATTGAGAATACAATGAGAATGGATGCAAAGATTCCTATCATCTTCTATCGAAGATCATAAAGAAACGCTGCCCACTAGACTTCAAACTTAAAGTCCAAGTGAGACCTAATCTCAAGCAACAAGTGTATCTATTTTTATTTAAGTACAAAAAAGACAAGACTGTCATAAAAGGATGGAATAAAATTGCAAGTCACATTGCTGGAAAAACCATATCCAGGTTTGCTAGCAAACATCGTATTTGTTATGAATCTAACAAAGCGTTCTATAGGGTGCTCAGAGCTGTTGATTTTCTTTATAGTTTACTGAAAACAGTGTTGAACTTCCACAATAAAATACAAGAGAGGTTCAGACTTGAGACCTGCAAAAATGGACCATTTGCATTCCAGTCATTTGACCCCTAAATAAGTGAGGATTCTGGTGTAGAGAGAGGATTTAAGCTCTTTTTTAGCATCATAAATTGTGGCATTACTGGTTTTTACAGCATGCAATACCCTTGTTTGATGATTTACTCATCTTAAACGACCGTCACAATAACACCTATGTGAACCTGTAGGTACGCATGGTCACTGGAGACAACCTTCAGACGGCAAAAGCAATCGCGTTAGAGTGTGGAATTCTTTGTTCTGTTGAGGATGCTACTGAGCCTAATATCATTGAAGGAAAAACATTCCGTGAATTATCTGAAAAAGAAAGAGAAGAAGTTGCCCAGAAAATAACGGTGTGGTTTCAACATTGTGAAAGTTCTGATCACATTAGCTTTTAGATCTTCAGTATTCTCTTAATAATTCAATTATCTCCTAGAAGTGTGAGTTGTATGTTGGGTAACTTCCAATGAGCATATATTTATATATGGCATGATGTTGCACAGGTAATGGGGAGATCTTCCCCCAATGACAAGTTATTGCTTGTGCAAGCATTACGGAAGGGGGGAGATGTTGTTGCAGTAACAGGAGATGGCACTAATGATGCTCCTGCCCTTCATGAGGTATGTCATCTTTGTGAATTAATATTTTTATATGATTTGTGCCTTCAAATTTTTAATGTTAGAAGACATCTTAAGATGATTGCTAACATTCTACATTCGGCATATAAGCATCGTATAACCTTGCCCACGTTTTATTGATATGGGAGATATTTGTAGATGAACCAAGTCCTGTATGAACTATCCTGTATATTTAGTAAATTAATCATATACAACTATATCATTAGGATGAAGACATACAGGTCTATTTTCACGTTGGATCTTTCATAGGCAATGAAAATAGAAGGCTCGTTGAACAGAAAAAAGCTATTAGTGCGGACTATATTGTAAATCTATTGAAGAGGAAAAATAATACATAAAATTGTTTGTATTCAAGCAATCAAGATTACTGTTTCTATTACATGCTTCTCAGTTCCTTTATCATGTTCTAAGTAAACCACAATCTTGACTGAGTTTTGAGTTAATTGTGGTAATGGTAGCCTTTTGGCTTTAGGTGGCCAAGTCTTAATCTAGATCTTTTCCTCGTGTTTGTTAGTTGTTTTGGGCAGCTGGATATTTCTTGTCCATCTACTTTCATTCTTGGTTTCCTATCTATTTATAAAGTTCTTGTTTGAAAAATGGACTACAAGAGGTGTTTATCTGTATGCTTATGTACATATATGCATACTTCGATGTGTTGCATGTCAATATCCATGCTAGCACAAACTTGAAGTAGGGTGTAATATAACTCATCTATGACTATATTGATTTGTTTAGATGCCAGTTTTGTAAGAAACAGCTCCAAGTCATAAGGATTTTCAACATTTATAGCAATGAGTTCTTTTGAAACTGGATGATGAAGAGGAATAACTAAATGGTTCAGAAACTGGATAATCTTTTTCTTTTCATGCCCCTTGTCTGTCATGGTTTTGGTTATCTATTCATATTTTAATACTTCATCTACTCAACATCCATTACTGTAATGTTCTCTAGTTGTAGTTGATCAGTTTCTTTTCCATTTTGTATTTTAGGCAGATATTGGTCTATCTATGGGCATTCAAGGAACTGAAGTTGCAAAAGAAAGTTCGGATATCATTATCTTGGATGATAATTTTGCTTCTGTTGTAAAGGTGAGAAAAGTATCCTTCACTTTCACAACTTAACCAAAGTCTTGTATCTTTCTTTTCCTCTTTTACTGCTGAGCTTCAGTTTTGTCTTCAGAGCAATTTGTTCCTTTGCATGTAGTTTCATTAACATAAAATGGGCATAAAATGTATTCTCTAAGTTCTTAAAACTCAAACATTTGAACTAGTGTGTGGATTTCAAATAAAGGTTTGTGTAAAAGGCATGGCTCAAATCTTCTCTTGCTCAAGTTTTCTACACTTCTTTCTTTAGTTTTCCGTGCACTTTACTCTAGCCCATAACCATATCCCGGTGGTCTGGTTTCAGAAAATTGGCAAAAAAATATTTCGGGAAGTTTTCCTGTTTGAATATGAGTTTTTGACTATGATTGTATTTAGTTATTTACCTTGGGTTACCCTTATAATTTTAGGTTTGGGATGGTGATTTTCTTTTCTCTGAGTGGTTCTCTTTTTCTGCATCATGTAGGTTGTTCGCTGGGGACGTTCTGTGTATGCAAATATTCAGAAATTTATCCAATTCCAGCTTACGGTTAATGTTGCTGCTCTTACAATTAATGTTGTTGCAGCAATATCCTCTGGTCATGTTCCTTTAAATGCTGTACAGGTTGATCTCTCTCTCTCTCTCGATCTCAATCTCGATCTCGATATGTATAAAATATATCCTCGTTGTGGATATCAATTATTCAGTTTTGACATACAAGTCTTGTAACAATCTGCATTCAAACCCTAGGCATTTTAGAACATTATAGCAGTGAGTTTTGGTTGTCATATTTCTTCTCACATACTGTCTCTAGGTAGCAATGGGCAAAGCCACTATAGATCTTGTTTTGCACGCCATATACTCAACCTTCTGACATGTTAGAGACATAAATTATTAGACTTAAATCAAATTGACATTCCTGGTGTTAGTTCTATGAAGTTTCCATTGTGCTTTGTCATTAAAGATTTGAAAATTTTAATTTGATGTTCCTTACAAATACTTGAATATCAATGATTTGTTTTATGTTTTTCTTACAGCTTCTGTGGGTTAACTTGATTATGGATACTCTAGGAGCACTTGCATTGGCAACTGAACCACCTACAGACGACCTTATGCATAGAGCACCAGTTGGCAGAAGGTGTGAGACTGTGCATTAATATATCTCTGCAATTTAGTAGTATCCAAGTTAAATCCTTGTAGCTTTATGCTCTTAGAAATATGGTATCTATCCATTAGCATAATGTAGGGATCTTGTAGTCACGTTTCCTAATATTTTCTGCCAATTTTGTAGATTATTCTGGTCCATTGTGAATTTGGTATAATTTCCCACAAACTATGTCCATAGAGATGGTTTTGCCTACTGCAGCACAATTGGCGATCATAATTTCTTTCTTTTGACCTGTGGAATTTCTTAAAATTATTTTTAATTATTGCTTGGCATCCCTCTGAGATGATGAGTTTGATAATTTTACGTTGCATATGGATTCTGGGCCATATAATAAGCAAATAATTTGGTTTTTCTTTGCCTTTTCCTTTTTATATCTTTGTCCTGTCTATTGTTCGGCCTTTTATGGTATTCCAGATTTCAATTGCATGATTTCACTATGTGTGATATTTTTCTCAAGTTGTGCCATCTTAAGAACGGAACATTTGGCTATGAAGTTCCATTTGATTGATTTTATATCCTTGTATTTCAATTGTCTTAATGAACTACCTCTAGATTTATATGATTTGAAGAAATAATCTCATATTTGTTTTGTTAGGGCACCTCTTATAACCAACATCATGTGGAGGAACCTACTAATTCAGGTACCAATTCATTTCATGATTGTTGGTAAACTTACTGAGATCACAGTATAGCAAGGGTGATTCAACCTTTTGTATGACTGTTCTCTTAATAGCCTTTCTGTTCTCCTTGTCCTCTAGGCTTTGTATCAAGTCTGTGTGCTCCTTGTCCTCAACTTTTTGGGTAATAGCATTCTTGGTCTGAAAGAGGACGACACACAAGCCGCTGGTGTGAAGAATACAATCATATTCAATGCTTTTGTCTTCTGCCAAGTAAGTTTTGAAATTTAAGTTAACCACGTGAATGAGGAATAAGATTGTACTTGTTTAGTTGGTTTGGTTTCATTGTTCTATTCTGCTTGCTAGTTATTGAACTCATTGTACTGAAGTTAGTGGGTGCCGATGTATCTATTCTTAAGAGTATTTTCTTGATCTGAATACAGATTTTCAATGAGTTTAATGCTCGAAAGCCTGAAGAGCTGAATGTTTTCAGTGGAGTGACTAAGAACTACCTTTTTATGGGAATAATAGGAGTCACATTTGTACTTCAGGTGAGATGCCACTACATTTCTATTTTGGTTTTTGGTACTTAGTTGTTACTATTTTACACTTACACAGTATAAATGGATTTGCAGATACTCATCATTCAGTTTCTTGGAACGTTCGCAAAAACAGTGGTACTTGATTGGAAGCAATGGCTTATTTGCTTTGGTATTGCCATCATCAGGTAGGCTTATTTACTAGCTATCATACAAGTTAGTTATGAACCTTGCATCCATATTTTCAAGATACTTGACCACCTTTTTTTTCTGACAGCTGGCCTCTTGCTATTGTCGGCAAACTAATTCCGGTCCCTAAGACTCCATTCTCCCAGTACTGCAGGCGTGCATTTCAGCCATGCAGACGGTCATTTCAGCGAAGCAGAACTTCTCGCAATACCTAATGCTGATTTCTCTGGTTGCATTCGTATAGTTCTAGTAATTGAAGGCCATTTTCTTTAGAAGATATTTTTGATTGGTTATTACTGATAGGAGTCGATGAGGAAATTAGATCATCGATTTCAAACCTCTTCCGGAACTAGGAGAATTGCAATAAGGACAAGAGGAGTTGGAGTACCCGTCTTCCAAACTAGGAGGATTGCCGTAAGGCCAAGAGGAATTGGACAACCCTGTGAGATGAGGAAATGCCATCTTCCTTCCCTCACACATGCTTAAATGAAAGACAGATCTGTTTTCTTTTTGCCTGCGGTCTATTCAAGCGTATACGGTTATAATACGGCATACCCTTACCGCTATGTAGCTTTTCTCAGTAAAAGTTTGACTTGTCTTGGTATAGAACTAGTAAACTGCTTACTGCTATGTTACATAGCCAAGTGTAAATATAAAGATGCTATTTGTCCAGCTTTTCACGCTCAATATTTGTACGGTGTTTTTTTCATTTTTCTTTTTTCTTTCTACGAGTACAATTCAACTAAATTCGGTGAGGATCACACACGCAGAGGTTATATAATGGATATATTGCAGCTACTTCATGATGCAAATAAGACAATCAGTATGTATCAAATAAACGATACTATGTTAAATCTTTTTTATTAACAAAATCAGGTCTAAAGGAGAGACATTCCAAGATTGAGATGAAGCATGAACTGTAACATTCCATGCCTCTTCTTTTCACTGAAGTGCAATACAATCGAGTAAGTAATTCCAGCACACAGGAAAATGGATCTCCTAAGTGCCACTTCTGTCACTGTCTATAATCTTAATCAACACCAGAATCAGTTGTTTCAGATCTGAGATTGGCCTTGCCTACCGCCTAGTAAGAACTCGTGGCAAAAAGTAGACCTTCAAGAAGGTTGCCAGAGCCAAATGCTGGTTGCCGGACCTTGACGGTTTTGGCAACAGTATCATCATCAAGAAAGCTTCGTAAAAGATCCAGTTTCTACCCATCTTCATTCTAGACATTATATACTCTAGTTTCGGTATTTATACACACATTATCACCAACTTCATGGATTAAATCCTCACGATCATTTGTTCTTTCAATCCTCCAAATAATTCACTGCCCGAGTAAATTAGCACCAAAATCAGTACTTCTCCAAGTGCCGGGGCATCGCCGAGGGCTACAGTAGTCACTGTTTATATGAAAATCCTGCGTCAAATAATGACACCGTTCCAAAGTCCATTGGCCTTGGCTCGATTCATTTTCACAATATTCTTTATTCTGAAGCCGCCCTTCCTTTTAAGTATATAGACTAAATCCGAACTTGTTAGTTGCACTTTCTTCTTGAAATCAGTATCACCCCTCCAAAAATATGACTATTAAATTCAGGGGAGTGAAATCAAGCGTATGTATTGCAAATGGAGATGGGAAATCTAGCAGTTTGTAACTTTGCATAGAATCTCAGCTGTCTGTGAGTAGGTTTAGAAAATAGCATCGGATAATCAGTGAAAAAACACGGGGGAATTGTGAGCTGCAGACAGTGGCACAAACAGGATTCCATTGACCAACCTGCACACCTGAGTTTATTGCGTAAAAAGTTTTTCCATGTAAAGCACAAAGTGATCCATAGGGAGCCAATGAATCACTTTGACGTCTTCAGTACGCTTCCATTATGACAGACTTGGAAGTTTTAGAAGACAAATTTTGACAATGAAACTTTGGCCTATCATAGGCCTTAGGGAGATCAATTTTCCAGGCCAGTTATGAAACCATTACCTTCTTTGGCATGATTGAATCTATGGAGAACCTCCCGAGCTATCATGGCGTTGTCTGACATTTATCTTTCACAAACCAATTTTACTCCATTAGGGCTTATGAGCTATTTAAGAAATCAAGGGTCTTATTTTAGCAGCAAGCGCCCTAGAAATAGCCACACAAATGGTGTTAATTGCATAATCTGATTGGCCTAAAGGGAGCCATACTTTGAGGCACCAAAGTGATCAACGTATAGTTATGCGGTTATGCCCTCAATGTTCCTCGTTCTGACAAGAGTAGCGAGATGAAAGAAGTGTTCCTATCCCCATCCAAATTTTTGTTCTTTCAAGATACTCATGTTAAGGTTCAAAAGTAACTTTTGTAGTTCTATTTTCTTGATAGTCAAGTATTTCAATAGCTATTCCTACTGTCACTATTCTAAAAGCTAAGATTGTTGACTAGAATTTTTTCCGTGTGCTCTATCTAGCCATGTTTTGCTCTTTGACCTGTGGTGATTTAGAACATGAAGCATCATGCTAATATCTAGGCAGACCTCTCGAAGATTTTCAATCAAGTATGGTTTGTCAACACTTTAGTTTCCTATCATGTGATCGAAAATGAAGCCAGCTAAAAAGATGCAGTTGAAATCAGGTATGTAACGCGCACAACTCCTGCTTCCATTTGGCCAAGCCTACACAACCCCCGGTCTGAAATTATAAAAGTAGCTTTTCCTATAAGAAAGCCATAAATGAAGCGTCCTCGAGCAAGATGCACCATCAACCGCAAGGCTTAGCTCTAAAATATTTTTTTGATTATTAAGTGCCCTGTTAAGTCAAGCGTACATGATTATTAAGTGCCCTGTCAAGTCAAGCGTACATGCACATGTGAATGTCTTTTTTTGCAGCTATGTGAAATAATGGTGGAATAGAACTAAGTACGCAGAAGGTAAACTAGGGAAGGGAGGAAGGGAGTGTAGTGATTGTACTGCCTAGTCTCGTAAGACATGCGGCAGCTTAGACAAAAGGAAAAGGTGCATCAATACTTGAAGCTGCTGATCATGTTTCATTCCCACTGAATAAGAAAGCTAGCAGTAGAGTACTACTGCTTCTTCTTATGATCATTTAACAAGAACAAAGACACAAACAAATACATTAATTGAAGACTTCTTTTCGCTGCCATGCAGAAATTACAGATGCAATGAGAGCATCCAGACAAATTGCCTTTGTGAACATAAACATCATGAAAAAATAAAAATCTCCTAGCTTCACCAGTGCAGTAATGAAAGCATGATCTTATATATAAAAGTTCAGCAAAATAAAAAACTATATGGATTTTATAATTATCTCATCTGAACGCATCTCTGTTAGAGCTCACTAAAGTGAGTCTTGAAGATCTTGTCGTTCCTATTCCAGAAAGGTATCATGCGTTTCAAACGGACTTTTTGGCCAAAAGTTAATCCAAATTTATCCGCAATCAATACTTAACTTTTCGCACGAGAAACCCGAAAAGTGTAAAACAAAATCTTCTTGAACAGTCAAGTGGCTAGTAATCTTATTATGCATTAGTTACCTATTTTCCAATCACTTTTCTTATTTCTACGCCGCTTCTTTACTTTAATAGTTTTTCGGCTCAACTGGGTCCATTCTCATCCTACATCAGACTATAACGCTTGCTTGTCCTGAGTTGAATTTCGGTTCTTGTTTTTGGTTTGTGTTAGCATTTTCGTTGGTGCTCTTTATTTTGCTTACCTTTGCTGCTCTCATTTCTATGATTTTGCTCGTAACCTATCTTTGAACTTTGGTATAAATATTGTTTTGGCCAAAATAAAGGACAAAATTTATGTGTAATTCAGCAATTAAATCACTTAGAAGATTCACGGTTGATTTCTACTTACTTTGGAGGATTTCTATTGGTCAGATGATGTTGAAAAAGTAGGAAACAATCAAGACATCAACTCTATGCTGTGCACTATATAAGCTAGCATTGTTTTATGTTTTCACCACCACAAAATCCTGAATCAAATTCGTAATTCATTGCCTCCTCTCGCTCCAAGTTTTGGCACCTCTTCGAAGTTCCCAGTTAGAAGCCGTGAAGCAAGTTCCATCAATATCGATTCATCTTTGTCGTGAGCCTAATCAAGCATATCCATCCTTTTGAAATTCCTCTTGCGTTCTTGAAGAATTTAATAGTGTAACCATGACCATCTCTATTTTATTTTCAGTTTCTAATCGTTGTAAAGCAATTCATATTATTGTTCTGTTATTTTGAATGTTTTGAATGCTTGTTAGATTGAAGTTTATGTATTGATTTTTAGTTTTCGAATACCATGAAGCATGTTTAACATTTTAGGATTTCTTCAACAAAAAATTGTAATTTCATTATGTATGTGATTGTTTGTTGATTTTGTGCTTTAATCCCACTTTTTATATGTTTTATAACATTTGGATGCATACTTCAAATTATGAGCATATAATTGTTTCTAGATTAAGATTGCTAGCATTTTAGGTCTTAGTTGTTGAGTAGAAAACTTATAATTACTTAAATAAATCAAAATGAGCTTTGGGCGTTCCAACTTGTTATCTTTGCTTAAATCGATCAAACTTACACGATTCTTAATGTGATAATTGTGTTCGATCTTGTTAGTGATTAGCTACAACTAATAATTGTCTGCTTAATAGGGTTAACTATAGTGCGGTCATCTACTTAATTTAATTAAGGGAACTAATAAAGATTTTGTATGTATTCATCTTTGTTCTCGATTGATTCTATCATTTTACATGTGTTGATCCGTAATTTCTGTTTAGAATCCTTGTTAACGTATTAATGGTGGTTAATTAAATCTCTATTATCTTCATTCATCTATTTCTACATTGATTTTTGATTTTATTTTTTGGTCACACTTAGGTTAGATTATAATTAAAATACATGAAAACCCCCTATCTCTTGTAATTTTCGTAAATACCTTTATACATTCTTGTTTTATACTCTATAGATTTTTTTATTCCTTAAACGTTTTTGACAAGTGTCCATCCCTTAATTCTAAATTTAAAACGATCCTTACTTATTATTACTACAATTGCAGGGGTATATTTTGAGCACTCATCCAAGTGTGTCTGTCAATACTTGATACCAAGGAAGGGAAAGGTAAAGTCATTGTTCGTATTCTGAATGCTGGTTTCATATTTGTGTTGAATGTTGTTGAGAGTTATAAATCGCATCAAAAACATGCTTGGATAAAAAATGCGAAACTAAAGTTGAAGAACATTGTTTGGGTTTCAGAGTTCTATGGTCTGCTCACCTCCTTTGTGCAACCACTTGCTCTACGCATATATTTTCAAACGTGTCTCTTCAACACATGCTTGTTCTGTAGCAAGATGATCAAGCGTTCCCGCATTAAAAAAGTTAAATTAATGTTTGAAGAGTGATGTCTCTCTGTGACTGGTGTTCACGTATCTTTTCTCTCTGTGACTGGTGTCCCCGTATCTTTATGTATTTTGTTAGGGTCTTTGTGCTGGCAATGAGTCTTTTGAACTATTAGTAGAATTGATGTGCGTCAATTTGGGACCGTATTCATTGTGAGGATTTGTGCCAATAGACGATGCATGTCAATTATTTTGGAAAAATTAATGCTACATCCTTTTTTTTTTTTGAACAGGAATTGATATCAAAGATAGAAAAATATGCCAGAATCTAACATGCACTTATTACATAAGAATCCGATGAAACCAGATAAACCTATCTAAGTCAATACTGAACTCATTAAAGTCTAAAGAAATGCTCGCCGGAAAGCAAGCCTAAAACAAGCAAGAACAACCTCGCTATTCTAAGGAAAAATAATTCATCTAGTCTAATCTGCTAGCATGCAATTGTGGTACAAATAACAACTAGAAACATCTTAGAACAACTCATAGAGATTACTCCAACTTTAGGAGACTTGTAACCGTATGTCTAATAACAGAGAGACTTAAGAAAATGCTAGCTCTTTCCTCTTAGGGTTGGAGCCAGCACTATCCTCAGTCTCTTCGGGAGCCAACAATCTCATCAACATGTTAGTCTTGCTCTTCTTGTCCAACGCCACTACAGCAGACTCAACGAGTCCAAGCTTGAGCTCAAGTCTAGGCTCAAAAGCCTAGGCACCCTAAGTCCAAGTTTGAGCCTAGGCCCAACGACCCAAGCCCAAACCCAAGCAAAAAGGGAAAGAAACCTCCGGCTGCCGGTCGTTCCACCTTTCCATCAAGTGTCGATCACCCTTGCCGAGTCCTGGCAGAAAACTGACAACCCTTGCCTGTAAGGAAGCACACAGCACAATCTGCACTCAACTCCTCCCGCCTTTCCGGCAAAAAGCACTGATTGAAGCACACCGCTATCGATCTGCCCTTAATCTTTAATCTGCAATCGAAAACTCGACCTCGATCCGTGTGTTGAAAAATCAAACAGGTCAAGACGTCGATTGTCCTCTCCTCATCCCAATCTTCCTTGCCCGTACGTAGCGCTGACGACCTCCGACGAATCATCGATGCTAGATAAACAGTTGTCGCCGTTCTTCGCTCAAAACCCTGAGCTAGTTTGTTAATGCTACATCCGTTGTCATCAATAATCTTATCTTAAATTCTTAACATCCGTATTTTTAGGTAATAATTTATGTAGAATTGATGATATCATAGCAAGATGTTAAAGCCATAGCAAGATGGCTTTAACTTTAATAGTTATATATGCATGAGAGAGGCTATGCAAGATGTTAAAGCCATGGCCATCATCCTAATATTCTATCTTGAAATAAACAATAAACTCTACGCTCTGTTATCAGTCATTCAGAGTTTGAAAATCTCGTTGTGCATCAATGTTTAGAGATACTCTGCCAACCCAGACTCCACGATGTCCACTGCCAATTTTCGGACTCTAGAATTCCTTGAAGCGAAATCAGCAATCAATGAGCCAAACTCTATTCCCACTGCTTCAACTCATGCACAAATACGGTTAGTTCCTAATGATCCTTTTGTCAAGCTCAATATTGATGGAGCCTGGGATAAATCTTCTCTTGGAAGTGGTTTGCGAATCATTATCAGAAACAGTGCTGGTAAGTTTGTAGCAGGTGCTAGTATTTCTACACTCTCTAACTTAGCAATGGAAGCAGAAGCCTTAGTCATTGTCCAAGGTCTAACTCTGGGTACAAAAATTAATCTCCAAAATGTCCAAGTACTTGAGAGCGACTGCAAGGAAATCATTGATTCCTTTTTGTACAATAGGGAGTGCAGCAACTGGAGACTTGCGCAGTTCCGCCAGTTCATTGACAGATTCCACTGCCTTATGACTAAGTTTCATTGTGTTTCTTGGTCATGGATGATGGATCCTTCATGAAGCTAATAGTTCAGCAGATGCTACGACAATGCTAGCTAAACAGAGGATGTGTTCGGAGGAATGGATCAATCTTTCCCCAACCTCTATTTTATCAGTTCTCAAAAGTAATGGCTTTTTTAGACCACCATATGGAATTACTTGATGTTATCTTAAATAATTTATATTTGGGACTTTCGATTTTTCTCATTGTTTTTACCTGTATTCTGCTACTTTGGCTTATGAATGAATATTTCTTTGACAAAAAAAAAAACCATAAATTGAAATGGACTAGCATCATAAATATGTCGATTTCTAGTCCTGAAAAAGCAACAACTATTTCCCCAAAATGTCTCCTATTTTTTTTCCGTGTTCAAACGGAGATTGGAAGACCCAACCACCTATTTGTCAGAAAAAAATAAAAGGATATGCCAAGTTTGGGGTCCCGAACAACAAACAAACTAAAGCAAAAATTGGGCAAACTCAAATAATCTCTACAACACTGAGAAAAATCCAAGCAATCTGTTGCCAAAGTGACTCCTCAAAAGGACAATTAAGAAAAATGTGATCAAGTGATTCACCATGAGTAAAGCATAGAAAGCACCTTGATGCAAGACTTCTTTTTCGCTGCCATGCAGAAATTACGTACAGATGCAATAGAGCATCCAGACAAATTTCTTTTGTACGTGAACATAAAGCTCATATAAAAAAAAAAAAGATAAAAAGATAAAAAAATAAAAAATAAAAAATCTTATAGCTTCACCAGTGCAGTAATGAAAAGCATGATCTTATATGTAAAAGTTCGGCAATGTTTCTTTTATATGACTACATGCCGTACCGAGTCTACCGACATTATTTTCTTGAGAGATACAACATACGGATATTTTGGCTCTTGCCATGTTTAGGATTACAAGTAGTTAACCCAGCTTTAATTTATGCTTAGCATCGTTGCACAAAAGAAGTGCTTATCACCTAGCAAACTCTTAGTTAAAATTGATGGGATAAACCGGATTTTTGCTTGGGTAAAAGAGGCCGAAATTTTTCTCAGTCTCGTCTCCAGGTTTTTGATTCTCATTGAACATGGCAAATATGTAAGTTTCTATCGAACCTCCAGGTCTCTTTGGAGTACCGCCCTTGACATGCTTGATCACATTTGAGTTGTAAATTCTCGCATTCTCCTTTGTTGTCACTTGACCATCACCACCAGCTGAGGGCCAACCAGTCTCCGATACAACAATTCTCAAAGAACCACCCCCAGCCTTCTCTAAAGCGGAGTAATGTGCATCAAGAAGTGCATCAAACAGATTTTGATAGCCAGATTGTCCATCTTGAACCACGACTGACGGAGATGTAAAAAGAGCATATCGAAGGTCAATGTTTGCTCGGTTTTGAACGAAACTAAAGTATGGGTACATATTTAGAAGCAATGGAGATTTATTTCCCACTAGGAAACCAATGATAGGATCAAGAAATGGTCGGTAATCCTGCCTGAATGATCCTTTTGATGGAGGGTAGGATTCTTGGAGAATTACAGGATGAACGGCCGTGGAGACTTTAATTTTGTTTGCAAGACCAGCCCTCGAAATTGCATTGTGAATTTTTTCCATGGCAGGGCCAACAAATGGTGCTAATGGCCCTTTAGCATCTATTTCATTTCCAACCGCAATGTACTTGAAATTGACATTTCCATAGGTCACAACATTTTTTTGGACCCAATCATTAGCACTGGCTTGGTTAGAAGAAATATCCCGAAGGCGTTCGTTTTCGACACCAAGCATGAGCTCAATGTTGGAACCTCTAAGAGCTTCGAGAGCATCATGGTTAGGACCATAAAGCCGCATCCTTTTGATGTTATATTGGTTGTAAAGTGATATTATTTCTCGTGGGGGTGGCAAGTTGTTTGCGACATTTCCATAACAAACACCAACCTGGGCACCTGCATCATATACATGTATATTAGCTCCGAAAACAAGATTTACATATAGGGTAAAAGCATACCGACTATAAGCAACATGAACATAAATTAATGATACATTGAGAGATAGACAGACAGACAGACTGACTAACTGATAGACAGACCTGTTGTGGTAAAGGTAGCCATGAGGATACCCAATAGTACTAGTAACTTGGAAACTACAAAAGGGACTTTGGCAACTACATGGGACTTAGCCATCTTGTGCATTCAAAAGGATATGTAGCTTAGCAAATTGCATGTTTCAACAACTACGAAGGTGCCATTTTTATAGGTACTGGAGGACTCCTTGGACATTTTTTTGAATGAATTTCCACAATCAAGAATGTGCACTACCTTGGTCCACTTACACTTCGTTTTTAGTTGTGGAAATTAATCTGGACCAAATTACACTTCGTATTTAGTTGTGGAAATACTTGATATATTAATTGCTGGTATGGACTAAATTGCTTCCTTGTCGGAAATCCCATCATCTTCAATATCAGCTAATGAATTCTAGAAGAGATGGATACTATTGGAGGGCTAGCTAGTTGACATTTTCAAAGGTCACAAGTTGTATAGCTACCCAAACTTATCGAAGGGACTAGCTAGTTGAACTAGTCTAGTTTCTTCCCCATTGTAGCGCAGAGCTACCTAGCTCCATCTATTTGTTTGAAAATCCCAGTGAACCGTACGTCGAATGCTCATTAGTCAATATGTATATTTATATCCATATGGTGATGAGGAGGTTTACATGTATCATTAAGTCTAACACGTACAGTTGCCAACACTGTCTTGGATCTATTGGATTACCCACTAATTGTAAAGCGGGAAATTCTAACTTGTTTTACTCGTAGACAGGAAATGTTCACATAAGAAGTCGAAGTGGGAATTCCTACCTTTGATTCTGTATTTTTTTTTTTCCTTCCCTTTCTTCTGGTTCGAAAGCATTTAGCATGAGTTGAGGTCATCTTCTAGCTAGTAAGTGATGGAGTAACTAACACGTACAGTTGCCAACACTGTCTTCGATCCATTGGATTACCCACTAATTGTAAAGTGGGAAATTCTAACTTGTTTTACTCGTAGACAGGAAATGTTCACATAAGAAGTCGAAGTGGGAATTCCTACCAATCAAGTCCTACCTTTGATTCTGTACGTATTTATTTTTCCTTCCCTTTCTTCTGGTTCGAAAGCATTTAGCATGAGTTGAGGTCATCTCCTAGCTAGTAAGTGATGGAGTCACTAATTAAGTGAAGCCGCCGCCTTAGTCAACCCAATAAGTCGATCTTATCCGGTTATCCCAGTTGTTTCGATCATCATAGTTATCCATCATCAAAATATATACGTAACTAAAGGTGTGGACCTTTTGATATATTGCTGGACTAAATTGCTTCCTTCTCGGAAATTCGATCATCTTCAATATCAGCTAATGAATTCTAGGAGAGATGGAAATTATTGGAGGGCACACACTTGTATTCTGAAAAGACTGCCCTGTTAGCTCGGGAGAGTCTATGAGATAAATATGTACAAAACTGAGTACGATACTAGCTGGCTAGCTACTATCTCCCAACTTTTAAGACAATTGAATTCTCATGTTATAAGCCTCAAATTAGTAGAGCCTTGATATATAGAGGACATGGCATAAAGAAAAGGGAAGAAAAAGCTCGTCTTTAATGCATATACGCACAGATATGGCCCAAAATAAAAGGCTAATGAAGTCTAGATCTTCCGCGTGATAGATTTTTTATTTTGTGTTTCATCTGTATTAGTTATAATTAAGTATTCTGAATCGAAGATCTTAAGTTGGAGATAGATGAGCGAGGTAAATTCAGACAGCGCTAGTCTATAGAGGAAGCTGAAAGAAAAGAAACCTTCGAGTAGAGGAGAATCCAAGTCATGGAACAGAAACCATTGTTCTAAATTATGATGGGAATCTTTCACCTGAATGAGAAATGGATCGACGGAGATTAGAATTATCTGCTTTTTGATATATATGATCGATCATATGACATCTTTGAGAACTTAGAAAAACATATTGTAAGTCCTTCATTGTAATTAATTGCTAGATACAAAGGGGAAACGGAATGCTGACAATTAAATAAGACACTTGCTTCATCGATGTTTCATGAATTCATTCCCAACATAGGAGTAGTGCTTCTGCGTATGATCATTTAAGAAGAACATACAAAGAGACAAACCCTTAATTTGTTAATTACATTGAAGATTTCTTTTTCGTTGCCAGCAATTACATTACAGACTAAATAACATATTTATGATTTTTTTTTTCGAGTGGAGGAGCACAATTTGGGAAGTGCAAGAGCTAGGGTTCGATCTTCCTTCTTCTTCTTCTACTTCAAAAAAAAAAAAAAAAAATCCGACACAGTATTCGTACTACTGCAACAGTGAGAAAAAAAAAAGATCTTTTAAAAATCGACCCAAAATAAAATTCAGCAAGTCCTTCCCCATTATGTTGGCATTAATTTCTTGATCGATACATCATATATGCATATATTTTGGCTTAGGTAGGGGTACAAGTAACCTACCATTTATTTCTGCAAAAGCGTGGTTACGTGAATGAAGAGCGCCTATATATAATTAATCCTAGAACTCTCTTAATTAGTTAAATTTAACATGACTAATGTGATTAGAGTTGTATTCTCGCATTCTCTTTTGTCAGTTTTGTGGCCATGCCACTTGCCCATCACCACCAAATGAGGGAGGGCCAGCCTATCTATGATATAACAATTTTCAAAGAACTGCTGCCTGCCTTCTCTAAAGCGTCAAACAAGTTTTTAGTAGCCAGTTGTGTCCATCTGTAACCAGAATTAATGGATATGTAAAAAGAGCATATTGTGTTTTTTTTTTTTCCTTTCCTGATATATTAATTGATAGAAACTAAAAGAAGCACTTCATTAAAAGAAGCACTGAAACATACACAACCCAAGTAGCAGAGATAGTCCATGTATAGCTCTAAGCAGACCCCATTATAACCTAAAACACGACTCCAAGGAAAACCCAAAAAGAAAAGGTCGTTGTTGTTATCATCCTCCACCACTAGAAGAGAAGAAGAACAAAACCAGACACCATGTGATAAACTAGAAGAGCATATTGAAGGTTAATTGCTCTGTTGTCAATGTAACTATAGTATGGGTAAGTATTATGAAGCAACGGAGGTTGCTTTCCCACAAGTAAACTGATGATAGGATCAAGAAAGGGTCGGTAATTCGGCCTGAATAGTCCTATTGATGGAGCGGAGGATTCTTGGAGGATTATTGGATGAACTGCCGAGAAGACTTTAATTTTATTAGCAAGACCAGCTTTCGAAATTGCATTTTGAATTCTTTCCATGGCAGGGCCAACAAATGGTGCTAAGGGACCTGTAGCATCTATTTCATTTCCAACCGCAATGTATTTGAAATTGACGTTTCCATAGGTTACAACATTTTTTTGGACCCAATCATCGGCACTGGCTTGGATGGAAGAAATGTCCTGAAGGCGTTCGTTTTTGACATTTCCATGACAAACAACAATCTGGGCACCTGCATCATGAATATGCACATTAGCCATATAAAACAAGATAGCCAAACAAGCTTTAAGTATATAGAAAGAACACACTGATTGACTCTCTCTGTGTGTGTGTGTGTGTGTGTGTGAGAGAGAGAGAGAGAGAGAGAGAGAGAGAGAGAGAGAGAGAGAGAGAGAGAGAGAGAGAGAGAGAGAGAGAGAGAGAGAGAGAGAGAGAGAGAGAGAGAGAGAGACCTGTTGTGGTAAAGGTAGCCATTTGGATCCCAAAAAGCAGCAACTTGGAAACTATGACTTCGGCAACTATACGAGACTTGGCCATCTTGTATATTCAAAAGGTGTAGTTAGCAAATTGCATCTTTCAACAACTTTTGCGGTGCGGTTTTTATAAGTGCACGACTTGTAGACATTTTTCAATGAATTTCCACAAGTAGTCGAGAACTAGCATAGTAGCATTGACTTGACCCAGATTTCCACAAATAAATACGGTGTAACTGTTAGGAAATAAATCTTGTATATCCTGTATGTTAGGGATGTCGATTATCCTTAGTTATTTGCTGCCATATGTATTCCTTAATTGTAGAGATAGTTTCCTTGTACAATTGATACTCTTTTGTAACCTCTGTATATATCTTCCGGTATTGAATGAAAGAATCCATTCCAGCCAAACTGTCCTCTTTTCAGTAACTGTGTAAGTACGTAGTTCACAAGTTGCATAGTAACCCTGACTTATCAAAGAGGCAACCAGTTGAAGAAGTCTAGTTTCTTCCCCTTTGGACAAGTTGAAGAAGACTTATTGCTTGTAATTATTAACTCCTCTCGTACGCAGTCTCCATCTCTTGAATCCTCTCAGAAACAAAATTGATTATGTTTTTTGTTTTGTTTTTTCAATTCTTTTTTTTCCATTTTACAACATAGATGATGCTAGTAATAGAAATTCGACCGGAAATGACATCTGGGTGACTGGGTTGAAAGTCAAAAGTTATAAGGAAATCAGAGCTAGCTCCATCTAATTGTTCGAAAATCCAAACATTTATTGGTCATTAATCCAGGTGGATGCATCAACTATTGTCCTGTAAGATTATGAGTCATTTTGCAGTTTAACTTACGTTAACACGGTCATTGCCATCACTGTCTTCCATCTATAATTCCAACTTGTTTACTACTGCTAGGAAATGTTCAAAGAAGATCGAAAAAGGGGTAAAGAAGTCCTACATACTATGGCAACCTTTCTGTTGATAATCTACTAAGTACTTGTTTTTTTTTTTTTTTCCTTTTTTAATTGGGTCCTAAATCTATTAACATTAAGTTGGCAACATTTTCATTTTTCATGAATGATTGATGCACGGTTGTCTGAAAGCATTAAGCATCGGTTGCGGTTTTCTCCCAGTAAATGAACGAGGGAGTAACAAACTAAGTCACGCCGCTTGAGTCGATCTATTCCAGTTGTTTCATCATCACGTACAATACGTAAATAATGGTCTAGACCATTTGATTAATCTTGCTGGAGTGGATTGAATTGCTTCCTTCACGGAAATTCATATTCAATATCAATCAATTAATTAGTTTGCCGTAAATTCTAGGACGGATTGATATTAAAATATTATTGTAGGGCACACTTGACACTTGTCTTCTGAAAGGACTGCCCTGTTAGCTAGTAAGAATGAGGGCACGACGTACTAGCTAGTTACTATATCCTGCCTAACTTAAGACAATTGAATCCTTATGTTATTATAAGCCTCACATTGGCCTCGGAGGATTTAGAAGAAAATTAACGAGAAGAAAAAGACTTTCATATGGCCCAAAAGAAACGGCAAATGAACTAGTCTCGATCTTCATTCCATATGTAGGTCGTATATATATAAGTATGTAACTTTTGGGTTTTGTGCTAGTACTCGATCTGAAGTAGAGATATTGAAGGAGAGGTAGATGAGGTAGTTCTATGATTAATTAGAGCCCAGCTCTGACTGACAATATAGACTGCAGCTACATAGCACGAGCCGATCCATAGAAGCTGAAGGAAAAGACTAAAGACTCTGGGTTTAGGGGTTTAGTCATATATAATTAATCATCAGTCTTCATTTGCTAGGGTTTCTAATGATCATATATTTTCTGTCTCTGTGTTGCGGAAGATTAAGGGTTTCATTTTGCTGAATGAAAGTGGCGGGAAACGGACGTGGAAGGGTTTACCCGCCAAAATTCAAAAATATAAAGAACAACGTACACGCGCCTCGAACCGCTGATTTGGCGTTTAAAAGCCACGCCCGAAATTATATAAAGCATTATTGATCAATTTTCTGAACAAGAAAAAGGAAAAAGTCCCCCTCACTTGATGCTCCGTTAAGCAAAGCGATCATCTTCATCCTTTGTAACATCGTAAAGTCCTCTTCTTCAACTGCTCTCTAAATTCATATAATGCATATGTTTTAATGGCTTCTGCTGTTTATTTGCTTCGGTTTTTCCTCCGTCAGTTGAAAGATTCATGGTTGATCAATTCGATAGTTTGCATGGCGCGCATTGTGGAAATTGTTGAATTTCTCGGATTCTCTGATCTGTTCTGTGACCTCTTATACTTGATCACTGTTTATTTACGTTTTGAATATATCTTTGAGCAAGAAATTTGAATGTTTCCTTAATGCCATCACTTGAATTAGGGGTTTTGGATATCAAATGTTAGATATTTCGCTAATTTGCGCTCTATTTGATTAAAAAGAGAAGCCGGAGACTTTAATATTCAAAAAGTAAATCTATGAGTGGAGCCACAGTAACTTTATCTGTTCCCACAGGCATGGAATCAACTTATCCCCGGCTGGCTAGTTCTGTTTCAAATTTCAGCTTATCTGTTCAATGTTTGAGTTAGTTCTTAGTTATGTAGAATCATAAACATTTTGTTCCCCTCTTAGATGGCACAAGAGTTGAGTCCTATAGCAATAGAACGTGAACTAAGACAGCTGCAAGCCCAGGATCTGCCGCCAAGAATGCAAGATGGAGTGTCCTGTTGAGGAGTCCAAGTATAGTTACCTTTTCCACACATCGTTGACTAATCTCTATTGAAAAACTTATTATGATTGCTTAATGCACAAGTCTTGGCATGGTGATGGTGACTGTTCTGTTTACTCCTGTCATAAGGAACCTGTGTGATTGAGCTGGCATTATATCTTGAATAGATAGATTTCTATGTCTTTCACTGCAACATACATTCGCATCTTACCTATTTAACCATAGATCTGTAGGTCACCGGTGTGTTGTGGTTCAACCTGCTTTGCTTGTGCAGTTGTGCTCATGTATGTCAAAGAGTATTGATTTGATTGATCCTGTTTTCATTTACTATTGAACACGACTAGGGGAGGCATTATTACTTTCACTACGAGGGTTGTAGAGATGGCCGTTTGATGCAATTCAAATCATCAACTTGCTTAGGGGTCTTCAAAAAGCCTATGGATCAAGCCGGCCGATGGAGGCCCGCCGGCCCATAGGGCTAAACGCCCGGTTCGGTCCTCCAAAAAGCCTGTTATAGGTCCGGCCCGGTGGGTAGAGGGCCAGGCTTGGTTTAGGGATTTGAAATCCGGCCCAACCCACAGGCCCGACCCGCCAAAAGCTCGTTAGGCCTGGCCCGTAAAAGCGCGCTAGGCTCAGCCCGTAAAAGCCCATAAACTATTACATACATATATAGATATATAGCGGTTCTCCACTGCGGACGTCCGCAGTTTTTCGATTGGTACAGATTTCCAATTTTGACCCACTTTCCGATCACATTTTCACATCTTAACCGTTCAGTTTTTAGGTCCTAATGTATAGATCACCTCTGCAAAATTTCAGCCAATTTGGTGATCATTAAGGCATTCAAAACTGCAAATTACAACAATATATACGAACGGTTCCGGTTTGACATATTCGGTTGGTTCGTGTAAATTGCAGTTTTAGATGCCTTAACGATCACCAAATTGGCTGAAATTTTGCACAAGTGATCTATATATTAGGACCTAAAAACGGAACGGTTAAGATGTGAATGTGCGATCGAAAAGTGGGGAAAAACACAAAATCCGTACGTTTTTGCTTAGGTGCGGATATCCGCACCTGAGCAAGGTTATATATATATATATATATAGGATTTTTCTCAGGTAAGGATGTCCTTAGTTTTTCTTAGATGCGGATTTGGTGTTTTCACCCACTTTCCGATCATATTTTCACATCTTAACCGTTCAGTTTTTAGAGCCTAATGTATAGATCTCCCCTGCAAAATTTCAGTCAATTTGGTGATCGTTAAGACATCCAAAACTGCAATTTACACGAACGGACCGAATCTGTCGAACCGGAACCGTTCGTATTTATAATGGTAAATTACAGTTTTGGATACCTTAACGATCACCAAATTGGCTGAAAATTTTCAGAGGTGATCTATACATTAGGACCTAAAAACTGAACGGTTAAGATGTGAAAATGTGATCGGAAAGTGGGTTAAAACCGGAAATCCGTACCTAAGAAAAAAGGAGGTCCTTAGCCAAGAAGGACTATATATATATATATATATATATATATATATATATATATATATATATACAGTCCGGCTACACTAAGGACGTCCTTACCTAGCCTTAGGTACGGATTTCTAGTTTTCACCCACTTTCCGATCACATTTTCACATCTTAATCATTCAGTTTTTAGATCCTAATGTATAGATCACCTCTGCAAAATTTCCGCCAAATTGGTGATCTTTAAAGCGTCCAAAACTGCAATTTACAACAATGTACACGAAAGGTTCCGGTTCGACAGATTCGGTTCGTTTGTATAAATTACAGTTTTGGACGCCTTAACGATCACCAATTTGGGTGAAATTTTGCAGAAGTGATCTATACATTAGGACCTAAAAACTGAACGGTTAAGATGTGAAAATGTGATAGAAAAGTGGGTGAAAATACAAATCCGTACCTAAACCTTAGGTAAGGACGTCCTTACCTAAGAAAAATCATATATATATATATACACACACACATATGTGTGTGTTTATATATATAGATACAATATACATAGGTTTATAAGAGTAATTATGTTTGACCTAGTTGATCGAATTCGAAACGAGAATCAAATTCGCTGGATTTTTTACAACCACCATAAAATATTACAATCTCTCTATCAAACGGTTGGTTTTTCCAAATTTATTTTCCATTTCATGGTTGCTTTAGAATGAACCTGAACAATTTAAATATAATGTATAAATCATACAACTTTAAAGAGGCAAATTGGTATAGGCCAATGTATTTGTAATTAAAATTGAAAATCTTATGTCCACTCACATCCATCGATTAAATAATTACAAATGTAATGTAAAAAAAAAAAAAAAAAGCTTTGCTGTCATCACGCCATCGGTCAATCAAGAAAACATAAAAGCGGCTACGGTTGACCAATCCGATCGGGTTTGAAACTATGGTGAAATTGACTAAATTTTTAAACATACTCATAATTTATTGTAATAATCACATCCAACAGCTGGTTTTTCCATTTTCTTTGAATTGATAGAGGTTGCTCTTTGGAGTGTGTAATATATAAATATAGGTTTATAAGAGTATTTAGGTTTGACCTGGTTGATCGAATTTGAAACGAGAACCAAATTGGCTGGATTTTTTACAACCACCATAAAATATTACAATCTCTCTATCAAACGGTTGGTTTTTCCAAATTTATTTTCCACTTCATGGTTGCTTTAGAATGAACCTCAACAATTTAAATGTAATGTATAAGTCATACAACTTTAAAGAGGCAAAGTGGTATAGGCCAATTTGTTTGTAATTAAAATTGAAATTTTTGTTTTATGTCCATGCACATCCATCGATGAAATATTTACAAACGTGATGTAAAAAAAATAAGCAAGTTTTGTGGTCATCACGCCATCGGTCAATCAAGAAAACATATAAGAGTAACTAGGTTTGACCTAGTTGATCAAATTCGAAACGAGAATCAAATTGGCTGGATTTTTTACATCCACCATAAATATTACAATCTCTCTATCAAACGGTTGGTTTTTCCAAATTTATTTTCCACTTCATGGTTGCTTTAGAATAAACCTCAACAATTTAAATGTAATGTATAAGTCATACAACTTTAAAGAGGCAAAGTGGTATAGGCCAATTTGTTTGTAATTAAAATTGAAAATTTTATTTTATGTCCATGCACATCCATCGATGAAATATTTACAAACGTGATGTAAAAAAATAAGCAAGTTTTGTGGTCATCACGCCATCGGTCAATCAAGAAAACATATAAGCGACTACGGTTGACCAATCAGATCGGGTTTGAAACTATGGTGAAATTGACTAAATTTTTAACCACACTCATAATTTATTGTAATAATCATATCCAACGGCCGATTTTACCATTTTCTTTGAATTGATGGATGTTGCTCTTTGGAGTGTGTGATATATAAATATAGATTTATAAAAAATTAGTGTCTTTACAAATTTATTTATAAATGAATTAGTGTCTATATATAAATATAGATTTTTTTTTTGTACGATATAGATTTGTTCCCTTTGGTTGTATTTGGTCATTATCCAATGAATTTTCAAAGCTTGATTAAAAAAAAATATTAACGTATTTAAATATTTATTTATAAATAATGCCCGTAAGGCCCGACCCGAAAAAACCCTCAAGCCCGCTTTATATGGACGGACTTAGATCTTTAGATTTACAATAAAGCCGGGCCCGCCATTATTTAAAAATATAGCAAGGCCTGGCCTGGCTCAAGCCCGCTATGACGATCCCTAATTACTTGCTAAAGGAATTGGACAATGATCCAGTCCATACATAGGTTAATTAGTTCCTTACCACTTTGTTGAGAAGTATCAGTCTCAGGTTTTTGTGTATTGAGCTAGCAGAAACACAATATTACAATTACTGTTAAATTGCGACAAGCATGACCTGTGACCCACTATTGTACCGATACTGTCCCAACTTAACCACCCGTTAGATGTTGGATTTTAATCACAAAAGATCTCTGTATAATTGGGTAGGAGTCACGAGCTTATAAGTTAGATTTTATTTGTCGCTTTTCTAATGTGGGATATTTTCTCTCCAACAATTACAGGTTACCGGTTCTAATGGCAGGGCAAGTTCTTGGATTGGTTGGAAGTATTGGCATCGGAAGTCAACTGTCCTCAGACTTCTGGGTGCAAAACTAAAGCAAAATTTGGGTCGTTTGACTGTAATACTATATACTCTAAAAAGTCTGAAATGAGGAACTGAAACCAACTCCAAGCATGAAGATTCAAGAGAACCTATAACGTGGAACTGAAGCCAAATCTCGAAACACACGAAGATGCAATGAAATCAGGCAATGATCCCCACCAAATAGCGCGCACCATCATTTGTAGTACCACAGTTAGCTAAACACTGAAGTATTATCCTCGTGGTAATTGGTAAATATGATAAAACACGAAAATTATGGCTACCAGCAATGTGAATACAATTTAGCCAAGCCAAATCAATTGTGTTCATTTACGTACTCAAGTCAGACGAAAAGCTTCCATAATCGCTAGAACATCGGCGTGAAAAAATAATATCGATTATGATAGGTAATAAGTAAAATAACATTCTATGTCCATTCTCTTAAAGAGCTTCTCGAAAATTCGTAACACATCAGAACTTACACTTTACGGTAAGTCATTGAATGCTTTGCGGAAATGATGAATGCACGTGTAAAAAGGCGTGTAGCAGCCATGCGAGGAACCGTGAACCCTACCGAGTTATAAGATATACAGAAGAGATAAACAATATAGCCGTCTTAGCTCAGCTGGTAGAGCGCGTGGCTTTTAACCACGTGGTCGTGGGTTCGATTCCCACAGACGGCGTCTCATTATGAAATTTTTGAGATTGAGATGCTAACTAATGAAAATTGAGAGATTTTTTACTAATTAGTTAGTCGTAAACAATCTTGGATATCTTGATCCCACTCTCTCTGTTTTTCTTTTCTTTTTTCGGTTCTGTATGAGTATGATGATCAAAGAAGACCACTAGTCCGACTTTGTTTTATTTTCCCAATTTGGTGTCCTTTTCTTATCAAAATATCAAGTGTGGAACGCATTTCTACTTGGATTAATCAAGTTCAGGAGTGGTGGAAGCCGGAGGGTAAAAACATGTTGAAGTGTCTTGTATCTCATCAGTATACTTACTCCTAGCTAATTTCACAATGTAGAAGTCTTTTTCAACTTTTGAGAACAAAGCTATGGTTCGCATGAGATATTTTATGATTAATCATTTCTCCAGCATATTGTCTACTTTACATGCTCATAGAACCAAATACATTGCCAAGTTTGCCTTCTGTAACAACAAAAACCTCCATAGTAATTCGTAAACAGTAAACTGACGACACAACGTATCATCCAGGTTAATTTCGGCTTTCTGTCAGTTGATAAGGTCTTTCCTCAAGAGATCTCCTATAATGGCAAAGAGTTGTGGAAAACACTGCATACTTATGTACAGGTGCTGCTACTGCTACTACTCCAAATGTCCTACAAGCTCAGCTAGTGCCTTTTGTTGGTGAAAATGTGCAGATCTTTCTTTGTTTTGATATCTCTATACTCAACTTCTTCGACAAAAATCTGAGTTGTGTCATGAAATTCATGAGGTTGTTATTATATTTTCTGTCATACATTTTATAAAGCCCTCAGGTCCAGCCACAATTTAAGTTATTAGACTGATATACCCGCTAGAACTGGACCAGTTCATGAAATTATGGAAACATGGGGAGTCATTGATGTAACATTTGTTAAGGTTCACAACAACAGCTAAGATGATAGAAAGGGACAAGTCTCTGAAGTATAGCTCGTGGGAGTATGGTACACACCAGCACTATGAATTATTGATTATTATTCTATCTTAAACTCAAAGAAAGAATGGCGTACTGGACCTAGAAGTAATACGAAATGTGACGGGATTTAGATCCGAATATTCTTCTTTCAACATCTACCTATAAACACTAATTGTAAATTAACTGTGTAACTGTCTCTTAGTATTATTATAGACATCCTTGGATCTTGATCCAACTCTTTCTTATTTCTTCTGTGTTTTGGCTCTATATGATCCAATGAAAACCAATAACCACCCGAAAAGTCTCATATTGCATGTTCCAGATTTGTTTTATTCACTACAATCAAGTCTTTTTTTTTTTGGTTATTTTCTTATCAATAACCGTCAGATTATTGGCGTTTGCTAATCAAACTAGTTGGGGAATTCTCTCTCGTAGTTACTGAACATTGTTGAACATGTGAAGAGACGAATGTAATGGCTTAGCAAATAGAGAAGGTTGTTTCGACTCTGCGCAGCTCATGGATTGTATGCTTATCAGAAGTTCGGAACAAATCAAAGTCATTCAGTACACGGGACAAGTTCTAGTGTAAAATCATAAATAATCCTTCCTTTCAACCCAATTTGGAAAATGTGATAATATTACAAAGAATAGATGAAAATTGTTCAGGAATATATCAAACATATGAAGCAATCACAATCGATTGAAAACTTTGTCAAAGAGTGTCATAAAAGATCACCAGAACAGAGAAGCTTCTGTTTTGGGGTTCTTGTATGTAACACAGATTGGAGTATACATTATACAAACTAGCCTGTCCATCTTCTTAACCACAAAGCTTGATTTAGATAAATACGATACCTGACACCACCCTCTTTGAAGGCTTTCAATTCATCTGCCATGATGCCTTTTCCTTTTCTGGGTTTCTTCTAGCAGTCACTAGCAAAAGCATGAATAGGCCAAATGGTTCTTCTTGGACACATAATGCGTGATGAAATTCGTAGCGGATGCAGAAGAGGTGGAAATGTCAGCTGGTACAAGTATTTCAGTTTTGCTGGAAGCAATTCTCTTGCCGGCTACATTTGCATAAAACAAGCCAGAGATGGCTGGTACAAATACATCACTCTGAGAACATACATAGTAGTCAATGATCTTTTCAAATTCAGAACCCTCTGAATCCAGGAACTTTGATTTTTTGTCTGCAGGGATAATGCCATCCTGCAACAGATTCCAGAGGTGTTAAGTACATATATCAAGAACTTAGATATCAATGTTAATGATTACTATGAAGAGTATGAGCATTCCAAAAGAATAACCAGCAAGTTCCCCAAAGATTTTAAATAGATCAAAGTTCATTCTGACTACTCTAAATTAAAAGTTAATGATCCACTAGCTATCCTTAACTGAGGTTAAAAGCTGGGTAATCATACATAAGTAACCAAATAAAAACAAGGTAAAACATCAAGGAAGAGCAGAAGAAGCCGGTACCTTTACATAAGTTTTAGGAAAGATATCTTTCAGATTATCAAGGCTGCTGTCCCATTTTGATTCAGTTACATAAATGGTAGTGTCTTTACCGAATCCAATTTTCCTCAGAAATAAAGCAATCTCTTGCGGATTGTAACAACTTTTTGTTCCACTTTCATCTCCTTGGCAACCATTCTGCTCCAACATCTCAACCCTCAAGTCCACTGCTATAAATTGGCCATTTGTCTTGCGACTCAAAGTTCTCAGGCGCTCAACTGTTGAATCAACTACTTCACTAATTTCTGGTTGCAACTCTAAAGTTCCAAACATTCCTAAACATGCAACCGAATCACTAGCACTCTTTTTTTCTGTCTTCTTCATATTTACTGAGGGAAAGTAAGTTGCCAGCCTTATGTTGCCCTTGGATCTGTAAATTGGTTCCACATGTTCTACAATGTAATCTTCTGTAACCCGATTAGGGACCTTCACAGCAGCAAGATTCCTTGATGATAGTTTACCAGGTCGTTCTTTTGCTACTCTAACAACACCATCCAGGCTAAGAATAAACTTCTCAACATCATAAATCTCTTCAAAGCTCCTGAAAGAAGAAAATCCGAATAAGTTAAGACTTCAATGGATATAAAAGACAATGACTTAGTTCATGGTATTGTTCATTCAACAAGTTCACATATCAGTACCTCGTTTACTACATTATCAACGGCCAAAGACTAACACAAGCAAGACAAAAGGGGTATTCCCAGTTTAAAACTAGAAATGGTCATAGCAAATGAAGTTTTAACTGAGCATGTGCAACTAACCTTTCATCCCCTGGTTTGCTCCCTCTAATGTCAGGAACTACAAGAGTTGCCCCTAGATACCTTGCCACTACAACTGCATCGGCAATCTAGAGAATACGAAGGAAAAGGTTACTAAGAGAATAATGAATATGTTACAAAGTAAACGGCTAATAGACAAAAGAAAAAATATAACAAAAATTCTTTAAAAAAAATATGCAACATCCATCAAGTAGCAATACATGTTTCCAATCAAATTTAACATTCATTTGACCGGCATGGACATGTACTATTTAAGTGGCCTGCAGAGGATGCTAGAGAATAATTTAGAAAAGAAGATCCAGGAACTGGACATGGTAGAGATACGCTTGCAACACCGTCCACTAATTGACAAAAGGATGATGATTGATTTATTGCAGTTTTTAAAAAGAAATGATTATATTTAGGAATTTAGATCCAGTTAAGGAGGCCAGCAGCCATAAAGAACAGATGGCACAATGAACTAATTCAAATCTTAATTATTTATTTTTTTAAATACCTGTGAAACATGGTATTCAGGGCCATTTGTTAATGAGAAAAGGACAAACCCCTCCGTCTGCTCTACATCATCTGCAGTTAGGTAATAAGCATTCATAGAAATGAATCAGGGAACACCAGATTGGATCAGCATCACAATGAAGTGATGAAACTATCAGTCATTTAGCAATGTAAAGCAAACTTACCCAAAGCTGGCTTAGACCAACATGGTTTTAGCCCTTCGCCATCATCATTGAAAGTCCCACCCTTCTTAGCAAGGGAAAAAAGGCCCTCCTTTGAAACCTTGGCATTCTCTAAGGTATCTCTTCCTTCTCCAGGAAATTTCTCCTACACAAAGCAAACCAAAACAAAATGAATTGAACATTCCAGATAACAAATGCTCCAATTTATTCGTTATAAATAACCAAACAATTAACTCATAAATCCACATGAATTCCACTCGAACTCTATAAAAATCTTTTGAGAGTGACTATTGAATTCAAAAATTATCACTCGACAGAGATTTCATTATAACTAGCAGATTTAGTTTACCAAAAATCTTTCTTCAACAAATGAGAACTCAAAACTCTAAATCCATTTTGCCTCTCTATTGCTAACAAACAAAGGATGGGAATTGACAAAACTAAACAGTACTGAATGAGCTAAATCCAACAGAAACTCTCAGTAATCGTTTTTGTCATGACTCAACTTAAATCACAGCAAATCAATCAAAACCCATCAGAGAAAACAACTCAAATGGAGCAAAAAACTCCAGACAGACAGAATGAGATAAAAGTAATGACATTTATGTGATTCTTCTCCAAAAAAAAAAACCAAGGCAAAGTAGATCAGATACAACAGCAATGAGTCTAAAGGGTATTGAGGACTCACTTCAACATAATCAAAATGGTCTCTTTTGATCATATGCCCAAGCATCACAAACATTGTCACTGTCAGTATCCCTGCCACTACCTGCCTCAAATCCACACCCATCTCTCTCTCTCTCTCTTCACAAACCCAGATCCTACTCCACACTCTCACTCTAACCAATAGAGAGAGTGAGAAAACCAAGAAAGTGAGAGCCTTGGGAGATCAAGATTGAACCCTAGTGTCTAGTGGTGTGGGAGCACTAGAAAATGAAGCAGTTGGGGTTAAATACTGAGAGAGAGAGAGAGAGAGAGAGAGTCGGAGAGAGGACTATTGTATTGAGGAGGAGCTGAAATGGAAAGCTTTAAAGAAAGGACAAACAGACATTTTGTGATGAAGGACTGAAGGAGTGATAGGCACAACACCATTTGTTACTCCAATTGAATAATGATGCTTTGTAACTTCTTGGGTTTTTCTTTCTGACGGCACCGACACTTTCCTCCACGATAGGGACGCCTGGCCTAAACTTGCTCCTGCAACTCTCACTTTCTTTCTCTTCCTTTTCTTTTCTTTCTTTTTCTTTTGGTGTTTTTATTATTTTTGTGACTTGGATGGTAGGGAAGATAATTGAAAATGGTAAAGTACCATGTTTTTGGTATTGAAATAAAATAATATTTCCTTAAATATCAGTTATCATAAGTAATTACAATCGTTATATAAAAAGTCCGAATAAAGTCAGAAACTATAATAGAATTGAAGAATTTACGTATGAATTATAAATACAACCAATTTATGTGTCACTCGTTAAAGAAATTTATTAGCATCAATTAATACAATTAAAATGAAGAAATTTGCAGCTGTTAAATGAAGATCTTGACCTATTTCAAAGCTACCAATCTCAATCTAAACCATTCTAATCACATTCAATGAGAATCTATTTAGCTACACTTTTTTTTTTTGTTTTGAGGGAACTATTTAGCTAGTAGCTACACATTGAAATTACATGATCTATGTAAATAGTATATTTATTAGTTGACCAAAGAACATTTCCAAATTAACCAAGCTTTTTTTATATGCATGAGATTTCATAATAAATGAGTTGGATATAGTACTTCTTATAAATTTGAATCAAGAACTAAAGTTGGCAAGAAAAATATTTGTACAAACCAATAAACTTGTTTTGTTGATCACTTGATTAGAGACAGGGGCAACCATTAGGATTTAAGCTTGGAATGCGATTAAGTCTTTATTTAATTATAAAGAGAATTATCGTGTCGGTTGTGTTCATAAGTAGGTGATATTTCTACCTTTCATTATTCATTAATCGAATGCATAAAAGCATGATGATTTGTTAATCATTGATGACTTATTTTTGTATCTTCTGCTGGTGTTTCATGCCTCGAGTGTAATGTCAAAGAATAAGCTCTCTCCACTACTACTATGGCCTTGTGCCTTTGTCTTTTAGACTTTTCCGAGTTGAGCTCTTTTAATAATCTGTAGGATAGTGAGGTGGCCAAATCTGATGAGGACCTGCAAATCATCCGCCTCAGACAGCGGATTGTAAGTCAACAAAGACATACAAGTTTCTATTAACAAAATCAAAATTGCGTCCGGATCCGTAATTTTCAGACGGTAACTGTATTTGCGTTAGCGGTAAAGCAAAAGTGTTTGATATCACAAACAGGCCCTAATGAGTTGATTAAGGGAATGGTAGACTTTGTGCAAGCAATTTCCAATGCATTGTGATTACTATATTTTGTGATGTGTACTGAACTCGTAGAATATTCGGATGACATTTGTTTAATTTGTTGGATGATTTTTTTTCTTTCAGTTTTTTAATTAAGGAGATCTTGGTTTGAATGAACTATCAGTAGTTAGAGGAGCCAGATTGCTCAACCAATCTTTGTGTTAGTCAATTGAGTCAATGGTTAATGAATCCTAACAGATGATCTAATTAAGGTGGAGGGTCATTTCAACTCGTATTAGGCTTGCTTTGGATAATATCTAGGACTTACCATTTTTTGCTTGGCAGAAATTTCTTTTCACCAAGGGAGAAGAACTAACGAAAAAAAATAAAGGGTTTTTGTCCATTTACCCTATTTCTAGACATTTTTTTCTCACTTAGAGCATCTCTAACAGAATACTTATTTAAAAAAAAAAAAATGAAATTTAACTAGTTTTAGGCTAAATTTGATCTCCAGCAGACTAGCTAAACAAAAGCTAAATTTAGCTTCAGCTAAAAGACCTAGTTATATTTAACTAAAGAGGAGAAAGAATTTAACTTGAGATTTATGTATTCTGCTGGAGCATAACTCAATATTCAACTAGCTATATTCCAATTTTAGCTATTTTTAGCTATCAAGATAGCTATCACTGTTGGAGATGCTCTTACCCCATTAAGTTTTTTTTAATTCCCTCTTACCTAAAACACTTTAAGGAGGTCTTCCCTAACCCCATTAAGATTTTGTTTTTGTTTTATAATTTTTTTTAATATCATTTTACCCTCAGCTCTTTGTTACTTAGAGAGAGAGAGAGAAAATGGAAGAGAGAGAAACCATAGGAGACTTCGCCGGTCATCGGTCGCAGAATTTCGGCCGCCGGTCACTGGATTCCGGCCAACTTTCGCCGGAATCTGGTCACCAATCGCCGTCCCCGCGGACTTTTCTGAAAACCTCGTCAGATGTCCCCAAAGAGGTCGCCGGAAATGTTTATTGTCCAATAGACGTCTATTACCCCCCATTGCCCCCCAATAGACGTCTATCGCCCCTAATAGAACTTTCGGTAGTCGGAATGAGAACTAATATTCCTAAAATTAGACAATAAAACTTTGATTAAAGAAAAAAAAACGATGAAATTACATTAATTCAAAACTTCTATTGCCCCCCCCCCCCCCCAACATATGGATATGAATACTCGATTTCTATGCTGTACACTCAATTACCTTTTTGTTCTTCTGAAAAAAAAAAGAGACTTTTTTGTTGAATAATCAAACCTGAAATATTTGGAAAAAAAATTGATCAGGGCACCCAGAAATGCTCTGGGACCCATCTCTTCCCACATGGTAGTCACCGGCGGAGATCCCCTTCCATTGCCGACAACTACGGTGCCTAGAACATTATCAGTGGCTTCATTTGCTTGATGACTACGGTGCTGTGAGAATCTTTTGGGTGAATCAGCAAGATGATTATGGCGCCGCCGATGTTATTCTGGCCACCGGATTCATGCACATTCTTTGGCGGCACCTGCTTCTTCCTCGAGAACGACGACAACCGGAGCGAGCTAGGCTCAGGCAACATCGCAAAAACCGGCACCAGATTCGTGCCATGGATTCCCAGGGTTTCCTCCACCGTCGACAGCGTAACCAACGATGGCAGCGGAGGCGATCTGAGAGAGAGAGAGAGAGAGAGAGAGAGAGAGAGAGAGAGAGAGAGTGGCAATTATTGTAGTTTATGATTTGGTTTATGGCAAAAATGTCAATTTAGTTTAAATTGGGTAAGAGAGAATAAAAATCTGTTGGTTGGGTAAATAGGATAACTTTAGCTAATTTTAATGCTTTGGGTCAAGGACCCAAATACAAATTTGGAGAGTTTTCATAGTTGGATAGTTAATTAGGTTGGGTTGCACCATACTACACATCAGTTCATATCATTTTTTTTTCCTGAGGGGATCGGTCCATATCATTCTGTTTGTATGGGTGCTGTATTGCATATCATGAAACTAGTCTTTTTTTTTTTTTTGATTGAATCATGAAACTAGTCTTTAATCCTTGGAGATACTAATGCTTTTGTTCACTTAATTTATTTTCTTCAACATGTGCTTCAGTTTGTAATAATCAAAGATCTGCATTCTGCAATTGACTTGAAGTCTTCTCATGCTTTGCATATAGCAGTATCACATGAATTGTTAGGAACACTTAAATTTTGGCAACATTACGTCATTACCCAAAGTCTTATTTTTGGCACATCCGTAGTGACCCGTTAGGATATACGGCAATTGCGCCTTATTTTTGTGTTAGGTAATAATTCTGTTAATAGTGTTCATACTTAATTTTCTTTAATCTCAATTGCTTTGAGTTAAAGACTATTTAAGCAGTGAGATTAAATATAAATTATTAGGAAGATGAATTTTAGCAGAATAATATGTCTTATTGCTTTTGTATGGTTACTAAATGCTATAGCAATTAATGAGACTTCGGCTCTCTCCAAAACCTAGCCGCCCAGGCTATGGTTCTCCATTCCGGCGACCGCCTCTGGTCCCCGCCTTAAGTGGCGACTAGTTCTCCATGACCTGCAGTCCAGTACCCGCACTCCAGTGCCATTTTTTCCAGCGACTGCCCAAACATGCCCAACTCCTAGACCATGGCAACTCGATGAGAATGAGGGTGATTGTCGGGCAGATCTGATCGAGATCAGGAATAGGCGGACTTGGGATCCTGATGTGCGAACCAGATCGGAGAGAGGGCTACTCAAACCTCTAGTTGATCCCAACGGAGCCTTGAAATCTCAGTGGTCTGGGCATGGAGACCTGGCTGGATTTGGATGGGCTGGCTAGATGGCTGAGGCAGCGCGTCAACATGTATCGACTGAGAGCAAGGCGGAGACAGACGGTGTGCAACGTCATGCTAGGGAAACGGCGAGATTGACGACATCGGTAATGGAATGGCAAGCTGGTCTGGCTATGAATCTGCTGCCTGAGATTGTGAGGCGGATTACGGAGTGGAGAGATGAGGCGACCCATGAGTCAGATATTGCACCGATGGGAGCAGTGACGGTGCGGTACGCGGAAGTTATAGGCACAAATGGTGAGGCTACCCCCTTTTGGTTGGGTGCCCAAATCAGTTTTAGGGCCCAAGTCCATGTTCTTTTCAATGTTTGATTAGTTTATGTGTTCTTGATTCTTACTAGTTGCCGAATACATGGATTGATAAGCTAATTTTGTTTGATTTTGCATATGATTGTTCTTTTGTTTGAAACATAGGAATACTTGCATGTAATCGAGCCAGTAATTAGGTTTATGCTTTGTAACCCTAATTCAAATAAGTAGTAAAGGCTTGCTTTGAGTTGAAATCAGATTATGCATGCATTGAATTGACTTGGTTTGAGTGCTTAGATTTGCATGTTTATCAATTAACTTTCATGAACTTAATGATTTGAATTCTGATTTTCAACACGGTTGCTTTGATTGTGTGATGTATGTTTTCAAAGTTTTGGTGCTTTGCTAATTCAATTGATTAAAGAAGAAAGTAAAAAGAGACATTGGTTGTTTTGATCTTATTTCTTGGTTGATAACTTTTCATGGTAACTAGTAAAGGATTAAAAGATACGTGAATGAAATGAACTTGAATTGTGATTGATGAAAATTGTTTTTTAAAGATTCTTCTTTTCCCACCTTTATAAATAAAAACGTTTTTTTTTCTTTATTGTTTTCTAAAAATTTCGTCTTTGATCTTTGAAAACTCCCTTGTCTTTACGTTTAAATGTTTATGCATATGTGTTTTTGTTTTAGGTTTTGCACAAGTTAAGATTGTAAATCATATTTGTAAATAATATGATTTGATTTTTTTTCGTTGAACTATAAATAACATGTTAATGATATGAAATTATACTTAGAAATCATAAAATATGTGTTATAGGATTTAATTTTGACGTTTCTATGCTTAGTGTTTCTTAGAAATTAGTTTGGTGTTTTTTAGGAATGTCTTTGGTATTTTTTAGGGATTTTAGTTAGATTTTGTTTTGTATTTGGATTCCTTGTTTGACTGGGATTATAATTTGTTTCCTATTTGGATTTATATTCCTAATTTGTGTACTACTAGTATTACTTGTTTGACTTGGATTCCTAATTTGACTATGACTTATAAATTATATTCTAGTAGGAGTGGGATTCCTAAATTAATTCTAACTTGTATTCCCTTGTGAACTTAGGCGTGTATGTTTATATATATACTTATAATTTTTGTGTAAAATGTATGTTCTCTTCTTTATTTTCGTGTTATATGTAAGTATCCTCAATCCTGGGTTTGAACGATCCCTGCTTATTCTATACTAATAACTACATTTTTCAGGGTTTAAATTGGCACTCGTTCTGAATGTATCAGTCACACCTCAAAATAACGTTCCTTCTTCATCCAACGTTAGTCCAACGTTTGGTGAGCTTTTTGTCGAGCAGACAAGCGTTGAATAAACATTTGTATATGTTGATCTTTATGACCCCAAGTTTAGTGAATGCAACGCCGTAGAGACCTATTTCAGCAATCGTGGAGAGGAACCCATAGGTCTCTGGCATCCACAAGACCTTTCTCATCTTTAGCTTGTCATTTTTGAACTATGGTTTTTTCTTATGATATCTGTAAAGCTCAACACAGTTCATCCCAAGAACCACCCCATAAATCACCATTGCTGGGATTAAAATCGTAGATTATGCTTACCAAGATATATTGATCGATACCATAAGGAATACAAGGTCTGGTTTATATAGCCCAAGATGAGCTACCTACCATGTACACGTACATGTCCTCCACATATTGGTTACAACTAACAGAATAACAAATTGACCACTTAACCTTAACTAACTCAATTAATGACTAATTGACCGGCACACGACCCAAGCACATGACACTAATGACTTCTCCTAATCGGGATAGGAATACTCATCTTGCATAGAAGAGTTGCAATGTATGAGCAACTGCAACAACAATTTTCAGGAAACATTTGTTATTGTAATTGGTTCACTTCTTTGCTGGAGTGACTGCTGCTATACATTTAAACCATAACTGGAAATAGTGCTTCCCTGATGATCCAACTGGGAGATTTGATCAGTTCAAAGCAATTGTCCGAGGTGTCCAGATTTGGACTCAGGAATGTGAAACTTGAGGACAAGTTTCTGAGGTTCAAGAATGGAGAGAGTTATTTCCAAAGCAAACCTCATCAGGAACAAAGCCCAATCACATAGAGAATCCTCTCCACCGTTAGAGAGTTCTTTCAATTTTTCTATCGTCTAATTTTGTTCTGCTGGTTTCTCATTTTGTTCTGCTAGCAACTTATCTTTTTTTTTTTTTTTTTTTTTAATAGACTAGCAACTTATCTTTTTAGACAAGAAAAAGTTTTTTTTCTCCTCTATGAAAAAAACAAACGATTTTGTTTTCAATTTTGGGTTCTTAATTGAGCACAATGGCTTTGATACCAATTGTAAGATGTAAATTTAGATAGTCATATAAATATACATTATAGTCAAATATAAGAACACGTTCACATATGCAATATGTATGAATTAAGAATACAAACCTGGATAGAACATGCTTGATCTTCTTTTATGAGCAATCTGATGAATGCAATCTCAATATGGGTAGAGAACTTGAATGCTCGTGTGATTGCTAGAGCAGAGATTAAGGTCCATATATAGGCTTTAAGGATTAGGTGCCTCCCATAAAGGTTTCCTAATCCTATTACATTTAGGCCAACCTTTTCCTGTCCATATGCAATAAGCAGGCCTGGACTTGAGATTTTGAGGCTTGAGGCGAAAAATAAAAATGGGCCTATATTTATTATAGAAAAGAATATCCAAAAGAATATTTACAAAAAAAAAGTTGAAAAGAAAAATAAATATACAGTAGAAGATTCGAACAGAGACTAGGAGTAACATAAAAGAAAGGAATGCAACTTGCCAACTAATCCAATCTTATTGTTTAGTAAAACACTTACATTTTACTTACATAATAATTTTTTTAAATAGCCTCACAAAAAAATTAGGCTCGACGAGACACTGAGCCTGAGACGGCCGACTCACGAACCTTATGTTAGGTCCGGCTCTGGCAATAAGGTATACTTCATTAACAAAGTAACCTTTAATTAGTAATGATATCAATAGGCAACAATCATGGAACCAATGAATACTAAGAATATCTATTTGCTTAGTCTGTAAGGTATGCAACCTAGTTGTTGGTAGTTCCTGATGAATATTGATAAGTCCACATCAAGTCTTACAGATTATCTGCAAACTGTGCAGGTGTATAATAGTAACTACTAAGTACCAAAAACCAAAATAGAAATGTAGTGGCGTCTCAACTAAAGTACGCATGTGACTCCTATTATTCCCATAAAGAGGTAGTTCTTAGTCACTCCACTGAAGACATTCAGCTCTTTAGGCTTTCGAGCATTAAACTGATAAACTCTGTACACAGATCAAGAAAATACTCTTAAGAATAGATACAGTAGCATCCGCTAACTTCAGTATGTACAAAGAGTTCAATAACTAGCAAGCAGAATAGAACAATGAAACCAAACCAACTAAACAATTACAACCTTATTCCTCCCTCATTCACGTGGTTAATTTAAATTTCATCACTTACTTGGCAGAAGACAAAACCATTGAATATGATTGCATTCTTCACACCAGCGGCTTGAGTACGTGTTGTCCTCTTTCAGACCAAGAATGCTATTACCCAAAAAGTTGAGGACAAGAAGCATTGAAACTTGATACAAAGCCTAGAGGACAAGGAGAACAAAAAGGGCATTAAGAGAACAGTCATGCAAAAGGTTGAATTACCCTTGCTATACTGTGATCTCAGTAAGTTTACCAACAATCATGAAATGAATGGACACCTGAATTAGTAGGTTCATCCACATGATGTTGGTTATAAGAGGTGCCCTAAGGAAAAAAAAAAAGAGATTTTTTTTATTTAGTTTTTATTTTTTGGGAAGTAAGCAACCAACTAGTTGTGAAAATATAGGAATTAAACTCTTGATGAACAAAATTTTTCCAACAACATGAAGCACACACTAGTACATATGATAAAAATCTACTGAGCAAAATGGCCGGTACCACAACAGAACAATCAAATAAACGGAACATGTAAAAAGTAAAATCAATTCTAAGCCTTCTCCTTGGAGGCAGTTGTAGCAGCTTGTCCTCTGAGACGAGTTAGACGACTAGTTCTCATGGCAGCAATGAGACCAACCTTCTGCCCAGGAGAAGCATCACGCCTGACTGTGCTAGCATGACCAATATGCTGGTAGTTACCTGCTCCGTAAGGATGCTCAACAGAATTCATAGCCACACCATGCACCTTAGGCCAGCAATTCCTCACATTAAATGAATCTACAGGTCGTTCATTAAGACAATTCAAATACAAGGATACAGAAGCTATCAAATGGGTATCATAGCCAAATGTTCCGTTTTTAAGATGTGCAAAAATTCAGAAAAATATCACATAGTGAAATAAATGCAACTGAAATCTAGAATACCATAAAAAGACGAACAATAGACAGGACGACAATATAAAAAGGAAAATGCAAAGAAAAACCAAATTATTTGCTTGTTATATGGCCCAGAATCCGTATGCATCACAACATTATCAAACTCATCATCTCAGAGGGATGCCAAACAATAATAAAAATAATTTTAAGAAACTTCCACAATTTAAAAGGAAGAAATTATGATCGATCTCCAAGTATGCTGCAGTAGGCAAACCCATCTCTATGGGCATAGTTTGTGGGAAATAATCACAAATTCATAATGGACCAATAATGAATAATCTACGAAAGGCTGGCAATATTGTCAGAAAATATTAGGAAAAGTGACTACAAGATCCCTACATTATGCTAATGGATAGACACCATATTTCTAAGAGCATAAAGTTACAAGGATTTAACTTGGATAGTACTAAATTGCAGAGATATATTAATGCATAGTCTCACACCTTCTTTCAACTGGTGTACTATGCATAAGGTTGTCTGTAGGTGGTTCAGTTGCCAGTGCAAGTGCTCCTAGAGTATCCATAATCACAGAAACTGTAAGAAAAACATAAAACTAACACCAAATTCAAGTATTTGTAAGGAACATCAAATTTAACTTTTCAAATCTTCAATGACAAAGCACAATGACTAACACCAGGAATCTCAATTTATTTGAGTATAATAATTTTTGTCTCTAACATGTCAGAAAGTCAAGTATATGGCGTGCAAAATAAGATCTACAGTGGCTTTGCCCATTGCTACCTAGAGCCGGTATGTGAGAAGAAATGTGACAACTAAAACACATTGCGATAACGTTATAAGATGCCTAGGGTTTGAATGTAGATTGATACAAGACTTGTATGCCAAGACTGAATAATTGATATCCATAATGAGGATATTATATATATGTGTGTGTGTCTAGAGAGAGAGAGAGAGAGATCAACCTGTAAGGCATTTAAAGGAACTCTTCCTGCCTTAAAGAAAGTTTAGCTTCAAATTTTTTTTTTTTTTTTTGGTTTTTTTTCCCCATTAGTTTTGCTAAGGTTTGCTAAGGTGGAATTTTTATGTTAATTGCGGCAGAGTGGAACGTAACGAAGGGTTGGGCAGAAGTGGGTCCCAAGCTGTGAGGCCGGCTGGGCAGCAACAATGCAGATGGATGAAACCAAGGGAGGGTATAATTAAACTTAATTTTGATGGGGCACTGAAGGTGAGTAAAGGGGTCTTTGGCACGGGAGCGGTGTGCAGAGATAAGCATGGCACTTGTGTTGGGGTATTAGCAGTTCCATCGGTGGGTTTTGTGAGTCCACAAACATGTGAGTTCCTAGCCTTGATAAATGGGTTACATTTCAGTCTCCAAGCTGGGTTCAGTCGATTGGAAATAGAAGGAGATGCTCAGAACGTGTTTTTGGCATTAAATTCTGATCAGGATGACCTCAACTCAGATGGTGCATTAGTTGATGGAGCCAAGTTTCTTTTTAAGTTTCTTTCAGTCTTGTATAACCTAGGGAGTGTAATAATGCCGCTCACTGTGTGGCAAAAGTCTGCATTATCTCTTTATTTTTCTACTTATTGGTGGAGAATGACGTCAGATTGGTTGCATCGAATTATAGTTGATGAGTCCTTGTAATTGAGGCTTTGAAATGGAGTGTGGTACTCTTCCCAACCGACTTGTAGTAGGTTTAATGAGGTCACTATATACTCCTTGATGTAGTTTTCTTTGATGAATGAAATCACTTTTCGATCAAAAAAAGAAGAAGGTGGAAGCTGTCTTTTTGTCAATGAATTTCTTTCATGTGCTCACTTTCAATAATTTGATACAAATTTATGTTTTCTATGCTGTATTTTTCAATCTCTCTCCCTTCGTTTTCTTTTTGGCCTGGAAAAAAATGACAAAAATAATGTCCACCTTTGGTAATCTGGAAATGTCATGTATATAATCATTCAATTAAGTATCGTATATATAATCAGTCAAATGTATTAGCAGTGGCTTCCCTTTCGGTCTCTATTCCACTTTTGGTAATCTGGTAATCTGGAAATATCATGTATACCCTGAATTGTTGTTTGACTTTTGTGTGCTCTCCTGATCATGGTGACCATTTGATACCAAATTTAGTCAGTGGAGGCTTAGAATTACAGCAAAATGTTTTGGGAAATTCTGTTTCTTTTTTATGATCATTTTGACTTGGTAATGACTTCTTGAGTTATTTGGATGAAAAGAAAGTGCCAAGTGTTGGGGTTTCAAATGAAATGATAGTGAGTACATATCAATGTTCCTTAAATTTTCTTCATTTTACAGAATTCTTTTCTTCCATGTTTGCATTTCATATGAATCACCATACAGAATAATTCATACTCCATTTGCTTTTTTTTTTTTTTTTTTTTATAGGAGAGGCTGAAAGTTGTTATTGAACAGATCACGGCTGTAGCTTCTTGGTGAGTAGTCTGTTGTCTTCCATCTTTTGGTTTTCTATTGTAATAGTTTTATTCTTATATGTTTGATTACAGTTCAGGTGTCAAGCTTAGTGATGCTTCAGAGAAGTTAGGGAGAAGTTTGTTACAGGAGGTTCTGTTGTTAAGATAATGTACTTTCTAAAATTGAGCTCATTTGCTTGCAATGCTTTATTTAAGTGGTAGCACTTCAGTTTTTTCTGGGGAAGTTAACAAATTTACCTTTTGTTATTGCTTTCAACTTTCTGTTTGTTATTCTGGAGCTCTGCTCTTGAATTCATGATTATTAAATGAAATTTGTGTCACTAAAAATTTCTGTTCAAGTGATTTTAAAGTAATTTGTATGTATGCAGTTATCTGTAGGCAATCAGGCATTTAAGCATTGGTGACTAGTGTTTGATGTTTTATTGGATGCGTTGTATTGTCATGTAATTGCAGCAATTAGTCAACATTTCCTTATGATCATCCAAGATTAGAAAACCTTGAACCTTTCACCCTAAACTCTAAACCCTGAATATGAGCTATTGTTTCCTGAACTGAAGTTCTGTCAACACTGTGCATGTTTTGCACAATGCACAGTACTGAGGAATTTTAATTTAGGAAAGAATTTCAGACTTGGGGTTTGGAGTCAGTATACATGAATTAATGAAAATATAGGGTCCGATCACTATTACGTTGGTTCTTTTTCATACTGCAGGTTATTTATGAAAATTTATAAATTTTTTCACTACATAAAACACACCAAAGTAGAGCACCTGATTTCATTTGACATTGGATGTATGATAGTGAATGTGCATTTGAACATTTAATCGACTTTCATGCTAATCATAATTTCTGACATCAAGCAACAACCCCTCAAATAAGTTGTCAAACAAGCTGTTTCCCGCGGCCAAAGATGCAAATTAGTGTGAAGTAGTTGGTTTGACGAAACTCTTTTCACAGAAACATGTATAGTCTTATGGCTTTGAATCCATTTTGGAAATACAAAGGCCAAGTCTAACATTTTTAGTTAAAGTTTGTTAGATTCTCTTATTGGAAAATTGTAAATACACATCCAGCCAAGATACCAGATTTTGGAATGTATAAAAGAATTCTTTAGCTATATAATCCATTAATGTTTGTAACCGCTCTCTTATAATGTATGAATAATATATCCGCATCATCACACTGGTATCGTTGCTAGTTTCCCTTAAAGCTAAGAAGTATGAAACTTAGAAATAAGAATGTTATGGGAGTAGACGAGTAGTATATAAATGAAGTATCAGTTTTAAATTTCTATTAGCCTTTCTTCTTGCCACTTGGCAAGCTGAGAATGAGTGTGAGTCTAGCACTTTCCGAGAAAAAAAAAAAAAAAAACTTATTCGTACGTAAATTTAATGACCAACCCGACCCGTTTGTTGAGGCCCAATTGTTACCAAGTTTTAAATCCGAAGAAACCAACACAGTACCCACACAATCCAGCTCTCTTTCTTCTTCTCTCCCCCACTCTGCTTCCTTATTTCCCTTATTCTCAGATCCGGTATTTCCAATCACCGATCTCGGATGACGGAGAAGTCATGCACCCTTCTGGTCCACTTCGACAAGGGCACGCCGGCCCTTGCCAACGAGATCAAAGAAGCTCTCGAAGGAAACGACGTCGAAGCCAAGATCGAAGCCCTCAAGCAAGCAATCATGCTTTTGCTCAACGGCGACACCATTCCCCAGCTCTTCATCACCATTATCCGCTACGTCCTTCCCTCCGAGGACCACACCGTCCAGAAGCTTCTCCTCCTCTACCTCGAGATCATTGACAAGAAAGACTCCCGAGGCAAAGTCCTGCCGGAGATGATCCTCATCTGCCAGAACCTCCGCAACAACCTCCAGAGCCCTAACGAGTACATCCGCGGCGTCACGCTCCGGTTCCTCTGCCGGTTGAACGAGTCCGAGATCATCGAGCCGTTGATTCCTTCGATACTGGCTAATCTGGAGCACCGCCACCCGTTCGTTCGACGAAACGCCGTCAGCGCAGTCATGTCTGTGTATAGGCTTCCGCACGGTGAGCAAATGCTGGTGGATGCGCCGGAGATTATCGATCGGTTCTTGGCTTCCGAGCATGATCCTTCTAGTAAGCGAAACGCCTTTCTTATGCTGTTTAATTGTGCGCAGGATAGAGCTGTCAGCTATTTGTTTTCTCATATCGATAGGATTGCTGATTGGGCTGAGCAGCTCCAAATGGTTGTGTTGGAATTGATTAGGAAGGTTTGTAGAGTCAATAAGGGTGAGAAGGGGAAGTACATTAAGGTCATTATATCATTGCTTAATGCTCAGTCCAGTGCTGTTGTTTACGAGTGTGCCAATACGCTCGTGTCCTTGTCGTCTGCCCCTACTGCGATTCGGGCTGCAGCCAATACGTATTGTCAGTTGTTATTATCGCAGAGTGATAACAATGTGAAGTTGATTGTGCTCGATAGGATTAATGAGCTTAAGTCTTCGCATAGGGAGATTCTGGTTGAATTGGTTATGGATGTGCTGAGGGTACTTTCAAGTCCAAATCTTGATATTAGGAGGAAAACACTTGATATTGTTCTCGAGTTGATTACTCCGAGAAATATTGATGAGGTTGTGATGATGTTGAAGAAGGAGGTCGTCAAGACTCAGAGTGGTGAGCTTGAGAAGAATGGGGAATACAGGCAGATGCTAGTGCAAGCTATATATTCATGTGCGGTTAAGTTTCCAGAGGTGGCGAGCACAGTGGTGCATCCTTTGATGGATTTCTTGGGCGATACTAACGTGGCTTCGGCCTTGGATGTTGCTATTTTTGTGCGTGAGATTATTGAAACCAATCCCAAGTTGCGTGTTTCAATAATAATGAGGCTGTTGGACAATTTCTACCAGATTCGGACTTCCAGGGTGTGTACTTATGCTCTTTGGATTATTGGGGAGTATTGTCTGTCACTTTCTGAGGTTGAGAGTGGGATTGCAACCATTAAGCAGTGTCTTGGGGAGCTCCCATTTTACACCGCTTCTGAGGAAAGTGAGGTGCAAGGTGTTTCAAAGAATTCTCAGGTTGTAAGCTCGTCGACTGTCTCTTCCAGAAGACCTGTGGTTCTTGCAGATGGGACCTATGCTACCCAGTCTGCTGCACTAGAAACTGCTATGTCTGCACCTCTTCTTGTTCAAGGATCATTGGTGGCTTCTGTAGGGAACTTGAGATTGTTGATTCTCTCTGGTGACTTTTTCCTCGAGTCAGTTGTGGCATGCACGCTGACAAAGCTTGTTTTGAGATTAGAAGAGGTTCAGCCTTCAAAAGTCGAAGTGAACAAGGCAACTACACAAGCTTTGTTGATCATGGTCTCTATGCTTCAACTGGGTCAATCATCGGCCCTTCCACATCCAATTGATAATGATTCTCATGATAGAATTGTTCTTTGCATCCGTTTACTATGCAATAAAGGTGAAGAAGTAAAGAGGATATGGTTGAAGTCTTGTCGAGAGAGTTTTGTTAAAATGCTTGAAGATAAGAAGCACCGGGAAGCAGAGGAGACTAGAGCCATGGCTCAGATATCAAATGCACAGCCCGATGACCTAATTGATTTCTACCATCTAAAGAGTAAAAAGGTAAGGCTGCACTGTTTTTCTTGTCTTTTCCATGCTTTAAGATTATGTGTTCTAAGAACTGTTTGGGTGTGTTTCTTTCTATTGTTTCCTGTTTTTATTTTTTATTATTTTATGTTTTTGGGTTCGAGACAAGGATTTTTTATTTTTTTATTTGGTCTGAAGACAACAAATCTCTATTAATGCAGTTTCCTTGTGTTCTTATCTACACGGTCTTTTTTAACATCTCATTTGAGATATAATTAAGAATCATGAAAGTCTATCCCTGATCCTGATGACTTGATTTATGTTTGATGCATACTTTTATGAATAGTGATCAGAGCCGTCTCAAAGGTTTCAAGGGACCCGTATTGGGACTGTGTACAATGTAGTATCTTGAGATCGATGGAACAAGATGGACCAAATTAAAAGTGAAGCCTCTTTTTAATTCTTTTAACACAGGATTTTGAAACTTTTTAATTAAGTAGTGGATTTCTGTTAGCATCTGTTATACAAATGTCATGTGCTTATTTCTGTTATTATGAAAAACATAGCTGATTGCTATAGTGTTACAAGTCACCAAAAAATAAAAGAGTTAAAATCATGGCAGCTCATTTTTGATAAAGAAACAAAAAAGCAAAGTTGATCATATGAAACTGATTTATGGAGTCGTATGGAGATTGTAACCCAAAAGTTATGATGTGAAAAAACAGTAAGGTCCTGATATGAAATAACAGTAAGTAGTCTTATGATTGGTGCTTATTAGATAAAGGCATGAATGTGAATCATACATACAAAGCTTATTAGACTGAGGCTGAAAAAAGGGCTACAATTGGGGGTGGTTAGGCCTAAGCTGTCACACAGATTGCACCTACTTTAAGCTGTGTGTGTAGTGACAAAGTTCAAGTCAGGTAGTGATAAAGTTCAAGTCAAATTTACATTCTTATTTTTGGTCCCTCTTTAGTTTCAGTTTGGTAGATAGTTTTTTTGTGTGTTTTTGCATCGTTTGCAATATTAAGGAACAATGTGTTTCTTGATCAGTTATATCTTGATCAGCTATATCGGTTTGTAAATTGGCAGTTCATATAACTCCACCGTTTTGGTGCCAAACCTCTATTCCATCACAGTTTATAGTTTTGGATAGAGCAATACAGACATTTGGCAAGATAAAGGAAAGCAGAAGATAGATCAGTAACACTGGGTGAATCACATTGATTTTTGTGTTTTTTTTTTTCTAAATATGCATGTCTTTTGTAGGGTATGAGCCAACTTGAGTTAGAAGATGAGGTCCAAGATGATCTCAAACGTGCGACGGGAGAGTTTCTCAAGGATGGAGATGACGCAAATAAACTCAACCGCATTCTGCAGCTCACAGGATTCAGCGATCCTGTTTATGCTGAAGCCTATGTTACAGTCAATCATTATGACATTGTTCTTGATGTTACCGTCATCAATCGAACAAAGGAAACCCTTCAGAATTTGTGCTTGGAGTTGGCCACGATGGGCGATCTCAAACTCGTTGAGCGTCCTCAGAACTATACACTAGCTCCGCTATCAAGCAAACAGATAAAGTCAAACATTAAGGTCTCTTCAACTGAAACAGGAGTTATATTTGGTAACATTGTATACGAGACATCTTCAAATGTGCTTGAGAGAAACGTTATTGTACTTAATGACATCCATATTGATATAATGGATTACATCTCTCCTGCTTCATGTGCTGATATATTATTCCGGACAATGTGGGCTGAGTTTGAGTGGGAGAATAAGGTACGCTTATTTGACTTTATGCTTTGTAGTATCTTTCCTGTAATTAATCTTTAAGAGTTTATCACGAAGTGCTTCTGCAAGAAAGTAGTTGACGATGACCCAAAAGGGTATGATCTGTTCGTACCCGGTAATGATGAATTAGTTATAAACTTATAATGTTAATTGTAATGACTGTCAGCGTTAAGTTAAGGCCTACAAGAGACAGACTTTTATGATGAAACTCTAAAAATGTTTTCTGTTGGTGGTTATTAATGACAATGCTGTATTGGTTATATCAAGTGGTTTTTGCACTTATGGTTATAGCAACAGTGATGAGTTTTATAATGGATTGTATGTAGCGATACTAGTGTTTAGAGATTTTCACCAATAATGATTACTGCAACAATGTGGTGGCACTGTTGTTCTCCCAAGTCAAAAGGGTCAAGCCACAGATACATCATGCAATATAAAACAGTCTGTCTTCTTTGCTAACTGCTGGTTCAAACTCTCTACAAGACAATGACCTCATGTAGCACTTTCCACATTACAGGGACTACATATTTGATATTTTGTTGTGTGGCTGTTGTGCCACGCATCCATTCAAATTTAGTGATCTTTCATGTTATATATATGGTTGATTTCAAACTAGGTTTCTGTTTTTCCATAAATGAGGCTCATTTAGATTGTGCTTCTTCTCAGTCATCTTTCTGGATATGTTTTTTATGAATTTGCGCTGCTCATCTTATATTATAGACTAGTGTATTTTCCCATCACGTCAAATAGCAGTGTCTCTTTGTGTTGATAAAATGTCCTGATAGCAATGTCCTTTCTAAGGATTTGTTTTGGACTCTCACATCCACAAGCATATCTTATGTCGGCTTTAGAATTTTTTTGTGTCACTGTTATTGTAATTCTGCCTTGCCTTGGTAGATGAAATTGGATGCTGCTATGCCTTAAAACATTTTTTTCTCCCTCAGGTTGCTGTAAGCACTGTTATCGAAGACGAGAAGGACTTTCTGAACCACATTGTTAAAGCAACTAACATGAAGTGCCTGATTCCACCGTAAGTTCAAAACTTTATTAAACCGTTTGTATCATCTACCCTGCATTTGGAAGTACATTATTTCTTGCATACATGCAGTCATACATAATTGTAATAGAGACTTAAATAAAGTTTTAAATCATATATGGATTTGAAATATTCAACAAATAATTGAGGAGTTGATATAGTGGTTGCCCCAAATTTACGGAAGGGGGAGATAAGAATTTGGCTACATTTTTCATTGTTATACAAGATATACAGTTCAATGTGGTCGTTTTCATGATTTTTTTTTTCATAGATGCATACATTCATGCATACATTCCTTTATATGTCCTATGCATCCTATTGTATCTCCTTTGGGAATTCTCAGTGGATGATTGACGTTCATTTGTTCCTCTCATCCCTCTCTAAAATGACACTAGGTCGGCACTGGAAGGAGAGTGTGGAGTCCTCGCTGCTAATCTGTATGCAAAGAGTGTTTTTGGGGAGGATGCTTTGGTGAATGTGAGTGTTGAGAAACAAGCAGATGGTAAGCTAAGCGGATACATCAGAATTAGAAGCAAGACGCAGGGTATTGCCCTAAGTCTTGGGGACAAGATCACCTTGAAACAGAAGGGTGGCCCTTGATTGGAGAAGCTCTTGCTTAATTATGCAGCATTTATACCTAATCCATCCTTGTTAGTACTAGTCTGTTGGCAGCACGAGGGTTCTTATTATTTCTTGAGCGTATCCTATTAAATTCTTAAGAATACTTGAGACTGGTAAAACTATCCCAATGAGACTGATTGGAATCCTAGAATTCACTTGGAGGTACATATAATTGAGCTTTTTCTTGGAAATTGAGTTGGTTGTATACACGTTTTGTTGCAGATACTTCAAATAGAGAAATTTATCATGAATAAACGAGGTGTGCTACGCGAAGATGTTTGTCTGCAAATAATGTTGTGTGATCATAGGTAAAACCTGCACATGGTTTGTGAGCGAGATTAAAAAAAAAGGCATAATGGGGTACATATGTATGTATACAGTGTACGATGTTGTGTGTTTTAAGATCGGGAATGTTGCTACCCTCCCTTTAGTTAACTAATGAAAGAAATTTGACCTTCTATATTGAGGTTTAAAAACCAAACTACCTTGTTTGGTTCAGACATATGTAGTGCTTGAGATGTGTGAATTAAGGTAGTACTAAGAAGACAACAATTTGTGATGGTTGGGAAGGCGAGGATTTAGATCACGAGAATACCAGGCGGACAATAGTTCATTTTATGTTTGCCTTTGGAATCCTTAATGTTGAACATGAAGGGAATTCTACTGTTCGAACAACAATGGTATAATAAATTTCGTGTCCATTAATGTGAGGCAGGGGGTGCTAGCAAGGTATAAGCGAGAAACTTGGACATGTTGTGAGGAGGCGAGTGCAAAGCTCGAGGATGTCCGAAAGACATGAGCGCGGAAGTTCAGAGTGTGTGAGCACAACGTTCAGAGATGTCAAAAACGCGTTAATGTGAAGCTTGTAGATGCCGAGAAGACGTGATCACAAATCTCGAGGATTCTCACAAGACATGAACATAAAGCTCAAGAATGTTTGTAAAGAGTGAGTCAAAAGTTTAGAGATACTCGTTGGGTGTGAGCATGAAGCTTAGAATTGCTCCTAAGGTATGAGCATGGAACTCAAGAATGCATGTAAGACGTGAGTGCGAAGCTTGGAGATACTTGTGAGATGTGAGTGCAAAAGTTTGGAAATGCCCGTAAGGTGTGAGCATAAAGCTCAAAGATGTAAGACATAAAACATGAGCATGAAGCTCAAGGACGCTCATAAAGCGTGAGTGCGAAATCGGGGAACCTTTAACTTAAAACAATAATTCTATAACTGTATATCAATACAATGTATCAAATTTATCATTAAAGAAAAAATGAAAACAACAGATTTATGGAGAGTCATATTCTGATAAACAACTAATTTATACTTATTCGTGCACAACTATAGTTAGATTTAAATTTATCCTAACCGTCTCATTATTTTTCACTATTCGATCTAAATCTAATAGCAGTTGAGTACGACTCGGTAACGCAATGTAATTTAATTGGTTCAACCCGACCCGTTTCATCAGGCCCCGTTACTCTCTCCTCTATTCCCAAGTCACTCTCAAGTCTTGGTTTTGTAGTTACTCCCATTATTCCGATACACCATCCAACCCAGATCTCATCCTTCTCCTTCTTCTTCTTCTTCTTCTTCTTGTCCCACTCTGCTCCCTCGGCACTTTGGTCATGGAGAAGTCATGCACGCTCCTGGTCCACTTCGACAAGGGCACGCCGTCCCTTGCCAACGAGATCAAAGAAGCTCTCGAAGGAAACGACGTCGAGGCCAAGATCGAAGCCATGAAGAAGGCAATCATGATCTTGCTCAACGGCGACACAATTCCCCAGCTCTTCATCACTATTATCCGCTACGTCCTCCCTTCCGAGGACCACACCGTCCAGAAGCTTCTCCTCCTCTACCTCGAGATCATTGACAAGACAGATTCCCGAGGCAAAGTTCTCCCGGAGATGATCCTCATCTGCCAGAACCTCCGCAACAATCTCCAGAGCCCTAACGAGTACATCCGCGGCGTCACGCTCCGATTTCTCTGCCGGTTGAACGAGGCCGAGATCGTCGAGCCGTTGATTCCGTCGATTCTGGCGAATCTGGAGCACCGCCACCCGTTTGTTCGACGAAACGCCGTCAGCGCAGTCATGTCTGTGTATCGGCTTCCGCAGGGTGAGCAATTATTGGTGGATGCGCCGGAGATTATCGATCGGTTCTTGGCTTCGGAGCAAGACCCGTCCAGTAAGAGAAACGCTTTCCTTATGCTCTTTAATTGCGCGCAAGATCGAGCTGTTAGTTATCTGTTTACTCATATCGATAGGATTATTGATTGGGCTGAGCAGCTCCAGATGGTTGTGTTGGAATTGATTAGGAAGGTTTGTAGAGTCAGTAAGGGTCAGAAAGGGAAGTACATTAAGGTTATCATATCATTGCTTAATGCTCAGTCCAGTGCCGTTGTTTACGAGTGTGCCAATACACTTGTGTCGTTGTCGTCTGCCCCGACTGCGATTCGGGCTGCAGCCAATACTTACTGTCAGTTGTTGTTGTCGCAGAGCGACAACAATGTGAAGTTGATTGTGCTTGATAGGATTAATGAGCTTAAGGCTTCGCATAGGGAGATTTTGGTTGAGTTGGTTATGGATGTGCTCAGGGCTGTGTTGAGTCCAAATCTTGATATTAGAAGGAAGACTCTTGATATTGTGCTTGATTTGATTACTCCCGGGAATATTGATGAGGTTGTGATGATGTTGAAGAAGGAGGTCGTCAAGACTCAGGGTGCTGAGCTTGAGAAGAATGGGGAATACAGGCAGATGCTGGTGCAAGCAATATATTCATGTGCAGTTAAGTTTCCTGCAGTGGCGAGCACGGTGGTCCATCCGTTGATGGATTTCTTGGGGGATACCAATGTGGCCTCAGCTATGGATGTGGCTATTTTTGTGCGTGAGATTATTGAAACCAACCCCAAGTTGCGTGTTTCTATAATTACGAGGCTGTTGGATACTTTTTACCAGATACGGACTTCAAGGGTGTGTACTTATGCTCTTTGGATAATAGGCGAGTATTGTCTCTCACTTTCTGAGGTTGAAAGTGGGATTGCAACCATAAAGCAGTGTCTTGGGGAGCTCCCATTTTACACCGCTTCTGAGGAAAGCGAGGCACAAGATGTTTCGAAGAATTCTCAGGTGGTAAACTCATCTACTGTGTCTTCCAGGAGACCTGTAGTCCTTGCAGATGGGACCTATGCTACCCAGTCTGCTGCACTGGAAACTGCTATGTCGGCACCTGTCCTTGTCCAAGGATCTTTGGCTTCTGTAGGCAACTTGAGATCTTTGATTCTCTCAGGTGACTTTTTCCTGGAGTCAGTTGTGGCTTGCACTTTAACGAAGCTTGTTTTGAGACTAGATGAGGTCCAGCCTTCTAAAGTTCAAGTTAACAAGGCAACCACACAGGCTTTGTTGATCATGGTGTCTCTGTTGCAACTGGGTCAATCACCAGTCCTTCCACATCCAATTGATAATGATTCTCATGACAGAATTGTTCTTTGCATCCGTACGCTATGCAATAAAGATGAAGAAGTGAAGAAGATATGGTTAAAGTCTTGTAGAGAGAGTTTTGTTAAAATGCTTGAAGATAAGAAGCATCGGGAAATAGAGGAAAGTAGAGCTATGGCGCAGATATCAAATGCACAACCAGATGACCTTATTGATTTCTACCATCTTAAGAGCAGAAAGGTAATGTTGCATTGCCTCTCTTGTCTATTTTTTTTCCCTGGTAATTAGGAATTAGTAGGGACACCTACTTAACACTCTAGGATGTTTCTTTCAGCATAGCTATGGTTAAGACTGTTTCAAACTATACTTAATATAGTTGGTCTTGTTTGACATTCTATTTGCATACTTTTACTACGCTGATATAATTTAGGCTGACTTTAAATTAGGATGAAATATATGCAGGGTCTCCTGGCACTGATGTCTTATCTTTTTACTTTCATGTTGCACTGTTCTTGCATCCCCTCTTTAGTTTCATTGTTTCAGTTTAGTTTTAATGTTGGGCATCTTGTAAATTGTTTTTGATGTTGAGGCACAATGCTTCTGTTTCTTTGTAAATTCTCTTAGAAAGACATACAGTGTTTATCAGGATAGTTTCTAAATCAACAGTTCAATTCAAACATTTTAAGTAAAAACAAACATGCTATTATGGTTTATAATTTTTTGAATTGAGCAAGATTAACTTCTGGCAAAGAAAAATAAAAAAAGAATAGCTAGTCTATCAGTAAGTTTTTTTGTTTGCATCACATAGTTTTGAACTCTTTTCTTATATGTATATTTTTTCTCAGGGTATGAGCCAGCTTGAGTTGGAAGATGAGGTTCAAGATGATCTCAAACGTGCTACTGGAGAGTTTGTAAAGGATGGAGATGATGCAAATAAACTCAACCGCATTCTTCAGCTCACAGGATTCAGCGATCCTGTTTATGCTGAAGCCTATGTTACAGTTAATCATTATGACATTGTTCTCGATGTTACCGTCATCAACCGAACCAAGGGAACCCTTCAGAATTTGTGCTTGGAGTTGGCCACGATGGGCGATCTCAAACTTGTTGAGCGTCCTCAGAACTATACACTAGCTCCAGAATCAACCAAACAGATAAAGGCAAACATTAAGGTCTCCTCAACTGAAACAGGAGTTATATTTGGTAACATTGTTTATGAGACGTCAAATGTGCTTGAGAGAACAGTGATTGTTCTTAATGACATCCATATTGATATAATGGATTACATCTCTCCTTCTTCGTGTGCTGATGTGTTGTTTCGGACAATGTGGGCTGAGTTTGAATGGGAAAATAAGGTACGTTAGTCACATAATTCTTTCTGTTATGTTTCACTAACTAATGATTCAATGCTTTTGCAACAAATTAATTCATAATGACCCAAAATGATATGATGTCTTTTAACCTTATGGTTGGTGGTACTACGTTGATATTGATACTGATGAGATGCGGCCTTCATGGCATTCACTTTCATGATGAATCTGTTCAGTGATGTTAAATTGTTTGATGTGATTGGCTAGTTAATGTGGATGCTGTGGTGGTTATAAAGCTAGTGACGCATAATGCAGGAGCTGCAATCATGCTTATAGTGATATTGTTAGTTTTGTAATGTCAATATGTTTAGTGTTTGGATGTTGTCACCGATGATGATTTCTGCAACACAAGATGGCACTCTCCTAATTCAAAATAGTTAAGCCACAGATATGTCATGCATTTTGCATGTATTGGAATCAAAATCTTTACGGTATACGGGCCCAGCCTAACAAATCACTTTCCTTGCTGTAGTGGATACATATACAATTTTGTGGTGTGGGGCACCATGCATGATACAAATTGATCTTATAGTATAACTGCTCAATATCAAAATTGGCTTCTCTTTTCTATCTTCAGAAGAGAGGCTCATTCAGATGGTTCTTTCCATCTATACACACACACACACATGCACCGACATGCACACAGCTCATTATACGTCTAGTTATTGTGGACTTGTCTTTGCTCACATTGAATAACAGTGTATCTCATGCCTTTAATGAAATTTAGTTCTTGCAAGCCTGATTTTGATATGTACTTGTTTTTGGATACGTTATGTCAGTTTAACATTTCTTGTGTGTTATTGTGAATTCTGCTTTGTCTTGGTATTTGCACTTGGATCCTGTTATATGTTAACACACTTTCTCTCTCCCAGGTTGCTATAAGTACTGTTATCAAAGACGAGAAGGACTTTCTGAACCACATTGTTAAAGCAACTAACATGAAGTGCCTGACTCCACCGTAAGTTCAGAACTCTATAAACTGTTTTTATCATTCGGTCTGATACATTTGGAAGTAGATTATTCCATGCATACATGTAGTCATACATAATCAGAGTTGTCATAAGCATAAAATATGTATGAAAAAAATGTAAAGTTTTATCATATTTAACTAATACTTGAGAAGTTGACATATGGTCGTGGTTATACTTATACCAAATTCATAGAAGTGGGGGATGAAAACTGAGCTACATATGTCATTTTTACACGAGATTTACGGTTCAATATTGTTGTTCTGTTGACATCTTGACATGCATGCAACATCCATGTAAGAGTATTAATACCATCTTTATAATGCCCTATGCATACATGTGTCATACATTTGTACTATGAGCATACATCATTTATAAAAACCTACACATTTATAATATTTAGCTACATATGCCATTTTAAACAAGATATACAGTTCAATATTGGTGCTCTTGCTACATTTTCCATAGGTGCATTGTAGGCAGCATGTAAGAGTACGAATGTCCTATGCATCCTGTTGTATTTCCCTCATGAGTTCTTGGTGGATGATTAATTTTCATTTGCTCCTCTCATCCTTTTCTCAAATGACATTAGATCGGCACTGGAAGGAGAGTGTGGAGTCCTCGCTGCCAATCTGTATGCAAAGAGTGTTTTCGGGGAGGATGCTTTGGTGAATGTGAGTGTTGAGAAACAAGCAGATGGCAAGCTAAGTGGATACATCAGAATTAGAAGCAAGACTCAAGGTATTGCACTGAGTCTTGGGGACAAGATCACCTTGAAACAGAAGGGCGGCCCTTGATTGGAGGACCTCTTGCCTAGTTTTGCATCATTGTATACCTACTTCAACCCTCAGTATTAGTCTAGCAGCACGAGGCTCCATCTTTGTTCATCTCACTTGTAATTGCTTTTACATGTTTCCTGAGGATCGAGTTTGTTATAGATTCTTTTTATGTTCTCCTTACCTTGGATGTTACATTGATTGCTTTTCTGTTAGTGCTAGGCTGCTAGCAGCATGAGGCTTTTCTTTGTTCATCTCACTTGTAATTGTTTTTATATGTTTCCCGTCGAGGTTGTTATAGATACTTTACATTTGCCATATCCACGTTATATTGAAAGTAAATTTGTTGTAATGTTTACATTCCCTCTTTGTTCATTCAGGTTGACTTTGCTATTAATTTAAGCCAGCGTTCGTTGCCTCTAAGTTGTCTTGCTTTCTATTTAAAGAATCAAATTCTTTACGAAACTTTGAATAAATCCTGGGTATTCCAGTTTTTATGGGGGGAAAAGAAAATAACCAAATGCTAATGGCGTTTTTTGTGACTAGTTAAGGCTTAAGAAATGAGGATGATAATATTTGTCACATCACTTTGCTGCGTTAGAGTTGGTTACTTATACGCCAAAAACTAGGGATAATACTGAGAACTTTTCGAGCATAATTGTTGGATCTCTCTTGTTTTTTTGACCAAAGCGTCATAGTTGTTCTAACTATAATCTAATGAAGGTTAAAAGAAGAAGATGCAACTACAAAGCCGTCACCTTTCCTTGGGTTGGTTGTCATTTTCATCCAATAATTATGTCAAATGTAATCTGATCAGAATTCATGCGACTTTTGGGAAAGCAAATTGTGGGCGTTGCCCTATTTTTTTGTTTGCAGATGAGCATATATGTATTTCTATTTATGGGTTTAATCATAAGCAACTGAAGTCCATTGTTTGGTGGTTGAGGTCCCCTAAAATGTTATGTTTGTTTGTTTGCAGTAAGTATCAAAATAGAGGAGATTCATTGCTTGGTAGTTGAGGCCCCTGTGGTGTTTCTGTTTTGCAAGTGAAGGTTGGTTTGAAAAAATGGTATTCCTTTCCTTAGTTTTGGTAAGTTTGGTGGAAAGTAAATGAGTAGTGTAGAAGAAACCTTGAGAGAACTTTTTACTCCACTCTTCTCAAGTCTTAGTGCATATAAAAAAGCTCTCAAGTTAGTTTAAGTCAATTCTTGGGGATTCTGAGATAGGTACCACTTTTGGCAATGGCTGATGTTGAAAGTGTTGAGAATCTCCGAGCAGCACAAAAAAACTTGAGGGCTAGTCTAGAGAAATCTACTGCTATTTCTTCAAAGCTAGATGAAATCGGGCCTAGATTGGAAGATATTAGGCAGAGATTGCCATCTTTGGAAGCTGCAATTAGACCTTTCTCCATGCAAAAATGTAGTTACTTTGCAATCAGGGACCACATCAATGGTGCCATTGGCCCTGCTGCTGCTGTTCTCAAAGTCTATGATGTCGTTCGTGAGCTCGAGGAGTCACTACTCTATGAGTCATGTGATGATCTTCCTGCTTATCTTTCATCGATGAAAATGCTCGAAGAAGCTTTGGGATTTCTTGCTGACAATTGTGGGCTGGCCATTCAGTGGCTGGAGGACATTGTTGAGTTTTTGGAAGATAATTTTTTTTCCAGTGATCAAAGCCTCTTGAATGTGAAGAAATCTCTGAGGATCCTACAGGAGTTGCATGAAATCGAGGAGCGTGCTCATCTTGATGGAGGGGCTCTCAATGCTGCATTCAACAATCTTGAGACTGAATTCAGAAGTCTATTGATGGAGAACAGTGTTACAACAACAACCTGTGCTACTTTATTACCATTAACTAGGCCTGTAGTCCAAAAGCTTCAAGCCATAGGTGGGAGATTGGATGGTGATTATCGGCTTGAAAAGTGCATAGTCTTGTACATTGAAGTTCGGAGTTTGAATGCAGTAAGAAGCTTGCAGGCTCTTGATCTGGACTACCTTGAGATACAAGTCACCGAATTCGATGACATCCAGAGCATTGAGTCTCACATTGATCAATGGTTCAAGCATTTGGAGTTGGTTGTGAAGGACCTAATCGAGCTGGAGTACAAACTCTGCAACGATGTCTTTGAGAAGATACGATCAGATGCTTGGAAGCACTGTGTTGCAAGACTGGCTGAGGAGTTTAGACTAGGTTCTTTCCTTCAGTTTGGAAGGAATGTCACCAAGATGAAGAAGAACCCTCTCAAGCTCTTGAAGCTATTAGATATATTTGCACTTATGGAAAGTCTAAGATCAAATTTTAACCGGCTTTTTGGTGGAGAAGCCTGCACTGACATTCGGACCCTGACAAGGGAACTAGTGAAGACAGTAGTGAATGGTGCTTATGAGATTTTCCAGGAACTTCCCTGTCAAGTGGAGATGCAGCGGCGATTTTCTCCTCCCCCAGACGGTGGCATTCCCGGGTTAGTAAGCTTCATAACTAATTACTGTGACCAATTACTAGGGGATGACTATAGGCCACTATTGGCCCAGGTCTTGAAGATCCATCAAAGCTGGAATCAAAATGTGTACGGAGATGGTTTCCTTACCAACCACATTATTATTATAATGAAGGAAGTTGCGCTAAATCTGGATGCATGGTCCAAGGCATATGAAGATATCTGCCTCTCCTACCTTTTCATGATGAACAATCATTGCCATTTTTGTCAGCTAAAAGGCACAAAGCTCGGCGGTATAATGGGAGATTCTTGGTTAGGAGCTCATGAGCAATACAAGGACAATTGTGCAGCTCTCTACTTGAGAGAATGCTGGGGAAAGCTTCTGCCTCTTATAAGTCAAAAGGGTTTAGATTCATTTCAGGAGTCTGAAAAGAAGAAGCTGAAGAAATTCAATGAGGGTTTTGATGAATTGTACAAGGAGCAATCCAATTGGGTCATATGTGACGAAAACTTGAGGAGAAAAGTATGCCAGATTTTGGTGCAGGCGGTTGTACCAGCTTATAGGAGCTACATGCAAAAGTATGGTGTTTTGGTTGAACAAGATGCAAGTGCTAGTAAATATGTGAAGCACACACCACAAAGCTTGGAGACTATGCTTAGTTCTATGTTTCAGCCTAAACTGGTCAAGAAGTATTGCAGCAACAAACATATACGCTTTGGTAAGCTGAAAAACCTGGTGCAAAATCAATTTCGTGTAACTCTTACAGCTATGTGATCACCTCTATTGGTGATGCGGTCTAAAAGAAATTGTAGAACTAGTATTGATTATGGGATTCTTACGCTACAGATGAATCGGTTATACAACAATGTGACTTGTATATATGCTACTGTTTTCTGTTTGTCGATAAAGCCAAAAAAAAAAAACTAGTTGTGTTCAATCTTTGCCTGAGAATATGAAAACCAGTTATGTATTGCAAACTTGTTATAGTCCCACAAAAAATTGGTAATGTTCATTCTCTTCCTTAAGGCCTCGTTTTAGTTCACGGAATGGATTTCTTAGAAAAGTTGTTCCTTTGCATTTCTATCGCGAAGGGAAATTAAGATTCCTACTAATGTGTTTAGTAACACTAAGGAATGGAATCAATAAGAAAATTAGTATTTATTTTTTTATAGAATTATGTTAGCCATACAAATAGTGTAATAAATCTTAGAAAAGTGTAATAAATGCTAGGAAATGAGAAAGGAAAATGGTTCCTTAGGAGAATGGAATGATTCATTTTCCTTTCTATTTTCACTTGCAAGAGGAACCATTTTCCTGACCTTGCACTTACCGAACACAGGAAAGTAAGCACTTTTCCTTTCCCGAGCTTAAAATCTATGAAACAAACGAGGCCTAAGAGTAACTTAGCCATGACTGATGGCATAGGCCAGCAGGTGCATATGAATTGGGTTTTGAAACTAGAAAGAAAGTAGGCAAAAGTTGGTGAAAATAAGGAACGTGTAGACAGAATGATTTATGAGGCAGTTAACACGGGCAATGTGTACTCTTGTTACTAAGATGATGCCAAAGAAGATATTAAACTTTAAACTGGCATTAATCTATGCTGGAATTGATTAATTTTATTTCTCTTTGATTATATGCATTTGTGTTGTAGTATAAATGTAATATAGTATAAATACCTATATCATGTAATAGGTACTTGAGTGTATAATGTAGGTATAAAGACTTGTGTGACATGCTTTATACCAAGAGGCAACAAGCATGACAGATTTCATGATTGAAGAACAACCAAGTGGAGTTGTTGATGATGATCATGGTTATCAAATTGAGTTTCTCTTAGAGCATTCACACTAGCTTTGTATTCCTATATAAACCCTCCATTGTGAGAAAAATAAACACACAATTACTCTCTCCCTCTCTCTGTTATTTTACGTTTGTCCTCAAACACGTTATCAGCACGATATTGCTCTAGAATTATAATCAAATCGACAAGAGAAGAGGAAGTTCATCATCCAATCGAAGTCATTTTTCCAAACATGCAAAAAACCTCCAAACCCTACCAAATATCAAAGCCCTTGATCCTAGAAGCCCAAAACCTGACTCAGAACCGCCGGAACCGGCCGGAAAAAGCCTGAAACGGCTGCGGGAAGTTTTGAACCGCTGTCGGACCGTGCCGAGTCCTGCCAAGGAGTTGCCGAGCAACTGCGCAGAAGCTGCCAAGGAGCTGCCGAGAGATGCTGAGCAGACCTAACGACAGCACCTGCCGAGAGCTGCCGAGAGCCTACCGAGCACCTGCCGAGGACCTGTCGACACCTGCTGAGCAGCTGCCGACAGATCTACAGGGTAAGTTTCCGACTACTTTTCCGGCGACTTTTCTGACGACTTTTCCGGCGATTTTTTGGACGATTTTCTCGACTTTTTCCAGCAATCCTTTCGGTCATCTCCGACAACTTTTTCCGGCCAAATTTTTCGGCAACACTATTTCGAGATATTTTTTACTAAAAGTTCCCTTTTTTGAGTTTTTATTCATTTTTTCTCCTCTTTCCTTTTTCTCAGGAACTTGCAATAAAAAAGCGGAATTATAGAAATTCATGCTAAACGAACTAAGAGCGTTCGTAATCAATGAACTAAGAGTGTTCATAATATTCGGACTAAGAGCGTCCGCAAGCATCAATTTATGACCCTATTAAACATCATTGTTTCGGTCTAATCTAAATATTCTTGGAAATTGATTTCTTGGTAGCATAGCTCGGAAATCTTATTATTTTAGTTTTCGTGGAAGTTTAAACTCCGAAACTAATATATATTTTCTTCTTATCTTCAGGATGTCGAATGAACCTAGACTCGACTTTCAAATCCTTGACTCAACAGGTTTGGATTACCATAGCTGGAAAACCGACGTTAAGAACCATCTCATATCGAAAGGGATATTGCCAATCATCCAGGCACCAAACGCGGGCCTTGTGTTCCAACGAACACCCATAAAGCATGCACAAACAATTATCTTGATGCGACGCCATATGGACAAAGCGCTCAGATTAGAGTACATGTCCATCAAAGATGGAAGGGATCTATGGGTAGCGCTAGAAGAGCGCTTTGACAATATCCAAGATTCCATTCTCAATGACTTGAAGGTTCAGTGGAATGATGTACGCTTCTCCGACTTCAAGTCTGTTGCTGAATACAATTTAGTAGCTTTTCACCTCAAAGTCATGTTGAGGTTCTGTGGAAGAAGAGCTAATTGAGAAGACTCTCTCCACCTTCCCCGTCGCAGCAATTTTGCTATCAAAGCAATATCGCACTAAAGTAAATCCTGGACGAATTACGAGGTTCAATGAGCTCATCAATGTTTTGTCGGTAGCTGAAAAGCACGACAACATCCTCGTAAAGAATTATAATTCAAGACCCGTAGGAACCAAGAGCGTTCGTGAGGCGAATGATAATCCACCGAAGAGAGGGTGCAAGGAGTGATACCCTAATAACAGGGGACATGAAGGACGAACGGGTCCATATAACCGCCCCAATAAAAAAGGAAATCACAACTTTAGAGCGGGCACACGTGGTGGCAACTCCACACGTGATAGAGGTGGATATGACAGCACCATGGACCGTAACATTGTGGTAGTAGCAGCAACCCTCCTAGGGAATATCCACAACGTGCATAACTTGCACCTCAAATGAAGGGAGGTAACCACAATGACATGTGTCATCGATGTGGATCAATCGAGCATTGGTTTAAGCAATGTCATACAAGTACCCAACTAGCTGTATGCTACAAGGAGTACAAGGAAGCAAGGGAGCAAGAAGCCAACCTTGCTGAAGATGAAGATGGTGAAGATGTCAATCTCACCATTGAGGACTTCAAAGCTGTAAATGAAGAGCACGAGGATGCCACAGACTTTGATTAGAATAGTCTTTTTCTATTTTCCAAGAACGACAAATGTGCCTTAGTCAATAAATAATAATTATATTAACTATTTTTCATGTGGCGTACCCAATGAAGTATGATGTCTAAGAAAGTAATTGAGATCAGGGTATTTAAGCGAGTCTCGCCCCACCAACATCTCTCTACTTCCCTGGTCATATTTTATTGGAATTACCAAACGGATTGAGTGATTGCAATTTGTCTAAGTTTGATTTTATTTTGGAATAGATTTTGGAAAACTATGATGTAATCATTGGCTATTTTCCTTATTAATAAAGTATCGCATTATCATTTAATGTCATGGACATGTGTTAATATTCCGAACTTTATTTTTTTCAGTATGTTTTCCGGAGAATTGGAATGCCTTCATGATAGTGGCACCACACATACTATATTGCGACATAGGCAATTATTTTTATGGATGATGCCTAGTCAATCTTCAGTAACTACAATGGCAGGACCATCACAATTGATTCATGGTTGAGGACCAGCTCAATTTTTTGTTACCAAATGGCACAAATATTAATGTCGCCAAAGATCTATATGCTCCAAGGGCTGGAAGAACCCTATTAAGCTTTAAAGACATAAGAGCCAATGATTTTCATGTGAAAACACATTGTGAGAATGGACAAGAGTTCATTTGCATCACCTCTAATAACTACGGAAATACACGAGTATTAGAGAAACTTATGTGTCGCTCTAGTGGATTATATGCAACCACTATTAGAGTCATTGAATCCAACCATGTCATGAATGAAAATTTATGGGATCCTGACACATACAGGCTTTGGCACGACAGTTTGGGACATCCAGGTTATGATATGATGATCCGTATATTAAAAACTTCACACGGACATCCATTCTTCAAAACGAAAAGAAGTACAAACCAAACATTGGTCCAAAGAGTTACTTCTAAAGCATATCATTCGTTTTGCAAAGCTTGCTCTTTAGCAAAGGTAGGATCGAGACCATCCTATGTAAAGGACACTAAAGAAAATATACCATTCTTGCAAAGAATACAAGGTGATATTTGTGGACCTATCCAACCAATTTGCGGACCATTTAGATATTTATGGTGTTGGTTGATGTATCGACACGTTGGTCACATATCATGCTCTTATCCACAAGAAATGCTGCATTTGCTAAACTCCTAGCACAAATCATTAAGTTAAGGGCTCACCACCCTGATCATCCTAGTAAATCAATTCCTCTTGACAATGCTGAAGAGTTTACATAAAAAACTTTTGATGATTATTGCATGTCCATTGGGATCGAGGTTGAACACCCTGTCCCTCATGTACACACCCAAAATGGTTTCGCAGAAGCTGCCATTAAAAGACTTCAAATGGTTGCTAGGGCATTGGTTATGCGCACCAATCTCTCTATTTCTGCTTGGGGCTATGCAATATTGCACGCAGCTATGCTTATTCGTCTGAGGCCCACTGCCACCCAACCCTTTTCTGCGTCCCAGATGGTGACTGGGTATGAGTCTGATGTCTCACACTTACACATATTTGGATGTGCAATCTATGTGCCAATTGCGCCGCCACAACGCACCAAAATGGGTCCTCAAAGTCGCTTAGGCCTTTATATTGCATATGACTCTCTAACCATTATCCGGTACATAGAACTCTTGACAGGTGATCTATTTACCGCTAGATTTGCGGATTGTCACTTTGATGAGATAGTCTTCCTATCGTTAGGGGGAGATATGAACACTAATGTTCAACAAAAAAGACATGAATTGTCGTAATTTGTCCCCACTTTGTCTCACGTTGATCCCCGAACCGCACAGTTTGAAATAGAAGTGCGGATAATTCTCGATCTTCTGAACGTAGCAGAATCGATGATGCGTTTTCTGATATCGCTAAAGTGACGAGATCACACATACTTGCTGTAAATGTGCCTGTATGGATTGATGTCCCTAGAACTAGAGGACATGATGCCATCTCAAGAATAAATGAGAATGGCGCCAACATCCCCTATAAGAGTGACGTAGTGGCTAGGCCCACGACTCTTGCCAGGAAGCGCGGGAGGCTTATAGGTTCTATGCATTCTCGTCCAAGAAAGAAAGCAAGTTTGACACAAAATAATCCATTAATCATCGATACAAATAATTCATCTCATGAGAATATTCCGGATTATGGTTATGTCCAAGAGACATCATTGGGGGACGCCCCAATGACAGAACCAATTCCAGATAATAGAGAGATCTCCATGAATTACACTAGTATACATGTAATGATGGATAGAAATTCTATGGCTATTAATGATGCATTTGCATATCATATTGCAAAATGAATTATAGAATACGATGATATTGAACCTCGCTCCGTTGAAAAATGTCAACGAAGAGCAGATTGGCCTAAATGGAAAGATGCTATCCAGACTGAATTGGATTCACTAACAAAGAGACAGGTATTTGGGTCTATAACGCTGACACCACCAAATATAAAGCCTGTTGGCCATAAATGAGTCTTTGTTAGAAAGCGTAATGAGAAAAATGAGGTTGTTAGATACAAAACCCGCCTTGTGGCGCAAGGTTTCTCACAACGCCCTGGATTCGACTACGAGGAGACATATTCTCCCGTAATGGACGTTATAACGTTCCGCTACCTTGTCAATTTGGTAGTTTCCGAAAAACTTGACATGCAGCTTATAAATATGGTTACAGCATATCTCTATGGGGATCTAGATTCAGAGATATATATGAAGGTTCCAAATGGACTTCAATTACCCAAATCAAGTGGCTCTAAACCACGGAGCACATTTTCAATAAGATTAAGACGCTCACTATATGGATTGAAACAATCTGGATGGATGTGGTATAACCGTCTAAGTGACTACTTGATTGGGAAGGGATATGTTAACAATGAAATATGCCCTTGCGTGTTCAATAAAAGGACAAGTTCCAGATTTGCAATTGTAGCAGTTTATGTCGATGACATGAACCTAATTGGAACTCTAGATGAGTTAAAGGAAACTGCTAAATATTTGAAATCCGATTGAGATGAAAGATCTTGGGAAAACACGGTTTTGTCTCGGAATACAACTCGAGCACCATAGTGATGGGATTATGATCTATCAGTCAGCGTATACTCAAAAGTTACTAAGGCGCTTTAATGAAGATAAAGCAAAGCCTGTGAGTACTCCCATGATCAGTTGTAGTCTTGAGCCCAGAAAAGATCTGTTTCATCCAAGGGATGAGGACGAAGATTTATTAGAGGCTGAAATACCATATCTTAGTGTGATAGGCGCATTATTATATTTAGGTCAATGCACAAGACCGGATATCTCATTCGCAGTAAACTTGTTAACTCGGCATAGTTCTGCGCCAACACGCCGCTATTGGATTGGTATAAAGACAATCTTTCGATACCTGAAAGGTACGATTGATATGAGCTTGTTTTATCCTTACAGAGAGAAAAGAAAAGACGGAAGCATGGGATCAGACCCCACGAGGCAAAAAGCCACCTTCTGTAATGTAGACATCGGCAACACTATCTATGGTGACCAATGTTCTCCTCCTCCCCTCCATCAAAATGATAATAATGTTTTGATGGGCTTTGCTGATGCAGGGTATCTCTATGACCCTCACAAAGGTCGCTCCCAAACGGGTTATGTCTTTACCATGGGAAGCACCGCGATATCTTGGAGATCTACAGAACAGACCCTTGTTGCTACTTCTTCAAATCATGCAGAGATTATTGCTCTACATGAAGCTGTACGTGAGTGCATATGGCTAAGGTCTGTAAATAGACACATTCGAGGAACTTGTAGTTTGAAGTTTACCACAAATGAACCTACATGCATTTACGAGGATAATGTAGTTTGTATTGAGTAAATGAAATTAGGTTTCATCAAGGGCGATAATACCAAGCATATATCGCCGAAATTCTTCTACAGTCAGCAACAACAAACACTTCTGAACATTGAAGTAAATCAAATCCGATCAGAAGATAATGTAGCGGACTTATTTACTAAGTCGTTACCAAAATCCCCTTTCGAGAAACATGTGAAGAGCATCGGATTGAGAATGATATCTGAACTCCCATGATCTTCAAGGGGAATCTAAATCAGAGGGAGTATCGAGAAACATACTCCACACTCAACGCGCGTTGTGCTCTTTTTCTCCTTCGACCAAGGTTGTTTTTTCTCACAGGGTTTTATTACTTGGCAAGGTTTTTAACGATGCAACTTAGAAGCGCACCACCAATACTATTGACATGAAATATCCAAGGGGGAATGTTGTAGTATAAATGTATTATAATATAAACGTCTATATCATGTAATAGGTACTTGAGTGTATAATGTAGGTATAAAGACTTGTGTGACATGATTTATACCAAGAGGTAACAAGCATGGCATATTTCATGATTGAAGAACAACCAAGTGAAGTTGTTGATGATGATCATGGTTATCAAATTGAGTTTCTCTTAGAGCATTCACACTAGCTTTGTATTCCTATATAAACCTTCCATTGTGAGAAGAATAAACACACAATTACTCTCTCCCTCTCTCTGTTATTTTACGTTTGTTCTCAAACAATTTGCAAGTTGTAGGCTTGTACCCCTTTGAGTCAACTAATTAGGAATCTGATACCTTTTTAGGAAGTTCAACCAGAGACTCCATGAAAAAGTAATGTTCAATTAACATTTTTATGCAGCTAGTTCATGTGCTTAGATCTAAGTGTCCTTGCTATTAATGTGACAGACAAAAAAAAAAAAAAAACCAAAATACATATTTGATCTATTGAAATGACATCCACAGTTCCCAAAATATTGTCAAATTTTTATCTTCAAATTCCGAGAATTTGATCTGAATACTTCCATAAAACCTAAATATAGATACACTAGAACATAGAGACTGTTAAGCCAGGTCAAGCGTGATATAAACAGCTAAGAGTATGATCAATCTAGATGCTGGGATCTTCAACACTGCCTAAAGACAACTAAGAAATAACACATGGAAGAAACTGGAAGATAGAAAGTTGATGATCCTCCTTATGCTTTGCTTCTCTGAACCTGTATCAGATGTATAAAGGAGGAAACAATTAAAATCTTATCAAGTTTACAATATGGCTACACAAAAACTACAAAAGCTTCATAGATTAAAGCTGGAAAGACTACAGAGTTTCGATATGTCTTTGATTAATCAAAAGATCAGTCAATCATTAGAGGAATCATTTCTTATACTGGGATGCAATATATTGAGTTCCTGACAATATCACAACATACCAGCCGGTTATGTGACAAGAGGACAATATTCATCATGATAGTCATCCTTTTACTATGCCGGTCCTTATTTTCTGTTAAGACATTCTTATCAAACAATACATCGTTCAAATCGTATAGTTTGAATAAAATGTTTAATTCAACTCTATATACAGCGGGAAATAACTGGCAACTACAATCCAGGTGCATAAATAAATGGAATGGACTGATAAAAAAAGAAAAACATGGAAGGGGTATGAATGCATGGATTTTTCTCTTGATCTTTCCATGAAGTGAGAATGCACACAGTAGACTCTGACCACTAGCGTTTTGTATGTGTACATACAGGAATATAACCAACAAGAACACAATTAACTATGTCAATTAATAAATTTGCAGATATCATCTACACCGTAAGAATATACAAAAATACTGGACTAGTCATTTAGACAAATATCGTACCGCATAATTCCTCCCCATCCTCAAAATACCTCTTCTATAAAGTAAAAGCTCCAGAGGCTTTAGAATCTTCATCTGTCAGACCCAAAAAATAAGAGAAAAACAGATGCTTTAGAATTAAATGGAGGCAATATGTAGCTTAGATAATGTAAAGAAGTAACTGCAAGATATAGTAGAAATATGATTGTATTTCAACACGAATTCAGCTTCAGAGATGAGGAGATTTACACAAATTCTTCGTCCAAATATGAAGCTTCATCCAGTAATGTTATCTTTTGAAATATATGCTTCAGTTTCTGGTGCTGAACCATCTCTTCCAAAATCTTGTCCTCCGCGACCGAAGCTGGGATTTTCTTGGCTTCAGCTTCTGTATCCGAACAAGAAAATACCAATTCAGACAACCGATACTTCTCAACTTGTCGGTTGTATTTGTCCTCTTCTCTTGCCCCAGCCATGAGGAGATGGTAGATGAACACAATTTTTTTCTGTCCCAATCGGTATGCTCGGGATATAGCTTGCCTCTCAACAGAAGGGTTCCATGCAACATCAAGCAGTACAACCCTTGAAGCTCCAACTAAACTTATTCCTTCGTTGCAACCTTTTGTTGTAGCTAACATAACCTTTGCTTTGGTGGATGGATCATTGAAATAACTCATTGAGGATTGGCGCTGCTTTGCATCACATTTTCCATCCATATACATAACCTCCTCTCCTTCCACCCACTGAAACTGAGATTTGAGCAGGTCCCTTATTAAGAGCAATGGATCAACCCACTGACTGAATACCAAAACTCTTTCATTCATAGCTTGACAAAGCCGAATGAGATCAACTGCAAATCTTGCCTTCACTCCACCTTCAGGATTTAACTTGATTTCTGTTAGCCTTTCCCAGTCACCTGAATACTTGTCTTCCTCAAGAAACATAGAGCGCTTTTCATTAAGCAAGAGAGAAGGATGGATAGTTACTTTAGCCTCTATTCGTTCATATTTAAATGGATTCTTTATCAGCTGAATTCTGTCAGAACATCTCTGCTGTAAAGCTGTTGGCTGTAAAACAACAACTGAGTTCCTTAACCCGGGAAGCTTATCTTGCAGTATGGTGCCTTTGTAAACATGCACAAATGGGGAAATCGTAGCTCTGACCTCTTTAGCTCGTTTTGTATTATCATCAGCAAATTGGCCTTTCCCAGCATTGCTTTTTCTGCCTTTTCTGCCTTGCATTTGGCCCCAAGTCTGTTGCTTTTTGTCAAAAGCTCCAAGGCAGGTAGGATTGGTGGTCCATCCTGGCCTCACCAAGCGGACTGTATTGTAGAGCTCCTCAAAATTATTCTGAAAAGGAGTACCAGAGAGGAGAATGCGCCTTCTTGTTTGCAGTTTCAAAAGAGCATTCCATGAGTAACTCTGGTCGTTGCGAGGATTGTGCCCTTCATCAAATACTACAAGACCAGGAAATTCAACAAGGACTTTCTTCATGTGCTCAGCTTCGAGCTTTCGTCTTGGAGAAAGTGGATGATTTCCTTTCTTGGTAGAATCTCCACAAATCTGCTCAAACAGTGAATAACTAATACCCAAGATGCTTCTTTTCTCTGCCCAGGACTTTAGCTTCACGATACGGGTCAAGTTTGTCATTTCTGAACTTTTACCATCCTTCACAAGATTGCGAGCTGCTTCATCCTCTTTCCCAGTGAAGTCAGGATTGTTAAGATTGTGAAATGGAATGTCAAAACCCCATTTCTTAAACTCCTCTTCCCAAGTAAGAAGCATGGTACGTGGAGCAACAATGAGTGGCCTGCTTGATGGGTTAAAATTCATGTACGACTGGATAAAGATAATAGTCAAACGAGTCTTCCCAGTTCCAGGTGCATGTGATATAATGCATCCATCACCGCCATAAGCACTACGTTTTGCCAACTTTCCAAGCTGAATTCCGCCAGCTAAGTGACTCCAAATAAATTCGAAACCTTCACGCTGATGAGGGTACATATCACTTTTTACACCAGGAATCAAGTCCCACACCGTGCCTTCAGTATGAGCATGGGAACTCAAGCCACAATTGTCAGCGTCATTACACTGAAGCTCGTCAAGGATAGACCGGTTGTCTTCTTCATAAAATCTCTTCCCAGCATTTCCATAAGGGTTTGGAGCCTGGAATGATCACAATCACAACCAAGGGAAAAATAATTATCAGCTTCACAGTTTTAGCAATAAGAAATTAAGTTGCCAGACACAGCAAAGCAGTAATCAAACAGCAGGAAAATTCAAGGACACTCAGCACACCTAACTTGATAGTTCTATTTGAAAGACTAAAATCAACAAATTGAAGCTTTTAATAATATTAAGCACCAGTGAGGTCAATGAAAAGTGTCATCCTTCAATCCTCCCAATATCAAAGAACAAACAAGACTTGTCAAATTAGAAGATATAGAAAAGAACTTGTCAAGTCCAATAATGGCACAGTTCTTCACAAACAACATCAGCAATACAATAAAACCTATAATTTGAGAACTACAATTGAAAATACCAATTGGGTCAAAATACTTGAGCTTGCAGTTTGTAATGAAATCAAATCAAACTACGCAAACTAAAGGTACAGAAAACGGAATAGAAATACAGTACGGTCTCCAAATAATGAATTCCACCTATTGTCAGTAAGTCCTTGCTACATCTCTAAAATCTAAAAGAGAGCCTACAAAGGATACATACTAATGCATGTGCCAACACAGTGCTCTGTATTCAGAATCATCAACAGATTTAAACACTAGACTTTAAAAGATTTTAGTGCAAATGAAAAACACCTGAATACTTAACATGATGAATCTTAATTAAAACTAATTAAAACTTGAAAGGAACATAAATACAAGATTGCAAGACTCACAAAGTCTGGTAGAATATACTTGATCTCCCGATGCACATGAGGGCAGAATTGGCATATGAGTCCAATTTGTTCATCAAGTATAAGATCGTGTTTCCCTTGACTACAAAGCATATGCTGAGTAACTTCCTTATGGGGAGGAACTGAGTCATTAGTTTCAACCTGCCAACCAAACTTTCAGCTATGAACAATCTCATGGAGGAAACAAAATAAGATGATGTGAAACATTACAATTTATCACTGGTTTCAAGTATAAGTATTAATACAGCAGAGACCAACAAGTAAAATAGGATGTGTTGTTTATGCCATGATTAAGCATATACTAATAGGCTATGAAACACCATAGTTAGGAATGTACTTTTAAAGAGTAGATTTATAGGAGTGCTGTTTAAGCCAACCTACCACTTTAGCATTAGTGGAACCAATCTCTTCAGACATGTGGACAAAGTCATATTCTTCAAAAAGGTTTTCTAGTTCTATCTCAGAAGCTGACTTCTCTGGTGCAGGACTTGGAGGATGACCAAGCGTGAAAAACAATGGAAGAGGCTCATCTCTTGGAGCTTCATCTGGGGGGGATTCATCCCCAAAAGGAGGTAGTTCCCCTGACACTTCTTCCTTGTCATAAATTGAATCTATAAGAATCATAAAGGCATTGCAATCTTTTGGTGCTGTAATGCCCTTTTTGTTGGTAAGATTCCTCACCCTTTCTTTCATCTTATGTGGATCTGGACGACTACCACCATATGTCTCATCTTTGTCATCCCTTCGTGAATTAAAGGACCTTGAAAATTTATTTCCTTTGGCCTGGATAATCAGGAAAGTTCATGTCAAAATACAGTTGAACAATTATGTGCTTGTGTTGACAAAAGATGAAGGGTGCTTTACTACAATCTACGTATTAGGTGGCCCGATGTTAGATATATGCATGCTACAAACAAGGGAAAGATTGATAATGGTGACTCTGAAAAAGAAAAAATATAAATTTATACTTTCTTACCTCTACACCCTTCTTGCAAGTCCTCTGCACATCAAATTTACTGCCTTTATCAAAACCAGATTCTGAAGTACCACCGTGCATCTCATCATCAAAATCATGTATCCTTTTCTTTGACCTTGCATCACCATGTCCTTTGGCCTGAATGACCAATAAAGCTTATGTCAAAATAATAGCTGTATTGACTATAGAATAAGGATGGTTACTACAGTACTGTACTAACCAGCCGGATCTCAGATGTATGAATAAATGAAAGATTAACAATGTCAGCTCAGCCACTCAGGAAAGGGGAATATTTTCATACTTACAGCCACATTCTCATTGGACGCCATCTGCAAACCAATTGTTCTCCCATTATCAATTGCCGTTTCTGGACTACCACCATAAGTCACATCCCCATCAGCATTAATCTTTCCCTTCAGATGAATCCCAAGACTTTCTTCCTTCCACACTTGCTCACTTCTGACATCAGTATCATGAGCAGAACAAGAATGCAGAACATCAACATCATCACTTATGTTTCCTTCCAGACCAACCTCAACAGTTTCCCCCCTCAACACTTTCTTCCTTGCACGCTTTCTCATTCTTCTCCTCAACTCACTCTCCTCTTCATTTTCCTGCTCACTGCTATCTTCAACTGATGAGGAAACACATTTCTCATCATTTTCCTTCTCTGTGGACTCTTCCTCTGTCGAGAACATACTTTCGTCACTACTATCATCCTCCTCTAACACACTTTCGTCACTACTGTCATCTTCCTCTGCTGATGAAACATCCTCATCACTCTCATTATCATCCTCTGCTGATGAAACATCCTCATCACTCTCATTATCACTAACATCATCAACATCCTCATCGCTTTCATCATCACTCACACCATCAGCATCAACTCCTACTCCTCCCTCTTTACCTTTAGAAACTACTACCTCATCGTCATCAGGACCATCCACCAAATTGATAACTTCCACACCATTATCTGAAACAGCTCTCCGATGGCAATCATCTTTGTTGCTATCAGCCAACACATCTAATCCTAAACTCCTCTTTCTCTTGACACCAACCGCAACTCCTTTCCCCTTTCCCTGTTTCCCACTTCTTTTTATAACACTCTCTTGAGTATCAAAACCCTCTGAATCATCATCATTCTGTTGGCTTTCCAGGGATACCACATGATCAGCAACCCACTCAAAACTCTGTCTCCTAGAACTGGACTCACCCATATGAGAAACAGAAGCCTGGTTGGACCTCCTCATTTTCTTATCCCTTGAGGCTGGACTCACCCCACTGTTAATCTTCATTTCCCAATAACTATCAATGGTAGCTACGTCTCTCTTCGACCTTGTTCTGCTTGATACAGGCCTATAATCCATAGACTTATCTACAAGGACTCCACACTTTCCTGCCAAAAACATAAAAATCATCACAAAGTCAGGACATAAAGATGCAAAGAAAACTTTTACATTTCTAGCAAGAAATTTGATACGCTACACAAACTGAGCACTTTTACACAAAAGATCCACAGAACAAAAAAATCACATAACGTTCATACAACAGATCAAAGGTTCTACATTTACTACCAAAATCTGTACTTCCACACCAAAAGAAACACACACACATAGAATAGTCATTCAACACAAAACCTTAAAATTCAACTTTTCTACCCAAAAAACACAAAGAGTTTCAAGTTCTGGATAGGTTGAACTATTGGAAGCAAATGGAAAAGGAACACCGAGTGGGATCAAAGCAATTAAAGAAAAGCAAATCCAAATTTGGTCAGAGTTGTCTGCTGTCTTTAATAAGTTCGGAGTTCACTTACCGCTATTGTTTCTTGGATCAAACAGAGGAGTGAAAGTTCCCAACAATCAGAAAGAAGACGGCTACCCTCTAATTATTTATAATCTGTCCTACCTGAATACTAAACACAGGGACTCAAACATTTTTGACATAAAGATGAAAAAAAATATAAGGTCAGTCTTTCTCACACACACCATACATCCACAACAAAATAATCATGAAGGGTCGATCTTTTCTACTCAAAAGAACCAAAATGCATCAGAAAATTATCTCTGCTACACCAAGATCACACACCATTGAAGACATGAACATGGAAAGAAACAGAGGAAACATTGCCTTAGAGAAAGAGAGAGGGGTGCACCTGACAAAAATGCAAGCTTTTGTATCAGATAAAACCAGAAGTAGAGAGCAGATACAGTTGAGACAGAAGAGGGTATACAAATAGGCGGTAAGAAGAAAATACAGACCATGCAGAGAGAAATAGCTGGGTTCTCTCTCTCTCTCTCTCTCTCTCTCTCCTTACTGGTAGAGCAAGAGTTGAGTCAAATGGAGTCTTCAATCTTTGTTTGACCAAAACACCCCTTCATTGCTCTGAAGCCCTGGACTTGAAAGCGGGTTGACAATGGTAATATGGTGTGGGATAGTTAGGTTAGAATTGGTATTTCATGGTGTACACGTGTCAAGGGAGGAAGAGTGGAAATTAGTACCATATTTGCAAGTTACAGGCTATTGGTTTTCCTCAAACAGACCACACTGTCACTATCATCATTGCTATGCTTTGAATCCAATTGAAATCCAATTCAGCTGAGTTCAATTTGATTGGACTAAATGTCACAATCAAGCAAGTTTCAGAAGTAGAAGAAGAGCTTATTATTATTATTATTATTATTTCTACTAGGTTTTTCATGTCTATTTGACCGAAAGTATTAAAATTGGACAAATTTATCCTATTTACTCCAATAACATATTTTTATTCCATATTACCCAATTTAACGTAAAGAGACAATTTTACCCTCAGTCAAACTAATCTCTCCCCTCTCTCTCCTCCTATTTGAAACTCTCTCTCTCTCTCTCTCCACCTCCGGCCAGCGTCTCTGTCTCTCTCGCTCCACCTTTAGCAGGCGTTGATTCGCTTCTGGTGCGGTTCGACCTCTTGCCCAGATTCCTCTACAACTATTTTGTGGGCTCGACCGTGTCCAACCGTTGTCACACTGACAACGACGACCAGACGACGTCGTCGATGGCCTCTTGGACGCCTCGCTGGCACGGGTTGACTCTTGCCCAGATTCCGCGGCAGCTCGCCCAAGCTCGGCCCCTTCCAATCGTCGACGTGCTGACAACGATGACCAGATGACGTCTTCGATGGTCTCCTGGACACTGCCAATGCTCGACCCAGGTTGTGGCAGAGGAGATTGGTGATTAGATGCCCAGAGCTTTTCTCTAGGTGCCCAAATCAATTTCTAGCTTTCATTCTTCTTTTCTTTTTCCTTCTTTTTTTATTGGTAAATTGGGGGTAGAAGGCCCAGTATAGAAGAAAAAATAAAGAACAAATGAAAAATAAAAAGGTTCTATTGGGCCTATAGAAGTGTGTTAAAGGTCTACTGGGGAACAATAGACGTCTATTGAGAGGCAACAGATGTTTTGAATTGATGTAATCTTCTCGTTTTTTTTTCTTTAATTAAACTAAATCTAGAGATATTAATTTCCATTTCGGCAACCGAAAGTTCTATTGGAGGGCAATAAACGTCTATTGGGGGTTAATAGACCTTTATTGCGCTTCTATTGGGGGCAATTGACGTATATTGTTCTCCAATAGACGTCTACTAAGGGGAAATATACTATTTGGGGGGGGGGGGGGGGGGGGGGGGGGCAATAGATGTCTCTTGCCCCCAATAGAAGTTTATTGGGGCAATAAAGGTTTCCAGAAAAATCTGATGGGCGGCGGCCGGTGACCAGATTCTGGTGACGGGCTCCGGCGAAGTCTCCTATGGTTTCTCTCTCTTCCACTCTCTCTCTCTCTCATTCTCTCTCTAAGTAACAAAGAGATTGAGGGCAAAATGGTATTAAAAAAATTATTAAAAAAAAAACCCTTAATGGGGCATTAGGGAAGACTTCCTTAAAGTGTGTCGAGTAAGAGAGAATTAAAAAAAAACTTAATGGGGTAAGTGGGAAAAAAATCCCTGGAAATGGGATAAATGGACAAAACCCAAAGAAAAAAGAGAAGTGTGAATCTAAACACGGGAAGAGCAAGTTCAATGGTGAGGGTTTGGCCGGTCTTCACCTAGGATTGGTGAGGTGGTGACCATGATTTCCTAAAAACAAGTTTCCACCAGTGGGACTAGTTCCATACTGGCCTTTTGTGACCCATGCCAAGAAAAAAGCGAAGCCCATGACAAATTTATTGGCCCAACATTGCCGGTTGCCCGTTGCCAGCTCGGCCCACTACATATCGTGGGTGACGTCAGCGAGGTCGATAGAGAGATAGACGCGATGAACAACGCACGTGGAGGCCAGATTGTTGTCGCGTAGCACCAAAAATTCGAATGCGCGTGCATCATCCGTATTTTGTCGCTATATATGAAGAATACTCTTTCAATCAAACAAATATTTCAATTATTTCCGTGTTTGTATTTCTAAAGTAAAAAGAATACAAAGTAAAAGAAATACAAATGGTAGTAAATTTATTCCAATTGAATTCTTGATCAATTTTCTATTTCGATGAAAGGGACATGAGCTGTGCACGTGGAAGCTAACGGTTGACTGATTTCGATATTTGAAATTAGTGGTCAATTAATCTGAGCCGTTGGTTTCATTTAATCTACAAATCTGACTGTTTCTAATTAATATGTTCGAATATATATGTAATGGTAACAAAAAAATTCTTTAAAAATATAAAAATTTCTCTATAAATACCAAAAATTTATTTTACATTTCACACCTAAAAAATTATCAACTATCTTTCATAGTTAGACAAAGTTATTATTCCTCTTTCTATAGCTTTGGATTTTTTTTTTTTTTAATTCCAATATGGCCGCACATGGCAAAGAAGGCTTAGATGAAAATGCCAATTCCGGGACGAGACGAACGAATGAGGAAGACATTCAATTTTGCAAGTCTTGGAAACATGTCTGCCAAAATCCGATTTTGGGTAAAGATCGAAAGAAAACCGATCTATGGAATAGCGTGAAGCAACACTATGTGAAAAATTGGAGTGGAAAGGTCTGATCAACTTCAGCTTTGTGGGAGGTGGAAAAATTTGAAGATAGAACTCTATGAGTGGCATTGTGCATTAAGGAAAGCTCGTAATTTGTATAAGAACGATTCGAATGCGGTTGATGAGGTATGAATTTGTTGATAAATAATTTAATTTCTTGATACATTATAATTACAATTATTTCAAGAAAAATTGTCGATAAATGTAAGTGGCTCATAATTTTTCCACCGAAAATATCTGAAAAATAGTAAATTGCAATTTTAAGGCCCGAAAAAGGCCACACATCATGGCGAAGCGACGAGTTCTGTTCCTAGCTTTCCAAAAAGATATAGCAATCACAATTCTGACACCGAACGCTAGATTTGCAGCAAACCGGATTTTCCTTTTCACGATCAAGCTGCTTTTCGATCCTTGTTGCCATCCGCTCTGCATCAATTATCCATAAATGTTCATTATTACCATCTATTTACATCAAATATATTTTATTTTACAATAAATAAATTAATAAAAAATTCAATGAACAGTAATTGACCGGTCAAGAAACAGAACGAGTGGAAACACATGTCCAGTGACAGTGAATAGTGTTTTGATCAAATGACTCTAACTTATTAACCTAACAGGTGAATTTTCTCTAAGAGACATAAGTCTTCTCTCATGTTAGCTAGGGGTACTCCATGGAATAATTTTTTTTAATGCAATGTTAACGTTTTACATACAGTTCAAGAGAAATTGGTTTTTTATGACAATTGCACGATTTGAGACATAAATTTTGAACAAATATATTTTGACAATGCAACATCGATTTCCTGACATAACATTTAACGCTTAGAAAAGTATATGTTTGGTTTAACTTTTTGAGACTTTTTCATCTAACAAACTTTTTTAGCTCCATACATTTTCTTTTAGAATCTCGATAATCATCTCGAGTCCCAAGAACAACAAAACATTGTGATTTAGATTAATTACTTGTTACGGAGTTGGTGTCCCACTTATTATGTTAGCCTCTTCAACTCAATCAAAAAAGTTAACCACTTATATTATCTTTGTTTTTTTTTTTTGTTAATACAAAATCTACAAATACTTAATCTCTTGAAATGCGGAATTTAATTATTTTTAGAATATCCCACTTAGTACTACATGAGCCTTTTCAACTCAATCAAAAAGAGTTAACCATTTACATTTTTTGGCTCTTTTTGTTAATACAAATACTTATCAGTTAATATCTTGAATGCCGGATTTAATCGTTTTTAAAATAACCATAAATGCCAAGTACCAACTCTGAATCTTGCTTTTCAAACCAAATGACACATCAATAATTTACATGAACAACATCAAACCACTGTAAATTTTCAACTGACCACTCCCAAGATTTAGAATTTCACTTCAAGTATCCATATGTAGTACTAGTGAAGCATTGTCAAAAGGCTTCAATAAATACCTTTAAATATAGTCTTTATTACCTCTGTATTTAGTGTTATTATTAGCTCTTAATTACTAGTCTGCACACACAATACAAACTGCTTTACTCTCTACAGTTCAAATATTCAATGCATTAACTTTCACCTTCACCAAAGTTCTCAGATGATTCTTCAAAGCTTTTTGTTCACTGTTTTTTGGAAATCTCCTTCCTTTTTCTTTGATCTATTGATTACATGCATCTTCAAAAGGATTCCAATAAGTTTATGGGAGCCGGCAAATGTCTCTCTCATTTTACCATGAGTTGCCTCTTCAAAGCTAAAGCTATGATTTCTATAGTTTCTCCTTTTGTGTTTGATGGGTTGTTGGGTTTTGTTGCTTTTGGGTGAGAGCGTAGTTGTTAAAGTCCTAAAATTAGCCAAGTGCTTGTGGATTCCATTAATCAAAAGGCCCTCTTAGCCATAATGACATCTATTGAAGGGTCCAAGAAATTATAGTAGCAAAGAAAATTGGCAAAAAGGATATATGAGAAATTTATATGCGCATAGTGCATGACTCCTAATCTTAAACTCAGTGAAGTTCTTGCCCTTAATATGATTTTCTCGGCATATTAATGTGTCACTTGGATGGAATTACTGATATAGAGAAAAAAATATTTAGATTTGACGATAAGATTAGAATAGTGCCGAGTTAGTCGTATAATTTTGTAACCAAGTCATATGCTAAAGCAATTGGTTTATGAGTAAAACTTAAGCAAGGTAAGATTGCGTGGTCTTGATTTGCTCTTACTAAGCCAACTCTCCTTCTGTAACGGGTGGGTGCTTAGCAACACATAAATTGATCGAAGAGGAATAATAATCCCCATGGATTCAAAACTCGTATACTGAACTCTCTGTTAGTACTCATGGATTGCAAATTTGCAACTAGTAACTAGTCAAACCAAGCAATATTATCTCTATAATGTGAAGTAAACCCTTTGAGTGTCAAATATATTCTCTTTTCAGTTCATGTCTCCATGATCAATGAGCTTATTTGGTTAAAATCCGAAATAGACCATTTTGGAGTTCAGAGTTCACTAACAAAAGTAACGTATAGACATGATGGTCATTGCAATAATTCTATTGCCTACTGTGGTTAATATGAATCTCCCACCGTCTCTAACAACAATCCGATACCAAGTCTTCCATGCATTCTCGTAATTAAACTAGACAAGCTGGTAAGATCAATAGGACCTAGCTAGGACTGTTAGCCAGAGAATTGAAGGAAAATATTTCTCAATCTCAGCTCATATATCAAGTCATCAACAAACTTTTGAACAAGGAATCTCTTGAATTTGCTCTTATATATAATAACCTATTGCGACTAGCTAATGTGCAGATGCATGAGATTAACCCGACAACCATATAATGTATCAATTAAGATATCATAATACCACTCTTTAACAAATTAAGAATTATTGATCTCTCTCAAATTAAACACATATATTAAAGCATTCATCTCCTCACTAATGTCATCTTTAATTTCCTAATATATGCTCTAAATCCCGAAAGATATTGATTAACCATACCATTATATCATTACCAGTAATGTGTCCTTCACCCTTGATTTCACTTTGGTCCCAGCAAAAGATTCAAAATCATGGATATAAACATGGTACTTACTACTGCTAGCTGCTGCAATTTTCAGCATGCATATAGATACTATAGACAGACAGACAGACATACATACATACATATACTATATATCTATAGTTTCTATATGTATGTATGTATATATATATGTATCTATACTACGGCTAGCTGCTGCAATTTTCAGCATGCATATACATACATACATACAGATACTATATAATTTTCAGCATGCATATAGATACTATAGATACATATATATATATATATATATATGTATCTATAGTATCTATATGCATGCTGAAAATTGCAGCAGCTAGCCGTAGTATATATATAGGGGCTGGTTCTAAAGAGGACGTCCGCAACTCAGAAAAAGTGTGGACGTCCCTCCTCCAGCATTGAGAAGGCGGCGATGGCTGAGCTGCAGTTGCCGGACGAACCCTATGGACATCCCGAACCAGTTTGCTGTCGGGTGGACTCGCCGGCTGCCACTTTCCAGTCGACCTTGATTAAACTACCATTTTGCAGTCGAACACGCTGCCCATATCTCCAACCTCGATCTCTTGGCCTTCGTCTTCACTGCAAACTAGTCTGGGATGCCATTGGCCTCGCAAGAGGCGCGCCATCGTCGGAGCTTGATCAAGGAGAAATCCCGACGTCCCCACATTTTCTGGGTTACGGACGTCCTCTTCAGAACGCCTTGCATATATATATATATATATATATATATATATATATATATATAGGGTTAAATACTGTTTACTCCTTGTACTTTTGCTCGAAAAACACTTCAGTCCCTGACCTTCTAATTTCACACGTTTAGTCCCTGTACTTCAAAATTTCAGACCAATAGGTCCTTGCCGTCTAAAAGTCACGGTGAAATATCTATTATGCCCTCAGTTCTTTTTTTAATTAATTAATTATTTTATTTTTTTGGAAAAGGAATATTTTTTTCCCTTTCTTTCTTTCTGTTTTTTTTTTCTGTTTTTTTTTTCTTTCTTTCTTTCTGTTTGAAAAAAAAAAGAATAAATAAAATAAAGAAAAAAGAACTAAAAAAAAAAAAGAGAAAGGAATAAATTTATTATATAAAAAAAAAGAACTGAGGGTATAATAGACATTTCACCGCCACTTTTAGACGGCAATGACCTATTGGTCTGAAATTTTGAAGTACAGGGACTAAACGTGTGAAATTAGAAAGTCAGGGACTGAAGTGTTTTATGGTTAAAAGCTCAAGGACTAAACAGTATTTAACCCATATGTATATTATCTAGAGCTGAGCTCCGTTTTGAAATTAACGTGTGAAGTTCGAGTTTTGGGTCACTTTTCAGTCGCATATCCACATCTTAACCTCCAATTTTTAGGTTCTAATGTATAGATCATCTCTGTAAATTTTTAGCCAAATTGATGATCGTTAAGGTATCCAACTCGTTTAAACCAATAGACGGGCTGAATCTGTCAACCTGAACTTTACTAGCTTTAAAGCAGTTATCAATGCTTTAACGATCATCATTGTGGATGAAAATTGCAGAGATGATCTATACACTAGTACCTAAAAATTGAACGGTCAAGATATGGATATGCGACCGAAAAGTAACTCAAAACTCAAACTTCACATGTTAATTTCAAAGCGGAGCTCCACTCTAGATATATATATATATATATATATATATACAGGGCTTCTTGGGTGCGGATGTCCGTACCTAAGCAAAAGGTACGGATTTCCATTTTTCTCCCCTTTCCGATCACACATTTACATCTTAACCGTTCAATTTTTAGGTCCTAATGTATAGATCATCTCTGCAAAATTTCAGTCAAATTGGTGATCGTTAAGGCATTCAAAACTGCAATTTACAATAATGAATACGAACGGTGGTTCGACAGATTAGGAACCATTCGTTTTCATTGTTGTAAATTGCAGTTTTGAATGCCTTGACGATCACCAATTTGGCTGAAATTTTGCAGAGATAATCTATACATTAGGACCTAAAAACTGAACGTTTAAAATGTAAATGTGTGATTGGAAAGTGGAGAAAAAATGGAAATCCGTACATTTTCCCTAGGTACGGACATCCGCACCTAAGAATGACTCTATGTATATATATACATATATATAGTTGCCAATTGGCCAAGGATTATAGATATAATATATACCTTAATTTATTGCAAGCTAGCCTTTACTAGCTATAGTATGAGGGACACCTGCACAATCTTTCTGATCTGATCTCGTTTTCTGCTGCCTCCTAGCTTCCTGTGCTGGGAAACCTGCATGCGTATCTACAATTTACGATAAATTCTTACACCAAAATAGTTAAAGACAGCCCTTCACGTAAATTGCTTTGAATAGGTAAATCAATCAAGCACTCCAAGGTCATATGGTCTTGAAGACTGTTATAGCATGCAAGATATTTACCATACCATATCTTTTCTGCCATATCACTTGTAAAGAAGGTCAGTAGAAGTATTGATTGCTATGCAGAACATAAATTATATACAAGCAGCGAAAACCTAGCCAACCAAGCCTACCGATATATAATAGATCAGCACAATTGGCAACTCCCCTTCAGGATTGGTACATGTCTAGCTTGGATTATTGTATTCAGAAGAAAAATACAAACACTAAGCTCATTATTATAACCCAACCAAAGAACCAAATAAGACAAGGGGTATAATCCTCTTCGGTTACTAACCATGATCGATCGACTTTTTTATTTTTTATTTTTTGTTGAGAACCATGATCATGATTGCTCCACTGAAACCATTCCACAAGATTAAAAGTTTCACAGCAGCTAGATGACAATATATAATTTTCAAACACAGTAGTGTTGAAAGCACGCAGAAGTGTACTGCTGCAATTTTTTCATGGACAAAACCTTGCAAATTGCAACAACGTAGACAATATAGGTATTTTGAGCTTGTACAAGAGAAGTCATGCTAAGATGTGCAGAGTGATTCCACCCAAGCAAACAAAAGCAGCAAACAGCCTTCAAATGTTTTGCAGCACATGTCAAGATCAAGCTAATATCATTCTAACTTGCATACATTTTGTATGCGTCCTAGTGTAGTCAGGATCTACTTTAATCATCCGTATGCTATCTCTGAAAATTATGTGCTTGTAGTTGCTACATGGGGCTCTAATGATGATCTCTTCCCGTCTTTGTCGGAACTAGAAATATGTTGCTCGTTGGCAGAAGAGGAGACTCCAACACCTTGTTCTGATGGGACAGTGCCTGGCTCTCTTCTCCACTGCAGAGTAGACCTCATATAATGTGGTTTGCTGTGTAAAGCAATTTTGTTGCGATGTGGGATATTGAGGGAAGTCGTCTCGGCAAGCTGGGTTGGTGCTGATGCCTCCACAGCTGCTCCTGCTGTCCTTAGAACCTACACAAATAGTATACAAGCGGAAATAAAACAACATATCCATATTCAAATCCTAACCTCAACAATATTTCCTTCACAAACCACTGAAGCTTCATGGAGGAACTAGAATCAGGACAACGAAAAAAGGCAGAGAACTAAAAACCAAATGCCATATGCAAGATAATATGAAATTCTATTATTCTTGCACCATTATTTTCATTACAAATAAAAGCTCCACCGATTCGCTTATGCAACTATTAGACTGAAATCTTGCATCCTCTCCAAAATATTAACATCTATGGAAACAGTAGTACTTTTTGGGGATTCTTTTTCGTTTATAGCTTTATAGCATATTAAATCCTCATATTCATCAGGATACATGGCCAATGTCAGGCAAGGACTTTACCAAACACTTTACAATGATAATCACCCTGATGACAAATTTTAGTGTAATAAAGAACGAAAAATTAATAAGAAATAGAAAACCTTTAACCTACAGCCCTGAAATACTCAAGAGTATCAAGCTATCCAGTATATTATCTTTGCCTTGCCTAATAAATGTGATAGAAGATATGACTAAAAGGTTTGCTACTCTCAACCAATTCCATTCTATAAGACCTCCCCTAATCCTTATTTATTTCACTTTTTGTTTTGGTTCTCACTTTTTATCTTGCATGGTTCTCACTTTTTATCTTGCAGTATTTATTTCACTTTTTGTTTTGGTTCTCACTTTTTATCTGGCAGTGCCACACCATCAATTTAATTATCCTTTGAAATACAAGGAAGTGCTTACCTTCAAGGTCCTACAAAAGAATGTCGCCCCACTCAATGCCACTGCTTTGTCAACAGACTCCTTGCTAGCAAAAGTGACATAAGCAGACCTAGCCATACAGAAAAGATAAGCAGGCTAATAATATAATTTTTCATGAAACTGCCCCAGACCCAAGATAGAATATACAAAAGGAATAAATTCTCGTCAGTAAGCAAGAACCACAATAGAATACATGACTAATTAAACCTTACCCTTTTGGCTTAGAAGTCACTGTGTCTGTCAAGGTCATCACGTTAACAACCATTCCACACTTGGCAAAGTACAGTGACAAGGCTTCTCTAGTTGCTGAAAAATGTACCTGCTTTTTTTTATAGTATATCAGAACTATGCTTATGAAATGTGTAGAGCCAAAAGGCAGCAGTAAAAGAACTTCAATAGAGTTATAATTAAGGCTCATGGAAGTTAATCATGACCATTTCGTATTTCATTTAAACAAATGATTTCTACAATGTCTGGAAAAAAAGCCTACATCTTAGTTTCTAAAATATCAGATGATATCATTCTGATGCATAGGCTGCCTATGACCAAACGAAAGGATGATACAATAAGGAAAGAAGGCCAGGATGAGTTGAATGATAGTCACAATAGACTGTCTGGTAACAAGCCTTGCTATCAAGAACAAATGACTCAACTCTGGAGAAGAATTTACAGTTTGCATTTAGAGAAACAAGATATATAGAGAGAAAAAAGAGGATGCAATTTTCTCTGGAGTTGGTAGATATGTCAATTATGTGTTATTCAACGAGCAAAAAGAGAAACATAAGAGTAAGATATACAATGACTCCGTCAAGCTTACATTTGTCACCAACACAGTTCTTGACTCAAAAGTTTCCTCTGAATCTTTCGGTGCCCCTGCAAGTGTAACAAGATCACTAAATATCAGTAAAAAGGTGAGTATTTGGGCACAACATGATTGCCAATTATTAAAGCTAGATTACGGCAGTCATTATTTACATTTTGGATGAGAGAAAAGCAAAAAATATTATAATATAAATAAAAATGATTACATATATCAATCACATGTTCAGGTTTCTACGAATTTTTGTTGTTGTATAACATTTTGAAGAATCCTCAACAACGCACGCAATCAGAAAGGATTCTGTTCTTGAAGTTCCACAACAACTCTCATGCACACTTACACACTATTAAATTATAGCAATGTATTCCGAAATCAAAATCCTTTCTTGCATAAAGGATTAAGGAACAAAAGATTTTAATTTAACTTGAGGTAACAAGACAAGAAGAATGAAGATGCAAAAGAAAACGGCCACACAGACATATCACAAACTTTTGTTTTTCCTGTGATCTGATATTGCAAACACTGTCACTCTAATTTCATTCTTTCACAAGCACATCCACCCTCACCTTTCTGGACCCGAAATACATATCAGTTTCTGATTCTGAACAAAATTGCAAGCACTTAAAAGTAAGGCGAATTGGTCCAAGTTATAGAGAGGCCTTACCAGGATTCAGCAAGTTATTCATTTTCCCATCATTTTTTTCAAACTCCACCTGCTTTGACCGAAGCTTTGACATTTCGATTTCAATTTGATTCAATTTTTCTTTCACATGAAGCAGTTCCTGAAGAAAAGAAAAGGGGAAAAAAAAAAAAATTCAGCACTTCAACATTTTGCCAAGACTTGTACCCAGTCAAGGAGGAAAAGAAGAAATTGATTCTTGAAGTTAAATCTGTTGCAACTCAATCCTCATAGCTAGCTCAGGCTTGATACTAGCAGTAACTCTTTCCACTCAACTATGATGTAGCGTGAAAAGGACAAGTTGGTACCTGTTTAGTCTCCAAATCATTTGTGGCCACATTTGATTTCTTAAAATTCTGTGAGGTATCTTTGCATTCAGGACTGATTTGACCAAACAGTCTCTTCCGCCCAATATTATTTGCAAAATGAGGTTCACTCACTGCAGTATCAACATGCTCCAGTTTCTCCATCTCAACAGGATAACTATAGGACCTCTTCTTACCAAAAGCAGGAACTTCAGAATTCCTCTTCGGAGGTATTAATGCAAGCTGATTGAGAACTTTGTCATATTGCTTGTTATGCCCGACACCATAAAAATCAGCATTCTTGAGTCCTCCAGATATGTCCTCACATGGCTTTCCCAATCTATCCCAAACACTACCCCGAGATAGATCAGCACGTATGGATCCTGCACCTACAGATCTTTGTGACAGACCAGTTCCTAACTTGTTACTGGCACAAATCTGTGTAGAAAATTGGCGTCCTGCATAAGGAACCATCAAAGTGTTCAGCATGACTGGTAGCCAAAGGAAACAAACATGATGCCCACTAACATGCGTATAGCGAAATTCAGTCTCCAAGCACACATACATTCAGCATATCTGTATTTTCTAAGCATGTATGTAGTTAATCACCATAATCTAGCATGTACCTGATATGGACAATTCTGTAGTCTTAGACATGGCCTCTCTTTCTGGTAAATGTAAGCGCTCTCTAGGCAATCCACTGCATTTACGATTGACAATCTGCTCTACAGTAAGTAAATTTGAACTTACAAATTACAGGAAAAGTTGTTTAAAATTACCAAGAGTCCAAATAAAATAGTCTACTAAGCCAACCTGGGTAATTTGATTTTTAGACTGAATTCTTCGATCTCCCTCACCATCAATATCTCCACTTGCCATGGATCTTCTCAGACTTTCATTTCTACGTCCATGTGACAACACTATCCTGGTATTCACCTCAGTTGAAGGGACAGAGACAGAGGGGTAATGTTGAGAACCTTTAGCAAGCTTCATATCATTACAGGAAGCAGGATCACAAGCAGAATGTTGCATTTTATCACCTTTCATCTGCTGCAGGCAACTATATTAAAAATCCTCCTAGAACTCTATCATGCATAAAGTAATCATGTTGGATAACTGAAATTACCAAAAGTTTGTTAACATGGCTCCGGAAGTCTGTACACCTGTCAACTTTTGCACCATTGCTGCTATCATTGGTTGGGCGACTAATGCCAGGAACTTCAGCTACATAGTCAGTATCCTTACAGAACTTTCCAGCATGTTCAAAAAGAAGGTTCCATAACCTACAAAGGCAGATAACTTGAAACTTATTTCAGCCGTTCTCGCTTGTGTAACAATAAGACAAACAAATACACTCTCGAAAAAGAACACTCAAGCCAGCAGTTTTCCCAGTCTTATAACCAGTATCACTAGCATGTCAAAAACTATTACAACACCAATACCAACTTATGGACAGGTTGCTGTCTGTGATAACTATGCCACTTGGATAAGTAGCGGTTATTACAAGCCAATAGAAAAAAAATAAATAAGAAAAATTAAGAGTAACTTGCCTTGTTACCGTTAGATAATGTACAGAGCACTAAGTGTAGATTATAACCAATGGTTTTGAAGGCAACTATCATGTTTCCAACGTAAAGCTCCCTTGATACATAAATAGTTATGAACTTAGAATTAATAAACAAAGATTAGAAAAGAGGGTACCATGATACAAATTCTTCACTCCTCTCACCAAGAAATGCCTCTAAATCATCTCTTGCCTGATATTGATCCTTTCCGTTACAAACCAGCACTGTAATATACTCCTAAACGAATAAAACAGTACTCTTAGTATACTTCATCAAGAGTAATTTGATCCAGCATTGATAAACAGTTAATGAGAAGAATGTAAAAATCATGCACGTGCATTTCAACAAATAATTCCAAATCAAGTTCAACTGTATGAACAGATAGATATAATATATTGCAGTATTACATCAACTATTGATCAATGTTGGAAAAGCAATCCAAATTCCCTTTTTACATCTGTGCACGAGTGAGTGTGCTAACCATACAATCATCACAAGTGGAGACTTTAACTATTCTCTTCTGTCCTAACGATTTTGAATCCTGAAGAAAACAGAAACTCTGTGCAGTCGCATTGATCAAGTGATTCCTAATATCTTAACTCCTAATACTCCAACACTATCCGGACACGATTCCTTCTTGTCCACTCAACATCTTTAGACTTAATTTGAAGTAAGCGTAACTTCTATTCGATACACACAGTATGTAACTCTGAGACTATAACTTCAATCGCATAGTGCTAATTGGTTACCTGAGAGCAATAGCAGCACGAAACATAGCCTAAATGTCAATTTCTTTGTCTACATTTCCTCAGAACCAAACGAAGAAATTCCAGCCAAAACTATTAGCGCATTTTACCAGAACATGTTAATTTCTTTGGAAAACTTTCTCGGCAACCAAACGAAGAGTAATCAGGAAAATCATTGACGCATTATACCGAAACGATCAATTGCTTCTTCAATTTAGGCTCGGAAAGTTGGAATGAACAACAATTGAACAGTAATTCAAGCTGAAAAAGGAGGAGAAGATTACCAGGAAGACGTCATCAGTGTAATCACCGAGGAATTCAGAGAGCTTGACGGAGATGGAGGATTTGATCTTGGAAGCGATAGGTGATTTTCTGTGGATACGAAAGGGTTTAGGTTTCGCCGAGAAAAGTTTATCCATCGGAAATGTGGTATCGTCTCTCTCTCTCTCTCTCTCTCTCTCTTCTCTCTCACATTTCGTTCTGAAGGAGCGAGTGATGTGACGATGCTCATCAATATGAAGTGCTGCCTATTATATACGGGTCCAGCTCGGTCCTTTTTGGAAGGAAAGATGATAATTATTAATATAATAAATGAAACTAGGAGTACAATGCAATGATGATGATGTAATAAAAAAAAATCCAAAGTAAGAAAGTGAAAAACATAACAAAATGCATAGATGCATCTAAAATAAAAGGTAACAAGGATCAGATCAGATGTCGAAAGGCAAGGACAAATAGAGGTGGACTAACTAAAGAAGCAGAGAGGTCGAGCTACCTAAAACCAAGAGACTAAACATCGTGGCCGACCCCTGAATATGAATCAAACCTAAAGAATGCAAGGAAGGTGAGACTCCGAAGAAGAAGTTTCTAGTGCCAAAATCTCGGAGTTTGTGATAAGTGAAGCGACAACGACAACGACAACGACAACAGTAGTATTAACTCTCTAAGTTTTATATTTTTTTAGTGTAAAGGTTTAGATGTCTCATACTATCTATATTGGACTCATTAGAGAATAGCTGAAATCAATTACAGGCTAGGACTTTACAATGGAGGGGCTAAAAAACAAAAAAAAAATTAATCAAAATTTACTCTCTTTTTTTTTTTTGAAGTTTTACAAGTAACTTATTTTATTTTTTTATTAAATTAAACCACGTTATAAATTAAATCACATCATATTCAGCAATTCTTTTTACATAACAAATTAGTGTTTCAGCTATCAAACCTACTACCACGTGTAATGAGAACCTACTACTATGTGAGTTTTTCAGAACTTAATTCTCACCTCACCATTATAATGGGCAACACTAGTCCGTTATAATCACCAATATTAGTCTTTTTATAGATATCTATATTCTGGTCTTAGTGATTATGCATGCCTGATAGGAGGCTCCAATCACAGCTCTAAATCAATTTGAAACGTCTAACTATAGCTATACAACCAATTAAAACATGAAACTGAATAAGATGTCTACTGTTAACTACTCTTTTATTTATTTTTATCCTATCATCTAGTCTTAATTAAGCAAAGAAATTATATTTAACTTCATCTTAAAACTATATCTTAACTTTACAAAAGGCAAAACATTTTACTCTCAGTTGTCTATTCCTTGAACTATACTATTTTCAACCACATGTTGCACATTTCGTTTCATATAAAGATAGAACAATTAGGGGTTTAGGCTCAATGTCCCCTCCTTGTATTCAATAGTTTCATTAATCAAGCCTTGAGGGCGGCTGCACAAGTCTTTTATTTAAAAAAAAAAAAAACATAGAACAATCAATGTTGTCTTTCACAGTATTATACTATGTATATTTAATTAGCTTGATGGTGATCTGACTTTGCTTCAAGGCGGGATAATGTCTTAATCTTTGACTTTGTAAAGGGTCCCAAAATAATGCTTTCAAATTCTAGAATTTGGTATTGTTTGCTCACTACAACACCAGTCCTCATTTCTGACGAAAATTTCCAACAGCACATAATTGCCCTCTAAAAAAAAACTCCTTTTTCGGCCACAAAAAATGGTCATTGGAAATGTTCTGTAAAATATATTTTATTTCTGAGGGACAATATGTTGTAGGAAAAGCGTTCCAATTTCGTCGGAAAAACAAAAAATTGGCTGGACTTTTCGGCGCTAGTATTATTTTCGACAAGATTTTGTGTCGTCGGTAATGATAGACCTATTTCCGAGAGGCAGTTGACTTTTTCGGTAATGATTTCTTAATTTCGAGGGCAACAAAGTACCCTCGATAATAACAACTGTGAGCAATAAAGAAGAGAATGATTTAAAAAATCTGCAAACTGATTTGAGCATTTTTCATTCGCCTATCGCGTAACAATCAACACAGTCATCAAAGATGGGAAGTATTTACATCCCCGTTTATCGTACCACTGGGATTATGAGCTAGCTAAGAATCATATGGTTCTAGGTCACCGAAAATCACTTGGACAAACAAATATAAATAGAAAAAAAAATGCTAAACAAGGCAGCGAGCCTCATTCAAACATGACTTTGCATCACACAAAGTCACATAAACAGCCTTGCACCAAGCAAGGCCTAGATAGGGCCGTGAAACACACAAAAGTGCTTGTAATGCTCACACCCACATGTATTTACAAATGAATGGTAGTGCGAAAGTCACAATGTTTTTGGATTTTCATAAATGATAAATAAACTAACTAACTATGACATAAAAATAAGATAGATAGAAGGATGGAATGCATCGCATCAAGGGTCACCATGAAATTCAAGGTTCTCCACACAAATCTAAAATTATATGGAATGACGATGATTAATTCAAATGATGCTTCAAATGTTTTGACGGATTTCCATTTAGCATTAAGAGGTCGAAAAAAAAACTAAATTGATTGTTATAAAATAGTAGTCAAACCCCAAACAAAAACAACAAGAAGAAAGAATACTTAGGTTTTGCCTACCCTATACTAGTCTCAAACCTTATGCCTTGTTAGGGTCATAAGTGCTCAAAACTACATGCTTTATGTTTCGACAATCAATTGTAACACACTCTAGCAACCATCGATCACCACAAATAATAAGGTCAAAAAGAGTACTTGTGATAACAATTACCCTACCCAACAATTCCGAATACTATTCCGACAATCAAGGGTAATAATACTCAAAATTGGGTGATTGGAGAACCACAATCTAAGAAATCCAAATGGAAATAGAGATATGCAATGGGCAAATTCCACCATACTCATGCCATAATCTAAATTGAAATATAAATTCCTCAATTTAATACTCCAATTCCAACACACCAAACATAGATTAAGGAGGGGAAAACCTAAACCATACATCTAGAGTGAAGAAATCAAAGCAAGAGTACACAAATCATATGAATAAATATCAATTTTATTAATTCCTCAACAAAACCATACAAAACTAAACTTGGGTTTCAAAACCCTAAAATCATGAGAGGTCACACATAAGTATATATCAATACACAGCAAACAACACCATAAGCAAGAAATAAGAGAGAGAAATAAGAGGGAAAGAGACGAGAAATCCATGAAATTTAAGGCAAAGCTTGTCACTAGCTATTGTCATAACTTCATGGCTTCTCTTGCTACCCTTATGAAGCCATGGTGTAAAGATGGCGATCTAGATGCCGGAAATGTGTGTGCCTCCTCCTTGTGCAAGCTTACATGTGAAGAATGAGGGATGAAGAAGAGAAGAAGAGGTGAGAAGGGAGAGAAGTCCCAAATTCGGCCAAAAGGCCTAGGGTGAAGAAAAATGGGTCTTAAGCTTGTGAAATGTGTGTGCAAAAGTGCTTAAATACCCATTTGGGTTCAAGGGTCAAGATTGGACTTGTATCCTAGATCCAAGAGCTCAAAAACAAGTAGAAAATGGGTAAAATGAAAAGACAAAAACAACCTAATAAAAATGTAGAGAATTAGAAGATTAGAAAACATTTTGGAAAATATAAAGAAAAATGGAGGGTAAAAGTGTAAGTGAGTGTGTGCCTAGTGTGAACACAAATAAATATCTCATCCACATGTGTGATGTGTGGTCCATTATTATTATTGTCATTACATCTATTTTGAATTTGAAATTTCAATATAAATATGTAATACAAATGGGCTTGGGTCTTCACTTGTGTGCTTCTTTGGTTTTGGGCCTTGGACTTCTTGCTATTGGGCAAAGTTGACTTGTTGACCCGATGGTCAACCAGTTGATTTTTTGTCCTTCAGTCGGAGTTGACTTTTTGCTCAAATTTGCTACCTCTTTCGTCTTTTTCCTCTCTTGACCATAATTTCCTACAAATGAAGAAAACAAAATAATACTACGAAATAATGCTTGAGTATTCGTTAATTTCAAGGTAATTAGGGCTAGAAACACACGTAAATTGCGTGTGAATCACAGACGTTATACATTACTGACCTAGTTTCTCAGAGCTAGGGTTGCGATTGGAAACCTAGGGTTTCTTTGATCTAAAAACTAATGGCCATGAACGTGTTGTTCTAGAATTGTCGAGGGATTTGTAATCCTTCCACTAGGCGTGCTCTAAAGATTTTAATCTCACAGCATAAGCCAAAATTGGTGTTTCTGATTGAAACAAAAATCAGAGAAAGAAAGGAATTCAACAGATTACAGCGTATCCTAGGGTTTGATCATGCAGAAGGTGTGATGAGCATTGGGCAAGCGGGGGGCGGTTTATTTTGGAATGACAAAGTTAAGATCACAATACGACTGCCTTCTATGGCCCGTTTTATCGATGCAGTGGTTGATGAAGGGAATGGCTTCTTGTGGTGGCGTTTGACGGGATTTTACAGCAATCCATGTGCAGTTGATCGTCATGAATCTTGGAATCTTCTCCGAGGCTTTGAGTGATGACGATAGCTTACCGTGGGTTCTACTGGGAGATTTTAACAAGATCGTGTTGGCTTCAGAGAAGCTGGATGGCAGACCACGATCAGAAAGTCAAATGCGAGGTTTCCGAGAGGCGTTGGGTTATGCGGAATTGGTGGACCTTGGGTGTTACGGATGCCCGTTTACTTGGAGTGATTCAGAGACGAAGGTTAGGTTAGATAGGGTGGTTGCTACGGCAGAGTGGTCAGATAGTTTCAGCCATTCTCAGGTGATCCACCTACCACCTAGCAAGTCGGATCATATTCCAATTTTGGTTTGTATCAGTGCAGTTCCGGTTGTTCTGCAGAAGATATATCACAAGTTTAAGTTTGAATCGATGTGGTTACAGCATGAGGATTGCCATGAGATCGTTCAGCAGCAGTGGCAATGCCCTGTTCTAGGGCTTCCAATGTTTATGGTGTCCAAGAAGATTGCCAGAACTAGTATTGCGTTAGATGATTGGCAGCGCAGTGTGTTTGGTGATCGTCAGAAAGCAATATCGGAGATTCTTCTACTGTTAGAGGAGCTTTTGAGTTTGTCAGCGACTCTGGAGTTGTTGGTAGAGAGGGGTGCTTTGATGGCACGTCTGGAAAGTTTGATATCGGAAGAGGAATTGTACTTGAGTCAAAGAGCTAAGGTTTCATGGCTCAAGGAGAGTGATCGTAATACTAGTTTCTTCCATCGTAAGGCTTCTAATAGGAAAAGGAAAATTTTCATTAAAGGTCTTTATGATGATGTAGGGAGCTGGAAAGAAGATGATGATGGTCTGGAAACTATTGTTGTGAACTATTTTGAGAACATTTACAAGGCAGGAACTGTTGTTGGTGGGGCTTTAGAGGAAACGCTTCAGGCTATTTCTCCTTCAGTTACAGATGAGATGAATATTTCTCTTTGTTCCCAATATAGTTGCCAGGAGGTGAAGGAGGCTTTGTTCCAAATGTATCCCACAAAGTCGCCTGGATAGGATGGAATGCCACCTTTATTTTTCTAACATTATTAGGAGAGTATAGGTGACGATATCATTGCTGCTGTACACAATTTTCTACAGACTGGTCAGTTGCTAAAACAGATCAATTACACGCATATTTGTCTGGTTCCTAAAACTGATAACCCTGAGACTATGGCAGACTTAAGGCCAATTGCGTTACGTAATGTAATTTATAAATTGTGTTCGAAAGTTATTGTGAATAGGTTGAAGTTGATTCTGCCTCAAATTATCTCGCCTTTTTAAAGTGCTTTCATTCCAGGCAGGTTGATAACTGACCATACGTTGGCAGCAAATGAGCTAGCTCATTTTATTCATAATAAAAGAGCTGGTGAGAAATTTATGGCATTGAAATTGGACTTGAGTAAAACCTATGATAGATTGGAGTGGGGGTTTTTACAGAAAGTCATGGAGCGTATGGAGTTTGCTCATAGTTGGGTGCAGATGATTATGTAATGTGTCTCTTCTGTCAGATATTCTTTTCTGGTACGGGGGAAGCAAAGGGGTTATGTGGTACCTTCTAGAGGTTTGTGACAAGGGGATCCATTGTCACCATATTTGTTTCTTCTTGGAGCAGAGGGCCTTTCTGCTTTGTTAAAAACAAAGGCTGATCTCGGTGTGTTGCCAGGTATTTCTATTTGTGATGGAGCTCCCATGGTTAATTATCTTCTTTTCGCAAATGATAGTATGCTGTATGCGACTGCTAGTTTACAGGCTTGTCAGGAAATTAGTAATGTATAGAAGGTATATGGAAAAGCATCTGGACAACAAGTTAATTTCCATAAGAGTTCTATTACGTTTAATAAAAATGTGGATCATGCTAATCAGAATTTGCTGGCTACTTTTTTGGGAGTTAAGGTAGTGGAATCCCACGAGAAGTGTCTTGGTTTGCCAATGTATGTTGGAAGGAATAAAACTAGTACTTTTCAATATATTCAGGAGAGACTGGATCAAAAACTTCAGAATTGGCAGGGTCAGCTTCTTAGTGGTGCTGGCAAAGATATTCTTATTAGGGTGGTAGCTCAATCTTTACCTACACATGCTATGAGCTGCTTTCAATTAACAAAAAAATTTTGTGATGATCTTCAACAGAGATGTGCTCGATTTTGGTGGGGAGGCTCTAATGAACAAAGGAAAATTCATTGGAAGTCTTGGCAATTCCTTTGTCGTCCAAGGAAGGAAGGAGGTTTGGGCTTCCGAGATTTACATGCTTTTAATAGGGCCATGTTAGCTAAACAGGGCTGGAGAATTGTTCAACATCCGAATTCTTTGATTGCCAGAATGTATAAGGCTAGATACTTTCCAGATTCTTCTTTTTGGGAGGTTGAACAGCACCCATCTCCTTCGTTTTCTTGGGGAGTGTTTCTGAGGCTAGAAGTGTTCTAGTGAAAGGGGCACGATGGCAAGTGTGAGATGGGAACAATATCTTGCTTTAGGATCCAAGGCTACCTAGAGTTGCACCATTTCGATCATTACCGGTTCAGGGAGGCAGAAATGCTCTTTGGAAAGTCAGTAACTTGTTGAACGATGAGGGTTGCTGGAATGAAGGATTGATACAACAGGTTTGTCATATTGATGATGTCCCTTTTATTTTGTCTATTCCTTTGAGTAATAGAAGGGTTCAGGATAGTTGGGTGTGGCACTTTGCCTCCAAAGGGTTGTTCTCAGTTAAGAGTGCTTACAGGCTCTTAATGGAGGAGGAGATAGTACAAGCGGTGCCTTTGCAGACACAAGATTTATGGAAAAAACTGTGGTACCAATGTACCAGGTACGGCTAAAATTTTTATGTGGAAGGTGTTGAACAATTGTTTACCTACTATAGATAGATTGATTGAGAAACAAGTTCCTCTGGAGATAAGGCCTTGTGTTCTATATGGAGTGGGGGGAAGAGACAATTGAACACCTTTGTAGGCTTTGTCCGTATGTGAGGGGAGTGTTGGATGTTGTGCCTGGAGTAGCACAGACGGCTTATTCTTGTGCTGCTAGTCTGTTGTAGTTTCTGGAGTGGATTTGGGGTTGTGCTTCTCACTTGCCTTCTAATTTATGGGTAGCTTTTGTTTATAATTTATGGGGTATTTGGAAGGAGGGAAATAATAGAGTATGGGATAATAAATGTATGGAGGTGAACCAAGTTGTGCTTCTATTGTCGGAGCGTCTTCAAGAGTACCAGAGGCATTAGAGTAAGGGTCAGGGTGGAGGGAGTCGACGAGTAGTCCCCTGGAAACCCCCATGTGCAGGATGGGTGAAAATTATTGATGATGGTGCATTTCATAAAGATATTGGTACCGGGTGGGGATTGGAGTCATTATCTGTGATGATATGGGGAAATGTTTGGGAGGCTATTATGCTCCAGTGACTCATGTTTCTTCCCCTGAACAGGTTGAGGCATTTGCGGGGAGGGAGGCAGTCTCACTTGCTATTCAGCAAGGTCTCTCTCCGGTGATATTTGAGACCGATTCTCTTACTCTTTTTCATGCAACAAAGCAGATAGTCATTCCCCATACTTCCTTCATTGGTCGTGTGTATGATGACATTACCTTTTATCTTTAACAGATGCCGGATTCTTACTTTACTCATGTTTATCGTCAAGCCAATGTTAAGATATATCCCTGTATCCCCGATATTTCCAATATCTCCTTTTTTCAAAGTACCAATATATACAAAGATATTGATATTTAAAACCTTGATTACATGGGATAAATGAACCATAGTTAAGTCATTACTGGTTGGCAATCTCCCTATTGGCCCCCAGTAGACCACCAGATATATCTCCTTTTACATTCAAATAGCATATTATAGTACTGTAATAAACAGAACAGTGATAGTTGACCCCCAATACAGAGTCTACTGGGGGCAATAGAGTTATGTTCTTATGGTTAGGACTTCAAAATAGGCTTTTAATCAATCTGCATTATCACTCAATGGAGTGTTTATAACCAATGAACAACTTCCCGAACAGTATTCCACACATGCAAATCAGAAACCCTAGTTTTCACAGATGTTCGCACATGCCAAGTCAATATCACTGATTCCATAGATATGAACCAAATTGAAGCCATCAACAAGTTTAAATGCAACATTTATGTAATAGATTAGGCAGAAAACATGAAAAATTAGAAAAATTAGTCGGAAATCGAATTTTTACCTCTTTCGATATTTCCAAAGCCGGAGGAACGTGAAGCATTGCCGAACTGAGAAACTTGCTCGACGGTTTTCGGTGAGAATCGAGGTCGTTTCTCCGAGATTAGAGAGAGCGAGCGGTCAAGAGAGACAAAGTGAGTCGTATATAGAGGGACTGAGAGTTTCAAACCGAGTTGACTTCTGAGAGAGAGAGAGAGAGAGAACACTAGCACGATTTCAGTCGTGTATTTAGTGGTTAGTTGCAGTTTTGTAAATTGTGATTTTTTCGGAGCTTATATGCGTCGTGTCATTGGTGGTTTGGGTAAGCGGGCACAAACAAATTAGGTGGAGTGTTGGGGGAAATGTTGGGCCATATTTGGGTAAGTGGTCATGGCCCCTATGTGTAGAACATGGATCTTTCACCCCATTTTATGAATAACGAGTGAAAATTTTTCAAAATTTGATATTTCGAATTCAATAATCATACTCTATAAGTAAAACCATCTCACTAACATTTTTCCACTCAGTATTCTTTCAAACACAAATTGCCAAGGCTCCAATTCTTCTTCCTAGCCATGGCTGCTTCATCCTCACCTCCCCATGTAGTAATCTTCCCATTCATGGCTCAAGGTCACACTCTTCCATTGCTAGACATACCCAAGGCATTATCATTTCGTGGCCTCAAAGTAACCATGATCACCACCCCATTAAACGCACCGTTCATCCACTCCAAAGTCTCAGATCACATCTCATCAATCTCAGTCTCAGTCATCCCATTTCCAATTGTTCCAGACTTGCCACAAGGCTGTGAAAACACTGTTAATCTTCCTTCGGTTTCGCTAGACTTATTAGCTTCCTTCATCACAGCCACCAAAAACATGAAGCAGCATTTTGAAGCTCTTCTTAAGGAGATGGTCGAAACTGGTTCCCGCCCAATTTGTGTAATCTCCGACTTCTTCCTCTATTGGACTCTTGACACATGTCGCTCTTTTAACATTCCTAGGGTTGTGTCTCATGGAATGGGGGTGTTACCCATGTTGATTCTCAAGCATAATTCCGACCCATGCAAAACCTTGGCTGAGTACGTTGTAAAGTTACCAAGTTTGAAACTTCCGTTCACGTTGAATGGATCAGACTTGCCCGTTTGTGACCCGGATGACCCGTTTATCCGGGTCATATCGGAGGTTGAGGAAGCAGACAAGAACAGCTGGGGTGTGATTGTGAATAGCTTTCAAGAGCTTGAAGGTGAGTACGTGACCGCATTGGAAGGTTTGTACTACAAAGAGGCCAGGGCATGGCGTGTAGGGCCATTTTTGCTCTACGATTATATTCAAGAGCATTCTAGAGCGTCCGATGGTAAGAGTCAATCCTGCGGTCCGTACATCGAGTGGCTGGATAAGCAAGAGGGATCCAGCGTGGTGATCTATGTGTCATTTGGTACACAAGCGCGATTGTCCAAGAAACAGATGGACGAGATTGCTTATGGACTAGAGATGGCGGAGCAACGCTTCATTTGGGTCGTTGGATCATCAGGGATGTGGGTTCCAGATGAAGGATGGGTGAGAAGGGTGGAAGGGAGAAGGTTGGTTGTACGTGACTGGGTAGACCAGCGGAGTATCCTAGCGCACCCGAAGGTAGGCGGGTTTGTGAGTCATTGTGGGTGGAATTCGGTGTTGGAGAGCTTGTCAATGGGGGTGCCACTATTAGCTTGGCCAATCGGAGCGGAGCAACCATTGAATGCCAAGTTCGTTGCAATGGGGCTCAAAGCAGGGTTGATGGTTTCAGAAGAGAAGGTCAAGACTATTGATAGGCAAGTGATATGTGATGGAGTGAAGGAGTTGATGGAAGGTGAGAAAGGGAGGAGTGCTAGGGAAAGGGCAAGAGAATTGGGGACAATGGCTTGGAATGCTGTCAAGAAAGGTGGTTCGTCTAATGAAAAATTGGATGAATTGATCGATCGACTCATTGGGACATCAAGAGGGATTAATAGCATCTTGACATTACATTGACCATTGACATGGTTAACCAAAAGATTCATGCTAAAATGCATTCATCTTTCATTATACTCCTCAAACCAAACCACCAAATAAGTTCATGCGGTACGCTTTATGAAAAAAGTGAAAGTGCTCCATAGAATTACTCTTTCATATAATTGTCATGATTCAAGGAAGAGTTTTCATAATTTGGCCCTAAATATTGACAATAACACCATGAATTCACCACCTTCACTTCTCACAAATTCCGAGCTACATAAGGGGATGCAACAATAATGTCTGGATCAAAAGGTTAAAATGTATAATCAGTTGTCGTTTTCTGGATCTTCTGGATCAAAATCCTTAACCTTCACATCAGCATCTTCTCCGAACTGAATCGAGGTATCAATTTGAGCCAATACATGTCGTATGCGGCAAAAACACCAAAAAAAAAAAAAAAAAAGACTACTAAAGTCTCACACAGAAACAGAATGAAAAATATCCCTAAATCAAAACTCCATCCACCATTAAAAAATGTAAAACATAACAGAACGCTTATATCCTTGAAACTAATTAGAAAACCAAAAACTTTGAGTGTTCTGCTGCCAATGCTAGATTCACTTGATAATTTTTCTCCAATGTAAATAGAGCAAGATAAGATATGAATGACTAGCCCCCACCAGCCCTGTTTTTCGGACTTTGTCTCAAGAAATTACAGAAACCAGAAAACATTTATATCTGGAAATTTGGAGGAAACATTGCATAATGATATATCCATAGCATATATAGAAAAATAAACAAAAGGATAATCACAAGATAAGAAGATACACACATGGATGAGAAGAAATGCAGACAAACAGTGAGACAGAGAGAGAGAGATTACCTGCTCTCCTTCCTCAAGTCAAGTGGCACAAAACTCACCATGCTATAATCGTCAACCTAACAACCCAAAAATTATAACACGGTCAACTATAATGCCATTGTAGGTTGAATATTTCTGTCCAAAGAGATCAATAGTAATTTGTTTCTCAAAAGAACAAGAGAGTATCACAAAGCACAAAATGCACTTCCCCGAAACTGCATGCTAGAATACATAGTAGAACCTATAAGGCTTTAACCTTATACATATAAATCTCTCAATCTAACATCAATCTAGCACAACTTGCAGAAAAGTAATATAAAATTCATAAGGTGCTTCCACTGAGAAAATAATAGATGTTCAAACACCAAATATTTTTTTGTTTTTTTTTTTTTTTTTTGCTGAAGCATCAAACCATGAAGGAAAATCTTATCAGAGTGAAAGAAAGCTTTGTGGAAAGCTATTCCAATTCTAAAACTTAAGTTATTAGTAGTAAAATAATACTTTCTCCCTAAGTAAACCAGTCGGGTACACCCATAGGAAAACAATAAGAATACAAAACCCCCCATTAACTTTTTTTTTTTTTAAATAAAAAATTTCAGTCTATGGTTTCATGATCAAATAAAAGAACTGTCTAATATAGATACTGTGCATTTGAATAAGGAACAAGTTAAACAGAACTATTCTCCAAGATAAAAAAGTATTTCACACCAGTTCCATCAAAGACTTGTTAAGCTTTGCAAATTGAGGAGCCATGCGTTTGTTCAACTCTGACAACAAAATCTGGGGCTCTGGATTCAGTCTATGGTTTCATGATCAAATAAAAGAACTGTCTAATATAGATACTGTGCATTTGAATAAGGAACAAGTTAAACAGAACTATTCTCCAAGATAAAAAAGTATTTCACACCAGTTCCATCAAAGACTTGTTAAGCTTTGCAAATTAAGGAGCCATGCGTTTGTTCAACTCTGACAACAAAAACTGGGGCTCTGGATTCAAGAAACTGAAAAGACAAAAGAAACAGAAAAGGTTGAGCTATTGAAGTAAGGTAAACAGATAAATACAGTTGCAAGATGATGGAAGTATTAGATCAGTAGGGAATGAAGTAGCTTTACTCTTCAATATCCTTTTTGTTCGTCACAAGGTCCATTTTGGAGAGAATGTTAACATGCAGTAATTCAAGTTGAACCATTGCAGAAAGAGATGCCATGCACCCACTGATAAACTTGGTCACATCGGTCATGAACTGTTACAGCAAAAATTGAACAAAATATTGAGAGAGAAAGAGAGAGAGAGAGAGCCAGTATGCAGGAAAAGAAAATAGTACCCAAGATACTAAGAACTATACAGACCTGTGAATCAAGCAAGTATACGGCACAAACGTTGAAACTCTTGCTCTTTAAATGGTCCACAAAGTTCCGAAGCATAGGCACATGAGAAAAAAGTTGTATTTGGCCTATAACAAAAAAGAAAGTTTGTAATTACTACGTATCACAGAATTTCTTTCTTCAAACAAAACACGCACATGCACATTACTTTGTTATTCTATGCATCACACAATTGCCTTATAAAAGAGAAGCAGGATGTTAAGCTGCAGACTAAAGAACGAAAAAGGAGTGCAGAAATTCAAAGTTTAATTCATTTCCTCTCCGCCAAAAGTGGCTGAAAGCTACAGCATATAAAGATGGGATATTTCCGATACAGATCAGCTTGTCCACACGTGGTGAGGTCCACAACAGCTGTACTACAAGATGCTGCAACGATAAGAATGAAAATAGATGGGCTAATGCTAATAGGTCTACTGCAAAAGATGGGCCTTATGCTACTGCTGCTGGGCTAATAAGGAAAATAGAAGTAGGTTGTTGTGGTGATCGCAACAAGTGCTCCCCCCGTGATAGAGCCTGTCCTCAGGCGCAAAAGTCAGGGTATCGAGCTGCAATTGTTCGTGCATCTTCCCAGGTAGCATCTGCCTCCGGCAAGCCTTCCCAGTGTATTAACCACGTGGTTATATTGTGGCCTTTGTGACGACGCACTCCCATGTCGAGAACTTTGCTTGGTTTCCAGTGGATTTCACCATGTTCATCAAATTGGGGCAGGGCAGTAGGGATTGGGGTTGAATCACCAATTCTTTTCTTGAGCAAAGATACATGGAAGACTGGGTGTAGTTTGGAATTTGCTGGTAATTGAAGGCGGTAAGCCACTGATCCAATTCTCTTCAAGATCTGAAACGGCCCATAGAAACGTGGTGCCAATTTATGAGCAGGCCTTTTCACCAACGACTTTTGCCGGTAAGGATGGAGCTTAAGGAAAACCCAGTCTCCTTCCATGAACTCTCTCTCGGTACGACCCTTATCAGCGTATTGTTTCATCCTGTTCCGAGCAATAGAAATATGAGATTTCAAATTGCGAAGGAGTTCATCCCGAGATTGCAGTGTTGCGTCCACAGCGTGAACCTTGGTGGAACCAGGTAGATACATCTCAATGCATGGGGGGGTTGGCCATACACAGCTTGGAAGGGTGTCATTTTAATGGCCGAGTGATAAGTGGTATTATGCCACCACTCAGCCCAATGAATTAGTTCTCTCCACCCAGAAGGTTTATCAGCCACAAAGCAACGCAGATAATGCTCCAATGATCGGTTGACGATTTCGGATTGACCATCAGATTGTGGGTGGTATGCCGAACTGTGACACAGGTGTGTGCCTTGAAGTTTGAAGAATGCAACCCAGAAATGGCTGAGGAATATTGGATCTCTATCACTGACTATTGTCTTTGGCATGCCGTGAAGACGGAATATCTCCTTCATAAATACGTTCGCAATCTGTGTAGCTGTGAAAGGATGTGATACCGGTATGAAGTGTGCAAATTTTGATAATCTGTCCACCACTACCATGATTGCGTTGAATCCATGTGAAAGCGGTAGTCCTTCGACGAAGTCCATAGAGATGTCTGTCCAAGTGGTGTCTGGAATTGGTAGAGGCTGCAACAATCCAGGAGGATGGATGGATTCATATTTTTGGCGTTGACATTGATCACAAGATGCAACAAACAGCTTGACATCCTTTCTCATTTTGGGCCATGAAAAATTGCGAGAAAGCCGGATTAAGGTTCTGAGATAACCTGAATGACCGGCCTGCAAGGATGAGTGGAATTCATGAAGGATTTTCGACCGCCAATCTGAACTTTCGGGTACAAAAATTTTGCCTTTGTGCATCAATCTACCATTGAGTAAAGAGAAATTCTCGTGTGATGTAGTACCTTGTTGTAGTGAATGAACAATGCGTTGTGCTTCCGGATCACTTAGGCATGCTTTTTCAATGAGGTGGATGCTGTCAAAGACTAGGGCAATCACTGTAGTGATAGCAAAAAACTCATGTCTTCTGGATAAGAGATCAGGTACTGTGTTTTCCCTTCCAGCTTTGTATTCAATAGTATAGTTGTACCCCAAAAGCTTTGCTAGCCACTTGTGTTGTGTTGGTGTAGAAATCCTTTGATCGAGAAGATGCTTTAAGGTTTGATGATCAGTAACAATCTTGAAAGTGTTGCCCAAAAGATATGGTCGCCATTTGTCTATGGCATACATTATAGCAAACATTTCCCTGTCATAAGTAGACATTGCTTGATGCGTAGGAGCGAGTGCTTTGCTGAGGAATGCTACAGGATGTTTGTTTTGAGTTAACACTGCACCAATGCCTAGACCACTTGCATCTGTTTCCACTGTGAAAGGTTGCGTAAAATCAGGGAGAGCTAATACTGGTGCAGTTGTAACAGCTTGTTTTAGGAGGTCGAATGCTTGTTCAGATGCAGGGGACCAATGAAAGCCATTTGACTTGAGCATATCAGTAAGTGGCCTGGCAATCATGCCAAAGGATTGCACAAATCTGCGATAATACCCGGTTAAGCCGAGAAAACCTCTCAGCCCTTTAATGGTAGTAGGTTTGGGCCAATCCAGAATACATTTGACCTTGCTTGGGTCAACCGCCACACCCTTATCATTAATAACATGGCCCAAATAATGTACTTCAGGCCTAGCAAAAGAACATTTGGACATCTTGACCTTCAAATTGTTAGTCCGCAATAATTCAAAAACAGTTTCAAGATGTTGCAGATGATCATGCAAATCATTACTATAAATAAGAATGTCGTCGAAAAAGACTAAAACAAACTTACGAAGCAATGACTTGAAGATGTGATTCATCAGGGCTTGGAATGTTGACGGTGCATTTGTGAGGCCAAAAGGCATAACAACAAATTCGTAATGTCCTTCATGCGTCCGAAATGTTGTTTTCTCTATATCCCCCTTGTGCATTCTTATTTGGTGATAACCCAATCGGAGGTCTAATTTAGAGAAATACTTTGCTCCATGTAGCTCATCTAGCAACTCATCAACCACCGGAATGGGGAATCGATCTTTGACTGTTACGGCATTAAGATTTCGATAATCCACGCAAAAACGCCAAGTTCCCTCCTTTTTCTTCACCAAAAGCACCGGTGAAGAATATGGGCTATTACTGGGCCGAATTAGACCCAACGATAACATCTCCCTCACCTGGGCTTCTAACTCTGATTTCTGTGAGTGAGCATATCTGTAAGGACGAACGTTGATTGGCCCAGAATTTGGAATAAGATTAATTCTGTGGTCAATGTACCTCTGTGGTGGAAGCCCAACTGGAGGTTGAAATAGATCATTGAACCGTTGAATGAGAGCTTGAACACATTGAGGTTGGGCTATGAGTGGGTCTGAATTGGGCTCTGGAGAGGTGGGGAAATCCAACTGAGCTGACTGAACCAAAGCGAGAATATCAGGAGTGTCACCGATACGCCGTTGGGAACGAATGCCTTGCAAAGTATAGCAGTGCTCATTCACAATAAATGCCATTATCTTATCTGCAAAATGCCAACCAATGAATCCCAATTGATCTAGCCACTTAGCCCCAAGGACGAGATCACAGCCAACAACATTTAGAAGAAGGAAATCATCGGTAAAAGAGTAGTCTTGCATTTGAACTGTGACGTTGGACACCTTCCCTGAAGGGATCAAAGTCTGGCCAGAAGCGGAGGTGAACTGCAACTTGGGCATTTGGGAGATAGGTAGATTCAATTGATGCGCAATGGCTGGGTTTAGAAAATTCATAGCAGACCCACAATCAATAAAAACTCGAATCGGAATCCCTTCGATTGACCCATGAAGGCGCATCATGTCTCCGATTGTGGTTTGAGTGATGGCATGTAGAGGAAGGATAATCTCAGACTCTGATGGTGGATCTTCCAAAGTGGCGGCGGCGTCGTGGAATTCCGATAAGGGTTCTGCGAATTCAGGTGGCGGAACCTCCAAGATAGCCATAAAGGGCCTTTTGCAGACATGAGACTTGGTGTATGGCTCATTGCACGTATAGCAGAGACCTTTTTCCCTTCGATCGCGCTGCTCAGCCGTCGACCATCTTTTGAAAGGACCTGTGGGTCTTCTTGTCACAAGGTTTGAATGTTGGGGTGGGGTAATGGAATTTGGGTGCTGGGTTGTCGTGGTGGGGCCAGGGTTAACAGCTGGAAATGAAGGATAGTGTGGACCATTTGGTGGTTTGGCTGGGTACGACCACGATTGTGGCCTGAAATGCCGACTAGCTGCAGTGCGTTGGTCCTTGACCTTTGCCTCGTAACGCCGTGCAAGGCGGTGGGCATGAGAAAGGGATCGTGGCTCCATGGCCATCACATCATGACGGATCTCATGCTGCAGACCGCCGAGAAAGATGGGTAACAAGTGCTCGTCGAACCAGTCTGGAGCTTGGCATGATAGTTTCGTGAATTCATTGATGAATTCCTCCACCGAATGTTCTTGGTGCAAGTGGGTAAGCTGGGACTTGAGATCAATGGTGCTGCCTGCTCCAAAATGTTCCAGGAATGCCTGCATAAACTGCTCCCAGGTTGAATATGGGTGGCGCTGTTCGAAAGCATTCATCCACACAGAGGCAATGGTCCCAAAGTGGGATGAAACGATGGCTACTCGTTCGGTTATGGGAATCCGGTGCACCCGTAGGTACCGCTCAGCCATAGCTATCCAGCCCACGGCGTCGTCACCGGTGAAGCGTGGTAAGTCAATTTTGGGAGGCTTAAATGTATGGTCTGTGTGTGGTTGTGTTGTTTGTTGCATTCGGGAAGGAGGTAAGGGTCGAAAAGGGAGCTGTTGTGAGCATGGTGGAACGTGAACCGGGTTGGGAACAGAGGTAATGGTGGAGTAAGAGGTGGAGTTTGCAGGGTTGGTGTAGTAAAAACCGGAAGGGGGTAAAGAAGAGTGGAGGGGTGGAAGTGGGTAGAAATGTGATGGGTAAGGCCAGGAGTATAGTGGTTGTGGTGAGGGAGAAAGCGAAGTTGGGTTGGGCTGTGAAGGGCTGGGGAGTGGGTTGGGGGTTGGGGGTAGGATGGTGGTGGTACTCATGGAAGAGCCAGAAGAGGTGGATATGGGTGACGAGGAGTTGAGGGAGCCAAAGGTGAGTTGCTGGGCGCTAGAGGTAGTGCTAGCTGGTGGCTGTTCGCGGTGCACCAAGGAGGCGACAACGGTGTTTTGCAGAGCTGCAAATTGGGCGGACAACTGATTCTGCAGGGTATCAAAAGAGTGGTGAAGCTCATCGTTCTGATTTTGAAGAAATTCAATGGTGTTTTGGAAGTTGAGGGCTTGAGTCTCAAAGGCGTTGGAGGAAGAAGAGGGTTGGTCTATTGGGGTGGGAGGTGTTGGGGGTGGTGGGTTGACGAGGGCGGAGGAGAAGGGGACGGATGGGGTGGGGTTTTGCAGGCCACGGAGGACCATGGCTTTGATACCAAATGTTAAGCTGCAGACTAAAGAACGAAAAAGGAGTGCAGAAATTCAAAGTTTAATTCATTTCCTCTCCGCCAAAAGTGGCTGAAAGCTACAGCATATAAAGATGGGATATTTCCGATACAGATCAGCTTGTCCACACGTGGTGAGGTCCACAACAGCTGTACTACAAGATGCTGCAACGATAAGAATGAAAATAGATGGGCTAATGCTAATAGGTCTACTGCAAAAGATGGGCCTTATGCTACTGCTGCTGGGCTAATAAGGAAAATAGAAGTAGGTTGTTGTGGTGATCGCAACACAGGAGCCTTCACATGACTCCACTTCATCCACAACATGGTATAAGAAATCACATTATCACCTTTTCATCTATATTTTTGAGTTGAGTAAGGGGTTTTGGATAAATGTTGAAACCCTTCAATATGATCTTTATTAATCAAAAGTTAAGGGGTATGCATTTACACATTGCAAAAAAAGTGGGAAGTTTGTGAGCACAAACACAATAGACACATTCAGCAGTGTAAAATAAAAGAAAACATCAAAGTGTAAATTCAGTGTTTCAGCAATCAAAAGGCTTCTGGCAACCACAACTGAAAATGCTTGTATCTGCAACACTGCAACTAAAATCTGTTGCAATCACATGCCGCAGGAATAGTTTTCTTTAATTTAAAAGTTAAGAGCATTCTGTAGTTGCTACAAGTACTGTAATATCACCCTACTCTAGAGTATAAACATTAGATATCTAAATCGAGAGAAAGAAACTAAAGATCGGAAGGAAATAAAACTGTTGAGCTAAATAGGAACTGCATATAATGTTACTACCCCTGCTGGGTATTACAAAAAGCATATGAACTACCAATCAGCCAGTAGTTTGGTATTTTTGTTGCAATGTAACAACTAGCATTGCATACCTAACCTTTCAACAACTGATGCATGATAATGGATACAGACAACGGAATTTGTTTGCTAGTATGCATACCTGGGCAGTCAAAAACTAAGTAGTCATCATCCAGGTAATCCTCCAATCCCTCTGCAAGCCAATCATCCAGATTATCTTCAAGGTGTCTAGTTATCGAGATTAAGGCCACTCACCTTAGAAATTAAAAGTTTTTAAAAGAGAAGAGAACACCAGGACAAGTGACATATTTATCAATTGATTCTGTCATGTCTGCAAGCCCTTTATAAATGGCAATTAGTATAAAACCATTAAAAAGAAGCAAAGAAAAAATGTAAAAGCAAAAAGGATACTCCATGCAGTACATAAGTCCACCATTGGGACCCAGTCCAAGTTCCTCCATAACATCATCCAAGTTAATAAGCTCCCTGATATCTGCAAGAGGGAAATGAAAACGAAAATAATCTTAAGTGCCCTGATTCCTGAATGATACTAGACAAGGAGTGAGAGCAAATAACCAAATCAACTACTTACCCAAAGCCACAGGTCAGTCAAAACGCTCTGCAGCAGGATCCAAGTTAACAATATGTAGAGTCCTTCCATTATCTAAACTGTGTCGGTGCAAACTGGAGCAATAAGTGGACTGGTTCCAAGAAACACATAAACTCATTCAAACTAGTAATTGGTACATAATGAGACTGAAAACACTAATCCTACTGATCCTCATGTTACTGATTATGTATGTGTGAATATGAATACGATTGTGTTATAACTTAAGAGTAAAATGGGGTAGTGAAATAACCTTGCCACTGCCTGCAGGACCAATAACTAGCTGTCCTTAACACATTTTGGGATATCTGGGTTTGCTTCCTTTGCTTGCTAGGCTGCTGATTCAGATAAAGAGATGGAGAAAGTTAAATGTTGGGAAAGATGAAAGGATTCCAACAGCGATATAAGCACCACACCAAACGCCAAAGGCCAACAACCACTCCATCCTCCAATCCCATAAAACCCTAAGTAAATTACTGTAAATATAAAGACGACAAATTGTTAGAGGACTAATGAACACAAACCTACTGAAAACCCAGAAAGAGCCTTCACCTGCTTCATTGACACTGAAGGGTCCTCGGGTTATTCATATTCCCGCGAAACTTCTAATAGCATATTTCTTTTTAAATTTTTTTTCTTTAAATTATGGATCAAAATACCCTCCAATATAGATATTTTGTGAAATTTTGACATAATCTCAAGCTAGTTATGATTCTTGAAGAGCTGTTTTGCTATTATAGAGAGTTGGTCTACCTTTCATGTAATGATTCATTAATCTATCATAGGTTTTGCTAGGTTTGTCGAGAGATTGGCTAGGTACTATAGAAGCACCTATTCCTAATTTCATTGGCTTCTTGATAAAACTCTAATATAAAAATGGATGAACAGGAGAGAATACACTTGGAATATGGATCCTCTGCTTGTCTTGCAAACACTTGAAACTTGTATTTGTATTAAGGATTATCGTTACAACAAATAAATTTGAACGTAAAGCATTCCGCTGAAAACTTGGTAGAACTTCTGCAGCTTTACATCAAGTCATGGATAGGAACTAAACCTCGACTACAATCTCAAAATTGTAATCTCTCTGAGTGTCGGGTATAATTGCATGCATATCAAAGCCTTGTACATAACTAACAAGCTCAATTCAGATGGCCTAAGATTCTTTGAAGATGAAAAGCTCAACAAAATGCAGCTTTTGCAACTAAAGAAAAAAATTGGTAGCTATGGATCAGTTACACATGCGTGATCTGCTTAACTTGTTTCACCTTCTCAAAATCTGGGGCATGGAAATTCTTTTCGACCTCCCATGCTAATTGCGCCATACAATTAAACATTGACTTTGCACCTTTTTCATCTGTCACATCTCTGGAGAAGGGTATGCGAACCTCGAAAATACCATTCTGAGGAGACCAAAGACGCATGTCAAGCCCTAGCCGATCAATCCATACCAACTTTGCTTCAGATACCTGGAAAGCAAAACAGTGGATCATGACCACATTGCAAGAGAGAAACATAAGAGATTTATAAACCAGTCCTGAATGAATGCTGATGATGAAGGTTTTTAGCATCTAAACAACCAGGTCTAAATGTCTTCAATCTTCTTGAGGAAAATTATTGTTTGGTTCATAGGAATTCTACAAGCAGGACTGAAAAACGGTCTTCTTTTGCTGAAGGCTGAATATTGTTGAGCATGTAATCAAGCAGATCAGGGTGTGCAAAATTGAAAAATGACATATGGTAGTTAAGTTGGAATGTCAATTGGTTCATCTTTTAGGCGTCAAATAGTTGAAATGACCCTTGTTAAATCTGCAAAGGATACTTTACTTCATCATATTACATAAACCTTGGCATCTCTTTTATCTACTCTTGTGATGAGTGAGTATTTCACACACCAAGGGATCTATATGAAACTGAAGACATAATTATCAACAACAAAAAGTGAGTTACCACAAACCTGGAAGTCCAAATCAGCATAAATATTGCAAAAGCGGTTAATATCTTCAATATTGTTGGTGTTTATATCATTTACTAGCTTTTCTGAAAAGTCTCGGAGAGGATCAGGTTCAGCATTTTTATAATCTGAAGATGTGACCCATGTACCAACCTGCAAGAGGATCAAAAATGTTCAAAAACAGATGCTTTTGGATACTCTATCTCAAATGTTTAACAATTTTTAAGAAATACAAGAAACCTCGGTAGGACTAGGCGATACCAATATAGACAATAATTATTTCTTATGACTACTAGTGCAGCAATGAACAAAAAGAAAAAAGCAGTATACCTCTCTAAAGTCCTCCATCTGAAGTACTCGGTCCACATCAACAACATATAGAAGATCTTCATCAACTTCCTCTTCAAACCTTTTTCTCCAGACTGAATGAAGGTACTGAAACAGATGACATTGACTACTCAAATGAAAAGGCTGATTATAACAGTATCAAACAAACAAATACAATCTTGCACAACTGACCATATATTCTAAGAGTTTTAAATGGATAACAGAGTTATCACAGAGGACTGAGTCCAGCAAATAGTAATTCGACCACATAAAGCAGAAGCTGGAGCTCTTTCAAAACTGGACAACCAACTAAGTTTGAAAGCCAATATAACAGCACTTTGGAAGACATTATACAGACACGCTCTTCCAAATACTTTAAGACCACATATAACAGCTTATTTGCAAGCCAACATATGGACACAGCCTGGTCCGAACTTACAAACACAGCATCACATTGCATCAACTCAGGTTTTTTGTAAAATCAATTCCTATATAGATGCATTGTAACTGTTCTGCTTTACTATTAGGACATCGACATCGCTGCCCTTCTAATACTGCTTTTCTATAAGCAAAACTTTGTAAGAGATACATGAACTAATTACTGCATCTTCTTGGCTAGGTCATATTGTTTCAATGATGAGCTTCCAGTAGACCTTTCTCTAGGTGCAGATTCTAGGAAGTGAATTTTCTGCACTTCGAATGAGTTTCCAGTCAAACCCAAAAACTCACCCCACCCAATCCTAAAGTCAAAACTGCTCATTGGACACATACTGCTTAATCATAGATCAAGTCACTTAAACTAACCTTTAAAAGCCATGACAGTCCAAAACCACACTAATACTTCTATCCTAACACAAATGGTCAATCATAACACAAAATGGAATAGTCATAGTTAGCTGAGCACTATAGAGTTGTAACAAAAGACCAAGCACCGTAACAATGCTACATTCTACTTCTCCATCCTTCATTTCCCAAAAACCAGCAACATACATGATGATGCATTGACAAGTTATAAAGCAACTTGCGATTCGACTCTCGCAACCAAATCACTAAACCTTTACCTTCAAAAACGTCCTGTCTTCTGGTTTGTCAATGCTGCCTAGTATGGTGCATTGAGGCGTCCTCAACCCGGATTGCTCTAACTACACAAGCAAACAACAATCAAGTTATAAAGCATCAAACTTCGAAAACGTAAACCCGAAAAAGGCACACACTCACCTGAACATGGAGACTAGACCTCCTGTCAATAGAGAATTGTCTATTGGAGTCATTCAAGCACAACACTGGAGTCCCTTCTGGGTCAACAGCAAAGCGAACCCCAATTCCCAGAGGCCAGCCTTGTTGGGTCAAAGTGGAAAGCGTGCCCACAGAGACCAACTCCACAATGGTCCGTGAAACCTCGGCCGGAAACGGCTTGGTGCTCGGTTTTTGCAACTGCGTCGGCTCCGAAACGGCGGAAAGCGAGCATCTTGGAGGTGGGGAGTGGGTTCTCCGAAGTGGGTTCGGGCTGAAGAATTGGGTTTTGGAAACGGGTTTTGAAGGAGGGAGTGGGAGAAGGGCCAAATGGGGAGTGAGGGATTGGGTTTGGAGAAGCATTGGGGTGGATTCAATTGAGAGGAAGAAGATGGTGGTGGAGAAATGTATTGGTGGTCAATGAGAAAAAGGGGCGGGGAGTTGAAATATAGTGTCGGTTTGGACAAACTAGAGCTGCGGCCCAAAACCGACCCAAATATGGCCCAACCGTTACCGAATCGAACTAGAGATCGGTAGGCCATTTCTTGGACCAAAATCGAACCGCACTGGGCCCAAACCGAAACAATCTAAGTCCAGTAGTTTCTACAAATTAAAATAAAAAATTGATAGTGAGTACAATATTCGACGGTAATAAACTCCAACCTTGTTCTGGTTGGAGGTAGTGGCATGTGTACCAGTCTTTGCACCTTATGTGTCTGTTTTGCTCTAAGTAGGCGGCGAGTTCCTTGCACTTGCAAATGGTCGCTGCTTCTTAGTAGCAAAGTGAAATTAAGTGTCACTAGATGTAGTGTCCAGTGGCATCATGATGAGAAAGCTGTGTGTATGGTAATTATGCTTTGTTGTAATCGGGTTGCAGATCAAGATATATTTCCGTTGTGTTAGAGCAGTTAAAGCAAATAGAGTCTCCAGTAGAGCGCTTTTTGCTAGTCGGTGCTTTGTTGAGTACAAGCGTTTAGTAGAGACTCATGATAGTATTTCAGGATGTCCTACTTATTGTAATTAGGGGTTTAGACTCAATACCCCCCCCTTGTATTCGACAATTTCTTTAATCAAAGCTATTAATGCTTGAGGGCTGCCGCACCGCCCTTTTTCTAAAAAAAATATATATATATATATACACACGAAGAGAGACTCGTGCTCCAGTGGTTGGGGGTCACGTCTCTGTAGAAGAGGTTGCAGGTTCGAACCCTGCCTCTTACACAATTTTGTATATTACATTATTATGTATATTTTTCGGTATATATGCATACTATACAGTCGGTACGGTTTAGGGTTCATTAATTTATCGATACATTAAATTAGATTTGATATAGAGGTAAACTGATTTTATGCACAAATAGATTAGCTTGACTTGATCCCAAATTAGTTTACTTATGTATTGAGCTAGCCTATCTCTATATCAAACTAGTTTACTTGATGTCAGTATGTTAATGTATTGTAGACGAACTTTAAATATTATATGAAAAACTGTTGTTAAATCACTTTTTTGAACAGACTTACTAACATATGATATCGCTTCAGTTCTCTTGAAGTTCATGAGATCTTTAAAAAAACCGCTACAATGTGAACTATTGAACACCGCAAACTCTTTCTGTAAAGTCATAAATATTAAAGAAATCAAGGCACCTATTGGTGAAGCGAATGTTGACGGACAGTCATACATAGCCTATAAAAGAAATGGTGCATCATTATCAATTAGAAACATACCTAAGCTTAAAGGGCACTACGGAAAGATTTAGCCAATGTTTGAGAAACAAAGGCTATTCCCTTAATAATAGAACTAGCATCTTGACAATTTATTGATCATATTGGTAAAGTGTGCAACTAGTGTAAGTCGAGACCTGATTTGGATAAAAGTTCTTCTCATAATGTGCTTTTCACAAGCGAAAAATTAAACGCTTGACCTCTTTGAGTATCCAGCTCACATTTACCAAACTTACAGGTCTAACTAGATTTTCACTAGACCAAACAATCTGAGTGTACTAGCATTTGACAATGCGCTGTTACTAATTATTTTATTTTATTTTATTATGGAAATACAAATATGTGTAGAAAAGAAGAGGTGATCCACTGCTGCCGGTTACAGAATACATAAAATAAACCTTTTTTTTTTTTTTTTTTAAAGTTTCAGCAGCGAAACCAAAACTCCCTTCTTTCATTGTTTGTATTAATGAGAAACAAATGGAGGCGGCAGCATCAGCAACCTTGAACCATCCCATTCGTCTCTACCCATCACCCATTTCCCGCCAAATCAACTTCCCGGCTCGACGCTGTCAACCTCTCCGATACAACTCCGGCAAAGGTGAGCTCTTTACACCTACTTGAAAATCCACAACTCAACTCTATTTGTATCCAAACTTCCAAAGAATGAAAATTTCTTTTCCTTTTCTGAGAAAATGACAATTCGTTTGCTGTTCAGTTAGTCAATATTAGCTCATTGTTGGGTTTAGCTTTAAGTTCTGGTCTTTCATCTTCAGTGCTAGAGTAATCGGAAAAGTGAAGTTATTGCTCTGTTATACTTTACACTGTGTTATGCAGAAAAAATTGGTTAGTAAAAACCCATTTTATTGGATACGTATGTGCAGATGTTTATGTGAATGTATATTTATATAGAAATAATCGATTTAGTCCGAAGCATTTCTTTTCGATATGATTACATACATGTCTGTGTTATACACTATGTAAATGTGCATACAATGTTCATTTAGTGTTGTCATGCAGGACTCCAACTGTATAAAGTTGGTAATTTTTTTTCTTTTGGGTATTTGAAATTTATGGTTCTTCGTTGCACGTGCAGGGTTGAAATTGTACCGAAATGAGTCTGTGTGCTCCACTTCTAGTGTAATTTGTGCTGTCAATGGAGGTCAGGGAGGGTATGTCTCTGCGTGGGATGAGAAACCATATGAGTTTCTTCCGAATGGGAAAAGGGCTTACTTGGATGAACAAGACGTGGTCACGTTCCTTGATCCTCCCAAAGAGTTGATTCCTTTGGACTTGGCTTCTTATAATCCTGCTGCATATCTTTGGTCAGTTTTCTATCTTTATCAACTTAATCTGTAATAAATTTAGGTTAGTGATTTTTACAATTCCTATGTTGTACATTTGCACTCCTGCATCCTGCCTTAGCTTTTTTTTTTTAATTATTATTATTATTATTTTTTAGTGACTGAGTTAATGAAAGGAAAATGGAAGCATAAAGTACACTGAGTACAAAGTAGAAAATACCTCTGAAAATCATTACACTAAAATGAAACTCTTAAGTCGATTATGTGATTATAATTCTTTGATATTATAGTGTTTCAGTGGTTATTTCAAGTAACCTTCATTGGTTGGATAAATTCTGAGAAAAAGAACAAATGATTTACACAAACATACACACAAGGCATGTCACCTGCTTAGCAGATACACGATACTCTCAAAAGGGTGTTGGTCAAGGTAACTTCATTGTGCACTTAACATGATAAATGGCCTGCAATTCAGAAATGCTTATGTACATAATCAAATTTGAAATTGATCAATGAGTGGTTACCTCATGTTATTTGACCCTGATCATTACCGATAATAAGTGGAGATGGTCTTCTGTTTGATTTGTATCATATGCAAGAAGATTTTCATTCCTTTTCATTTCTTTATGGATTTATCTCTTCATTTCCTCATGCGTATCAGCAGATAAGACAAACTTGTTAGCAACAGTATTTTGGTTTGCTAAACCTGTCACCACATCAAATTACGAGTGTCTGTTTTTCAGGAAAAAAATTGATGATATTCCCCAGGAAAGGCGCCGTCGGCTGTTGCGCTTGCTAGAGCCTAGGTAATCCATTCATGCTGTGCTTTCAAATGATATGATCCATTAGATCTCCTTTTATTGTCTTACTAAAGTAGCTATAGGCATATTATACCATGAGGACATAAAGCACTTCAAATACACTTATAAGCATTTATCCTTATGAAATTGATGGATGGGAATTCAGGATCGTTGATGTCTGGAAAATGGTTATGCAGGCTGATCTCAAGAGCTTGGGAGATAGCTGGCACACGATATGAAGAACCCAAGTTGATGAACAGAAGCTCATCTCAACTGTTGTCTAATGAAGATGGTGTCTCTCTTGAATATTATAATTGCCGAACAAGTGGAGGTAGTCAAGTGCTCACTCTTGTACTGGTGTAGTTTCTGCAGATCTCACAGTTTAGGGATATAGAGTAACTTGTGGAAAAGTCATCCTGAGTTTCATTTAGTCTCAAGTTTCTGACACTTATTCTCAACCATTTAATAGGACCGATGCTCATTTCTTGGATAAACTTTTTCAAAACGGTAAACTCTTTACCCATATTGATTTTTTTCTTCTGCCTTCCCTTTTTGTATAAGAATGTAGTGTAGAATCTAATAGGGTATTTTGCAAATCTCAGGCAATTTTTTCTTGCAAGGATGGGAACGTATATGGACGATTTATTGGTAATTTACTTTATCCTCTATGATTTTTCTTATTTAACTTTGCATTGTTTACATCTAGGAACTGGGGAGCATTTTATTGACAATTTTCAATAGTCAACCTGCACTCCCCATCCTAATGTTTATTGTTGATATCATTTTATCAATGTAATCGTCATTTTTTCTCCTTGATTTACTCAAAACTTTTAAGAAAACCCACTTTGATTCCAGAAGTTGATGCAAACCAATCATTCAGCTCCATTACCTCTGGCCAGAAACTCATTTGCTAGTTAGAGTAAATGACTTGGATTCATTTTAGATATTTCAAACCAATTAGATTATAGAACTGTATTAAATAACTGCTGCACTCTTTTGATACAAATGGAGATGGAAATTAGCAAATGGAAATGTACAGAACAGAAATATAGTGACCATATATAGAGGAAAATTAGATTGATAAAAAGAAACTACAACCCAGCAACTCACATAAAGAACACCAGAATTGTAACCCTTTTTTTTTTCCAGCTTTAACATTTGCAGTGCTTAGAGCTTCTACCATTCAATTGAGTTGACCTCCAAACAACATATCTTATGTGTAAACTAAGATTTTCAGTTACTGGATTTATAGGCATAACTATGAAGTTTTGATAAATTAAAATTTGGTAAGCTTCACCCTTACGCTGTATTAGTTAAGACAAGTGATGACAGCCACAGCTCGGCATAAGATAATAAGCTTTCTTGGTTATTAAATTAGATTTTTATTTTGTCCATATATAGAGCATATAATTGTTTTCTGTAGCATTATGGACGTAGCTTGGAGATAGGCATAGTTTCAACTTTAAATTCAAAACCAAAGTGGGCATTTCCTTGTTATTGATTATCCTTTGAAAATGCAACATGATGATGCATCTATTAAAGTTAAATCATTATGTGTTTCATCAGAACCTCCTATCTAATATGCAGTTTTATTGTAAAAAGGTCATAGTAATCTATTATGTAATTCTTAGGATGGATGATTTTTGCATGAGGGATGTCCCTAACTGTAAGAGATAAGCTTTTTAAGTGAAAATAGGAGCAAGTGTAAGAATGAGTTTCAAACATCTGGCTAAATCTTTAGGATAGAAGATAAGCTGTTCTTTCTAGAATATTGATGAGGAGTCCTGTGGTGGTGAGATAGAAGTGACAGAGACAAGGAAATTGAGGAAGTTACTCCAACAAAGACCTGGGTAGTGCTTGTTGGATAGGGTAATGTCTTACAGATTCTATCAAGTCAAGAATTGTGATACATTCCTCAATAAATTCCTACCAAATATGGATGGAGAACCTCAAAAACAGCACAGCCACTCTCATAAACTTAGTCTTGGGGTTGTTGAGGACAATTATCATCTCACAATGGAAAAGATGAATGGCTGGTTGAAGATGCAAAGGCTCCAGCCAGAATCCTCTCTAATGAGATCCGCATCAAAGTAGAGGATCTCCCAACAATTGATGGATGATTAACAAAAAGGACAAAATTTTACAAGGATTAATTACAGGCATTGCAATAGTTTATCCTTCAGTGAGATGGTGTTAGGCGGTGCTGTAAATTAGAGGAAAGCCTTTTGTATTGTGGGAAGAATTACTGTAATTTAACATGTTCCTTAAGCTTCATATTTTACTTCATAGTTACAAAAAGTTTTTTTTTTTTTTGGTATGGTTTCAACTTTCAACCTTAGTATTACATTTAGACCTAAAAAGATAATTTCTGACAGTTCATGTAACGAACAGGTGAAACAATTCTTAATGGACTTGCAAATTCCTTTAGTCCACTGTACTTCGTAGTGAGCCAGCTGAAGGAAGTAATGGCAACTGAACAACCTTGTGATCTAGCATATGAGTTCGGGGATGGGCTGTTTGATCTCCATGAATACCCTGAGGGCTTTCCAAGACCAGGTACCTATATTCCTTTTCATCCAAGTCAGTATGGTCTTTAACTCATCACTATTGGTCTTTCTTTAGTAGAATCTCGTTTGATTTTTTATTTTGTTTTGTTTTTCTTTCCAAATGAGTCTTTTGAATTTTAAGGAATTTAATCCTATTTTCACCGTTGAAGAAGCAAAGAAGTACAAAATAAACAAATAGTTGTGGAGAGATGTTTTGGTCTAATTAATTTAACATGATATACCAGGCATAGAAGATAAATAACTGATTAAATTACTTAATTAATGACGTCAATAAAAGATATCTGGACGAATTGGAGCACTAGGGGGACACATCCAGGAACTATAATCTCCATCATACCTTTATCATGAAGAGAGTTTCATTTCAACTAGTGAAGGTAGGGGAGCCCTATACATGTACTGATATAGATATGTGTGTGTACAATTGGTCCTTATCATCTTAGCCATATACTTTACCCTAGAAGTATTGTACACTTGGCATGTTTGTTCTTAGTTTCCCAATTTTGGCTGCATAAATTTATCATTTTGACTTCATTAACATTCCCACTAAGGGTTCTTATGTCATCTTTTCTTCCTTTTCCGACTAAAACAAAAAGACAATCTTTTTTTTCTTTTAGCTATGAGTGAAACTGCCTGTTCAAACCAAAAAGAAAGGGCCTGGTCATAGCAAACTACCAATGATTAGTATTGCGAAGGGATTAGTTGTGTTATTGGCTGTTTGCCAATAATTTTTTTGCTAAAGCATTAGCTTGGTTAGCTTGGGCAAGGGCCATGAATAATAGCTTTTAGAGCTCTCTAATTTTTTTTTCCTTTTCTTTTCTGGATACTCCGTTGAGCTTGGTTTAGGTTGTAATGCTGCAGTAAGTAATTTTCACCCTTTCTTCATTTTGATTTTGCAGTGAAACATCCGTATCCTTTCAACGATCAGGTGGTTGTCTATGTTCGTCATCTAGGACCAGGCGTGTCAGTAGGGCAAGCATGGCAAGAAGGAAAAGCATTACAACAAGTGCCACAAAAATTATGTGGCGACATTCTAATGGTGAAAGATTATTCTACTCTTAGAGGAAATCAGTAATGATTGTCGGGAGGTTACTATAGAGGAAATTAAGAAATGTTATGCTGTAATCAATTATCGAGGTAGCTTATGTTGTAGATTTGTAGACATGGCTCTAAAACAAGTACAGACAGAGGAGTGAGTGGGGATCAGGAGAACAATCAACTGTTGAACTAATCCCTGTAAGTGATTCAAATTAATTTGCAATGTTCAACTGCAGGCAAGTGATCCTTGTTGTTTCTTGAGGAGCAAATTGTTCAATTATTGTTTAGATAAAATGTTATTTTTCAACTAAACTAGTTGATGGTCGATCGATAGCTCGGTATAGAAGCGAACTGCTATAAAGGGTAGCCTGGGTACAGTTCTTTGCTGGCCACATGGTGGGACGTAAACCCTGAACCTCTCAGTCATGAGTGCCAACTAGTAAGCAAAGCTATAAATGAAAAATAAAAATAAAACTCCCCTGGTGCTTCAAAAGTTTTTAGAGCAAAAATCACATGGTGGGGATAAAGCTTGGAAGCTTGAGATTGGGGATATATGTTTAGGGTTTAGGAAGACATATCAACCGATTGCAGGACCCCATAACGAAGTGATTTTTATGTTCAAAGTTGTCTGCTTGCCACATGTCCATGCATCACCTTCATGATTCAATATTGCTTTGTAATCTATGGATTGAGGATGCTCCATTTGAAACAAGAAGATTTAAGCTGGTGGTGGCTTTCTTGGCGCGATTAGTGTGCTTCCTAACAAAATAAGTAATTATAGAACACCATGACTTGGATACGCATTGAAATCGCTTTAAAGATTTGACTGGTAGACTCAACAGTATCGATCTCAACAACCACATCGTGCACGTCGACAGATTCAGAAATCAGAATACGAGGTCGTTCAAACTTCCCATCCCATCGGATCGTTAATCCCCCATGTTATTTTTTAGTTTGCGTGCAGAAACCCTAACGTAAACCTCGTTTTTTTTTCTTTTTTTTTTTTTCGGCTTCATGGTCAGATTTTCTTTAAGTTCAAGTAAACAATTTTTTGCTAAACATGTCTAAAGAGCTGCAATACCTTTAAATGGTGGTTTACCAGAGCGTAGGTTACAGGCTTACAGTTAAATTCTCGACTCTGCTTTGGAAGGCCGAGCTCAAGAGGGAGAAGTACCCCTCAATTTCTCCCGCGTCTCCCAAGCCCTAAAAGTTCAAGCATATATCCATCTGCAAAAACTAATAAAAATAAAAATTGGGGCTGTATTATTTGTATCCCTGTGTATTACAGTTAAGTATAGTTTTCACATTTTCTTCACTTTGTTTTAGACTTTTTTTGTAGTGAAACTCTATATTCTTTTAACAATTAAGTGGTAGTATATGTTCTCCATCTAAGACCAGGGGTGTCAGTAAGGGCAAGCAGGTCAAGAAGGAAGAGCATTATATATGAGGGCCCTTCCACTAAGAATTTTTTTTTTTTTGGTCTTTTATAGGGATAGGCATTAGACAAACTTTTCTATTATATTTCAATATCTCAACCGTTCATTTTGTATATCCTAATGTGTAGATCACTTATGCAAATTTTCAACCAAATCAATGATGCTAAGGCATCCAAAACTGCAATTTACACGAACATACCGAATCTGTCGAACCGGAACCGTTCGTGTTTATAATGGTAAATTACAGTTTTGGATGCTTTAAGGATCATTAAATTGGCTGAAAATTACAGAAGTGATCTATACATTAGTACCTAAAAACTGAACGGTTGAGATGTGAAAATATGATCAAAAAGTTGGTCTAATGCCCAATCCCTAGAAAAGACCCAAAAAAGAGATCTCTCACTAGAAGGGTCCTCTGTGTGTGTGTGTGTGTGTGTGTATAAAATACAAAATTATGTGCCAATACAGTTTAATGGTGAAAGATTATTCTACTGTCAGAGACGATCAGTAACGGTTGTCATGAGCCATAACGATAATCTAGAGAAAGGTGAGGGATGTAATGCGGTAATCAATTGGGAAAAATTCACCAACGGTGTCTGAACACTTATGGGACTTTCAGAATGATACATGAACTTACAAAGTTATCAATGTGATACTTGGACTCATTTTTTCATATCAACGTCGTACCTACGACCAATTTCCATCACGGAGCCATTAAATTTTGCACGTGCGATGAACGTGAGTCACTGAAATTGGTCGTAGGTACAACGTTGATACGAAAAAATGAGTCCATGTATCACATTGATAACTTTGTAAATTCAGGTATCATTATGAAAGTCTCCTAAGTGTCCAGACACCGTTGGTGATTTTTTCCAATTTTGCATGTGCGATGCATGTGAGTCACTTAATGAGGACAAAATGACCGATTTACCCTCAATTTTTTTCTTTTCTTTCTTTCTTTTTTTTTTTTTTCTTTCTTCTTCTTTTCTGGTTTCTTCTTCCCTTGATTTGAATTATCAAGATTTTCAAATAATCTTGCTCGTCCGATTCCCACCGCCGATCGCCGATCAAACACTGTCGCTGCGTCTCAACCCACCTTCATGCACCGTAGATGTTTTTGGTTCCCCCAACTTCAAATCCTACAACAAATTGAAATTGTGCACTGAATGGCTTCACCGCTCACTGCGAGTTCATCCCCCCCCTCCGCCAATGACTTGGCCACCACCACTCTTGTTTTCTTCTCCGACCCCCTTTTATACACCATTGATCAGAAACTCAGACCCCACCAGCGCTCCACTCTGAAATCACAGCTCCAATCCCACCCCTCCATCCTCTCCGTCGTTCCCAACATGCAACACCACCTCCACTCCTTACCTGCAACTTCATTGGTTTAACCGACAACTTCGGCCTCTAGCCCAACTTCGATCAGAGGCAATTGTAGGCAGACAAAGATTAACAACTTCACCAGCTCCGCCACTTCACTGCTACCCACCATTGTGCCGTCTATTAGTAGACAAAGAACTTGAAACCTCCACCATCGAGAAATGGAGGCTCACGTTCTGCATGTCCTGCACGGCGGATATCGGCACCTTGGGAGAAAATGTTGTCTGAACAGAAATTTAGTTCGGGCTCTACAACAGTAGCTAGTCGAGCTCGTCGATTGTGGCCTTGGCTTTCTTGATTAGCAAATCGAAGGCCTTGCTAGGGCGGTCGTATCCAAGCCGGTCCTGCATGTGGTAGAATTGAATGGCAGTGTGGACGACGAGCTGGACGCTGCGGTCCCTGGGGCCTTTAGCGGTGTAAACCTTACTGCAGCGGTCCTTCCGGCCGGTGGCCCTCAGAATGTGACCTTGAGCCTCCACGATTTCACTGGCGGTGGAGGAAGAAGCAGTCCTTATCCCCAAAACCAATTGAGAAGCAGCAGAGGACGACGTCGTTGCGCGGTGGTGGAGGTTGTTGTGGCTCTCCCCCATTTTTCTTCCTGCATATTCGATGGTGGGTTCTCCGAAAGCGGTGATGTTGGCAAGGAGATAAGGAGAGAATAAAGAAACCAAAAAAGAAGAAGAAGGAAGAAAGAAAGAAGAAGAATAAAGAAAGAAAGAAAATAAAGGGAAAAAAACTTTTAAGGGTAAAGCGGTCTTTTTGTTTTCATTAAGTGAGTCACGTGCATCGCACGTGCAAAATTTAACTGTTTCGTGACAGAAATTGGTTGTAGGTATGACGTTGATACGAAAAAATGAGTCCAGGTATCACATTTGTAAGTTCAGGTATCATTATGAAAGTCGCTTAAGTGTCCAGACACCATTGGTAAATTTTTCCCTGCAAAATTTAACGGCTCCGTGATGGAAATTGGTCGTAAGTACGACGTTGATACGAAAAAATGAGTCCAGGTATCACATTGATAACTTTGTAAGTTCATGTATCATTTTGAAAGTCTCATAAGTGTCCAGACACCGTTGGTGAATTTTTCCCGTAGTCAATTATAGAGGTAGCTGATGTTGTAGACAAGGTTTGTAAAACAATTACAGACAGGAGAACATTCAACTGTTGAGCCCTTGCTAGTGATGATTTGATAAACTTGAAATGTACAAGTGCTGGTACGTGACCCTTTTTGTTGCTGGAGAAAAAAATTGTTCAATTATTTTGAGGTAAACGTCATTGGCAAAGTTAAAAAAAAAAAAATAGTTGATGGTGAGAAGCAAATTGAACAACATAGTCTGATCATCTGGTAACCACTGATGATTTCTTTCCAGTTTCATTACCTCCTTTCCAAACAAGGTTGTAAAGGCCACAAATGCGAGACTGCTTATGTAACAAAACAGGTTTCGAAAGAGGGGAAATCGGGCACATTAAGAATTTAAGATTACCTTCTGTAGAGATCTGTTTGATATCTAAAAACTGTGCAGCAATAGTTGGACAAGCTACAAGAATTTGTTGAAACGAACCGACATAGCCATGACATTCTACCAAATATTTGTATTTTCGCTGATGGTTTCTACTGTTATGGCGATCATCATGAAGATGATAGTATGGCTTCACATGATAGGCATAGGTGTGTGAGGGCACCTAAATAAAGGAGAGACCAATTGATCCCAAATGAAAGGTGTTATTGACAAAGAGAGATTTTTTGAAAGGGCTTAACACCCTTACTGGAAAATGACACTGACTACTTGACTAATTGACAATACGATGAAAGGATGTGACACTACATTAGAAGAAATTTACTACATTATGAAGAGTTTACATCTATTGATGTTTATAAACAGACAATCGAACCGAAAGAAATCAATTATTTTTCTTGCTCTTTATATACATTTGTGATGTGAACTCTCTATGACACCCCACTCTTAGAGATACATTAAACTTTGGATATGAGAGATGTTAATGCAATTCTAGCGATGACATATACAAACTAAGGATCCATCCTTATCCGATCATTTTGGATCATTTTCGTGTCGATATTGTGTTTAGTGTAAACCGTTAGAGTTTTATCACATTATTTCTTATATAAGTATTAATATTAACCCTTAATACAAAATGATAAATCCTAACGTTAAACTTAGGATTGTCACCCGCCCCAACTAGTCCAACCTGCCTGTAAAATAAGCTTGAGCTAAAATGGCAAGAATGAAGTGGGATGATGGGTAGATCATGATTCAAATCTTCTAGTAAACACACCCAAAAAGAAAATTATGCGTGCATTGCAATCAGTAGATGATGATGATGATGATCAAATTGGCCAAGTTGGGTTGTCAACTTCTCTGTACTTGGTAGAGGAAAACATACAAAAGACATGTATCGTGGTATTAGGCCAGAAACCTCCAAGGTAGTAGGGCACCCAGAATTTTCTGCTTAACAATATGTACATGCATAGCTACAAGACACCGATGTGTGCATGCATGTGATCTATAAAAGATCATGGTTCTGTATATAGCTTATTTGTTTTATTTTTAATTTTTCTGAGGGACCCATTACTGTGCTGTTTAGGAGAATGAGATATGTGATTATTGTAAGGAACTCATGAGTTTCACGCCCTGAAGTTCCAGGTCCCAAGCATTTGTCTCTACAAAATAAATTGGGGAAACTGCAGACCACATCCTTGGTTTGTTTTTCTAAACTAATTAATATTGTTGTCAGTCCCAAACACTCATAAAGCTAAAGATGCTAGTGGTACGTACTACCACATTTATGAAGGGCATCAAGGCCACTGAAAGGTACACGTGAAGTAGTTACTTTGTCTTGTCAAATGATCGATCAACAGGGTTACATTCACTTCCCATGACAGATGGTAGAGTTTACAGTTGCAGCACTGTAAGGATGAAGGAAGAAGTAGATTCATCTATTTCCAAGATCTATCAGAAAGAGTACTTTTACATTAAGAATGTTGGTTTCAACAGTAGAAAGTAAAAAGAATATGAATAGAGGAAGGTTTTGGTTTGCTTTCTGTCAAAAGGAGGCTCAATGCTTACGCGGAAAATGACGAGAGTCGAACCCTATGTGATCGTGAAATAAACTTCTAGTTATCTTATCTCGCTTAGTTAGCATGTTTTAATTAAGTGTAAAGTATGAAATAGAATGCCAACAATTTGGAAAAGCATGGTGATTACAACTCTCTAATTCCGTCAATACCATATATAAACTGTATCGTAAATTGACATTCCAGTTTCTACTTTACGTGATAGTGCCATAAACTAATGAAAATGATAAGAAAATGACAGTCACTGGTCAATGATTAGATCTTGGAAATGATCACAGTGACAACCAACTAAGCTAGACTAACTTTCTTGCTTGTCCCTTATTGTCAAAAACTCTAATTAACTTTAGCTGTTTAATAGACCATTCAGATGTATGGTCTGCTTTTCCAAAACACCACGAAGCAACTCATAAAGCTTGGAAATTTATAGTCTTTTCTTTAGGGGTGATGCTTAATTTGGTCATTTTAGCATAGCAAACATATCATATATAGAGTAGTCCAAAATTTTACAGGCAAAGTGGCAAACAAATGCAAAGCTGGCTTCAAAGCGTTCAAAAAGCAGAAAAAGAATGCTTCGAAGGGGTTGTGGTCCACATGACTTGCATGGGGTAGAGGTTCTTTTGTATCTACCAACATGGATAGCTTTTCTTGAATTAGGGGTTGGCAATTTGGCATACACCCAGAAGCCATTAGGAGCTGTAGTGGTAGCATTAGACTATTAGGAATGTGGGACACATTTTACAGCACCATCCTAATCTTTGCAAATCCAGGGTCACAATATGAGACGTAGCAGCATTTGTAGCTCACTGCCTGCCGACACTTTTTTCACAATTTCTTATTTCATAGTGATAAACTTCTTTACAAATTACACAAATAAGAAAAATGACAGAAATATAATCTTTTTTTGATACGAGACAAATATAATCTTGTTATAAAATGAACTGGTGCAATATACAGAGAGTTTTACATTTGTAAATGTCGAAATGCAAACCAACACTTCCCTACAGAAATCAACCTATCTGGTATTGGTATACATTGTGGCTTTTCTAAGAATACCAACCATACAGAAATCTATCATTTAAGAACCAAAATAGAGAAACAAGAAGATGGTGTGAGGCTATGGGCAAACAAAACGAGGACAAAGAATCTATATGGGCAAACAACACGAGGACAAAGAATCTATATGGGCACTTCTAATGAGAAGAGGCTCTTTGCATCTACCTGTGTGCCAATTTGTGCACCAAGCTGAAAACCACATCGGTTTGCCATCTCTTATTAACCCTTTATTTCTATCTTTACCATTAACTTTTCACGCCAATAATTACTAGCTCATCTGCTCACCAATCAGGTCAAGACCGACCAGTAGAAATGATATGCCTTGAAATAGTAGGAAGTAAAAATGTACCCCTTGAGCTGATAGAAGGCTTCTACCTGCAGCAGTGAGCAGTAAGAAAGCAAGTGCCAGCTCTTTCTTGTAGATCTTGTTCAATTTCTTTACAGGAGGTTTAGGAGCAGCAGCTTCTTGATGCTCTTTTAACTTGTTGAGCTCAGAGAGACCACCATCTGAAGTTCCTCTATGAAGTTGTGGGTGGCTCATGGCCTTCGTTTCCCTCTCCTCCACAGCTAACAGATCAGATTCTGATGATCGTCCCGCCTTCTTGGTTACAATCCATTCATATGAGCTCCCCAACTGGAACAACCCAGATACCATGGCATTGAATTTGGTCACAGACATTGTGTTTTCAAACAGGAGGTAGGGGACAATGAAGGGAAAAGATCTAGGAGAAGGAAGAATGTTCATGAATGACATAAAAACGGGCACATAGCATATAACCCACATGGATAGCTCAGCTTCAGGGACAAACATGGTCAAAGGAAGTATTATGCAAAACAAAGTGAAAGAGTAAAAAGGGAGGATTAACTTCCTAAGGAGAAAGAATAGTAGTATCAAGTTTGCCTTTTTCCAGAACATCATCTGCAAGATGGCAATTAGTACACTGTTAGAATGATACCATCAAGAAAGTGCATTGATCACATTAATCGGAGGATCTAAATTTAGGAGTACCTTTGAAGTAATTATTGCAGGGAGGCACAAGCGGAAGAGATGCATCGGACCAGAATGCCAACGGTGTTGCTGTTTTTTATAAGCTTCGTAAGACTCGGGAAGTTCACAGAGGACCTGAACATCCGTAATTAAAGTTTGAGTCATGATGTGACAAATTTTGGACTGCTAATACTTTTTTAAGAATCCAACGAACTTATTATCCATAGTATATAGCCCCAAAAACCAGTCATTTTGATTGCAGAACTACAAATAGAATCAGTTAGTGTTCAGTTGGATTCAGAAACAACATCGAGTAAAATTACCTTGACATCATTAAGGAATATGAACTTCCACCCATTAAGATGAGCGCGAACTGCTATATCCATGTCTTCTACTGTTGTACGCTCAAGCCAACCTCCAGAGTCTTCAAGTGCTTTAATTCTCCAAACTCCAGCAGTACCATTGAAGCCAAAGAAATTGAGAAAAACCCCATTAACCTGCTGTTCCACTTCAAAGTGGAAGCACAAATTGATGTTTTGGAGGCGTGTCAACAAGTTTTCATCCTTGTTAACAAAAGACCACCTCGCCTGAACCAACCCAAGCTCAGGATTATCCTACCACACAAGTTAAAATGGCAGCCAAAGTCAGTCACTTAAAGCAAAGAAATTACCAGACACTAAAAGATAGAACTATATTGGATCTAGCCACCTTAAAGTGGGGAACTGTCAGCTTGAGGAAGTCAGGGTTTGGTTGGAAATCAGCATCAAAGATTGCAACAAACTCATAGTCCTTCACATAATCACAGTTCATTGCAGACTTGAGATTCCCAGCTTTATAACCAGTTCTAACCAAACGATGCCGGTAGATTATATTGACACCTTTTTGGCTCCACTGAGTTACCTCTGCCTTAATTAACCACTGTATGCTCTCATCATCAGAATCATCCAGAACTTGAATCAGAAGGCGTTCTTTAGGCCAATCAAGTTGGCATACTGCTGAAATAGATTGTTCATATACCTAAAGACAGTTTTATTATAAAAAGTCACTGTCATCAACATGATGAAATAAATCTATGGAAAATAGTAAGTGCCTAAAACATCAATTTGTTCTGTTATACTTAATTAGCTACTTTTCCCTTATATAAGGTTATTTCAATTTGGATAGTAAGTGAGCTTAAAACAAAAGTTATATCAAATTTAGTTATTCTTACATTTAATTCACCTATAGAACCTACATAATTCAGAAAATAAAGAGATTGAGACTTGAGAAACTTACCTCTCTCTCATTACACATTGGAATTTGAACAAGAACCTTGGGGTAATTACAACCTGAAGCTTCCAAATCGTCTGGCTTGTATGGAACTTCTTCAATTCTTGGCTTAATCTTCTTCAACTTGATCCAGAAGCAACCTAAACAAAGCAGCATACGGTCCGCGGATTGGATTAAGAAGAGAGCAATACAGAAGTTAGTCAAGGCTTGAATTGCAGGTGCAATGCAGTCAGCTCTGAACTCCAACCATGCCACATAAACCGAGTGAAGCCACCCTCTAATTTCCAGAGTCTCAGGGATATGTAAGTTGCTGTTCTCAAAATAATGCCAACCTTTCAAGTGAGCAACCACTTCAAATGCCAGAAAAGCCAAAGCCATTACTAAGAACCCCATAATGACCCTATACAAGATTCCTTTGCCGGATTTCTCATTCTCCATTTGCCCAAAAACCAATCTTTTCTTGATGGCACCAAGCAAGTCCCAGAGAACATTCCCAAGCCAAGCAACACAGCCAACAGCTTTATGGGCCTTGAGAAGCAAAACCCATGTAAATTGCTTGGCATTCTTGCCTCTGTCCTTATCAACTGGCCTGAACACTTCATCAGGACCCTTTATCTCAAGTACAGAGTAATTTGGGTTCTCCATAGTCACCACCACTGGAGTACCCTTACTTGAATTGTTGTCCTTTCCCCACCACCTAGAAAAATCGAAACTTGGAGCCATTTTTTACCTCTCCACTGAACTAAAATGAAGTACAGAACCAAAAGGATTGAAATTCCTCAATATGACCAAGAAATCTACAAGGATTGAGATTCTAAAACCCCATTTCAGGTCTAAAACCACTCAACAACAGTAACATAGCAGGAAACCTTAAAACCCAGAAACCAAGATGAGAAAAGTGACAAGATGAGAAAAGTGACAAACCCAATTGAGGCCTAGTAAAAAGAATCAGATCCAACACTGAAAAGACTTGACCAAAACCAGTTCAAGTCTCAGCATTTGAAACCCAAATGCAGCAAACTAAGAAAGGCAGGGGAAGAGGAGAAGGAAAGCAAGAGTTTGTGGATGTTTCTCTGACAGTACCAAAAAGCTCCAATAGCTACCCAACATGGAAAATTACCATTATAGAGAGAATGTTTTAGACGTTTAATCTGTGTGGGGTATGATTAGCAATCTAATTAGCCTTTTAAGAAACACACTCAAACCCCCATATCACGTTTCCACATATAACCATTAACTAGATTAGAATAAAATAGTTTTTAATCAGACAAATCCATTACAAAAAATTATATAATCAAAGAACAAATATTATATCACTAGGGAAAGTGAAGATAAAAGCTTACAATTAGCCATTACCAACTAAAGCTCTGACTAAGATGAAGTAGCAGACCATGTGAGGATGGAAGAGCTAGAATACTGCAGTCTTTTTCTTAAAAAAAAGGAGAACACTTTGGTATTGGGTTTGGGATTTTGCATTAAGTTGCAGAAATTGAGGAGCTTACTGTATGATTAAAGTAATTAAACTTGATCAGAGTATTAATAAACAAGGACAAAGGAAATGGATAGAGAGGAATGGCCGCAGACAATACAGATCCCAAGTCTGATCTGGCCTCGTTCTGTGTCTTAAATTGAAGCTAAATTTGTTGCAAACCTTCACACATTAAAGAAAATTGTTTGCCAAACCGTCCTATCTCACAAACAGACGCACGCAATATGTCGGTGGTCTTAAAAATCAAGCAACCCTAGCTGCTAGACTATTTCTACAATCTCTCTTTCATGTCATGTGCCAAATAAAAAACATCCCTTTCATGGTTGTGAATTTATAGTATTACATTCAGGCATCAAGCATTACAATCACTTGTAAATGGCCATGGTTTAGTATTCAAAATTCATAACGATGAAACTTGAGAAGCGAATTTATAATTTAATACTGATGACGAGATGAAGTGTTGCTTATTAAGCTGAGTTTTCTAATTTCTTTAAGACAATGAGAGTAATTCCAACAGATTCCCTATATTTTGATTTCTCTCTACTTTAAGGAAAAATAAGCCTCTTTTGCTCAAACAGATTTCCTATAACTATCCATATTTTAGGGAAAGTAAGGAAAGAGAAACTCAAATTCCCTATATTACAGCAAACTCTAAAATTTTAAGGAAAAATATGAAAATTTTAGAGATTGTTGTAAAGTATGGAATCTGGTGGAGTTGAAGAAGAAAAAGAGGCTAAAGTTTTGACTTTTGCTTCCCTATAATACAGAAATGATAGGGAAGCTGTTGGAGTTGCTCTGAGATTCCATCGAACACATTTTTTTAGTTGCTTTGTGATACCTCTTGCTCCCTAACTCACTCTGTCATTGCCTAAGTTTTTATATTAGTCTTTTCAACATTTTGTCATTTTTAAAGCTTCAATGTTAGTCATTTGAATATTTTGTCATTGCCTAAGCTTCGACTTTAATAATCTAAACATTTTTCCACTGCGTAAGCTTTTTTTTATCGTTTGAGCATTTTGTCATTGTCTATAATTCTATTTCGGTCCTTTTAAACATTTTGTTTCCCCCCCTGTATTTGACAATTTCTTTAATCAAGTGTGAAGACCCAAATTTTCATTATGTAATTCAATAATTGTTATATTAATTGAATTATGATATTTGAGATTAATTGAAATGTCGTGGTTTGAGAAAGTTGGTTTCGAATGATTTTATTTTCGAAAACGAACGTTATTTAGGGGGGTCGTGAAAATCGACTTTTCATATGTTCAAAATTTGGGAAAACTTTCTTCATGAAAGTTGTAGATCTCATCGATACGAGTTCGTACATATGTGGAACGTAATATTCGGAGCTCGTATGAATAAGTTATGAATTTTTGAAAATTGAAATTTTTCTATAAATAGTGTTGAAATTCAGACTTTTCATTAAGGACGAAAAAGTCAAAATTTGCACTTCAGCCCCCCCCCCCCCCCGCGTTCTCTCTCTGTCGCACGAAACCCTTACCCTTGCTTGTCGACCCGACCCGACTGGAAGTTGGCCACGCTGCCGCCGGACCTGGGCCTTCCCGGCATCGCCGCCCCTTGCCGAACCGCTCACCGTCCTCAGTTTCTTCAGCCGTTGCCCCTAGCCTTGGATCAGAGCAACCCCAGACGAGGAAGGCCGACCCGATCGGACCTTCCCCTTGCCGGCGGTGCACGGGCCAACCGACCCCATTTTCGTGACGTGCTCTTCCTCCTGATCATCCCCATATGTGTCTTGCATCACGATTTTGAGTGTAGAGTGGTAGATCAAGAGTTGAAGGTTTCGAAGTTCCTGATTCAATCTGGGAATTGATCAGAGGGCCGAAACTAATCCAACTTTAAAGCTCGATCTAGAACGATCTAGACCTTATCACAGAAAATGTATTAAAGTTGTTCACGATTTCATTTTGAAGAAATTTGTAGTTGACGACTTTTGTATATGAGGTGGTTGACCGTCGTTGACCGCTGTCTGACCGTCGCGTGTGGCGGCGCGTCGAACCAAATTTTGAGTTTATATTATCTGGATGATGATCTATGCATCCATACGAGCGTTTTGATATATAACATGGTCATGTTAGAAAAAGTTGATAAATAGTCAATTTAAGTTTTGATGTTACTATTTACGGTTTTCCAGTTTACATTCGGTTTACGATTTACGGAGATCAGACCATCGGTTTTACTTCAAATTTTAATATGATGTTCATATACTGTCCTGACGACTTTGTGTGGTCACGGGCGAAGATCCGACCGTTGGATCTTCGTATAATTGTAAAACAGTTATTCGGGAGGCGATTCGTGAAGATCCGTCCGTCGGATTTTCGTATAATTTTGATAGGATGTTTCCAAGGGTGATCCGTGAGGATCTAACCGTTGGATCATCGTTTAAATTCGATCCGACCGTTGGATCGTCTTTATTTTAGAATCCGACTGTTGGATCGTCTTTATTTTAAAATCCGACAGTTGGATCATCATTTACGTTTATTTCGTGCTTCGTTTGCTAAGTAAAAACCATACTTGATTAGGTACTTGACGGCTTGAGTTGACGAGCATTTGGATTATTTTGATTTATATTTAAGTGAAGACGCAACGGGAGTTTCGAGGTGAGTAAAACTCACGCGGTTCATATTACGAACCGAATGTTTTAAATTATTCATTTTTGTAATTGGGTGAAAAATATTTGTAGATTAAATATTTATTTTTAAAATCATATGTACTTGATCAACTACGGTCCATAAGTAGGTAAAATGAATTTTTGTTATATAAATGAATTTCACGATTTTCTTGTGTGAACTATAGATGGTATTAGTGGTCATTCCTGAGTGGATGATTACATATATATATATATTTACGTGGAATATATATATTGATTGGTGTGATTTTGAGTGATGATATGATTGAGTTGGAATGATGTTTTGGATTATATTCCAAATGCTTAAATTTCATAATAATATTATGTATGTTGGATGAGTTGATTTCATTGTGTTACATATTGTTGTACTTATTATGGATTTAGGGTCAACGTAGTGACCGGTATGGGGGAATCAGACGCTCTAATCCTAGGTGGATGATGGGATACGATTGGTTGAGTATGTACAATTATCGGACGTTCTAAATATGTATATAAGTATACATATTGATGAAATATGATAAGATAAATATGTCGGATGCCATAACCTAGGTCAGGTGACAGGCTACGATTCAGTTAGAGCTCTAGTCTGTCAATACCATATTTTTGTAAATACGATTTCAAGGTTTTGAGAAGAAAGATGTGAATTAGGGTTTTGGTATTGTTTTGTGATTGGTGATGGATTTTGAGATTGTTGAGTGTTGACTTGGGTGAAAATAATTATGGTTTAATTAAGCAACTGTTTTTTCTTTTTACTCATACGAGCTTTCATAAGCTTACCGGGTTTTGTGTTGTTGCAATCCCGGTACACTATTCAAATGGTGTAGCGGATATTCCTGCAGGTCAGGATAACCAGGGAGGTGACCGTGCAGTTTAGGAGTTGCAGTATTTATTTGCTTTTCATTTGAGTGGTGAGATTTGTTATACTCATTTAGAGCTTTACATTTTATTTGTTGAGTGAGTTGTAATAATTAACCGAAACTAAATTCGGTTTTTGAAATTAAATCGTGTGGTGAGTTTGTTAAGGAAAAGAAATTTTTAGGATGATCATTTTAAGTTGTAGTAATTCATGTTTCGGATTTTGAATTTTATTTTAAAATTCGGGACGTGACATCAAGGCTTGAGGGCTGCCGCACCGCCTTTTTTCAAAAAAAAAAAAAAAAAAAACATAAGTCTCAAAGATATTTGACATTTTAATGATCGAACATAAACTTAGGACAATGGGGGTAGGCTATTTGCCTTTTGTCAATCGTTCGAGGGTTGAAAATTTGAAGTCGACTTCACTCAAAATGTTAAATCTTCATAAAAATAACATCTCTGTTGGAAAATTGATAAATTGTCTAAACTTATTAGAAACTTTTTTTTTTTTTGAAATTTTAAACTTATGAGACGTTTTTTAAAGAGACATGTTATATACACATCCCTAATTTGTTAATACACATCCCTATTTTTAACATTTCAAATTAAATTTCATGAACAGATGAAATGACTAAAATAGACATCTACTTTAGGAGGTTAGAAAAAAAACTTTGATTAATTGAGTTACGCTATCTCTTTTCTATGTATATCTTTGCGTGTGTCTTCCCAATATTAACTTTGCAACACATGAATGTCACCGTCATAAACCGCCTGCTATATTTGTATATGCCTGAAGAAAAGATCAACATGAAATGATTATTTTTATCCAATTCATAAAGTGCAATCATGAATTAGAGAAGTTAAACCATTAATTCAAAATGTGAAGATGAAATAATTATTGAATTCCTAAATTATTATTCAACTCTACCATGTAAACAATCTATCTCCTTCAATCTATCGACATGATATTTATTCCAAAAAAAAAAAAAATCTATCTCCTTCAATCTAATCCTACCTTTCCATCAATCTCAACTAGCAAAGTCAACAAACCATATAAATGTTATAAAAACTTTTACCCATATTCCTAAAATGCATCAAAATCAAAGATTTTATTTGGGTTGTGTTACTATCTTAGGTCTTTCATCATGCTATGTAACTCAGCATTGATCTTTGACACGAGATCGATTGACTATGGTGCTAAATTGATTGATAATGGATGTTGGTTTATGAGAATTGATGATATAGTTTGGATATTTTTGGGTTGTGTATTTAGTAAAATGCTAGAAGAAAATATTAAATATGTGGTGTATTGAGTCAGACATGTGTATTAAGTAGTCAGGGGTGTATATTTAAAACTACTCTTTTTAAAAATATATTATCTCTCACTTATTCCTCAATTTATCGATTGAATTTAACACACTAGAAATCATTCATAGATTTTTCTCCTTGACAAACTAGTTAGAGTAAAGCCAATGAAAGCTAGTGATGTCAAAAGTCTTGTATAGTTATATTCTTTATTGATCACCATATGCACTTCAGAATATATTTATGTACCCACAACTAATTAAACTATACTATTATGTTGAATAACTTGAGAATTTGGGTTTACTCATCACTAATAAACAAACTGACCATTGATATATACCATGATATAAAAACAAATTTATTTGATGGGGTTGTTGTTATATATGGTGTCCCCAACTCCATATGATATGTTTCCTTTGAAACTCGGATCGATCACGTTGTAATATAAAGACAACAGAAATTGTTGCAGATTATGTGGGAGCAGATTCGTAATTTGGGTATCAAAGGCCATAATTCCTTTCAGTCGGTACTTTGCTATTGGGCACCTCTCCCAGTTGGCATGTTGCTACTTGCTACTAAAGATGTTGACGTCCAAATTTTACTTGGATGGTCTAAGGTTTGGTCATCATGATGATCACATCTTTTAACCTAAACTAAACTTTGCCAAAGGAAAGAAATTTGGATTCCCCCGTTCAACCATATGTCTAGTGAAGCAAATTTTACAGCTGTTTGCAATGACAAATTTAAATCACTGTCTATCTAATGATTAAGTTTGAATGTGAGTATAACCTCTAAATGCTTTAATGCAGTGGTAGTCTAGCACAACATACCAAGCAAACCAAATCTTAAACCCTGGTTTGTTCCTCTTCATTCCAAGTTTGAAGAGTCGAAGCATCATCTCTTCACAACCTTACTCACCTTGATCGCTATATCCGGAAGACATGAACATGTCTATAATCCATTAACTAATAAGCACTAATTTATAGTCTTGACAACCGTTCTCTTCATGAAAATTCAATATTCTCATGGCTACGTGAAACAAACCAAAACTAGGTGATACTTTTAACTCATAATCAACTTCGTATCGCTAAATATAGAAGCTGAACTGTCAAGACTCAAGAACTTGACTAAACACTAGTTGTTTCAAGATCTCAACGAGACTTCTCTTGAAGAGAATTTAGCGAAGCCATTGCTGAAGAAAATAATGTCTCTTAAAGTGAAAAAAATTGATATTGTTACTAAATCTTGAGTCCTAAATAATGTAAACATTTGAGATTCAATTGTCAAGTCCTCACTTTTAGTATAATAATTTTATGTAAAATTTGTTATACGATCTCTTAGAACTCAAATTTGGCAGAAAAGTTTAGATATACTTGGGGAAATTAAACTGTCGGTGTTAATTATAAACCCTCATTATTGGCCCACAAAAAAGACCAACCAAAACTTGGGCTAAAGTTATTAACCAAATTCCGCGGCAAAGAAAAACAAATTGGGACCGGAAATGTCCCAACTAATGGACTTAATTAGCCCGACCCAGTCCACAACCCATTATAACCCGTAAATCGACGGACGATATCCACCGCTATCGCCCAACCAAATCCTGACCGTCCACGTCGTCATCCAAAGCGCAAACAAATACTACAAAACCCTAGACCCTCACTCGCAGCCTCCTTCTTCGTAGTAGCCCGCCGATACGCCCTTCGCCTTCGTTTAGGACCTCCAAGCCGCGGCGACATCAGCTCAGTGAGCACCACTCCAATCACAATCTCTCTTCATTTGTATTCGCATTTCGATTTCATGCCATTCAGTAGCTTCAAAACGAGTTCTTTTACGTAGTAGTTCTTGCATTTTTGGATCTGTGTTTGATTGCTCATCTCTTTTGATTTGTTATGGGCAAATCGGAGCTGAATACAGTTCTGTTAGCTTAACACTGGGAAAGCTTTCGTTTGGGTCGATTAGAGCTTGTTTTTGATTCGTGTATTTGGAATTTTTGGGCAGAAAGTTGGTTTCTAGGGTTCTTCAGTGAAGTGGATTAGAAGTACCGATTTTAGTTTGAAATCTTTTCTTATTTATGTATGTCATTTCAGTTTAAGATGTGGATGAGGTTTCGGTGATTTGAATTGTGTATACTCTTAGCTTCATTCATATTTAGTTTTTTGTTTGAATATTTTGAACCACCCTTTTGATTAGGGCGTGTGAAACACTGTTCTCAAAGATAGTGTTTTGAGTTGTGGGTTTACATAGGTTTGTATGGAAAGTACATTCGTTTAACAGCTATCCATATTTGTAGAGATGGGTGAAGCAGTCAAGGTTGTGGTTCCAGAGTCTGTCCTAAAGAAGAGGAAGAGAGAGGAGGAATGGGCCTTGGCAAAGAAGCAGGGGCTTGAAGCCGCCAAGAAGAAGAATGCTGAGAACAGAAAGCTTATTTACAACAAATCCAAACAGTACACCAAGGAGTATGCAGAGAAGGTACGTCTTGTTTGGTTTATTATATTAATTTGCACTCTGCTTCTTTGAATTGATTTGCCCCTTATATTTATTCTTCATGTTAACATGGTACTTGTGTGACTGATATAGGACCACGAGATGGTCCGCTTGAAGCGTGAAGCAAGGCTGAAAGGAGGATTCTATGTCGAGCCAGAGTCTAAGCTCTTGTTTATCATTCGTATCCGTGGGTATGTCATGATCCTTAATTTGTTTATATATTCAGATCTTTATAGTTCTGGTTCTTTTCCTTATACTTTTAATTTTTGTATTTTCAGTATCAATGCCATTGATCCAAAGACAAAGAAGATCTTGCAGCTTTTGCGATTGAGACAGGTCATACTCATACCTTTGGAAATATTGATGTTTACCTGCATTGTAGCCGTGTTGTTTGTTTGGTAATTGATTGGAATCTGCTTTTCCTTCATGGTAGAAGTTGGAAATGCATCTAGGAGTATGAAAATAAGAATTTGTTATTTGTAGTGCAGTTGATGGATTTAAACATTGTATGGTTTGAGTTTCTCATTTTCATATTGGCATGCATGTTTTCATGCATTTTAATTCATGGAGAAGTGTAGTAATCTCTGTGCACATGGGTTCATCAGACTGGTGATTTGTAAAATATAATGTATTTCTTTAGTCAATGAGTGTTTAATGAAGATTGTCTGAAACATTAGCTTAAACAATATTGTTTATTCTTTGTGTTCTGAAACAGATATTCAATGGTGTCTTCCTGAAAGTAAACAAGGCCACCTTGAACATGCTTCACCGGGTTGAGCCATATGTCACTTATGGGTGCGTACAACTAAACCCTTTGTGTTACCTGTAAACGTATAAATGTATGGCTGATAGGATTTGCATGATTTCAGATACCCCAACCTGAAGAGTGTGAAGGAATTGATTTACAAGAGGGGTTATGGCAAGTTGAACAAGCAGAGAATCGCTTTGACTGATAACTCTGTTGTTGAGCAGGTTTGTTAAGCATATTGCTAGTGATGTATGCTAGGTTAGCAATAATTTCTGCAGTCTAAACATGTTTTGGAACTCTTACAGGGTTTGGGCAAGCATGGCATTATCTGCACAGAAGATCTTATCCACGAGATCTTGACAGTTGGACCTCATTTCAAGGAGGCCAACAACTTCCTATGGCCATTCAAGCTCAAGGCACCATTGGGTGGTCTTAAGAAGAAGAGGAACCACTATGTTGAAGGTGGAGATGCTGGAAACCGTGAGAACTACATCAATGAGCTTATCAGGAGAATGAACTAGGCTGGGGCAGTTCTTAACCATTCCAGTGTTTCAAGAATCTGATAATTTTTCATCTATGGAGTTGAGCACATTTTTATCTTTAAGGTTGAAGACTTGTTACGATGTTGAAAATTTTATTCACTTTTGGAGACTAATGCTACAAAGTTTTGCTTACTGGTTTTATAATTTGATTTTCACATCTGAGATCCAAAATTGAAGAGTGTGCTTGCCTTTCTTATCTTTTGCTTTACCCCAAAGTTCAAGGAATCGGCGATTTCTGCTCAAATGAAAGTAGAATCTGAGTGTTTCAATGTTTAGAAAGATAGATATATGAATTGGTTTTGGCAGAAAATTTCAAACTCCGTATTTGGAAGCTTGATTTACAAGTTGTTTTGTATCACTTGTATGGATTAGCGCAGCAAATCACACCCAACACAGAAACTCTTGCAATTGTATAAGAGCTTGCGGGTAACTTCGACCCTGGATTATTATAGACCCAAGGCGGAATTCTGAAATCATGGACCACAACATTCGATTAGTATATTTTCCATTAGACGACAACATCGAATGAATTCGAAGTCCCTTCTGAATCACCTAGATGTCCAGTCACCTTTGTTCTCAATCTGATATTCTGATTTGTCATCAAACCCCTCCTGTAGGAACTCCTCCGGCGTGTTCCAGAGTTCGGGTTTCTCTTTGGATTGCAAGTGCATTTAGACACTTGTTTTCACAGGGTTATAGCAAGTAGCAATGATCCAATTTTACACTTGCAGTTGTTTCTCGAGGAATTAAGAGAAGCTGACAAAGTGAGCTTCTTCAGTCATGCATTTTGGGTTGTTCATTTGACTACTCTGCATGTCACATTGCTTTTTCCTCCACAATTCCTCTTCTGGACTTTTGGCCATTACACATGGAATATGCACAATCTTTCCGATGCTGTTGAAGTTATTATCCTCCGTGCAATTAAACATGTTTATAGTTATGAAGACGCTAAATATATATCTGGCCATGTATGACTCTGAGCATTCGTTTGTTATCAGCCATGTAGACCTCAAAATTATGTTGATGGAGGTTGCAATCAGCATCACACTTGGATTAATAGGAGACATACTGAGGCACCGTTTGCTTATCCGATCCTGTTTCTTATTGTCTGCATTCTTCCTTTGCATACTGAGACTGTTGCACCCTTTTAACACTAGGATGCTCAAGAACAATTTTTTTTTTTTTTTCCCGAAGGTATCCTCAGTACTCCCATGAGGCGCAATGTCCTGGCATCTATAGATTTCGGATGGCTTTCATTTTTGTGGGTCTTCATGATTTTCTTCGGTCATATCTGATATGAAACTCCTAGAATTATAGTGTTCGAACCTGGCCCCAGTGCAGTATCATGCGAGCCGTGTGGAAGTGTGCCTAGCTGGTGAAGGTTTTCAGTTATTGCTAACCTTGTTTGGGACATGCACTGATAGTTTGAGTCTCTGGCCTTGATCTAGAAAGTGAGAAACAAATGAAAAAGAAAGCAAGGGTTGAGATTGAAGAAAGTGCTCCTTTGTGTGGTTCTGGAGCCATTGACATATTACTGGCATTTAAAAGGTTTTCACTTTCATCGTTTCATCCTTCTTTGCTCACAAAACTTGCTCTGAAACAATTGAGTTTCCTCAATTATATCTGGGTGTAACTCCTCTAGGCCTAGCGGTATAGCAACCTCCCAAATCCTACACCTCCAGTTGTTTCTCGAGGAGCTAAAAGAGAAGCTGAAGGATAGTGTGTTAGATTTAATTTTCTTTAATGATACATTATATTTCATGTAGCCCATTTGGTTCAGATCATGCATATATATACCTTTGCCTTTAACCTGACCACTCTTCTTACCTCATCTTAATTTGGCATTCTGCATCAACACTTGGATTTCTCACCGGCTCCATTCCAATGATGCTGAAATAGTATGTATCACTTCCAGCAAAATATTTCAGTCATGTGCATCTTTGTACATGTTTCGAGAGAAATTAAGTGTGTGATAGAGATAAAGAGAGAAACATGCAGGGTTGCTTTTAGGCTGTCTGAAGTAAGCCCAAGGTGAATCATAAACCATCATTTTGATATTAATATCTAATTCGTTTAAGTTTCTCTCAAACTTGCAAATTTGCAATGAAGCCTTTAAGGCTGTGAGGCTGCCAATCCATCCCAAAAGTACGTAGTGAAAGTAGGGAAGACATCTCCAGCACTAAAACTGGCTAATTGTATTGTCAACTTTCTTGATATCTCTCCAAACCAATTTCCCTCTTCTCTTACAAAGAGTTAATTTATCCAAGTTTACACCTAACTAGACATTAGGTTGTTTGAGCTTGTTACCAGCACCTCACTTGGATTAATAGGACATTCACTGAGGCATGCTTTGCATTTTGTTGACCAATTCTGCAGCACCATGGCTCATCACGGTTTCTGTGGTGATCTCTGCGGATGAACTACTAGTAGCGTTGGAGCTTGGCTTAAGTGCAGCAGCAGCAGCAGCATTAGAACGCCATACTTAATGATTAGAGAGCTCTGTGAGCTTAGCTTGAGGGTTCCCAATAATATATTAGCATGTTAGGTATATCTTCAGACCAAAAAAAGATATGTTAGGTAAGCATAGCAGGTTTAATTTGAGAGAGGCTTTTATCTATCAGTCTGTCCAATAGTCATAATCCGCATGTTCTGACCAAAAAAAAAAAAAATTCCGCATGACAAGGACTTTGAAATGCACCCTAACACAGTTTTTAGTTTCCATATACTGATCCTAATCCCTGTAACTAGTAAGCGTTGGTTTGGTTTGGTTTTGTGGAAAACAAAGGTAAATGACTTGTGGAAGATTTCTGGTTAACTTCATAATGAGAAAGCGTTTACAAACCTACAACTATATAGGAGATGAAGTGAAGAAAGTGTCTTCATTCACTCTTTGGATCGGTCATTTCGATAACAAGAAAAAAACAGCTTTCTCTTAACAAGGAGAAAAACAACTATTCTATCAATTAACAATGAGAACATGGCTTATACACAAAGGTATGACTTCTAAGTAACACGAGTGAGTCCTCTTCTCGAATCGGAATTGAGATTTACGGTATCATTCATGTTGTTATAATTTCTTAAATTAATAAATTGTTTTTTGGAGATTAGAAAGAAAAGAAATTGTTACTAATAAGTCCCTCCCGGTTATTGGGTTTGGGTTTTTATGCCTAATTAGAAACACAAAAAAGAGAAACAGGGGAAACAGAGACAGTAGTGGCGTAGCTCACAGAGAGAGAGAATGGCTACAGCAGCTATCAACGTAAAGCCGTCGCCTTTCTGTGTTCCCAAGCCTCAAAACCCTTCAAAGCTTAGGGTTTTCACTCTCCGATGCTCCTCCGCCACCGCTTATTGCGTCTCAGGTATACCACTTGTGCTTCTCTGCTTTAATTCTTCCATCTCTAGGACTTGAAAAGATTCAATCTTTATGTCATAATGGTTTGCTCCATTTATTAGTGTACTGTTGTAGTATAAATCGTATATATATACCGTATATGTCTATATCATGTAACAAAATACGTAAAAGTATTTAGATAGGTACTTGAGTGTATAATCATAGGTACTTGAGTGTATGAAGACTTATGTAAACATGCTTTACCAAAGGGCAACAAGCATGGCAGAAAATCATCATCAAGATGGTTATCATTTTGAGTTTCTCTTTGAGCATTCACACTTCAATGTAATCCTATAAATACCCCCTTTGTATGAGATGAATAAACACATTGAAATCCCCATTCTCTCTGAAATTTTACTCTCCTATTCTGTTTATCAATTCCTCTAGTTCTTAAACAAGTTATCAGCACGAAGTTGCTCTAGAATTAGAATCGAAAAATTGACGAAAGAAGAGTTCTTCATCGATAGAAGTCATTTTTCAAAACCTATAAAAAATCCCCAAACCCTAGCTCAGATTAAAGCCCTTGATTCCAGGAGCCCGGAACCGGTCTCAGATTCACCGGAACCGGCCTGAACCGGCCGCCGGAAGCCGAAAAACCGAACCGGACCGCTGCCGGACCGCTGCCGAGAGCTGCCGAGGTCCTGCCGAGACCTGCCGAGCAGCTGCCGAGAGCTGCGCAGCAGCTGCCGAGGTGCTGCCGAGACCTGCCGAGCAGCTGCCGAGGTGCTGCCGAGACCTGCCGAGACCTGCCGAGACCTGCGCAGCAGCTGCCGAGAAGCTGCCGAGAGCCCTGCGCAGCAGCTGCCGAGAAGCTGCCGAGGCCCTGCGCAGCAGCTGCCGAGCAGCTTCCGAGACGCTGCGCAGCAGCTGCCGAGCAGCTGTCGACACATCTGTCGACAGATTTGCGCGGCGACTTTCCGACGACTTTTTCGACACTTTTCCGGCGACTTTTCCGGCGACTTTTTGGACGATTTTTCTCGACTTTTTCCAACGATCTTTCCGGTCAACTCCGATAATTTTTCCGGTCAAAAATTTCCGGCAACACTATTCCAAGGTATTCTTTACTAAAAGTTCCCGTTTTTGAGTTTTTATTTATTTTCTCTCCTTTTTCCTTTTTCTCGGGAACTTACAATCAAAAGCGGAATTAGAGCAATTCACGCCAAATGAACTAAGAGTGTTCACAATGATTCTTGGAAATTGATTTCTTGGTAGCATAGCTCGGAAATCTTATTATTTTTCGTGGAAGTTTTAACTCCGAAACTAATATTTTCTTCTTATCTTCAAGGATGTCGAATGAACCTAGACTCGATTTTCAAATCCTTGACTCAACAGGTTCGGAGTACCATAGCTGGAAAACCGACGTTGAGAACCATCTCACATCCAAGGGGATATTGCCCATCATCCATGAACCAAATCCGGCTCTTGTGTTCCCTCGATCACCCAAGAAGCATGCAGAAGCAATCATCTTGATGCGACGTCATATGGACAAAGCACTCAGGCTAGAGTACATGTCCATCAAAGATGCAAAGGATTTATGGGAAGCACTAGAAGAGCGCTTTAACAATATCCAAGATTCTCTCCTCCCTGACTTGAAGGTTCAGTGGAACGATGTACGCTTCTCAGACTTCAAGTCTATTGCTGAGTACAATTCAGAAGCTCTTCGTCTTAAATCCATGTTGAGGTTCTGTCAAAGACCCCTCACAGAAGAAGAGCTAATTGAGAAAACTCTCTCCACCTTCCCTGTTGCAGCAATTTTGCTATCAAAGCAGTATCGCACTGAAGTAAATGCTGGACGAATTACGAGGTTCAATGAACTCATAAATATTTTGTCGGTAGCCGAAAAGCACGACAACATTCTTATAAAGAATTATAATTCAAGACCCATTGGAACCAAGAGCGTTCGTGAGGCAAATTATAATGCACCCAAAAGAGGGCACAGGGAGCGGTACCCCAGCAATAGGGGACATGTGTACCCTAATAATAGGGGACATGAAGGACGAACAGGTCCATATAACCGCCCCAACAGGGAAGGAAACCGCAACTTTAGAGCGGGCGCACGTGATGGTAACTCCGCACGTGGAAGAGGGAGATATGGCAACACCGGCCGTGGAAATAGCACCATGAACCGTGGAGGTCGCACCATGCGCCGTGGTAGTAGCAGCAACCCTCCTAGGGGATATCCACAACGTGCACAACCTGTACAAACTGTACAACCTGCACAACCTATACCTCAAATGAAGGGAGGGAACCACAATGACATGTGTCATAGATGTGGATCAATCGAGCATTGGTTTAAACAATGTCATGCAAGTACCCAATTAGCTGCACGCTACAAGGAGTACAGGGAAGCAAGAGAGCAAGAAGCTAACCTTGCCGAAGATGAAAATAGTGAAGATGTCAATCTCACTGTTGAGGACTTCAAAGCTGTAGATGAAGAGCACGAGGATGCCACAGACTTTGATTAGAATAATCCTCTTTCTATTTTCCAAGAATGGCAAATGTGCCTTAGTCAATAAATAACAATTGTATTAAACTCCTTCTTATGTGGCGTACCCAATGAAGTATGATGTCTAGGAAAGCAATTGAGATCGGGGTATTTAAGCGAGCCTCGCTCCACCAACATCTCTCTACTTTCCTGGTCATATTCCATTGGAATTACCAAACGGATTGAGTGATAGCAATTTGTCTAGAGTTTGATATTTGGAATAGACTTATGAATAACTTTGATGTAAAAGTATCGCATTCAATGTCATGGACATGTGTTAATATTCCGAACTTTATTCCTTTCAGTATGTTTTCCGGAGAATTGGAATGCCTTCTTGATAGTGGCACCACACATACGATATTGCGACATAGGCAATTATTTTTATGGATGACACCCAGTCGATCCTCAGTAACTACGATGGCAGGACCATCACAATTGATTCATGGTCGAGGACCAGCTCAATTTTTGTTACCAAATGGCACAAATATTAATGTCGCTGAAGCTCTATATGCTCCAAGGGCCGGAAGGACCCTATTAAGCTTTAAAGACATTAGAGCCAATGATTTTCATGTGGAAACACATTGTGAGAATGGACAAGAGTTCCTTTGCATCACCTCTAAAAACTACGGAAATACACGAGTTTTAGAGAAACTTATGTGTCGCTCTAGTGGATTGTATGCAACCACTATTAGAGTCATTGAATCCAACCATGTCATGAATGACAAATTATGGGATCCTGACACATACAAGTTTTGGCACGACCGTTTGGGACATCCAGGTCGTGACATGATGCTCCGTATATTAAAAACTTCACACGGACATCCATTCTTCAAAACGAAAAGAAGTACGAACCAAACATTGGTCCAAAGAGTTACTTCTTAAGTGTATCATTCGTTTTGCAAAGCTTGCTCTTTAGCAAAGGTAGGATCGAGACCATCCTATGCAAAAGACACTAAAGAAAATATACCATTCTTACAAAGAATACAAGGTGATATTTGTGGACCTATCCAACCAACTTGCGGACCATTTAGATATTTTATGGTGTTGGTTGATGCATCGACACGTTGGTCACATGTCATGCTCTTATCCACAAGAAATGCTGCATTTGCTAAACTCCTAGCACAAATCATTAAATTAAGGGCTCACCACCCCGATCATCCTATTAAGTCAATTCGTCTTGACAATGCTGGAGAATTTACATCAAGAACCTTTGATGATTATTGCATGTCCATTGGGATTGAGGTGGAACATCTTGTCCCTCATGTACACACCCAAAATGGACTCGCAGAAGCTGCCATTAAAAGACTTCAAATGGTTGCCAGGGCATTGGTTATGCGCACCAATCTCCCTATTTCTGCTTGGGGCTATGCAATATTACATGCAGCTGTGCTCATTCGTCTGAGACCCACTGCCACCCAACCCTTTTCTGCGTCCCAACTGGTGACTGGGTATGAGCCTAATGTCTCACACTTACGCATCTTTGGGTGTGCAGTCTATGTGCCAATTGCGCCGCCACAGCGCACCAAAATGGGTCCTCAAAGACGCTTAGGCCTTTATGTTGGATATGATACTCCAAGCATTATCCGCTACATAGAACCCTTGACAGGTGATCTATTTACCGCTAGATTTGCGGATTGTCACTTTGATGAGACAGTCTTCCCGTCATTAGGGGGAGACAAGAACATTAATGTTCAACAGAAAAGACAGGAATTGTCGTGGTCTGTCCCCACTTTGTCTCATCTTGATCCCCGAACCACACAGTCTGAAATAGAGGTGCGGAGGATTCTCGATCTTCAGAACGTAGCAGAATCAATGCCTGATGCGTTTTCTGATATCGCTAAAGTGACAAGATCACACATACCTGCTGCAAACGTACCTGCAAGGATTGATGTTCCTAAAAATAAAGGACATGACATCCCCTCTATGGGTGATGCAGTGGCTAGACCCATGGCTCCTGCTAGAAAGCGCGGGAGGCCTATAGGTTCGATGGATTCTCGCCCAAGAAAGAAAGCGAGCTTGACACAAAATAATCCATTAATCATCGATATAAATAATCCATCTCATGAAAAAATTCCGGATTATGGTTATGTCCAAGAGACATCATTGGAGGACGCTCCAATAATAGAACCAATTCCAGAGAATAGAGAGATCTCCATGAATTACACTAGTATACATGTAATTATGGACAGAAATTCTATGGCTATTGATGATGCGTTTGCATATCATATTGCAAAAGGAATTATAGAATACGATGATATCGAACCTCGCTCCGTTGAAGAATGCCAACGTAGAGCAGATTGGTCAAAATGGAAAAATGCGATCCAGACTGAATTGGATTCATTAACAAAGAGACAGGTATTTGGGTCTATAACACTGACACCACCAAATATAAAACCTGTTGGCCATAAATGGGTCTTTGTTAGAAAGCGTAATGAGAAAAATGAGGTTGTTAGATACAAAGCCCGCCTTGTGGCGCAAGGTTTCTCACAACGTCCTGGAATCGACTACGAGGAGACATATTCTCCCGTAATGGACGTTATAACGTTCCGCTACCTTGTCAGTTTGGTAGTTTCCGAAAAACTTGACATGCAGCTCATGGATGTGGTTACAGCATATCTCTATGGGGATCTAGATTCAGAGATATATATGAAGGTTCCAGATGGACTTCAATTACCCAAATCAAGTGGCTCTAAACCACGGAGCGCGTTTTCAATAAAATTAAGACGCTCACTATATGGATTGAAACAATTCGGACGGATGTGGTATAACCGTCTAAGTGACTACTTGATTGGGAATGGATATGTTAACAATGAAATATGCCCTTGCGTGTTCATTAAGAGAACAAGATCCGGATTTGCAATTGTAGCAGTTTATGTTGATGACATGAACTTAATTGGAACTCTAGATGAGTTAAAAGAAACTGCTACATATTTGAAATCTGAATTTGAGATGAAAGATCTCGGGAAAACACGGTTTTGTCTCGGAATAGAACTCGAGCACCGTAATGATGGGATTATGATCCATCAATCAGCATATACTCAAAAGTTACTAAGGCGCTTTAATGAAGATAAAGCAAAGCCTGTGAGTACTCCCATGATCAACCGTAGTCTTGAGCCCATGAAATATCCGTTTCGTCCAAGGGATGAGGACGAAGATTTATTAGAAGCTGAAATACCATACCTAAGTGCGATAGGCGCATTATTGTATTTAGCTCAATGCACAAGACCGGATATCTCATTTGCAGTAAACTTGTTAGCTCGACACAGTTCTGCACCAACACGCCGCCATTGGATTGGTATAAAGACAATCCTTCGATACCTAAATGGTACGATCGATATGGGCTTGTTCTATCCCTACAGAGAGAAAAGAAATGTGAGCGCCGGCAACACTATCCATAGTGACCGACGTTCTCCTCCTCCCCTCCATCAAAATGATGTTTTGACGGGTTTTGCTGATGCAGGGTATCTCTCTGACCCTCACAAAGGTCGCTCCCAAACAGGTTATGTCTTTACCATGGGAAACACCGCGATATCTTGGAGATCTACAAAACAGACTCTTGTTGCTACTTCCTCAAATCATGCAGAGATAATTGCACTACATGAAGCCGTGCGTGAGTGCATATGGCTAAGGTCTATAAATAGACACATTCGAGGAACTTGTGGTTTGAAATTCACCACAAATGAACCTACATGCATTTACGAGGACAATGCAGCTTGTATTGAGCAAATGAAATTAGGTTTCATCAAAGGCGACAATACCAAGCATATATCGCCGAAATTCTTCTACAATCAGCAACAGCAAACACTTCTAAATATTGAAGTAAATCAAATCCGATCAGAAGATAATGTAGCTGACTTATTTACTAAGTCACTACCAAAATCCCCTTTCGAGAAACATGTAAGGAGCATCGGATTGAGGAGGATATCCGAACTCCCACAATCTTCAAGAGGAGTCTAAATCAGGGGGAGTATCCAGAAACATACTTCACACTCAACGCGCGTTGTGCTCTTTTTCCCTTTCGACCAAGGTTGTTTTTTCCCACAGGGTTTTATTACTTGGCAAGGTTTTTAACGAGGCAACTTCGATGCGCACCATCTACACAATACTATTGAACATGAAATATCCAAGGGGGAGTGTTGTAGTATAAATCGTATATATATACCGTATATGTCTATATCATGTAACAAAATACGTAAAAGTATTTAGATAGGTACTTGAGTGTATAATCATAGGTACTTGAGTGTATGAAGACTTATGTAAACATGCTTTACCAAAGGGCAACAAGCATGGCAGAAAATCATCATCAAGATGGTTATCATTTTGAGTTTCTCTTTGAGCATTCACACTTCAATGTAATCCTATAAATACCCCCTTTGTATGAGATGAATAAACACATTGAAATCCCCATTCTCTCTGAAATTTTACTCTCCTATTCTGTTTATCAATTCCTCTAGTTCTTAAACATGTACATTGATATCTCAACCCTTTTGGGTTTTGGCCCTTTATGCTTTAGTCTCATTCTGTGTTGAAAAGTTTCATACTTTTACAGTGTTGGAATTTTCTTAGTTCCTGGTAAATTAGAGCAGCCAGATAATGTCTGGACTTAAGGTGCGCGCGTTCAATTTGGTTGTGATTTGCAGACAAATGTGACACCTTCTCTATCAGAAACTATTATATCTTAAACCACCATGCATGTTTTTTGCGCATCATTTATTGACTTATTGAACAAACATTTACAATTTGATTTAAGATGAGATTTTGGATTTCACATCTCCTTTTCAAATCTTTCTCAAGTGTAGGTTTGAGTCCCTTTGTAACCCCAAATCCCACTTCAAAGTTCAAACCTCTGTAGCCAGAGCAGAACAATGGAACTGTTGCATGTTAGTCCCTTAAATTTTTCATCTGTGTGTTTTGTTTATTTATATTACTCCTTGTGCTTCAGACTTGGTTGAAAGACCTTGGAAGACTTCAGATGCTAGACTTGTGCTTGAAGATGGTTCAATATGGAGAAAAAAATCATTTGGTGCTTCAGGAACCCAAGTTGGTGAAGTTGTATTCAATACATCCTTGACTGGGTGAGCTGGCTTATAAAATTTGTGTGTTTCCTAATTTTCATTAATTTATCAACTGTCATGTTGGGTGTGGAGGCTTCTATCTCCAGTGGTGCATCACTTATCCCCCACAAGAATCGCAAGAGTTTGCCTTCCCTTAAGAAATTTTATACAACTCCCATCTCTTTTTGCATATGAGAGTGAAGTGGAACCCACTTTTGTAGGGATGAAGGAGTTTACTGCTTGCATTACTGGAAGTAATCACCTTAGCTTTAGTTGGGCATTATCAGTTCAGGTAGCTGATACATTTTTATGCAGGTATCAAGAAATTATTACAGACCCGAGTTATGCTGGCCAATTTGTCCTGATGACAAACCCCCAAATTGGAAATACTGGCGTAAATTTTGGTAAGTATAGTTTCCTTTCTTAATAATAGAGAATTATACCGTCTTAAATATGTTGAAATCTGATGTTGATACTTTCCTATCAGATGATGAAGAATCAAGGCAGTGCTTCCTTGGTGGTCTAGTGATCAGAAGTTTAAGTATCAGGTATGCATCCTTTTTAAATACTGCTATAGCCTATAGGGACATTAATATTGGAAGCTTCAATGATTGAGCTGTTCTCAAACCTTTCAATGAACTGTTTCTGTTGTTTGTTTTGCAGTACTTCAAATTATAGATGTTCAGAAACTCTTGGTGATTATTTAGCAAAACGGAATATCATGGGAATTTGTAAGTTATACCATGGCGTTAGTCTTTAAGGCACTGGCATTTTGCAGAATCATGTGATTTGGTGTGCTGTTCTGTATCTTTTTAACTTCTGGTGTTGACCTTTAATGCTGACTGGTTATGCAACAGATGATGTTGACACCCGGGCTATCACCCGCAGATTAAGGCAAGATGGAAGCCTTATTGGTGTTTTGAGCACAGAAGAGACCAAAACAGATGGGGAACTGTTGGAAATGTCTCGTTCATGGGACATTGTTGGTAAGGATGTCATGAAGTCGGTTAAAATCATGCAGAGGGTTAAAAGTTCATGTTTTCTTATTTGGGGTTTGCACCTTGCAGGGGTTGATTTAATAAGTGGCGTGTCATGCAGGACCCCTCATGAGTGGGTTGATAAAACCAATTCTGAGTGGGAATTTATGTCCAATAGAAAAGATAAAGAGGCTTTTCGTGTAAGTCTGCATTAAGTTCTATTTTTTAAGTAGTCTTCTTCGGTATTTTTTTTTGTTTCTTTTTTCTTTTGGTATTAAACTAGAAGAGAGACGAAAAGGATACAAGAATGAGAAGAGAGATGACAGATGTGAAGAGATGAAAGATACAAGAATTAGATGGTTTTTGAATTAATTAACAAAGTTTTCAGTTTTAGTTCTACGTACTATTCTTACTCTCTTCTCCTTCTCATCTCTCTCTCCCTTCTCACATTTCTCCTCCCTTTACATCTTTGTTTTACCAAAAGAAATCTTACCACTTGCTCAGAGGTTGGCAGTGCAGCCTTAACTGACTTTTTTCTATGGTTATGAATTGAAGGTTGTTGCATATGATTTTGGAATCAAGAGCAACATTCTTAGGCGATTGGCTTCCTATGGCTGCAAAATTACTGTGGTACCTTCAACATGGGCAGCATCAGAGACTCTTAAGATGAAACCAGATGGGGTTCTTTTTAGCAATGGCCCCGGAGACCCATCTGCGGTTCCCTATGCTGTTGAAACAGTCAAGCAGATTCTTGGAAAGGTTCCTGTTTTTGGAATTTGCATGGGCCATCAGTTGCTTGGCTTGGCATTAGGCGGTGCAACTTTTAAAATGAAGTTCGGTCACCACGGAGGAAATCATCCAGTCCGTAATCTTCGTACTGGAGATGTTGAAATAAGCGCTCAGGTGTGTAAATTCTATCAATCTCTCTTTTGTAGAAAGTGTACTTTTTAAAATTGTATTAGATATTTTAAAGAACTGAACTGCCTCCTGAAGTAACATTTTGGCAAGCTATTCTGCTAAATCAAGGTAATGCCATCCATTAACGTTTCTACTTTTCATTTTGTGGCAGAATCACAACTATGCAGTTGACCCCAAATCACTTCCAGATGGTGTAGAAGTAACTCATGTCAATCTCAACGATGGAAGCTGCGCTGGCCTTGCTTATCCTGCCCAAAACATCATGTCTATTCAGTACCACCCTGAAGCATCCCCAGGACCTCATGACTCAGATTATGATAATTTAAACTATGCTTATATATACTGATAAACAACCATTAGTATTTTACCGATATCACACTATTGTGCGTGCTTGCACCAATTGCATCCGAACACTCCTAGTGATGAACTCTTGATAGTATATCTAGGAATTCCATTACCATCTGAAAGGTGAAGGTATAGCTCATAGCATGAGTACCATTTCCCTAGTTGCTTCTTGCCAACTGTTTTCTCAGCTCACAAACCCAATACCTCTTTTTAGAATTATGCATTCTGCATCAATCTACTTTATGAAAATGATTTTGAGTTTTGGAATTTTTCTATTGCAGCTTTTAGAGAATTCATTGAGCTAATGAAGAGAGTGAAAGTAAATGCATGAGTGATATCTGCACAGCAATTAATTGAGGGATCAAGCCTAAAGCTAAAGCAGCAAGGTTTCAAGCGGCAATACAGACATCCTGGCTCTGCTCGTGTCTGACTCTATGGGATTAACATTTGCAGTTGCAGAAAACTAGTTAGGAGTCTCTACCGTCAGTATGTTTGTAGTGGTATTGTGTAACAGTTGAGATGATCCCTTGCCATATTTATAGTTGGCGCAGATGTTTGGAAGAAAGTTGCTTAGCCATCCTCTGTAACAGAGAACTTATTCCATTACAAATGCATGCCAGGAAATTTTGGATCGTCGAAAAAATAATTTACCGAATTCCTTTGATTTGAGTTGTTCCTGAATTTCGTTCAATAGCAGTCAATGAGCAGATGATCAAGCAATGGTGTCGTGGTTTACAGTGTAAAGATGTTATATATAAACTTTCCAACTATGTTTAGCTAAGAAAACAAAGCAATGAGGTACGAATCCATATTTCTACCTTCTTTCAGTGAAAGAAAACATTTGAACACCAAGTTACGTACTTCTCTTGTTTGAGTTCAAATAGGGAATTGACGACTCTCGAGCCAATCAGTCGGGATTTGTCCGAATTTCAGGTAAGCTCTGTGATTCTCAAGCTAATTGAGGGTACGGATACTCCTCCAATTTTGTCCCTTTTTTTTTATTAACTTTCTACATCTTTTATTTTTCTTTTTCATCCCCATCCTTTTCTGTTTCATTATGAAAAAAGAGTCAAACAAATGGGAAGGGAGAAATGTCTTGAAAATTCAATTGCTCTAGACCAACAATTAGACATAAATCAAATGAAAATTTCAATTGCATTTGTTCACGACTCATTGAAACATTAAAATATTGAAACAACTTTTGCCTTTTGTGCTAGAAGAAAAACCATGATTAGATTAAACTTGGCACAATCATTAATCTAATCAGCCATTTATAACTTACAGGGACTTGGGTCAAGTCAAAATTATCATTAGAGATTATCACTAGTGACATAATTAAACTAGAACATGAAAAACTCGCTAGCTTCAAAGTGCAAAATCCTATGGATATTTGTGAATGGATGACAATAGCATGTTCTTTAATTAAGAGCTGTCTGAGCCTAGCTTATGAAGGTGCTCAACCATACATAATGACCGAGTCCCACTTTAAAACTAGACAATGATGCTTGCTAAGATAGCTAGGCTTTGCTTCTGAGTTTTGAATATATACAGGAATTTAGACTCAATGAGATGAGAAAGCGATGTTTAACAACTAGCTATATTGAAGAAACTAGCTATATATAGAACATATACATACATAATACGTATATATAAGAATACTAAAAAGTTTGATGAGTGTGCATTACGATCCACAAAATTTGAAACTAGAACGGTAAATAGGTTATAGAAACAAATTTAACTTATTTCCACATACGTACTAGTACAACTATCGATGTGCATTATTGGCGATTATATCTTGTTTTCTCCTTCATATATCACGTATATTTGTCACATAAATCTTGTAACTACTAAACATGTACGTACACCAATCATATGGATACTAAACAAGATTATAGCGATGAGTGGACTACCTTAGCTAGCTGGCTTCAACATGCATAATTATTGTATGCGTTGAATTATTTTCTTTTCTATGGGGTTGGTGAACTTCTGAGCTAGCTTCCTCTTTTAGGCTTGAGTGAAATTTTCTTCTTTCTCAAAAAGGAACTTGCATGTGAAAGACTTGCTCTGTTAATTATGTAGATAAAAAGAGGACTTGTTCTGGTTTCACATACACGGTGTTTTCTATGGGGTTTGTGGCAGAACTTCTGAGCTTCCCTTTTTAGGCTTCAGTAAAACTTTCTTCTTTCTCAAAAAGAACTTGCATATGGAAACTTGCTTAGGTGTGTAGATAAAAGAAGAATTGTTTTGGCCTGACACACATAATGCTATCGATTTCCATCTTGTTTGTACGTGGACAAAGTCCTCCATACCACAGTAGAGTTGGAAGATTACACACTATAAATTGAGCGTCATCAGATCGAAGCGTTCATGAGTTTAAGTTTGAGCTAGCCTTGAGTACTTTACAATTGAGACAGCTTCTAAAAACACCGTAGCTACCTCTTTCTTGCTAGCTCCTCCCTCGGTAAGAACCTAGATAGGCCTAGTGATCATCCAAACATATCCTCTAACTACTACTTGATCCTTCTATACAACTATTATTACTTTAAATCTCCCACCTAGCTAGATAGTTCTGTCCCCTCCCCATGCATTCTTATTTTTCAAGGCATTTTGGGTTATCAACGGTCTTAGTTTTGTTGTTGTTTGGGTCAAAATGTTTACCTGATCGAGTGATCGATCTCAATCAATTGATAGACTCGTAATGTGTTAGCAACACACAATAATACCCAACAGAAATACAAATGGAGTTATGGAGTTTGTTATCTTGTTTTTCCTTCTGAAAGTTTTGTTTGGTATATTTGAAGCCAGTATTTACTACGTATATAATCTTCCAACTCGATCTTCTTTAAATTCTTTCTCATTCTTATTGTTCTATAAAATGAAACGAGAAATGTTTTGAGTTGGGTACTGCGATTATCTTGTGTTTTTCAAGAGCATTTTTTTTTTCCTTTCAAACTTTAGCAATCTTTTTTTTATTCGTCGACATTCACTTTCTCAAACGTCTTTTGTTACACATTTAATTACATATCTTCAAATTTTCTGCTTATAAATACCTACACCTTGCTTGCAGATCTATTGGTAAAAACCAGTTTGTTAGTACCATTGATGAATATGATGATCGATCTCGATCTTTCGATTGGTAAATATTAGCTAGTGATGGCTAAATGTTTAAGTTGCCAAAACTATTACATTTCTAGATCTTCTCACTTTTGTGCATGCTGTTCTGGCCTTTTCCTGTGTCATTGTGAGCTATGCTAATTTGAGTTTTTACATGCATGTTAGCAGGAGCTTTGTGATCAGAAACTCATGGCTGGACGACTGCGGCTACTTGCTTGGGTGATCTTCATCCTGTCCGCTTCGGCAATCGTTAACAACAACTCAGTCCTTCTTCAAGCTGCAGCTCTTACCAATGACATCGGCGCAAACTATCATATCCATGACAGTACTGGTGCTAGCGGTAATTTTTCCAAAGTGTTCGAGATTTTGGTCAAATGTGGTATAAGAAGTATGAGGGTCTTTTCAGATGAGATCGATGCCCCATATCTAGACTACTATGGAGCCTCCACTGGCATTGCTCTCACTGTTAGCATATCAAATTCTGATCTGCAAAGGTTCGCTGCAAGCTTTGAAGACTTAACCAAGTGGCACCAAGATGTTTTGTATTCCTTACATATTACCTTTGATGTCAAGTACATCATTGTTGGTAACGAAGCGATCCCCGGTCCCTCTACCGATGATGTTCTGACTGTAATGAAGTCTCTACAACTGCTGAACAATTATAGCTCTTTTGCGGACATCAAGGTGACAACCTCTGTGGGATCAAGTGTTTTGGGGGATTGGTATCTACCGTCTAGTGGGGAGTTCAAACCAAATGCTAGCAGAGCCATGACTGACATACTTGGATTTCTATCAGCGTCTCAAGCACCTCTCATGATAAATGTGTACCCCTACTATGCATATGCAGCTGATACGGCCAATGTGCCTCTAGATCATGCACTCTTAAACGCCACCAACCCTATGGTACATGATGGCCCATTGGAATACAGTAACTTGTTTGATGCAATGGTGGACTCCTTTTACTCTGCCATGGAGAAAGTTGATTACTCAGACGTGAGCATTGTGGTGTCCGAGAGTGGGTGGCCTCATGATGGGAATTACAACTTCACCACACCAGAACTTGCAGCCACATACAACAGGAATTTCCTGCTACGCATCAACTCAAAGGTGGGAACACCCAAGAGACCTGGTGCTTCTGTTAAGGGATACATATATGAGCTGTTTGATGGTGAAAGCCCTCACTTTGGACTCTTCGATGAGACCTTTGAACCTATCTATCCTCTGTTCCAGTGTTCCTTCTAGGAGAATTGCCATGTTATACTAAGACAATGTTGTTTTTAGCAAGATTGCTATATATTAATGAAATAAAATGTGGCATTATTATGATGGATCAGTCTTAGGGCACTTTCATGTGGTATTTGAGCAGACACTGTCACACTACTTCTTTGTTTCTTAATAGCCTCCAATTAATCCATTACCTCTGCCAAGATATATATGGCAACTAAAACCACCTCCAAAAATAATATGGCTGGATATTGGCTTATTATCTTCGGCCTCTGGCTTCTTTGTTTGGGTTTGGCCCTCTTTGGTAATCTCATTCAAACATATTCTGAAAACTTAATTAGTGGGATCTAAATGAATGCCTTATGAATAAATAAGACTGAAATTTAGTGCATACTACCAAAGTATCCCTCATAAGCTACTAGTTTAACATAATGTCTTTGAGACTTCACCAGCTTTTGATGTTAGCTAGTAACTTGGACCAATTGACGTATAATTAGGATTCTAGCTAAACTTTTGTATCAATACACTCTAGTCACATGTAATGTTGTCCCACCTTTTCAAGTCATTTACTATCTTTGTTCGACAATTCTCAGTTGAGGACAATGTCAACACCCAGGTAGCTTATGAACAAAGAGCTTACAAGAATATAATTAGTAGAAAAATAAATTTAGTAAAACAAACTTGGCTTTGATAGAAAAAATTTAATTTTTAATTACAAGGCCATCATCCCTTTCCCCTGGCGTCACTTGAATAGGAAAAGCCAGCTGCAGCCATCGGCCTGCATATGGTAATATATTCTTACAGCATTGCTTAATTCAGTAGCAATAATGATACCTGCCTGGAGATGAAGCTTAAATAACCAAATTAATGTACCTCATATTGTTCAGAGAAACAAGGCAACCCTGTTTCTCAACCGGCAAGGTCATACGAGGCAAAATGGCATACATGAAAGTGAAGAATAAACCAAGTCAGAACATAAAACTTGGGACTAGCTTACCGAAGCAAAAAGTGAAGTATTGGATATAACCAATCTCATAATAGAAATAGAAGTAGCGAAGACAACTCTAGTTTAAGCTCTGCTGGTAACTATAGACGTCAGCCCATAATTAAGATCAATGCACTAAAAAAAAAAAAAAAAAACATCAGGAAGGTAACGCGCAAACCTTTTACTTGCATCTGCTGAAGTTCTGCAAATAACCCTAAAATGCAAAGCAGAACCTTCAGAAAACTAGTAAACTTCATGTATATCTTAGCTACTTTCCAAAAAGAACTAACCCCCACGCAGAGAAAACGTATACATAGATGGGCTCAAATGTTGATAATGGACTCGATACCATCATCATACACAAACTACTACAGACATTACTGAAGCCACGCACGCTAAAATAAAACGGCGACCTAAAATGCACAGGAACTCAATGATATTGAACTTGTACCAGATGGTGACGCGGGCTGTGTATATCACTGCAGCATACAAACAAACTCATATAATGAACAGTCTAATACCATATCCAAATAATTGGCTAATACAGAATAATATACCACGGAAATGTCCCAATGAAATCTGTCAAATTACCTTTGAAGCGTATGTCGACAAGACAATGATAACCAGAATGTAACAAGCACCAACATCAAAGGCTGCATCATTCTCTTACTGCATTTCCAAAGACTAAAAGAAGCAGAGGAATGGGTTTTACACTTCTACTTTTACTTTAACCTTGCTTTGCTTCGTGTATCATTGTCTAGTGAAGATATTAAGGATGGCGGTAATGTTAGTTTACCAGCTGATCAAGTAACCAAAAACAGAACAAAGAGTGAAGAAAGTGCTCCTTCGTACCTCTTACTCCAATTGACTAAATAATGTTCCTAGAGCCATTTCAATGTTAGGGAACAATCATAAATATGAGTTATGTCATAACAGAAATTTCAATAAGAAATGTAAGAAACAGATCAATCCTTAATAAATAAAATTTATACGTAAACGAATATATATTTTTAGGACAAGGATTGCAACTAATGCTTCAATCCTCAAAAAACAAAAGCAGTTTGTATTGGTAAGTGGTACACCATAAGCACAAGTATTTTGTGACCATAAGCACAATATCAGTACAACCTAAAGTATAAAAACTCAACTCTATCGGTGACCCTAATCAATCTTGAAATAGTTGCGTTCATTGGAACTTTAATTTATTTATTTTTAAATAATTGAAATAAATAAAAAAGTGGGACGGACACAACCACTTTAGCCTGCTCGGTTTTTAGAGGTTGGTCATTGTATAGTTTCCCAAATTATTACGTATATATATATAAAAAAAAAATCGGCTAAGGTTTGCAATTATTAGTAAGGGGAAATATCATCAATGATCACTGAGTTATGACTTATTCGACGCTTAACTTACTGTATTTTCAACAATATCACTTAACTCACTCAGTTTTACATCCGTCTTTCACTTAACTCACTGCCTTTAATTTTACCGTTAGAAGCCGTTAAAATTGATGACATGTTTGTCAAAACACTTGAAAATCATTTTTAACTTAAAAAAACTACATTTATTAGACTTTTTTTTAATTTTTTTTAAATTTCTGAAATTTCTAATAAAAATTGAATTTTTTAACTTAAATATAATTTGAAAAAAAATTGTCTTTTTTTTTTAAAAAAAAAATAGTTAGAAATGCATTTTTTTAGTGTTTAGACAAATATACCCTCAATTTACATTTATTAGACTTTTTCCAATTTTTTAAATTTCTGAGATTTCTAATAAAAAATTATTTTTTAACTTAAATATAATTTGAAAAAAAAAATTGTCTTTTTTTTTAAAAAAAAGTTAGAAATGTATTTTTTTTAGTGTTTAGACAAATATACCCTCAATTTTAATAGCTTTTAATGGCAGAATTAACGACAATGAGTTAAGTGAAAAACGGATGTAAAACTGAGTGAGTTAAGTGATATTGTTGAAAATACAGTGAGTTAAGTGTCGAATAAGTCATAACTCAGTGACCATTAGTGATGTTTTCCCTTATTAGTAAAGGAAAAAGAAGAAAAAAAAGCTATTTTGGGTTTGTGTCGGGTCAGTTTGAACCCAAAGATCACCCGACCCGACCCATTTATGAGCCGATTAAAGGCTGATGTCTCCCTTTTTCTAGGTCATACAGAGTGACCCAGAGGCCGGAGAGAGAGTGAGAGCTTAGAGAGGTAATCGAAGAAGAAGAAGAGAGGAATGGCTTCGAACGCAGCGGTACCGTTTTGGCGATCGGCGGGTATGACCTACATCACGTACTCCAACATCTGCGCCAGTCTCGTTCGCAATTGCCTCAAGGAGCCTCACAAGACCGAGGCCATCTCCCGCGAGAAGGTCCATTTCGCCGTCTCCAAGTGGGCCGACGGCAAGCCCGAGAAGCCCAGTAAGCCCTTCTCTCCTTCTCTTTCAGATCTAGGGTTGATTCCACTAAAAGTTTCGTCTTTTTTTCATCGCGTTGTTGTTACTCTTGGATGTTAATCTGGAATTGGGGGTAAAGCATTGATTGTTAGAGCTGAAAGATTGCTAATTTGGATTTGGTGTGCTCTGGTGATTGAGATTAAAATTTCTTAAGAACATTGAGATTCTGCAATGTTGGCTTGTCTAAGTGTGGCATTCAATCGGCTTACATATTCGTTCTTTTCGAAAAGGTTGTTTCTTTTGATGTGAAATATGACTAGTTTTCGCTTCTTAGAACCCAGGATGAAAGGAAGCAGATACTTTTAATAGGATGAGGGATTCGTGTTTATGATGGTGTATGAAAATTAAATGGCATTTTTGGGTCTTAGGGGGAATTAGTTGGTGATCGGATTTTTGTTGTGAAGTGGATTGCAATCCTTCTCTATATGTCAGCTTCATTGTATTGCTTAGAGTTGGAGTTCAGGTACTCGCTTTTGGGCTCAACTGCCTTTTGTAAGGTATCAAACCCAGGTGAACTCTCTTAGAAGAGTCTGTGCCATGACTCACTGGGTCATTTGAGAGGATATTGTTTCTTATATGTTGCATGAAGTTTCCTTATACGTTTGCGATAATGCAAAAGCTAGTGAGTGAAATATAACACAATTTTCTCATGGTGACTTATGAGGAAAGTTTAATCTATTCTAAGACTACCTATTCAAACCTGTTTTTTCTGAGAGTGAATGTCTGTTATTTTTCCCCAGATCTCAAGTATGCAATTTTCATCTAAAATTTGTGGTAAAGCAAAATGAGCAAGGAAAACTTGCCGCATATTTGTATGATGACTTTTGATAAAAACTAAATGCATTCTTAGAGCACCTTTTCTAACTTTTGGTCTAAAAGTGAATTGAAGTCATGTCGTCTTGGTAATATATTGCAATTCTTCCTAGTTCTATTAGAACTCCTCTTTGGGCTCGGCTGCCTTCATGTAAGGAATTGAGCCCAGGAGAGCTCCCTCAAAAGAGTTCCTGCTGTGATTTTGCAGGAACTGTTTGAAAGAATTAAGAAACGTTATATATAGCTTGATTAGGATTTCTTGGAGAATTATGTGTCTTAGTAGGGGAGTACGATTAAACCTATGGTTTCCATGAGTTAAAGGAGGAGGAAATTGTATAACAGTCGGAGCTATTAGAAACATCTAGGTATGCATACAAGAAACTGTCATGGAGTATTTGACTGTGTATGTACACATTACATCACTGGCGCTGACATTTATGGTACTGCATTAAATTTGCCGCGAACATGTAGGTTTATATTGCCATATCTCTTTGAATGGACTCGGTTTAAGTACACTTTGTCCTACCAACTGCAATGCTTACTATTTACACAAGTTTTAACTGGGTTGTCATAATATAGGTTGCATATTATGAACATGGACAGATGGAGTATTAAGACATGATTATGACTTTTTGTTAGTATACGAAGTTTTTAATAGTGACTGGTAGCATATGGAGTTTTGTTTGCTTGCTGGCTACTTAAGACAAGTGGCTAGCAATGCACTTGGAAGGGCCAGTGGTTTCATCTAAATGTTATTATTTCAATTCTTTGTTACTGATGGGGTGGCATCTTATTAATGTGATTGTAATATTTCACAGGAATGCCTATATCTGTTTGGTAACTGTGTAGATAATTTGTATTATGTTGGGCCTGTTTTCTTACATTTGTTATTTCTTTAACAGCTATTCGTACGGATCAACCAGAATGAGCTGAGAACTGCTGAAGTGGTTGTGTCTTTGGGTTACATAGATGCTTTCTCCTTTTTCTATTTCTTGTCAATTTGAGAGATGTGATTACATCGGGTTTTCATATGCCCGAAACTTTCAGATGGGGACTGAATTCTGTGTTTTTGAATGATCTTTCTCATTAATAATGTAATACACTGATTAAGTGCCTAATTTGCCAATTAATATAATCTCGCGTCAATACTACTCCTTTCACAAATTTAGAATCATTTGTAGATTGAGAATGCTTTTATTTAGTTAGCTATACAAGGGCTAGCAGGAGCCACAAACTCTGGCATGCAATAAAGTTCCGCTATGAAATTCCATTTGTTTGTTTATTGTCACAGAATTGATTTGATTGACATTGTGCCTAACTGCCTGTATATACTGGAAATTTTCGAAATTCACTCTTATATCTGATTTGAATGTATCAGGATTGCCGAAACAATGATACAATCCTATTCACGGGGATTATAAATCTTCACGCTGAGGATATTGTGCATGGTTTAAAAACGCCACAAAGACATCTCACTTGGCATTTTTTGGGATTACTGAGAACATAGAAACTAATTAGTGTTTCTTGCAATTGTTGCGGCAAGTTTCTGCATTGCTTTCATCAACTGTATACATGAAACAGGAGAAGTTCATTAGGAAAGTAACAGAGATATGCAAATGTTTATAAGAAACATTCCAAAGAGAGAGATAGGAATGCCAATGAGACTTTGGCGATTAGGGAGAACACCACACTGGAGCAAACAAAACTCATGGCATTCTTCTTTGAATGACAGTTCTTTACGTATCTTCGTAAGCAACTGAGTTTCATCTTAAATCAAATAATTCCACCAGCACCCAAATTTAGGGCCAGTATCAGCTTCAATTGCAACTTGTGAAACCATGATTAGCATATCACAGTTATCATCATCTCACATACCCTCAAATCAGTTCCTGCATAGCTCCTTTATTTGTAACTAAAAGTAATACAAAACCCATATACGTTTATAAGATACAACGACAACTGTTGTGTTTCTTTATTATCTTGTATTGTTATAGTTTGCATTATAAATATGAAAATTATTCGGCACGAAAAGTGATCAATTATAATTACTTCAAAAGTCCAAGAGATTACTTGAAAGTTGGTAGAGAATGTTTCATATTTGCTTATGGATGTGGCTTGTATCAACAGCCAACTTTTTTTCGTTCGATCTTTTTACTTTTCGTGCAAACTAACAATGTTTTGACAAAAAAGGCTGTTGTATAGACTAGCAACAGAGACAGGGATACACATGTCTATCATAACCTAGTTCGACTTCGACGTACTGCTCGAGTTTCATGTGTAGCCTGGTAATTCTGACTACAAATTTTGAGCAAGTAGCATTCATGCATGATCACAAAGGTGATACAGCTCTTGAGCAACTAATTAAGCATTCCTTCTGACATTTTTCATTGTTAAAAATGTGATCAATGTTATTAGCACGATTCAGTTTCCCCCCGTAACAAGTCTTCTTCATACATCTCCCCAATAGAGAGCTTTTTTTCACCCCTATTCACTCTCCCTTCTCAACCCCATTCAAGTTCACTAAATGCACCCTTAATGAGGTAATTGAGAAAATGAGGAACAGTTATATGAACTCACAATTATATGCAACTCTCAAGTCAATTTACAATTTAATTAAGTATGAAGTTGATTTCGTATGACGATAGCTTTGAACAATATTATATTCCAAAATGATGTCTTATATAATGAAATTGACATCATGACTATAATATCTAATATCTTTACTATTAGAAAGCCAAACGCCTCTGTTATGGTGTCAACAGCTTCACGAAAAGTTGAACTCTCCATATTACCCATGAGATTGAGGACAGTTCAAGTTAAGTGAAATATCAAAGAGAGGTAACAACGTAAAATACAAAAAAACAAATTGAGAAAAATATAAGTACCGAATCACGGAGGAAAACAGAAATTGCGAGCAGTTAGCACGATCTCCTTGAAGAACGACTGCCAGAGCGTACGATTGGAGACTGAAGAAGGACGTGGGAGATGATCGGAGTGGATATGGCTTCATCACTATTCACCCCAATCTCAATTTACGGTTCATATAAAAGGAGAGAAGAGAAAGAGGAGCAGAGCAAAATCAAACCCAGAAAAGTGAGTCTAGCATTACAAAAAAAGAAGTTGAATGTTGAGTTTCAACTTATATTTCAATAGTTAAAAATCCAATTTCAACCATACTATTATCTTCACTAATGTAGAATACAAGTGGAAAATGTAGTAGTTATTTTTCATAAATGCATACGATTTTAGATATTTCTGCCAACATATTTTCTGCTAAATTTCATACCTATACTTCAGTTTTTACAAGGAGGTAAAATCTAGTTATTGTTTTACTTATCCTATTTCAAAATGCATCTTTATAACCAATACATTGTCTTAATTTTTCAATTTAATTTTCAGCTTAGGAACATCAAGAGGTACAGGGGGTCTTGTACATGTCATCTTCTGCAATGTTCTGCCTTGCCACTACCCTAGTTGCACTGAAGTAAACAAAATCTTCCGGCACGCTGTAAATTGTCAGGTTGGGCCACCAGTATGTTTAACATGCAGTAGCATGTGGAAACTCATCCGCCACCACGGCATCCTTTGCAAACACCTCATGTTTACTGGGGCCTCGAGCCCTCTGCATTGCAAAATAAAATATTAGATCTTAGACTTATATATGGCGTGCTTTTAAACCCTTGTGGACACAATTGATAAAAGAGGGTGTAATCCAAAAAAAAAAAAAAAAAGATAAAAGAGGGTAGAAAATTAGGATAGAATCAAATCAGTATAGACGCTGACTTCTCCTCTAATGTATCAAAAGAATAAAAAACACATGGTGTAGGTTTGGATCTAGATTGAAATAATGGTCCCAATATTATGCTCATATAATTTCTTTAAAGTATATAGTTTTTTTTTAAAGAAATATCCACGAATAAAAGAATATCATAGAATAAGCACACTAATAATTTCCTCAAATTGATGTATTTTCAGTTGAATTAATAAAGTTCATCTTTGATTAGAAAAAAAACGTGAGTATAGGAAAGCAAAAAATAAAACTAAATGGCGGTGCTAGAATAAGTGACTAGCGTGATTAGGAATATTAAACAAGTGATCAAGCTCAAAGACTTAATTTTCATGAAGAGAAAAGAAGAAGAAAGGGAAGCCCTGCATAAGGACAACATAATAATCAGAGAACAAGAAATATTATATATAGATCGGATAAAGAAAAAGATATATTCTGTCTGGTAAATCATTGATTCGATGAGAATAATAAGTGATATTTTGTACGAAGACCATCTTCCTCTTCTTCTTCACCTTTCGAGACCTCATCAAGCCTCCATCACCTTCAGAGAAACTAATCTATTTGAGTAAATTCAAAATCACAGAACCTCTATGAATATCTTAGCTGGCCAATTTGTGTCATTTATATATCCCTTGGATGGTTCTAGAAAAGGACGGTTTGGTCAAAACCCGTGTGTGCCATTTTGAGAAAGTTTTAGGCAGTTTTTAAAAAATTGTAGCCTATGCGGTTTTGGCCAACACCTTTTAGGCCTTTACGGTGATTATAGTGACATTTTCAATGACATTTAAAAAATTGATGGTATTTTCTTAAATGAAGAATTTTTTTATATTTTCTTAAATGAAGAAATTTTTTATAGTTATTTTCAACGACCTTCACATTTTTTGTGGTGGCTTAAAGAAAAAATATTTCTGACAATAGCCTGGTCTGGTAACGGACTTTATGAATTTTTCTAATATAAGTTTTAAACTAATTTTCAAAACACATAGCGTGTTTACAGTTGTGCAAAACCGCTTCAGATTCTCTCTCTTATAATTGAAGTAATTTCTTATCTATAGGTACAAGAACTATTTATGGCGTGTTGGCATTCCTATACAAAACCTTGAAGTATCCTACACACTGATCTCAGAGCATCTCAGGTAAATGCATCCATGCATACATGCATAAATTAGATGTTGGTCCAGGAAAGTATTTTTGGGGTTTAATGGGTTTAATATCTTTTATTTATTTAAAGATATTTTTTCGTGTGTCAAATTGGATTGTTGATTGCCTAAGTATTTAAGGTTTTGGTGTCCTTATTTGTTAATTATCTTTAACAGAAAAGAAGGTTTCCTTGTAGAAGTGAAATTAGGTTAGAAATGTGTTTGATTGGGTTTTGCATGGCATCCATTCATATATTGAGAAAATATATAGCCATAGGGGGTGGTTTTTTGGAACGCAAGAATGTTGGTAGAGTCTTGCTTGGTTGCTTAAGATTAAGTCTTCACAAGAGTCAAAACACTTGGTCCATGTATAAGTGTTCTTGATCTTTTTTCCATATGCGTAAATTCTCTTGAGATTGGTAGAGAGGCTGTGAAGAAAGAAGAGTGATATTTGGTGGTCGTTCAAGTGAAGAAGGAGTTCAAGACGGAAGACAAACTTCGTATTAGTTTTTGTCTAATCATTGTAGCCGAGCTAGTGCTATTCGAGTTTGTAAATAACATATCCTTCATCATTAGTTGATTCTTATTTTTGGCTTCTCAAGAGTAAGAGCCCCGCAGTGTTTTTAATCTCATGTTTGAGGTTTTCACTGCATAACCAAAAATCTGGTGTTCTGTTAGTTATTTTTGGTTTCTGCCCAGCATGGATTGATACGTGTCTTGCAATCCCTATTTTCCAGAAAACAAATTCTGTCATTGTATTTTCATTATCTAACCGAAAGCTAAAAAGAATAGTTGGGCCTTTTGAAAAAGGCATAATTGCCAAATTGCAACCCTAGGTTTTCCACTTTAGTGTCATTTTGCTACTCTAGGCTTTATTTTTGCCAATTTGCTACCTTAGGTTTTCAAAATTAGCCAATTTATTATCCTAGGTTTTATGTTTATTCAATTTGCTACCATTTCAAAATTTGCTACTCTAAGCTTTCAAGATTAACCAATTCACTTTCCTAAATTTTCAAAATTACCCAATTGCTACCTTAGATTTTCAAAATTAATCCATGTTTGGATGGAAAAAAAATGGACAAATTAATATGACGAAAAGGTAGCAAATTGGGTAATATAGGGTAGCATATTGGCTAATTGTGAAAACTTAGGATAGCAAATTGACTGAAATAAAATATAGGGTAGCAAATTGACACCAAGTTGAAATCTAGGGTATCAAATTGGCTATTAAGCCTTTGAGAAATGAATAAACAAAATAACAAAGAGTCATCTACCTCTTTAGATCTTTACCAAGAAAAAAAACTTTTCAAGCTTTGACCAATAAAAAAGATATTTAAAATTGCGTTGCGGTTATATTTAACATATATATCATATATTTTTATGTCACATGATCTTACTCATAGTTTTAATTTTTATTGAATATATCTGAAAGCTTTAATGAGTTTGTAGTCAAATTGGACAATGAAAATAGATAAGGAAAATAATAAAGAATACAATCTAATATTATCGAATTGGAAAATCTGAATAAAATAAATATAATATTTTTTGGTATAATTATTGTCCTTAATAGTCATTTTATAGTAGGTTATATATGTCATTTAATAATTGATAATAAAGTGAGCAGATTTAGAGGTCCCAATCGAAACACTCATAATATTTCTTGTTTTATATTATTATGTTGCTCCTTTCTTCTTCTTTTCTCTTCATGAAATTGAGTCTTTGAGGTTGATCATTTGTTAAATATTCCTAATCGTGTTGATCGCTTATTCTAGCACCATTTGGCTCAATTTTAGGAGTTTATAAGGGATGTCATTCTAAATGAGTATACTCCTTAAGTTTTAATGAAAGTCTTTGTTTCAAAAAAAAATAATAATAATAAAGAACTTATTCTAGCACTGCCATTTAGTTTTATTTTGTGCTTTCCAATACTCATATTTTTTTCTTATCAAAGATGAGCTTTATTAATCCGGGGAAACTATTCATGTGCTTATTTTATGAAATTCTTTTTATTATTGGATACATTTTCGTTAACAAAAAAAACTATGTAACTTTAAAGAAATTATATAATCAAAATATTGGGACCATTAATTCAATCTAGATCCAAACCCACACCATGTCTTTTTTATTCTCTTGATACATTAGAGGAGAATTCAGCGACTATACTGATTTGATTCTATCCTAATTTTCTACCCTCTTTTATCATATGTGCTCATAAGGGTTTAAAAGTACGCCATACGTAAGTCTAAGATCTAAACTTTTGATTTTGCAATGCAGACCCCACCCGGCGAAATGAGGAGTCTGCAGAGGATGGCGTGCAGGTGGATGAGTTTTGAAGCATACTGGTGCCCCACGCTGTATATTGTCAGGTGCCGAAGATATTTTTAACTTCACTGCAACTAGGGTATTGGCAAGGCAGAGCATTGCAGAAGATGACATGTCGTACAGCTTGTTGCCCTTGTACCTCTTGATGAGACATCTTCCTAAGCTGAAAATCAAATTGGAAAATTAAGACAATGTATTGGTTATAAAGATGCGCGCATTTTGAAATAGGATAAGTAAAACAATAATTAGATTTTTACCTCCTTATAAAAACTGAAGTATAGGTATGAAATTTAGCAGAAAATATGTTGGCAGAAATATCTAAAATCGTATGCATTTATGAGAAATGACTACTACATTTTCCACTTGTATTCTACATAAGTGAAGATAATAGTATGGTTGAAACTGGATTACAAACTATTGATTATAAGTTGAAACTCAATATTCAACTCTTTTTTTTTCTTTTTCTTTTTTGGTGGGGTATGTAATATATTATAGGCATGATGTCAATTTCATTATATAAGACATCATTTTAGAATATAATAAGCTATCGTCATACGAAATCATCTTCATACTTAATTAAATTGTAAAATGACTTGAGAGCTGCATATAATTGTGATTTCATATAACCATTTCTCATTTTCTCAATTACCACATTAAGGGTACAATTAGTGAACTTGAATGGGGTTGAGAAGGGAGGGAATGAGTGGGGGTGAATAATAACTCTATTGTGGAGATGCATAAAGAAGACTTGTTACGGGGGAAAACTCAATCGCGCTAATAACATGATCACATTTTTAACAATGAAAAATGTCAGTGGGAGTGCTTAATTGCTCAAGAGCTGTATCACCTTTGTGATCATGCATGAATGCTACTTGCTCAAAATATGTAGTCAGAATTACCAGTCTAGACATGAAACTCGAGCAGTATGTCGAAGTCGAACCAGGCTGTGATACACATGTGTATCCCTGTTACTGTTGCTAGTCTATTCAATAGCCTTGCCTCATACGAAACATTATATATATGCTTGTTTTTGTCAAAACATTGTTAGTTTGCACGAAAAGTAAAAAGATTGAACGAAAAAAATGTTGCTTATTGATACCGCCACATACATAAACAAATATGAAACATTCTCTAAAAATGTTGCTTATTGATACCGCCACGTACATAAGCTACCAACTTTCAAGTAATCTCATGGACTTTTGAAGTAAATATAATGAATCACTTTTCGTGCCGAATAATTTTCATATTTATAATACAAGATAATAAAAAAACACAATAGTTGTAGATGTATCTTGTAAAGGTATATGGGTTTTGTATTACTTTCAGTTACAAATAAAGGAGCTATGCAGGAATATTGATTTGATGGTACCTGAGATGATGATAAATGAGATTATGTTAATCATGGTTTCACAAATTGAAGCTGATAAGCTTACTGCCCTAATTTGAATGCTAGCTAGCTGGTGGAATTATTTGGTTTATATATGGTGAAACTCAGCTGCTTACGAAGAGCCGTAATTGTCACGGTGGCATACCTAATCTCTCTAGATTTCAAAGAAGAATGCGATGAGTTTTGTTTGCTCTAGTGTGGTGTTCTCCCCAATTGCCAAACTCTCATCGGCATTTCTATTTCTACTTGTGGAAGATTTCTTATAAATCATTTGCATATCTCTGTTACTTTCCTGATGAACTTCTCCTGTTTCATGTATTCAGTTGATGAAAGCAATGCAGAAACTTTTTTTTTGATAAGAAATTACAAAAAAGAGCGATTAAATACAATCACCTCTTAGACAGCCATGTCCAAGGCGATCAAAGAGGATGGCTCTGGAAACACTTGGTGGGATACAAGGTTCCCATACTTTTTCCCTATTACAATTCAGTCCTGGATTAGCACAAATATCCGCAGCAAAGTTCGCTTCTCTAAAAATATGCTTGAATGATATAGTATCGAAGCTTGTTGCATCTTGCATATATCTTTTATATATATATATATATATATTTTGGAGAATGAAAAATTAGGTGGGTTGTTTAGCATGAAAATAGGAATATTAACAGCTTTGATATTTTGTATCGATAGAATTGAAAGATCTGAATTGGGCTTGGGATTGTGTTTGTGCATGCTTTGATAATTTGTTGAATTTGGGCTTGGGATTGTGTTTGTGCATGCTTTGATAGTTTGATACTTTGTTGCAGACACGCTGACACGGCGAGAGTAGAAGAAAGGTCGACAAGTGGTCAAGTGGAGAGAGAAAGACCACAAAGCCTTTTTATTTATTTTAATTTTATATTTCTTAGTAGTTCATGCCTTAACAAGAAAATAATTTTGCAAAATTTTCTTAAGATGACAAGACAAGTTTTACTGTTTTATTTCTTGTAAATTGTTTCCAAAAAAATGTTACCAAACACATTCTCAAGTTAATTATGAGCATGCCAAGTACAATTCATTGCATGTTTTTGTTTTGTTAAATAATTTTTCGAAAATCATTTTGTAAAAAGTTATTGAACGGGCCTTAAAAGACGTTTGAAATACAGAACAATCCAATAGACTATTAATTGAATACACCCCCCTAAAATTTATATTAAAAGAATGAGTAAATACTGTTTAGTCCTTGAGCTTTTAACCATAAAACACTTCAGTCTCTGACCTTCTAATTTCACACGTTTAGTCCCTGTACTTCAAAATTTCAACCAATAGATCATTGTTGTCTAAAAGTAGCGACGAAATGTCTATTATGCCCTCAGTCTTTTTTTTAATTAATTAATTATTTTATTTTTTTTGAAAATGAATTTTTTTTCCCTTTCTTTCTTTCTGTTTTTTTTCCTTTCTTTCTTTCTGTTTGAAAAAAAAGAATAAATAAAATAAAGAAAAAAGAATAAAAAAGAGAGAAAGGAATAAATTTATTAAAAAAAAAGAACTGAGGCCATAATAGACATTTTACTGTAACTTTTAGATGGCAATGACCTATTGGTCTGAAATTTTGAAGTACAGGGACTAAACGTGTGAAATTAGAAGGTTAGGGACTGAAGCGTTTTATGGTCAAAAGTTCAAGAACTAAACAGTATTTAGCTCTTAAAAGAATTCATAAAGTCAGTTACCCAATCAGGTATTGTGTCAAAAACTTTTTTTCTTTTAGCCACCACAAAAAATGTGAAGGTCTGCTGAAAATAACTATAATTTTTTTTATTAAATGAAGAAAATGCAGCGACTTTATAAATGTCATTATTTACTAAAATGTCACTATAGTCACCATAAAGGCTAAAAATTGTTGGCCTAAACCGTATAATAAGCGCACACAATTTTTTAAAAACTGCCCAAAACTTTCTCAAAATGGCGCACATAGTTTTGACTAACCGTCCTTTTCTAGAACCATCTAGTGGGTGACACAAATTGATAGGCTAAGATATTCACAGAGGTTCTCTGGTTTTGAGTTTACTCAAAAGAGATTAGTTTATCTGAAGGTGGTGGAGGCTTGATGAGGTCTCGAAAGATGGAGAAGAAGAGGAAGATGATCTTCATACAAAACACGACTTATTGTTCTCATCAAATCAACGATTTATCAGATGGTATGTATCTTTTTTTTGGACTAATTATCAAACCAATTATATTTAAGACTTTAAGTACGTGGTTTTGGATGTGTAGATATATAGTGCTAGTTTTGATGAGGGTGATGAAGAAATATTGAGCGAAGCTTTCTTTCTGACATTCATGTCTCTCATCGATCACTCTTATGTGTGATGGTTATAAACTGCAAAGTAGACAGAAAGCCCATGGCATGAACAGGGATTTTGCATTCGATGCACTTGATTGATGAATGCAGGATACATTATCAACTTGATAATGAATTTTTAAATGATGAATGCAGTCTTTGTCAACTAGATCAGAGATTAGTTTGAGCGTAACTCTGGTAGCTTATATTTTGGCAGAACTTGCTATTGAAGTTGTTTCTGCATAATTTGTGAATGTGGTAAATTAGGCACCTGATTATGAACATTAGTCAATTAAGGGATATTTGGTTTGAAAAGCACCGGTACCGCATGATTATGAACATGGTGTTGGTGATTGAATAGAATCTTCACAATCCCAAGAAAGTCCGTTTCCGAGTAAAGGAAAGCATCACATAAAAATGTTACTAACTATTCATTTTCTGTACATATATCTTTCAAGCAAGAAAGCGGACAAGGATCAATCTTGGTGCCCCAACTTAACTCCCTTTTCCTTGAACACAAAATCGAGACTTGAATACAATTCTGGTAAACAACATTTAAGGCATAGCTTGGATATTCATTGCTCATGAACACGATCTTCTCCGTTTGTTTGGAATCAACGAGGTTGCAAGATTTACATTAGGCTCATGATGAGGAGCATGTTCTTGAAGAATTGGCTCCCGATGAACAAGCGAAACAAGGCTTTCGTAATAGATCTCAACATAGCCAACTTCAGTAATTCCACGAATTGGTAGCTCCAACAAGTCTTCTTTTTTGAACTCGTACAACAATAAATCTCCATCACTCACCACTAAGTCAAGAGAATTCCTCCAAAAACAAAAACGTAATGAGTGGCAATATGGCACCACCACTGTCGCTTTAGTCCAAGACTCCCTCACTCCATATTCCATCATAACCCAAATCCCACCATAAGAATATCTTCTATTGTCACGAACTGTTGTTATAAATAGCTTATTTTCTCTAAAAACCCCTAATTCCACCAACGGATTGTCAATGAAATAGAAACACCCAACTGGCAGTTGAATCTCTCGGACCTTCTCCTCTTCCAAAAGGAAACATACGATGAGTAATGAGTCACCTCCGACTTTATACGTCAACCAATGAAGACCTCTATTCAGCAAAATCCCATTGAAATTTTTAGGCGGCCGATACTGTGAATATTCAGGTATACTGTAGGGAAATTGCCTCTCAATCACCCGCCATGAACCGGCTTTCAATGTATAGACACTAAATTGAACTACAAAATCACCATTCTGCCAACAGATCTGCCCATTAACCACCTTATAATCATCAATGGAGTAGTAAAATCCAAACCCATACAAGTTATTTGGAAAAGCGTCGTACTCCCTTGCAGTCTTGGTGCCCTAGGAAGTGTATTGGATTCCCTGGTTGCCGGGTTAACCAAATAACTTTTTCCAAGTAAACGGAAATACAACAAGCCATTGCAGTGAAACATCCCTTCAACATTAATCGCTCCCAGTTCACTAAAAACAGAATTGAGCTCGGTGGGTACTAAATCATCATTATCTTGACATCATAACTGAGAAGCTCATTGAGATTCAAAGAGTATACGTAGTCTCGCATTTTTTTTTATTGGGACGCTTCTACTCGGGTCGTCAATATGACTCTTTGTCTTTGGCGAAACACATGCTCATTCTCATTGGTTTTGTTAAGGTGCAGTTTCACAAATCTCGGATCAGAAATTAAGGAGCGCCAAGGCTTCGACACGCACCTGAAGCGGCATAGAGATTTCACCGGTAGCCATGACAGAATCTCATGTATAATCTCGGATGGAAGGTCGCTTGGGTTAGGGTTTCCCTCTGTTCTGATGATTAGGGTTTTGCATCAGTTTTTTTTTGTTTTTTTTTGTTGCTCTACCCGTCTGACTTTTTATTTTATTTTTTAATTAAAATAGAGGATTAGACGATATTAGGCTCTCGTTAGTGGTCATAGCGCAAGGCGCCTACCCTCTCCAAAATTGAGAGGGGACCACTACACCCGGGAACCTACCCCCCGTCCCTCTATTTTATTTATTAGAATAATAAAAAACAAAATACAAGATGGAAGAAGGGGACATAAACCAAAACTTCTCCCAATACCAAGAAACATTACAACTGGACTGAAATTTCCAACATTAAAGATAGCAAATCATCCTCCCTGTAAAGAAGAGAAAAAACTGAGGACTAGGAAGGACCCCAAAAAGAACAACCCAAGAAAAGCAACCAACATCTACTATGCGATCTCTCCTGCCTGAACGCCTCCGGCGCTTCTGTCGCTGCGTTCTGATCCGGAAGAGGATGTTGGTCTGGGATTGCAGCAGGGTTCTTGGGCTGAAGCGTGGTCCATGGTTTTGAGGCTTCCCTTGCTCTTTTCCATGACCAGTTATGTTTTGGTTGTAGTAGGGGCTTTCGTTTGTAATTTCTTTTCTCTTTGGAGAAAGAAGGGTCGATCTCGGTATGGGGAGATCGATGTAGATATGTCCTTCCCGGATCATGGGCGAGGGCAGACGCAATGTAGCTCTGGGGCGCGCGCGGGTTGCCGATGGCGAAACCTGGCATCATTGCTGCGACTGGGATCTGTGCGGCGGAGCGCTGAGATCTCAATCTCATGGAAGAGATGAGCCCGACGAGGGCTTAACTTGTTTTTGGATCTGGTTTCAGACGTTGATCGGATTGTTGGGTGGCCTGCGAAGGGTCGCAGTGGTGAAGCTGCTGTGTAGGGATGCAGCGCAGCAGAGTAATAAGGAGGCAGCCTGGTGCTGGCGGAAGGCGTTGGTTGCAAGCTTGGTGGGCTGTAGCGTTAGGTCCTCGGGGGAGATGGTGGTTGGGCTGGGCTTTTGCTTTTGGGCCTTGCTAGTGGTTTTTAATTTCTAGTTGTTTTGTTTCCAGTTGTTTGTTTACGGTTGTTGTTTAGTTGAAAATAAGTTCCTACAGTAGTGGTGTAGGGCTAGTCGGGCTTGATGCCTGTTTGTGCACTCTATGTGCCTTGTCTGCTCTTAGTAGGCGGCGAGTTCCTTACTTGGTCAAATGGTCGCTGCCGCCTAGTGGCAGAGTGAAACTTAGTGTCATTGGATGTATTTTCCAGTGGCAACATGATGGGAAAGCTGTGCGTATGGAAATTATGCTATGCTGTAATCGAGTTACAGATTAAGTCATCTTTCCTTTGTGTCACCACTGTGTAACCTATGTCAAAGCAAATAGAGGCGCTCTTTTCTAGTTGGTGCTTAGTTGAATACAGTTGTTTAGTCGAGACTCATGACAGTTTTTCAGGATGTTCTCTAGTTGTGTATTGTAATCAGGGGTTTTGGCTCAATGTCGCCCCCTTATATTCGACAGTTTCATTAATGAAGGCTTGAGGGCAGCCGCACCACCATTTATTAAAAAAAAATAACGAGGTTAGAAATAATTAGACTCAACCAAGAGGAATTAATTAATATTTCCCTTTCACAAAACATAGAAGCCAATCATATATAGCCACGTCATATTTTAAATCAGTTTGGGGGGCCATAGCCACCTCCGACCCCTGTAACGTTCAGCCATTGGCTCTATGTCTCCCTAGTTGTGCTCTCCAGACTTAAGTAATAACATTATAGGTAGGAGAACCAACACTACGGGGGCTTTTGCCCTCCTTTCAAAAAAAAAAAAACGAGTAAAGGAATAAGAGCATCTAACTAATTTCGTTAGCAAATAAGACTTCACACAACTAGACATCACATACGAATGAGGATCTGTGTGAAATCATAATATTCTATACAGAAATCCGTGTGAATACGTCAATACACACAGTACAACAACAGATTAATAATTTGTATGTATTGCGAGCATTGCTAATGCTACTTGTATACGTAATTGTCCATCCATGTGAATGCATTTAGTGGGTCCCACACCCATCCCACTAATTCGCAACCTTACCATCCTTTGAACAAGCCAGTCATGTCCCAGCTTCCACCGCATCTTTTTCCCCCAGAATCCTGCAGTTGTCTTCCCACCTTTACGAAAGGGCCGAACCACTACATGATCAAGCCAAATTAAACCCATTAAACCCTCGATCAAATAAAAATCAAATAAAAAATACCACGAATTGAATCGAGTACAACCTAGAACACGCAACAAAGTAGGAATCTCACCGGTTGAAATATTTGTCCCTGTTAAGCAGCAGGAGGAAGGGGCAAAATGGGAGTCTCTCTGGTTTCTCACTCACATATCTCTCTCATTCTCGTCAGATCTGCCTTTCCTTGAAAGCTTTTGTAAAGCTGTGATTGAGGATTAATATTAGTAAAAGAGATCAGCCTTGCATGCTAATATTTATGGGGAGGTTTCTTCTTGGCAGGGAAGCCTTTTTGAATGGATTTTGCCCTGCAACATCCGAAATAGATATGTAATGTAGTTTGCAATTTTCCTTTAGACAAACCAAAATCATAACAATAACCTACAGACAAAACTTACACCAGAAGTGTTGATACATCCTTACAGCCAACCTCAAGAAGAAACTAACCCCTTTTGGCACCATATACCAAAACTGTTAGTATACATGTAGAGGTGTATCCCTATTACATTGACAACAAGAAAACATCGAAATCAGAAAACAACTAGTCCTTGGAGATGACACCATAACAATGGCGCAACCACTACACCTAACCAAACAACCCTAGCTCCAAAAAGTAGGGACGTATAAACCCTAAACGAAACTAAAAGACCCTAATAAAAAAAAAGACAACAAGCCATTGTGAACCATCTCGCTTGTTGAAAGAGTCGACATTAGACCGTGAATAGTGATTATCGGAGACTCGGGGCAGATCCAAATAGACAGCAGTAATCCAACTTTGTCGCTGCCATTCCTGCAAACGCATTCAGACCACATACCAGCCTCCATGACACACCCCATCCCCCAATCTTTGATCTCCATGACCACACAAAAACCACCCAATCAACCTCTTTGATGAACCATCTCCCCTGATCCTCGCCCGGCAAAATCAGAAAACCCATGTCACTTGGCATCCCCAAGCCTCGCCTCCGAGCAACCCAATGAAGAAACCGAGAATCCGATCTCAAAGAACTCCATTGAAGAAATCCAACACACTCGAGGAACCAGATCTTGAGGAACTCCATCGACGATCGCCGCCACCAACTATCATTTAAGAAGAAGAAGATCACGACCATCTGTTGCAACCAAACTACACAACTACTGGAGAAACAAAATCAGCTTGGCCGATCGCACCTAACCACATCGACGAGGTCAGAAGCCAATGTCAAAGTAGAGGCGCCGCCAGAAAAGCAGAGAAGCCAATTTGATAATTACTTGTTTCTTGTTTTCTGTTTTTGCGAAGTGAAAAAAGAAGAAGAAAGATTACTCTGGTAATTATTAGGCCAAATTGGGTCCAAACTCTGTAGAAAAACTGATAATCTTAGTGGAAAAAGAAAAGTGAAAGATATCAAATGATTTCTCAAATGAAGAAAATTCAGATTCAATAGATGAAAAAACTCAACAAAAATGATAACCGACTCCATTGATCTGATATTAAAAATTTAAATGAGCCCATATATGATTGTAATTACTACTTCCTCAATAGATATCAATAAGAAGATGATTGTAATAATTGTTGTAGGACCTTATCTTATGGCTATTTTTTTTTAGGGGAAAGGAAGATATATTCCTGTGATCAAAAAATCATATGATCGTATAAGGTCAATCTAAGGGATTTCAAGATCACCCATTATATTCATTGCTCAACAGACTGCACAAATAGTCAGGCTAATACCCAAAAGGGAATGCAAAAAAACTAAAATCCAAAAAGGAAAATGCCCACAACCAAAGTTCAAAAGGAAAATTTAAAGAAAACTAACAACTAAATTTATTCGAAACACAACCTTAACTCTTCGCATCTGTCTTGATTAGCTTGGGGCCTAGAGACCATCTTGGGGTACTCCTCCACCAATCACTCTAGAGAAAACAACCTTGAATTAGGATCATGTTGAGGCCTAAATCACACCCAACGCAAGTAAGAGGGAAGGAATGGGAATTGGACCAGCCTAGGCCCAATTCACCAGGCCATCCATAGCCTAGAAAGTCAGACATCCAAAGGCCCATTGCCTAAACCATTCGTCATCCCACTCATACCAGCGGAATATGTTCTTATCAAAAATAAACCGCCTGCCATCACCATTCTGGTGGACGTCCAAGGCTTTGCACCATCTGAACAAACTAGAAAAGACCCCGCCTTAGGTCGAACTTGGAAAACACACTCAAAGCCCGCTGGAATACCAAAGCAGGCCTCCTTGGGTTGACTTCGAAGACTGAATCAGCTCAATTGCTGACAAATAAAGCTCGCCATCGCTAGCCGATCGCTTCACGCCTTCAACACTCACGATACCAACGTCCAATACCCACCGCCAAGGAGATGCAAACACTGAAACCAAAATAGGAGTTCTAAACTTAGCACAACAACAGATCTCACCTCGAGACCGAGATCGCCACTTGCTATATGCCTCACCGCGACCCCGAGGATGCCCATAAGCAGACAGCAGAGCATAGTTCGCCTCCGCCCTGCTACCAAAGCTCTAGGGTTTCGGTATGCTCAGCTCCGAAAAATTTGCAGTGACTTTTGACCATTCCAGCTTTATTAATTTAACTCCTTCGTCTTATGGCAATTTGATCTCTTGTTTTCAGGGTTTTTGCCCCTCCTTTGCACCAATATGTATATATTTTGCCAAAGTAAAAAAACACATATACAGCCCAATACCATTTGGTTTAGTCGCATAAGTCTCACATTCAATCTAGTTTCAAAGAAGATTACCTTTTTTTTTTTTTTTTTTTAGAATAAGAAACCTTTATTGAAAATAATCAAGATTACATAACACTGGAATGATCGGTGATAGACATGAACTCCCCACTCTCTTCCGTAAAACCTAAACCAGTTACGGGTCCATGATCATGAATGTCCTCCATGAGCCGAAAGAACCCAACCCTAACCACCTATATTGTCCAACCTCTCAGACTACATAGAATCCTGAGAATCTTGATACCACCTCATAAACAACTGTAAGAAAAACACACGCCCTCTTCCACATTATGTCCCAAAGATATCAGACAACGTGCAAGGATCGCTTGTCAGTACATTAACCATAAGATAAAACAGAAAATATACCAACTTGCCTCTAGGAATGACACCATATCCATGGAGCAGGGACATACTAATAACCAAAAAAACCTAACCAAAACCAAAACTCTAAATAAAAACAAAAAGGAGCTGTCACACTCATCTTCCGTTTCCCAAGGTGTCCGCCGACGGACCACCATCGCAAGACTATCCATTCAAGCTCGCCACGTTGAAGAAACCCAAACCAACCATCTGTGTCCATCTGCATGAAAGCCCGATCCCATCACTGCATCCTCGGCATAGTGACCCGTCTTAGAGAAACGGCCAGCACCATACAATCCATGGCATACCACCACCATTATCTGGCCTCTGGCAACCTACTCCACGCATGTGCCACTGCCGATTGCCACTCACCCTTCATCCACACCTGCGCTGCCCCCTTAGAGAAGAAGAGACTCGTAAACAACCCATAACAACGGAAAGAGAACAATAACAGGAGCACATAAACCCCACGAACCCGTCCGGCAACACCCACCACTTGTTGATGAGGTAGGGAGCCACAGTTTACGCGAAGGCACGGGACAAGCTGCAACCTTTGCCGTGATTTTCCCAACCCTAAAACTCTTCTGTTTTGTCAGAGCAAAAGAAGAAATATCAACTCATAGAAGATTGCTCGTTGATTATCGAAAAAGGAAAAAAAAAATACATATGCAATTGCATGTTGGTGAGAGGAAAACAAAATAAATCCTATTATGATTTAATTTTATGACCTAAATCTAAGTCTATACATTACATTTGCAAAAAAAAATAAAAACAAAAAAGAGCTAGCAATAAAAAAAAATACCAAAATTTATATAATTAATCATGAGGTACAAAAAATAGAGAAAAAAATAAACATTAAAAAAAAAGATTTTTTTTTTCTGCATAGCTAAAATAGAAAAAAAAAATTAAAAATAAAACAGAATAGTTCATGTTATTTTCTTATTGATTATTCAGTATTTGGTGTTTGATTTTTATTTTTTTTATTGGAAAAGAGATTTATGCATGTTGTTTGATTAAGAAATGTATATGTAGTTAAGATTTATAGAGTAATTAAATCATTGAAATGACTAATTCTTTTATTTTAATGATAATAATTTGTTTGCAAATTATATGAGCGAGGTTATTTGAGGAACTTTAGTGAGGTTTAATGAGTAAATTTAATATTTACAAATTTGATAAGAGGTGCAAAAAGCATAGAGGTCAAGTGAGTAAATTTGGAGGTTCCAATAGCAAAACTCAAATATTATATATAGATCGAATAAAGAGAAAGATTATACCGTCTGGTAAATCATTGACTCGATGAGAATAATAAGTCGTAGTTTGTACGAAGATCATCTTCCTATTCTTCTTCACCTTTCGAGACCTCATCAAGCCTCCACCACCGTCAGAGAAACTAATCTACTTGAGTAAATTCAAAATCAGAGAACCTCTGTGAATATCTTCGCCAGCCAATTTGTGTCATTTATATATCCACTGGATGGTTCTAGAAAAGGACAGTTTGGTCAAAACCCGTGTTTGCCATTTTGAGAAAGTTTTAGGTAGTTTTTAAAAAACTATATGCTTTTATTATGCGGTTTAGGCCAACAGGTTTTAGGCCTTTATGGTGACTGTAGTGACATTTTCAATGACATTTTCAAAATCGATAGTCTTTTATTTTTTTGAAAGAAATTAATGGTATTTTCTTAAATGAAGAAATTTTTTATAGTTATTTTCAAAGACCTTCACATTTTTTGTGGTGGCTCAAAGAACAAATGTGTTCTGACACAGCCTGGTTGGGTAACGGATTTTTGAATTTTTTAATATAAATTTTAAATTAACTGTCAAAAAGCAGAGTGTGTTTACACTTGTGCAAACCCGCTTCCAATTTTCTCTATTATAGTTGAAACAATGGTGTTCACCTGGTCAGTTGCTGACTAAAACATTTATGCTCAATAACCCTTAGATTTACATTCAATGATGGAAAACAAAACACATTAACTTAATAACAATTCTCTCTGCCATTGGATTTACATCCAAATGTGGTTGAACATTATTTTCTTGGTCAATAACTGACCAGATGAACACTGTAAATAATTGAAATAACTTCTTATCCAACCAAGAGTTAAAAGAATAGTTGGACCATTTGAAAAATGCATAACTGCCAAATTGCTACCCTAGGTTTCACCTTAGTGTCAATTTGTTACCTTAGGTTTTATTTCAGCCAATTTGCTACCCTAGGTTTTCAAAATTAGCCAATTTGCTACCCTAAGTTTTATTTTAGGTAATTTGCTACCCTTCCATCAAATTTGCTACTCTAAACTTTCAAGATTAACCAATTTACTTTCCTAAATTTTCAAATTAGCCATTTGCTACCTTAGATTTTCAAAATTAATCCATGTTTGGAAGGAAAAAAATGAACAAATTAATATGACGAAATGGTAGCAAATTGAGTAATTTTGAAGACCTCATCTGTTTTGAATGCATGAAAGATGACAAAACGATCGGTACTTACAAGTATATTCCTTGATTCTTCCTTGATGGTTGGAGCATGATATAACTTCAAATTATATCAAGTTTTGAGAATAGTGGAGAATTTTATGCAATTTATCTATAAAAGTTCCATACTATCTTTATGGTTAGTTTTGACTGGAAAAAATAAACAAAATACGAGAATGTGTGTTGCCTATGCATCTTTCTGGGATATTAAGCGTTTTGATTATGATGATCCTTAGTCTAAAGGGAACAATGTAAAACATAATATGTGTACAAAATAATATCTTCGCAGAAATAATGTCATTTGCTTACAAAGATTAATGGAGTGTGGAAGGCCGTTGATAGAGAAATATGTTTAATATTTTTTTTCTTTACATATATACTTTTATTGAAGTAGACCATCCATAGTGAGCAAGTAAAAGTTATTCTGGTTACAAACGTTAAACCATGAACGCAAATTTGTAATCTAAGTTTGTTTCACCTAATGTCTTGCTGCAAAATGCACCACTGTATGCGCGACATTCTTGCATTCTCTAGGCACATAAAACGCAAAATTATCTAAAATTGTTGCAATAACATTTTGATCTCATGCAAAGATGATTGTTAGCAGCATGATTCTCTTTTTGATCATACCAAATTCTCAAGCTGAAAAAAAAATCAAATAATTTGTAATCTAAGTTTGTTTCACCTAATGTCTTGCTGCAAAACGCACCACTGTTGCTGCAAAACGCACCACTGTATGCGCGACATTCTTGCATTCTCTAGGCACATAAAACGCAAAATTATCTAAAATTGTTGCAATAACATTTTGATCTCATGCAAAGATGATTGTTAGCATTATGATTCTCTTTTTGATCATACCAAATTCTCAAGCTGAAAAAAAAATCAAATAATTTTTTTAACTAGTAAGGATTGAGCGATATTAGCCTTAATATCTTTATGGAAGTCCTCACAAGATTAATCTTCCAACATTATGCTAGCGTTAGCTAATAATTGCGTTTGTTTAAAAGGCTGTTGTCCTGCTACTTTTCAATCACATGAATAGGTTGAGTCATTCTAAATTATCGACTCAGTTAAACTTGACAGGTGACTTGTTGGATGAAATGCTTCTTTCATTGTCAAGTAGCGACCATGAAATCCTTATTGTGAATTCTGATGATCAGGTTAAGGTCAACACGAATTTTAGAGTTAAGAGGAAAAGAAGGTTCACATCTAGCAGGACGAAAATTCAGGTTGACATTCCTTCCTATTAACTTTTCTTACTACAATTTTGGTTTTGGAGTTGAATACTAATAGCAATTTTTTTGTCTTTAGATTTCTTCTCCTTGTGATATGAAAAACATAAATTCATTGACTTTGGTGATGACTGATGACAAGAAGCATCAGATTGATTGTGCAATTTTGCGAGTAATGAAATGTCACAAAGTCTTGGAGTGTAAGCAGTTAGTTATGACTTGTGTTGAGCACTTGTGGCAATCCTATGCATTTAAGGTAAATAAAGAGTTGCATTTTTTCACTTGGATTTCACTTTATGGCTAGTGATATTTGTTGTATAAGTAGCTATAAGTATGTTTTAGTTGCATATGAAAAATGCAAGCAGAAGTGGATGCAATTGAGAAATGTATTAAAATCCTCATCAACCGTTATTTTATGTAAGAAGACAAGGAAAATGGTACTTACAATTATATTATTTGAGGTTGTGTTTGCCTGTTTGGATGTAGTAGTTGTAATTTTCATAGAAATTTCAAATTCTAGAATTTACATCGCCGTCATTTTAAATTTCAAGAAATTAGAATTTTTAGTGTTTGGATATCATGTGTATAGAATTTAGAAAATGAAGAAATTGTGAACTTAATTGTTTGGATGAGGAACACTCAAGAGCTAAGCTAACCATTTTTCAGACAAATTTTAGGTCACATATCGGCATCTCTACCATTAAGTTTTTTTTTTGTCCCTATGAGTATATCACTTATGTGAATTTTAAGGCAAACTGATGATTGTTTGGGTACTGAACTAGACAAATCAATGAACAAACCGAATTTGTCCAACCTAAACCGTTCGTGTTCATAATTAGTAAATCACAATTATGAATACCCAAACCATCATCAATTTGGCTGAAAAATTATAGAAGCGATCTACTTATAGGGACCTAAAAATTGAACAGTGGAGATGTTGATTGTGACATAAACGTTGGTACAAAATTTAGTTAGCTTTTTAAAACGAAACTAACCTGTTAGCTCTAAAGCGGTCCTCTTGTTTGGACATCTCCATAGATTTTTTTTTTCCTACGTCTGTACGTTGGTATACAGTGTTTATTGTAAGCAGCACAATCATGTGATTTATGTCTAATATATCGTCTAAATCCAAAGAAAAAAAAAATTGATGCTTGAATGTACAAGACAACTAACAAATATGAGATAAATGATTAAATACTTAGCACTGAAATATGCTAACCATAAAAAGTTCACCACATAAACCACAATGAAGATTCAAACCTCTAAAGGAGTTCCATCGCAAATGAACTGATTTGGATATGCTCAATTTCTTCCCGACCTATATCTCTTATATTAATTCTCAGTTTGCTCATGATTTCTCTTCACGTACGACCTATCGTTTCTCTTAGTTTTGTCATTACTTGGGCTCATGATTTGAGGTCCACTTTGTACTGTTTGATCATTTTGTTCCTTTCAGTACCAAGTTTGTTTTGGAAACGATCTTGGCCTAGTCCCTTGTTTAACAACTATCTTATGTACTCCCAACTCCTTGGGAATGTTCATCTGTACTTTACACTTTTGTATGTTCTCTTGGCGAGGTGTTGGTCTAACCCCTCTTGCTATGGATATTTTTTTGGATTATCAATAAATTCGGGTAAGGATATTGAGCTAGCTCTTACACCGCTTTTATAAAAAGAAAATAATAAATAAAAGAAACATCTATCTCTTATACGGTGATTGATCAGGAAGCACGTTCTAAATTTTGACGAATATCTTTTTTGGCGCATTGGAAAATTAGATTACCCCTTGGTTGGGAAGTGAAGAATGAAGCCAATTTACATGGACTTAAAAGTTGGAAGTTGAGGCTCCCAAATTCTAGGGAATTTTCTGCGCATAATTCGGAAATTTCTTCTTCAACTTTGCCAAACACTGGGTTTCTTTTTTCTCTCTGTGAAATCTTGAGTTTATCTCCTCAACTTTATTTCCCTCACCCAAACAAGGCCTAAATGATTGTTACAAAATGCAGTGTAGGAATAGTGATTCCATTAAAACAACAAGGGGAGTTCTTTCGTAAGGCACCCGCATCACGTGGCAGTGGGGCGGGCCAATCAGGACCCAAGCAGGGAGTATTTTAGATATTACACATTAAAAATCAGGGGCAATTTCAGAAAAGTAGGAAAATTTTTGAGTTTTTGATTGGAGTGCCGCACGACCCTATCACGTGGCAGCTCCCACGCAATAATTTTTCAAACAACAATATCTACTACACCAAACAAGCAAAAAAGTGTAGAGCATGGGGATTGTGGAAGGCCGGTTAGCAGAGAATAATTGTTTTCCTTTTATATTATTATTTTTCAACTAGAGATTAGAATAAACAATTTGCAATTCCAAACAAACTTGAGAATTTGTTGCGGTAGATGAATCCAGCTAACTCTTCTCAAATGATTAGGGAGTAGATATAGAATTTGGGAATTTCTTAACTATTTTTGTCAATTATGGTACTTTGAATTTCATATAATTGAAATCAGGACGTACACTTTGATGCTTGAGATTTTTTAAGTTTTTATTTTATTTTATACCAAACCATATTTTGATATACTTTTCCTTGATTATGTTTCACTAGAGTAGGATGGTATTGTAATCTTTTCGTTTCAATCTTTGAATTGAGTAAAACACCAATACATGCCAATTGCATTAACAACCTGGGAAAGAAAAATTGTTGAAGGAATCCTAAACACTAGGCAAAAGAGTCTCAAAGAATTTTAGAGTTGAAAGATTGAAATGCTAAATTTTTTTTACTTGCCTAATTTGTTGGGGATCATATACGAATTACAAATTTTCGATCAAGTCTTTATCTCACAATACAAAGTTGGATCGTAAGACTCTTAACTCAAGCAACTTAAAACACACAAAGCAACTCAAAGATTCCTTATATAAGCAGGGATCCCTAATTTCCCAACTCTGTATCAGCGTCATTGAATCTGCAATTTTCTCATCCTTACTCCGAATACATCACGCGCCAAATTAAAAGTTCTACTCCATTGTATTAAGTCAACTCAACCAGATTATGTATCCGTCACCGCAGCCATCAAATACCAAAACATGGCTGCGTTGACTCTACACAAGAAGTTGGTGTGACTATCAAAGGTGGTTATTCTGATCACCCCCCGTATCCAAAGAAATACAGAGACAGTGGCACAAAATTAGGAGTAGTCTAGTCGTACAGGTGAAATAAAATCCTTGAGACTAGTCAGAAAAAGACCTCAGATCCCTACTTTCCACAATTAATAACTGTCAAAAAAAAAAAAAAAACCGAGGTAAATTACAGTCAAACCAAACCGTCCCCCCCAACCTCTATTAACAATTTTTAGACAGAGAGAGTCGCGTTGGCTCCATCTGCTCTCAAACCTCTCTCTCTCTCTCTCTCTCTCTCCTTCGCTTAGCTGAGAAGCTCAACTTCCATGGCCTAATAGCTGTTGCGCACTCAGTTTTCCCATTTTTGCCCTCCGTGGATCCGACGGTGCTTCCTCAGCCCTAATTTTGGAGGCGATTGATCTGATCCGGTAGGCGATGGCGTTAACGGCGAAGACGGCTCGGTCGAGAGGCACGCCGGTGAAGGAGAACGGCGTCAAGCTCGAGGAAGGGCTTAATGTGTTCAAGTCTGATAGGTTCGATGCTCAGGGCTACGTCCAGTCCCGCTGCTCCCTCAACGAGAAGGTTTGCTCTTTTCGCTGTTTGCTTTACATTTTTGATTCTCGATAATGCTTAGAGCTGTACTGTTCTTGCTTAGTTTTGGTGCTTGATTTGATATGATCATGGCGGCGGAGTTTGGTTTTGTGTAGAAATTGCGGAATTAGGAGGATTGAGTTGAATTGAATTGTGTTTCGGCTTTGTTTGCAGGAGTTGAGACAGTTCTGCTCAAATCTTTTTGATTTAAAGAAGGCAGCTGCGGAAGAGATGCGTAGAAGTGTCTATGCTAATTATTCGGCATTCATACAGTGAGTTTTCGTTGAGTGCTTAATTTTAAACCTGATTAGTTAGTAATATCATTCAGATTGTAGTGCAGCTGTCTGTTAGCTTCATTGGAATGAAATTTACTTCCCTGTTTGACGTGTTTGAGTTAATTAGCCGGTGTTGTTTGGTCCTTGGTATCCACTTATCTTGTTTTTTAGTAATTAGATTTTGCAATGTGTATGCTTATGTTTTGAGGTGCTACACTATGACAACAGTGCCTTTGACTCTTTGCTTATTGACATGCTTGATATATAATTGGATATTTTGGTGACTTAGCTTGACTAATTTGAATGCTGACATTATTAAGATTCTAGATGTAGTATGTAAATTATTCTCACCGCCACTCTCTGTAGTATAATGTCGCAAAGCCCTCCTTTTATTCCAATAAATCGTTCCTCACACAATGTAGAATGCCATTATTTGAAGTGATTGCATGGCTGCTTAAAGTTTTCTTAAACAAGTAATATTAAATTTTGTTGCTTTGTTTTAGGTGTACCCATTTTTCAGTCTTAGCTTTCAGAGTTCATAACTCCTTAAATTGAGACCTGTAGTTTTAATTTGTACTTGGTGAAAGACATGGTAAATAAGAGACTCAATTTCCCTTTTTGTAAATTTATTTGTTTTCAAGGTGCTTGGGATTTTATGATAGAAGTTGATATGCAAGGTCATATAGTGTCACTACAGTAAAAGTTACAGTGATTGTAAATCTCTTTAAACACCTTTTTTGGTTGTTGTAATTTTTTTATTAGAACTTTACATGTTTGTGCATCCTTTTGCACACTCAACTCTGTTTCTCTGTTGGGGTTACTTTGATCTACTGAGGTAACTTAAATCTCATGTGCACAGTTACCTCAGAAGGTTATGCTAGTCTATTCTTTAGTTGTGAAGCGTTTATTTTGATACAACGTTGTAGCTGAGTATAAATTTGAATATATGTGAACTGTATTTCTGATTTACAGAACTTCAAAGGAGATATCAGATTTGGAGGGGCAGCTTTCCTCTATCAGAAATCTGCTATCTACTCTTGCTACTGTAAATCATGATCTAGCTGAGGGGGTAAAGATTGATTTATCTAAATCAGTGGAAGGGTCTACTGAAAATGGTTCATTAAATTTTGAGGATAGAGAGCCTTCAGACTTGGAGAATTGGTTAGCAGAATTTCCTGATCTCTTGGATGTTTTGTTAGCTGAGAGGAGAGTGGATGAAGCTTTAGCTGCCCTGGAGGAAGGTGAACATGTGGCTTCTGAAGCAAAACAACTAAAGATGTTGGATCCAGCTCTACTCTTGTCTCTACAGAATGCTATTACTGAACGCAGGCAAAAGTTAGCTGATCAGCTTGCTGAGGCTGCTTGCCAGCCTTCTACTCGTGGTGGTGAACTCCGTTCATCTATATCTGCACTTAAGAAACTTGGGGATGGCCCTCGTGCACACAGTCTTCTTCTGAATGCACATTACCAGAGATATCAGTATAATATGCAAAGCCTTCGTCCATCAAGCACTTCATATGGAGGAGCATATACTGCAGCTCTCTCACAGTTAGTGTTCTCTGCTATTGCTCAAGCTGCCACTGATTCTGCTGCTATATTTGAGAATGAACCAGATTATACTTCTGAGCTTGTTATGTGGGCCATAAAGCAAACTGAGGCTTTCGCTCTTCTCATTAAAAGACATGCGTTAGCTTCATCAGCAGCTGCTGGAGGCTTAAGAGCTGCTGCAGAGTGTGTTCAAATTGCATTAGGTCACTGTTCCTTGTTAGAAGCTCGTGGCTTGGCCCTTTGTCCTGTGCTTTTGAAACTTTTTAGGCCTAGTGTTGAACAAGCATTAGAGGCTAACTTAAAACGAATTGAAGAAAGTACTGCTGCCTTAGCTGCTGCTGATGACTGGGTACTTACAACTGCTCCAACAGCGACACGTCAACCTGGCAGGCCTTCAAGTACATCCCTTGGTAATACAACAGCATTTCAACATAAACTTACAAGTAGTGCCCATCGGTTCAATTTGATGGTCCAGGTAACAATTTTTCTCCCACATGATACTCAAGTATTAAATTTGTGTGCTTGTTGCATCTATTTGCACAGTTCATGAGTCTATCACTGAACGTGCGTCCACTTGTTCACATGTATGTGGGATCCATTCTAATTTATGGAAAGCATTCTCTATAAGCTGTAGTACCCATTTAACTCCGCAATATTCCTGATTTGTCTGTCAGAGTAATTGTGTAGATTTGAAATATCTTTTTGATATGTCAACTCATTTTTGTGTAGTGTTTTTTTTTGCTTAAACATTCTATGTTTGAATAATTTGTTTCTTATTTCACTATTTCAAGTAGCAGTGAGTGTTACTTCAAATCATTAGTGCGTTCTTTTATATATTTAGGAAAGTTTCTCATTGGACAACATACTTGAATGAGAAAATGCTTTTACCAGCTGTCTACCGTTCACTTCTTGGATCATTAATATGCATTACTTGATCCTCACTTGATTTTTCCCATTGCAGGATTTCTTTGAGGATGTTGGACCGTTGTTGAGTATGCAGTTGGGAGGTCAAACACTAGAAGGTTTGTTCCAAGTGTTTAACTCATACGTGAACATGCTCATAAAAGCATTACCAGGTTCAATGGATGAAGAAGCAAACTATGAAGGATCTGGGAATAAAATTGTTCGCATGGCTGGGGATGAAGCCCAACAGATGGCATTGCTGGCAAATGCATCATTATTATCAGATGAACTACTTCCACGTGCAGCCATGAAGTTGGCTCCAATAAATAAGGTTGCATTCAAGGACGATCTTCGTAGAAGATCATCAGATAGGCAAAATCGCCATCCTGAGCAAAGAGAATGGAAGAAACGGCTTGTCAGCTCGGTTGATAGACTAAAAGATAGTTTTTGTCGTCAGCATGCTCTAGATCTCATTTTTACAGAGGAGGGTGATAGTCATCTTACTGCTGATATGTACATAAACCTGGATGGGAATGTGGATGAATTTGAGTGGTTTCCATCCTTAATATTCCAGGTTTGTTGAAATAATGGTTTTCTATACTAATAGTCTCACTTGATCTTTATTTTTTCTTCTTTTGTCCCACATGCTATTGCTAGTGAGTTGTAAAGAATCCTCCGGTGGTGTAATATCATCATTAGGGAAAAGTACATTGGCATTCACATATGGTTCAAAAAGTTTATAAAGGCCTCCCTGGTGTTTTTAGCACTTAATTTACTTCCCTCAGCGGAGTTATTGGATAATGTCAACTTGCTATTCGAAGTATAGTTAGTTATATATAAATTGACTGTTGTCTATTGATAAGAATAAACACTCACTACTTCTCTTCGCATGTATATCCCATTATTTTAATGTACTGAATTTTTTTATTTAATTATTTTTTATTTTTTTAAGTTAAATGAATGGGGAGTTTTCTAATTCCAAATTTTCTTTTGTTAATTTGTCCCAATACAGGAACTTTTCGTAAAACTAAACAGGATGACCAGTATAGCCTCAGATATGTTTGTTGGCAGGGAGAGATTTACTACGTTGCTATTTATGAGACTAACAGAAACTGTCATCTTGTGGCTTTCCGAAGATCAAAGCTTTTGGGATGATATTGAGGATGGGCCAAGGCCTTTGGGTCCTCTCGGCTTACAACAGGTAAGTAATTTCTGGTCAAATGAATTAATTTAAGATCTGAATCTATTGCCTTGTCTCTTTCGTTTTTATAAGGATTGTGATTCCAATATTGCAACTGACACATTATATGAATGAGAATAGAAAGCACGTAGACATCTTCGCATGAAATGCTGTTCTTAATTAGGCAAATGAGAAGGTAACCAGGAATTATATCATATAAAAAGGAAAGAAGTAAATCAACATCTAACATGCAGAAAAACGACTGAACATTTGGGGGATAATGTAAATGTTCAGTGTGGCCGTGACTGCTTAAGCTGTTAGTTGTTTACTGAGATCTATTTGCATGCTAATAACATCCTGCATTTATCAGCAATATTATAACCTGCGCTTTCAGAAGGTTATATTGCTTTCCAGTTTACTAAATGCTTAGTTTTACAACCTTACCTTGCTAAGAAGTGTTGAACTACTGGTCTGAAATTAGAAATATAAACTTAGTATTGTTATTAGTACAGATAACAGAAATGGTAGTCAACAAGTTCAATTTTTTTAGAAGATTATGGATTTATACTCATGTAACCCTGCATTAAAGTCTTAATTGCAAGAGTTGCACATTGAACACACATTGGTTCCTCTTCCAGGTCTACTATATATATGCTCATATTGACTTATTTTCATATTAACTTATTTTGTATGTACTTGCAGTTCTATCTAGATATGAAGTTTGTCATATGCTTTGCTTCACAAGGTCGTTTCCTATCCCGAAATTTGCAACGCGTTATCAATGAGATCATATCTAAAGCAATGACAGCATTTTCTGCAACAGGCATGGATCCCTATAGGTATGCTACTTGTTGTAAATTACGTATAAAATACAATTATATCTGTACATGGAGACATAACCATATATTGCTATACATGGAGACATGACCATAAAATTCACAAAACATATGCATATTAGCTGGTAACTGAAATTTATTGTAGTTTCTTATCCCCACATGGTTAAGAAATTTATGTTGGTAAAATGTCCTCGGCTTAAAAGCTGAGCCATACTTAAATATAATTTTGAAGTTTTATCACGGTCTCTGTATATCAGGCAACAGCTACTATTTGTGTGTAGACACACATAGTTTTGCTCTGGTTACCCATATAGCTTTTTAACAGCTGGGCCATATTAAATATTATTTTGAAGTTTTATCACGGTCTCTGTATATCAGGCAGCTACTACTATTTGTGTGTAGACACAGTTTTGCTACTTTTTAACAGCTGGTTTACTTTATACTGAGTTCTAATTTGGTATCAGTGAGCTCCCGGAAGATGAGTGGTTCGATGACATCTGCCATGAAGCAATGGAAAGATTGAGTGGAAAACCAAAGGCCATCAATGGAGATCGGGACCTTAACAGCCCAACTGCCTCTGTTTCAGCACAATCAATCTCATCAGTTAGATCTCATGGGAGTTCCTGAGGCCTGCAGCCAGTTTCATCTTTGTAAAGTAAATAGAAAACAGAATCCGCTCATGGGTTTCATCCTTGTATTCAAAGTAGTTTATTCCCCCGTGTCATTTTTGTTTCCCTTCAGTAGTTTCTTTTTAATTATTTTATTTTCTAGCGCAAGGCTCTACAATTCTGTAGGGCCTGTTTGCTGTCATAAGGTTAGGAATTCTTTTATGAATAATTGAGTTTGTAAAGTTGTTGATTGCATTGTTTACTCTGAAATTCTGAATGCATGTTTGTACAATTCTTTGAAACTAGTGTGGATGGTATTGAATCATTACTCTTGAAATCATGTCAAGTATGATGCTGTGAGGACCAATTGTATGTTGATCCTTAATATGTTAATATTTACACGAATATCAGATGAAAGTCTCGACTGATCGCTTTCCCTATTTCTCTTTGCACCGTTACTATGATTTTAGTATTTGTTCTTCGTGAAAATCGTAACAAAGCCTCATTCATAAGGCGAATTTATTTGCATCAAGGCTAAAAATACTTCATTTTGTTTGAGGACAAGTGTAAATTAACAGAGAGAGGGAGAGCGTAATGTGTGCTTATTCTTCTCTTAATGGATGGTTTATATAGGACTATAAAGCTAGTGTGAATGCTCTAAGAGAAAACCAATTTGGTAACTATGATCATCATCAAACAATTCTACATGGTTGCTTCAATGATGATATTTGTCATACTTATTACCTCTCTACATGCTTTATGCCACACAAAGTCTCCATACCTATATTTATACACTCAAGTATCATATCTATACACTCAAGTATCTATTACATGATATAGCCATTTATATTATAATACATTTATACTACAACACTTTCCCTTAGATATTTCATGTCAATAGTATTGTCTAGGCGGTGCGCTTCTAAGTTGCCTCGTTAAAAACCTTGCAAAGTTATAAAACTCTGTGGGAAAAAACAACCTTGGTCGAAGGAGAAAAAGAGCACAATGCACGTTGAGTGTAGAGTATGTTTCTGGATACTCTCCCTAAAGATCCTGGGAGTTCGGATAGCTTTCTCAATCCGATGCTCTTCACATGTTTCTCGAAGGGAGAATTTGGTAACGACTTAGTAAATAAGTCCGCTACGTTATCCTCTGATCTGATTTGATTTACTTCAATATTCATAAGTGTTTGTTGTTGCTGACTGTAGAAGAATTTTGGCAATATATGCTTGGTATTGTCGCCCTTGATGAAACCTAATTTTATTTGTTCAATACAAGCTGCATTATCTTCGTAAATGCATGTAGGTTCATTTGTGGTAGACTTCAAACCACAAATTCCTCGAATGTGTCCATTTACAGAACTTAGCCATATGCATTCACGCACAACTTTATATAGAGCAATAATCTCTGCATGATTTGAGGAAGTAGCAACAATGGTATGTTTTGTAGATCTCCAAGATATCGCGGTGCTTCCCATGGTAAAGACATAACCTGCTTGGGAGCGACCTTTGTGAGGGTCAGAGAGATACCTTGCATCAGTAAAACCCATCAAAACATCACAATCATTTTGATGGAGGGGAAGGGGATAACGTCGGTCACCATGGACAGTGGTGCCAGCGCCTATATTATGGAAGGTGGCGTTTTTTCAATGTGGGGTATGATCCCATACTTCCGTCTTTTCTTTTCTCTCTGTAGGGATAAAACAATCCCATATTAATCGTACATTTCAAGTATCGAAAGATTGTCTTTATACCAATCCAATGGCGGCTTGTTGGCGCAGAACTATGTCGAGCTAACCAGTTCACTGCGAATGAGATATCCGGTCTTGTGCATTGAGCTAAGTATAATAATGCGCATATTGCACTTAGATAGGACATTTCAACCTCCAATAGATCTTCGTCCTCATCTTTGGAAGAAACAGATCTTTTCCAGGCTCAAAACTACAGCCGATCATAGGAGTACTTACAGGCTTTGCTTTATCTTTATTAAAGCGCCTTAGTAATTTTTTAGTATACGCTGACTGATAGATCATAATCCCATCACTACGGTGCTCGAGTTCTATTCCGAGACAAAACCGTGTATTTCCAAGATCTTTCATCTCAAATTCGGATTTCAAGTATTTAGCAGTTTCTTTTAACTCATCTAGAGTTCCAATTAGGTTCATGTCATCGACGTAAACTGCTATAATTGCAAATCCGGAACCTGTCCTTTTAATGAACACGCATGGGCATATTTCATTGTTAAGATATCTCTTCCCAATCAAGTAGTCACTTAGACGGTTATACCACATCCGTCTGGATTGTTTCAATCCATATAGTGAGCGTCTTAATCTTATTGAAAACGCGCTCCGTGGTTTAGAGCCACTTGATTTGGGTAATTGAAGTCCATCTGGAACCTTCATACACATACACACACACACACACACACATACGAATCTAGATCCCCATAGAGATATGCTGTAACCACATCCATAAGCTGCATGTCAAGTTTTTCGGAAACTACCAAACTGACAAGGTAGCGAAACGTTATAATGTCCATTACGGGAGAATATGTCTCTTCGTAGTCGATTTCAGGGCGTTGTGAGAAACCTTGTGCCACAAGGCGAGCTTTGTATCTAACAACCTTATTTTTTTCATTACGCTTTCTAACAAAGACCCATTTATGGCCAACAGACTTTATATTTGGGGGTGTCAGTGTTATAGACCCAAATACCTGTCTCTTTGTTAGTGAATCCAATTCAGTCTGGATCGCATCTTTCCATTGAGGTCAATCTGCTCTTCGTTGACATTCTTCAAATGAGCGAGGTTCGATATCATCATATTCTATAATTCCTTTTGCAATATGATAAGAAAATGCATCATCAATAGCCATAGAATTTCTATCCATCATCACATATACATTAGTGTAATTCATGGAGATCTCTCTATTCTCTGGAATTGGTCCTGTCATTGGAGCGTCCCCTAATGATGTCTCTTGTACATAACCATAATCTGGAATATTCTCATGAGATGGATTATTTGTATTGATGATTAATGGATTATTTTGTGCCAAACTCACTTTCTTTCTTGGACGAGAATCCATCGAACTTATGGCCTCCCGCGCTTCTTGGCAGGAGCCGTAGGCCTAGCCATTGTGTCACCCATATAGGGGATGTCATGTCCTCTAGTTTTAGGGATATCAATCTTTGCAAGCACGTTTGCAGCAGGTATGTGTGATCTCGTCACTTTAACGATATCAGAAAACGCATCAGGCATTGATTTTGCTACGTTCTGAAGATCGAGAATCCTCTGCACTTTAATTTCGGATAGTGCGGTTCGGGGATCAAGATGAGAAAAGTGGGGACAAACCACGACAATTCCTGTCATTTCTGTTGAAAATTAGTGTTCATGTCTCCCCCTAATGATGGGAAAATTGTCTCATTAAAGTGACAATCTGCAAATCTAAGGGTAAATAGATCACCTGTCAAGGGTTCTAAGTAGCGGATAATGATTGAAGAGTCTTATCCAACATAAATGCCTAATCGTCTTTGAGGACCCATTTTGGTGCGCTGTGGCGGAGCAATTGGCACATAGACTGCATACCAAAATATGCGTAAGTGTGAGACATCAGGCTCATACCCAGTCACCATCTGGGAAGCAAAAAAGGGTTGGGTGGTAGTGGGCCTCAGACGAATAAGCATAGCTGCGTGCAATATTGCATAGCCCCAAGCAGAAATAGGGAGATTGGTGCGCATAACCAATGCTCTAGCAACCATTTGAAGTCTTTTAATGGCAGCTTATGCGAGACCATTTTGGGTGTGTACATGAAGGACAGGGTGTTCAACCTCTATCCCAATGGACATGCGATAATCATCAAAAGCTTTTAATGTAAACTCTCTAGCATTGTCAAGACGAATTGACTTAATATGATGATCAGGGTGGTGAGCCCTTAACTTAATGATTTGTGCTAGGAGTTTAGCAAATGCAGCATTTCTTGTGGATAAGAGCATGACATGTGACCAACGTGTCGATGTATCAACCAACACCATAAAATATATAAATGGTCCGCAAGTTGGGTGGATAGGTCCAAAAATATCACCTTATATTCTTTGCAAGAATGATATATTTTCTTTAGTGTCCTTTGCATAGGATGGTCTTGATCCTACTTTTGCTAAAAAGCAAGCTTTGCAAGACGAATGATAGGCTTTAAAAGTAACTCCTTTGACCAATATTTGGATTGTACTTCTTTTCGTTTTGAAGAATAGATGTCTGTGTGATGTTTTTAATATACGGATCATCATATCACGACCTGGATGTCCCAAACGGTCGTGCTAAAGCCTATATGTGTCAGAATCCCATAAAATTTCATTCATGACATGGTTGGATTCAATGACTCTAATAGTGGTTGCATATAATCCACTAGAGTGACACATAAGTTTCTCTAATACTTGTGTATTTCCGTAGTCATTAAAGGTGATGTAAAGGAATTCTTGTCCATTCTCACAATGTGTTTCCAAATGAAAACCATTGACTCTTATATCTTTAAAACTCAATAGGGTTCTTGCAGCCCTAGGAGCATATAGAGCTTCGGTGACATTAATATTTGTGCCATTTGACAACATAAATTGAGCTGGTCCTCGACCATGAATTAGTTGTAATGGTCCTGCCATTGTAGTCACTGAAGATCGACTATGCTTCATCCATAAAAATAGTTGCCTATGTCGCAATATAGTATTTGTGGTGCCAGTATCAAGAAGGCATTCCAACTCTCCAGGAAACATACTGAAAAATAATAAAGTTCAGATTTTAGCACATGTCCATGACATTGAATAATAATGCGACACTTTATTGACAAGGTAAATAGCCAATGATTACATCAAAGTTTCCAGAGTCTAAATTGTAGTTTACTCAATCCGTTTGGTAACTCTAATGAAATATGACCAGGAAAGTAGAGAGAGATGTTGGTGGAGCGAGGCTCGCTTAAATACCACTATCTCAATTACTTTCCTAGACATCATACTTCATTTATTGCGCCGCATGAGAAAGAGTTAATACAATGTTATTTATTGACTAAGGCACATTTGCCATTCTTGGAAAATAGAAAAGGACTATTCTAATCAAAATCTGCGGCATTCTCATGCACTTCATTTCCAGCTTTGAAGTCCTCTATGGTGAGATTGATATCTTCACCATCTTCATCTTCGGCAAGGTTGGTTTCTTGCTCCCTTGCTTCCCTGTATTCCTTGTAGCGTGCAGCTAGTTGGGTACTTGCATGGCATTACTTAAACCAATGCTAGATTGATCATCATCGATGACACATGTCATTGTGGTTACCTTCCTTCATTTGAGGTGTAGGTGGTGCACTTTGTGGATATTCCCTAGGAGGGTTGCTGCTACTACCACAGCGCATAGTGCGACCTCCCCGGCCCATAGTGCTACATTGACGGCTGGTGTTGCCATATCCACCTCTCCCACGTGTGGAGTTGCCATCACGTGTGCCCACTCTAAAGTTGCGGTTTCCTTCCTTAGTGGAGAGGTTATATGGACCCATTCGTCCTTCATGTCCCCTGTTATTAGGGTACCGCTCCTTGCGACATCTTTTGTGCATTATAATTCGCCTCACGAACGCTCTTGGTTCCAACGGGCCTTGAATTATAATTCTTTACGAGGATATTGTCGTGCTTTTCAGCTACAGACATAACATTGATGAGCTCATTGAACCTCGTAATTCGTCCAACATTGACTTCAGTGCGATATTGTTTTGATAGCAAGAGTGCTATGATGGGGACGATGGAGAGAGTCTTCTCAATTAGTTCTTCTTCTGTGAGAGGTTTTTCACAGAACCTCAACATGGCTTGAAGTCGGAGAAGCGTATATTGTTTCACTGAATCTTCAAGTCAGGGAAGAGGGAATCTTGGGTATTGCCAAAACGCTCTTAGTTTGAATATTATAAACACTCTTAGTTTATTGATTTCGAACGCTCTTAGTTCGTTTAGCGTGAATTTCTATAATTCCGATTTTTGATTGCAAGTTCTCGAGAAAAAGAAAAAGAGGAAAAAGGAGTAAAAACTCAAAAACGGGAACTTTTAGTAAAAAAATACCTCGAAATAGTGTTGCCGGAAAATTTGGCAGGAAAAAGTTGTCTAAGGTGACCGAAAAAGTTGCTGGAAAAAGTTGAGAAAATCGCCCGAAAAGTTGCCGGAAAAATGTCGGAAAAGTTGCTGGGAAATGGCCCTGCAGATCTGTCGTCAGATGCCCTGCAGATCTGTCGATAGCTGCTAGGCAGGTGCTCGACAAGTGTCTCGACGGCTGTCGGCAGGAGCTGTCGGCAGGTCTCGGCAGGACTCGACAGGGCTCGGCAGCGGTCTGGCAACAGTTCAATTTTTTCGATGGCCGGTTCAGGCAGTTTCTGGCCGGTTCTGGCGGTTCTGAGGCCGATTCTGGGCTTCTGGGATCAAGGGCTTTGATATGTGGTAGGGTTTGAAGGTTTTTTGTATGGTTGGAAAAATGACTTCAATTGGATGATGAACTTCCTCTTCTCTTGTCAATTTTCGATTATAATTCTAGAGCAATATCGTGTTGATAACATGTTTGAGGACAAACGTAATTAACAGAGAGAGGGAGAGAGTAATGTGTACTTATTCTCCTCTCAATGGAGGGTTTATATAGGAATACAAAGCTAGTGTGAATGCTCTAAGAGAAAACCAATTTGGTAATTCTGATCATCATCAAACAACTCCACATGGTTGCTTCAATGATGATATTTGTCATGCTTGTTACCTCTCTACATGCTTTATGCCACACAAGTCTCCATACTTACATTTATACAGTCAAGTACCATATATACACATTCAAATACCTATTACATGATATAGACATTTATACTATAATACATTTATACTACAACACATTTCCCCTTGTTTTCTGTTTGGCTGTTAGTTAGAAGCTCCAAAACATACTAAAGAGCATAACACTGACGATCCTAACTTTAAGAAGGCATTCACCAAAATAATGTGGGTGAACCACATTATTTTGGTGAATAACATTTTTGCATCTCACCTAGAGCTCACTTTATGTGTTGGTTGATATGGCATGTGCACCACCCAATCAGAATGTTTCATTAAATTAATGACGTGGTTGTGCTAAATAAAGTGGGTTCTATGTGAGATGCAAAAATATGATTCACTTAACATTATTTCATTGTTTTATTCTCTTGAATAACTGAATAAGCAAATTTACACTAACAAAAAACAACATTTACAAACCACTATAAACAAATGAAGCAGGCCATTAGTTCATCAAGGCTCTTCTCTTGGTTCGAATGCAATTTTCTTATTTTTACTACTTGGAACAGGAAAGTAATTGGGGAGTATGGAAATCATTGGCCAGTTTGACCAACTCTATTATCAAAGAAATAAGGAAAGAGTCATGACTTGACACAAAAATGGGCTTCTGTAAAGGTTAAAGAGATGTTTAAAACACATTTGAGAATGCATTTATATAAGCACTTCATACTTCTCAAGGGTATTCGATTTCCAGCATCTGGATGGCCAATGTCCGTAGCATATTAAGTCTATATGACTACATGTATATCTGATAGGCCATGAAAATTATTGTATTTCGTCAAAATTTTGTATAATAAGTAAGACATATCTTGATATATCAAAAATATCTTATATCGGACATGAGATAAGATCTAACAATAAGTAAGATAAGTGATAGGCAAAAAAAGAAAAAAAGGGATCATTTAGTAGAAGGTCCTTTCACTAAGATATGATCGAGATAAGATATATCAGTAAGATATGTGATAGGCTTGAAGCACATTGAGGCGTACATAGTCTTAAAGCACAGAAGGCTAACACTAAGAGTACGACACTCATCTGATATGTACGGAAGATAAGATTATTTTAAACCCTCTTATAGTAATTTAGTCTAGTTATAAATGAACATATATGTAAGGACACTAATTAAGCAGTTCAGTTGCGTCTCCCAACTGAATTTTCTTGTCTCTCAAGTTAGTTTAAATTTCTACAATCTAGTCTACTGTTTCTTACTCCTAGCTAGTTGAATTGGATTATGTTTCTTATCTTAATTAGATTTAAGCTAACCAAGGACTTGCCTATATTGTTTTTATCGTAATCTTTATAACTGCCTCTCAGATAGAGATTAATATCAGAACAAAATATTAACGATGATCTTCTCTCTTAAAAGTTAAAACCCAACATTGCATCAGAGGCTTTGGTGTTTTTATTACTACACCACGGCAACAATTCTAAATCGTTTTAACAAGTTCAAATAAAGGGCTTTAGCAATGGGGTTGACAAAAGTTGAGAAGATGAGGCAATGGGGTTGGCTTATTGGGACGCTCACAATGCTGCTGGTTCTGGTATTTCTCTTGGTTGGTTATGGATGTGACAACAGCACCCCAGCAAGAAGATCATTGCGGAGCGATTCTGGACGACATTATGGGGTGAAGATGGTAAATACGTCTGACAGCATTGTGTTGGATAATGACCTTGTCCAACTAACGTTCTCTAATCCCGCTGGAGACGTTATTGGAATCAGATATGGGGGAATCAATAACTTGCTTGAAATCCACAATAAGCCAACAAATAGAGGGTACTGGGATTTGAACTGGAACAATCTGGGAGAGAAGAGCAGTATCTTTGAAGGAATACTGGGAACAGAATTTCGAGTGGTTACAGCTAGGGAAGACCAAGTTGAAGTCTCTTTCACCAGAACATACAATGTTTCCCTTCCCCATGGTGTGACAGTTCCCCTTAATGTGGACAAAAGGTACATATTGCAGCGTGATCGTTCTGGGTTCTATGCATATGCCATTTTTGAGCGCTTAGAAGGGTGGCCCGAAGCAGTGATTTATCAAATAAGAATGGTTTTCAAGCTTCAACAAGCTAAGTTCCGGTACATGGCGCTATCGGACACTAGACAAAGGTTCATGCCAACAGCCTATGAACGTGGATATTATGGTATGAAACTGGCCTATAAAGAAGCTGTTCTCCTAAACAATACAGGAGAGGTAGATGACAAGTATCAGTACTCAATTGAGGACAAGGATAACAAGGTCCATGGTTGGATTTGTACCGATGACGAATCACATGTTGGGTTTTGGATGATCACACCAAGTGATGAGTTCCGCATGGCCGGTCCATTCAAGCAGGGCCTCACTTCGCACGTTGGTCCAGCTACACTGTCAGTGTTTGTTAGTACCCATTACGCTGGGAATGTTGGGATGACCTTCCAAGAAGATGAGGCATGGAAAAAGGTTTTTGGTCCTGTTTTTGTCTATCTTAATTCTGCTCCTGCAGGCTCAACTAATTCCACCAGTATTCTCTGGAAGAATGCTAAACAACAATTATTCGAAGAAGTCAAGAGTTGGCCATACAATTTCACCCAGTCTCAAGACTTTCCTTCTTCTGATCAAAGGGGATCATTGTCTGGCAGATTACTAGTAGAAGATCGGTACGTCAATAATCGGTCCCTTCATTCGGCAAGTTCGGCTTATGTGGGACTTGCTCCACCTGGAGAAGTGGGATCATGGCAAAGGGAAAGCAAGGGATACCAATTCTGGACTCAAGCTGACCAAAAAGGTTATTTCATCATTAAAGATGTTCGACCTGGAAATTATTGTTTGTATGCATCAGTTCCAGGCATTATTGGAGATTACAAATATGAGGCTGATATCACAATTGAACCAGGAAGCAAAATCCAAGTGCCTGCTTTTATCTACAAACCTCCAAGAAATGGTCCTACTTTGTGGGAAATTGGCATCCCTGATCGCACTGCCGCCGAGTTCTACATACCGGATCCATATCCAACTCTCACTAATAAATTGTACGTTTTTTCAGAAAGATTTCGGCAATATGGATTGTGGGCACGTTATGAGGATCGATACCCTGACTCTGATCTCATCTACAAAGTTGGTGCTAGCAATTACAGTGAAGATTGGTTTTACGCTCAAGTGACCAGGAATATAGGAAATGAAACCTATGTAGGAACCACATGGCAGATTCAGTTTGAACTCGACAATGTGACTCATCCCGGAAATTTTACACTCCAACTGGCATTGGCCGCAGCCAGTTATTCAAAATTGCAAGTTCGGTTTAACAACTGGAACGCCAAGCGACCACATTTTTCAACAGGTAGATTAGGTGTGGACAATGCTATAGCAAGACATGGAATTCATGGTTTGTACTCGTTGTTCAGTGTAAATGTACCAAGTTCTCTGATGCACGAAGGAACAAATACAATCTATCTAACACAGCCAAACGGTGGATCACCTTTCCGAGGAATCATGTATGACTACATAAGACTGGAAGGACCTTCACTATAAACATCAACCCCATTCTTCATTTCTTCAGATGTTTACAATAAAATTGGAATGATGTAAGACTCAACCCAATCCTCATTCATACTGTATAATAAAGAAAATTTGTTATCGATCGTTCATACTCTCTGCCTGACATTTGTTATGATTGAACTACTATGAGTCTTCAATTGTTTACTTTTTTGACTAAACTATGAATATGGCTACTAAGAGAGACTATGATCTATATTTGAAGAAACACCAACACTGAAGAGAAGAGATTGTATATTGACTAGGTTCACATAACGATGAAATGCTAGTACATTAAAACTGCAGAGACAATGGTATCCAATAATTAGAACAACCAATTTGGAAATGTCCAAAAGCTAGAATTTTGTGTTCCTCATGGGGGAATTTACATCTAATAATTGCTTGATAACATCTCTCATCGTGGGTCGCTTCTTAGGATCATTATGAGTACAGCTGAAAGCCACCAGAAGCACATCAACAATTTGTTCCCTGATATCTGAGTCCAGAAGTTCCTCCACAAGGCTTGAATCAACAATCCTATCAATTTTTTCTGTGTCGCTCCAGACTGATCTAACCCATCCTACAATGTCAGTTTGCTCCATAAATGATGGATCCAATGCCTTCTTTCTAGTTATCAGCTCAAGTAAAACAACCCCATAGCTGTACACATCAGATTCCACACTGTTTGCTGTTCTGAATGCATTTTCTGTAACAAAACATGGAAAATATTAGTTCTGCTAAAAAAAATTGCAAATAGAAACATTTATAACCATAATTCAAACATAGAAGACTTACCTGGTGCGATATATCCGGTTGTACCAACAACTGAGATGGACACCATTGAAGGAGTAGATTGATCCAATAGTTTAGCAATTCCAAAATCAGCAATATGAGCTTCCATATCAGAGTCTAACAGAATGTTCATTGGCTTGATATCCCGATGCACTATTGGGGGATCACAATCATAATGGAGATATTCTAAGCCGTATGCAGTTCCCAGTGCTATCTTGTAGCGGACACTCCACTCCAGAATTAGTGGGGGACTAATTTCGTGCAAAACATCATGAAGGCTCCCATTTTGCAAGTACCTATACAAGATTAAGCCATAGTCCTTTCTTAACCAGAAGTCTTCCAATTTAACCAGATTCCGGTGCCTGATCTTCCCAAGGGTTTGAAGTTCTCTAATCATGCTCAAACGCCTTCCTTCATGCCCTTCAAATACAAGCTTCTTGACAGCAAAATCTTTGTCTTCATCCAAAGAAGCTCTATAAACAGTTCCATGGGCTCCTCTCCCAATGATATATCTATCACTAAGGTTCTCTGTCGCCTCCATGACTTTGGAGAGTAAGGAAGATGGACCCTCTCGAGCTGAGACCCCAACCTCCTGCTTAGTCCTTTTGTGCAAGCAAAACAAATACACCAGTAGATACAGCAGAGAGACAACTAGTATCGATGATCCTAGGGCTATAAATGAAATTTCCACTTTACTAAGTCCTTTCTGCTTGCTTGATTGACTATTACAGAGCTTAATAGTGTTGTTTCCGGCACAAGTGAAGCCACATGATGGAAGGTAACTGACACATAGGGAGGGATTGCTGGAAAAGGAAAATGAGGATGAGTTCAACAGGTTCATCAATGTTTCTGGTACTGCACCTGAGAAGCTATTGTATGAAACATTAACCTCAATCAATGAATTCATCCCATCAAGAGCTCTCAAAGTCCCCGTCAGATTGTTATGAGATAAATCCAGTCGCTGCAGCATTGTCAACTTTCCAAGCTCTGAAGGAACCACACCTGTCAATGCATTATTGCTAAGGTTCAGAGCATAAAACAAATTCTGCAGTGCTCCAACTGATGATGGAATCACACCTCCCAACAAATTTCCACCAAGTTGTAGCTCCGAAAGCTTTTCAAATTCTGACAAGATGGGTGGAATGCCGCCAGTAAACCTGTTCTCACTTAATACCAATTTAGATAAACCTGTCCAACTACTCAAACTCAAAGGAATGGAGCCATTCAAGAAGTTGGACCCCACATCAAACTCCAGCATTTTGGTACAATTGGATAGGCTAGAAGGCAGAGCACCCACCAAACTATTGTGGGAAAGATCCAAAGTTTGAAGATCTGCAAGGTATCCTAGCTCCTCTGGTATAACTCCTGTTAATTTATTCATGGCCAAGTTGATGGAGGTGAGGCTGCTACAGTTTCCCAAGCTTGATGGAATTTCGCCACTGATCTCATTGCTGCTGATGTCCATATATGAAAGGTCAGAATTTTTTGCAAATTGCGGAAGTACTCCGGTCAAGTTATTCTGTTCGAGTCTCAACCTCCGAAGAGTTGAACAACTTCCGACATCAGAAGGTATGGTACCTTGAAACTGATTGAACCCCATATTCAATGCCCTTAGCTTCTTTCCAAGGCAAAGATTTGGAGGGATGCTACCAGTGAACATATTATACATAAAATCTAACTGAACTAAACTGCTGTTAATCCCCAAAACTTGAGGTACAACTCCATAAAACTGGTTGTTGTACAATGTGATGTTTTCCAGTTGCTTGAGCTCAGTCATCTCTAGAGGCAGTTCCCCAGTGAGGTTATTCATGTATAGATGGACATTCTGAAGAGTTTGAATCTTCCATATGCTAACTGGAATTTCACCAGTTAAGTTGTTTTGAAATAATTGAAGGTCCTGCAAGTTGGTTAACATTCCCAACTCATCGGGAATTTCTCCAACTAGTTGGTTTGTATACAATTGTAATCCGGTCAAGGACTTACACTTGCCAAGTTCTGGAGGTATTTTTCCAGACAGCTGATTCTCAGGAAGGTATAGAAGTTGTAGCTTATCTAGTAGGCCAAAGGAAGACGGTATTGGACCAACTAAATTGTTAACTGCAGCCGAAAATTCCCTTAAACCAGTACAATTGGCAAGGGCTGATGGAAGCACTCCACTAAACTGATTGGATGATAAATCCAAGGAAACCAAATTCTTGCAATTTTCTGAACCAAAAGAAATGGTACCCTCAAGACTGTTCTTACTGACTTCTAGAGAGGATAGGTTCTTAAGGTTGTTCAGACTCTCGGGCAATACTCCACTCAACTGGTTATAACTCAAAGTCAATTCCTCCAATTTACTACAATTTCCAATGGATGAAGGAATCGCTCCGGACAACTCATTATTCTCCAAATACAAATGCACAAGCTCACTCATTGAACCAACAGTTCCAGGTATTGAACCATTCAAACTGTTATTGTATAGATAAACAAAGGCTAAGTTTGGAATTGTGAACAAGGACTCAGGAATCTGCCCATCCAAAAAATTATCATACAAGCCCAAGTACTGTAGATTCTTCAACTTGTGCAAGTTATCAGGAAATTTTCCACTGAACCCATTTCCAGACACATCCAAGGTCTCAAGAAGACTACAATTGGCCAACTCCATTGGAATTTGGCCAGAAAAATTATTGGCACTCAAAACAAGAGTCCGTAAGTGACTCAAGTTCCCAATTTCAGGTCCTAACTGACCGGAAATGCCATAACTAGAGACATTCAAGGCAAAAACATTGTGGACAGGGTCACATTCTATTCCTACCCATTTGCATGGTGTGGAATCAGAAAGATTCCAGCTTGAGGAAATGGGTTTGGGGACAAAAGTCCAGTGGTTTAAGACGGACAGTAGAGAAAGCCCATCAGAGTTCAAACTAGTTATAGTGGTTATGGAAACAGAGCAGCACAAGAAAAAGAAAAGGAAATGGCACAGAGAAAGCTGCATGGTATTTTAAGGTGAAGAGAATGAAGAAGAAGAAGTAGTAGAACTACTCACTGATGTGAAAAGTTGACAAAGATGAGAGCTTCGGGGCAGAAATGTAGAGCCACCAGCGGTTGAGTTGTCCTTTTGCAGAGAGCTGAAACTTCTGGGGGAAGAAAGAGAGAAATGAACAATGAAGTGAGGAGCCTGTTTAGTCGGGGGGGGGGATTTAATAGTCGATATGAGGGTGCTGAAGCCATTAAAGGACACGGTCTGAGGTCTCTGGCACGTTTAACGTACCTTTGGACCCAGAGTCATAATTTTACTGACAGAGAGAAGAAGATAGAGACTACAGAAGACTTTGTTTTGATTTGTGTGTGTCTGCAGTGTGAACTCATTACTTTGGAAGGTTGGATATGCCCTACCTGAGTACCTGGTCTAAAAAGATGCAAATTGACCACAACCATAACGAGAATGATACTTGTGTAGACCCATTTGATCATTTTGATCAGTCTTGGTACTAGGAAATATTCCTTCAAGTTAAAATTGTAAAGTCCACCGTATGGTTTGCTAGTTTCTGATTTATAGTTAGTGAGTTGCAATTAGCCTATATAATCATAATGCTCTTTTTTTTTTTAATAACATAATAATTAGATGATACTAACTTTCCGGTGATATTCGCTTATTTATACTAATAATACATAATCTTTCAAAGTGTTATGAGATACGATACATTTAAAACCGCACTATTCTCATAGTTTGATCTATTTTGTATTATGAGTCCAACAAAGTAAACTTAAGTATTCAATTGAACTAACGACAACGAATGAACGCATTTTATTCATTAGAGTCACGAGTTTGTTGTAGTTAGTCTTAAAAAGAGAACCCTTCGGCCTAATTGCTATATCCCCGGTCCTTGTACAGTACAGCTCGGCTCATTTTCGATCCCTGCTCCAGCAAGAGTGTTAAAGCGATATCGGATTAAGCAATTCCGGTACCTGCAGGGTGATAAGAGATAGAGATGGAGCAGTGAAATTCAATGTGAAAGAAGGCACATAGAGCTGCGGCTGGACTCCTTGGTATCTACGAATACGCGTGCTGTTGTAACTTTCAAGTAAACCACTGTATTATATTGGCCATGACTGCATGCAACCACACCAACATTAGATTAATAAGCTCGATGTCCTCATGTTATAATTTAATTTTCATAGCCCAAGAATAAGGAGACTTTATTATAAAGTGATGTTCTTCCTATCTAGATATTGAGTAGATATGAAGGCAACTAATCTTAATATGATATTCTCGCATTTAACTTTTATTAGCACGTTCCAGAAATTATAAATATTCTTCCCGTCTAGAAGTTTGTTTTTGGAATGACATTCGTATGGTAGTGTCAGCTAAGGAGCTTATAAGATATCTTGCTATGTAATCTTGAGGGTATTTTGGGATAGTAAATTTCATGTGGCATATTTTCATTCAGCACTGGACCGTCCACATGGCATGTCATTCTCAATACATTCTCCTCTAAAGCAATGTATTTTAATCAATGTTCATCCTTGCCCCTTGGTCTGTGGAATCAACAATAACATAATCTAGTCCCTTCGGGGACATCCGATAGAAACAATAACATAATCTAGTAAAAAGGTCACGTTTTAAAGATGAAACAAAAGGCCATCAATACTAGGTAGCTACTAAGGAAATGCAAAAGGACCCAGATCTTAATTCTGCAATTTTTTTACATTGTAACTGGGTTTGAGACTTAAGAAGGAGAGAAGTAAATAAAAATTGTAATTTATTGTAATATAAATGTATTATAGTATAAATGTCTATATCATGTAATAGGTACTTGAGTGTATAAATGTATGTATGAAGACTTGTGTGGCATAAAACATGTAGAGAGGCAACAAGCATGGCAAATATCATCATTGAAGCAACAATGTGGAGTTGTTTCATGATGATCATAGTTACCAAATTGGTTTTCTCTTAGAGCATTCACACTAACTTTGTATTCCTATATAAACCCTCCATTGAGAGAAGAATAAACACACATTACTCTCTCCCTCTCTCTGTTAATTTACGCTTGTCCTCAAACACGTTATCAGCACGATATTGCTCTAGAATTAGAATCGAAAATTGATAAGAGAAGAGGAAGTTCATCATCCAATCGAAGTCATTTTTCCAACCATACAAAAAACCTTCAAACCGTACCAGATATCAAAGCCTTTGATCCCAGAAACCTAGAACCGGTCTCAAAACCATCAGAACCGGCCGGAAACCGCCTGAACCGGCCATCGGAAAAACTGAACCGCTGCCAAACCCTACCGAGAAGCTGCCGAGAGGAATTGCCGAGTAGCTGCCGAGAGCCCCTGTGGAGACCTACCGAGACCTGCTGACAGCTCCTGCCGAGCACCTGCCAACAACTGTCGAGACACCTACCGAGCACCTGCCAACAGATCTGCAAGGCATATGCAGGGCCATTTTCCGGTGACTTTTCCGACATTTTTCCGGCGAATTTTTCGGGTGACTTTTTAGGCGATTTTCTCGACTTTTTCCAGCGACTTTTTCGGTCACCTCCGACAACTTTTTCCGGCCAAATTTCCCGGCAACACTATTTCGAGGTATTTTTTTACTAAAAGTTCCCGTTTTTGAGTTTTTACTTCTTTTTCTTTTTCTCGGGAACTTGTAATCAAAAAGCGGAATTATAGAAATTCACGCTAAAAGAACTAAGAGCGTTCGTAATCAATGAACTAAGAGTGTTCATAATATTCGGACTAACGCGTCCGCAACTAAATATTCTTGGAAATTGATTTCTTTGTAGCATAGCTCGGAAATCTTATTATTTTAGTTTTCGTGGAAGTTTTAACTCCGAAACTAATATATCTTCTCTTCTTATCTTCAGGATGTCGAATGAACCTAGACTCCACTTTCAAATCCTTGACTCAACAGACTCGGAATACCATAGCTGGAAAACCAACGTTGAGAACCATCTCACATCAAGAGGGATATTACCCATAATCCAAGCACCTAACGCGGGTCTTGTGTTCCAATGAACACCCACAAGCCATGCACAAGCAATTATCTTGATGCGCCGTCATATGGACAAAGCACTCAGATTAGAGTACATGGCAATAAAAGATTCAAGAGACCTATGGGGAGTGCTAAAAGAGCGCTTTGGCAATATATAAGATTCCCTCCTCCCTGACTTGAAGATTCAGTGGAACAATATACGCTTCTCCGACTTCAAGTGTCACGCCCCGAATTTTAGAATAAAAATTCAAAATCCGAAACATGAATTACTACAACTTAAAATAACCATCCTGAAAATTTCTTTTTCTTCACAACCTCACCACACAATTTAATTTCAAAAACCGAATTTAGTCTCAGTTAATTATTACAACTCACTCACAAATTAAATTATAAAGCTCTAAATGAACAAAACAAACCTCACAACTTAAATTAAAGCAAAATAAATGCTGCAACACCTAAACAGCACGGTCACCTCCTTGGTTATCCTGACCTGCAGGAATATCCGCTACACTATTTGAGTAGTGTACCGGGATTGTAACAACACAAAACCCGGTAAGCTTTTGAAAGCTCGTACGAGTAAAAAAAAAGAACGGTTGTTTAATTAAATCACATTTATTTTCACCCAAGTCAACACTCAACAATTTCCACGTCCACAAGAAACCAACAATTTTAAATCAATCACCAAATCACAAATCAACACAAAACCCTAATTCACATCTTTCTTCTCAAAACCCCGAAATCGTATTTATAAAAAATACGGTATTGATAGACTAGTGCTTTAACTGAATTGCAGCCCTTCACCTGGCCTAGGTTATGGCATCCGACATATTTATCTTTATCGTATTTCATCAATATGTATACGTATATACATATTTAGAATGTCTGATACTCGTACTTACTCAACCAATCGTATCACATCATCCACTTAGGATTAGAGCGCCGATTCCCCCATACAAGTCACTACGTTGACCCTAAATCCATAATAAGCACAACAATATATTTTCACACAATGAAAACAACTCAACCAAGATACACAATATTATTATGAAATTTAAGCATTTGAAATATAATCCAAATAATCATTCCAACTCAATCATAACATCACTCAACAACACACCAATCAATATATATTCCACGTAAATATATATATATATATATATATATATATATGTAATCATCCACTCAGGAATGACCACTAATACAATCTATAGTTCACACAAGAAAATCGTGAAATTCATTTGTATAATTAAAATTCATTTTACTTACCTATAGACCGTAGTTGATCAAGTCCATGTGATTTTAAAACAAATATTTAATCCATAAATATTTTTCACATAATTACAAAAATAAATAATTTAAAGCACTTGGTTCGTAATATGAACCACGTGAGTTTTACTCACCTCGAAACTCCCGCTGCGTCTTCAATTAAAATACAAAACCACACCGAAACAGCTCACCCAAGTACAACCCGTAAATCACCTAATCAAATGTGACTTGAATTAGACAATAATTTCAAAACATAACTAAACTACAATTCAACTGTCGGATTCTAATTTATAAGAAAATCCGACGGACGAATTCTCACGAATCTCCTCCCTAATATCTGTTTTGCAATTATACGAAGATCCAACGTCGGATCTTCACCCATGAACACAAAAAGCCACTGAGACAGTCATATGATCATCATATCAAAACTACAAGTCCATCAGACGGTCCTAAATTCACAGATCACAATTTTAACGATCGAAATCTAAAAATTCATAACTAAATCATACGATATCCAAAAAATACGTATAATATGCCAAAATGATCGTATTGAAACTTAGAATCTTAAAATGTATAGAAACTATATTTTAGACCTCTGGAGGTAGCCGAAAATGGCCGCCGGAGTTAGTGGCAGAGCCGCCGCCGACCACCACCAATGGTGTCGGGGCTGAGTTTCTCCCCTTTTTTTCATCATTTTGAGCAACTTTCATAACTAGCACAAGATCAAAAAATAATGGGAAGAGGTCGAAAAGTACCAAAAACAGTCGGGTGGCCGAAATTTTTCTAGAAACCGGTGAGCTCCTTGTTCGACGTAAAAGCTTCAACTTCACGCCTCGACCTCTTCTGGAAACATGTTCAGAAACTCATGACGAACTCACCAGGCTAAGAATCACAGGAATAGGTGGTCTGTAACTCGAGATATGCGGATCGAATGGTTGTTTTTCGATCTTAACAAGTCGAACTCCAACGAATGTGAAAAAGTTATACCCAGGTCCGGTCCTTCTTGGTGCTTGTTCAACAACTTGATACGAGTCTAATGAGCCAAGAATCAAGAGGAATGATGATCTGTAACTCAAGATATCGAGATCGAACCAAAATCGAGCTTTAACGGTTCGGGGCTCACCGCCGCCGCTGCCAGCCGTATCGAGGCGCAAGGCTGTCTCTGGCAGCTGCGCAATGTCGAGATGAAGCCAATGGAAGTGGTCTGAGGCCGTGAGGTGGACGGAGGAGGGAGAGCTTGGCCGGCGTCTCCTTGCTCTGTTTTTCCGCTGGGCTCGGCCGAGAGAGAGAGAAAGATGGAGCTGGTTACGGCTTCTGAAAATAGAAACCCTATTTTCAGAAAATTTCCCAAAATATATATACCAAAATGGAAGTTTCTTGTAAATGCCATAATTAATTCATAAAAAATTCGATCTTTGTGTTCCACATATGCACGGACTCGTATCGTCGAGCTCTACAACTTTCATGAAGGAAGTTTTCCCAAATTCTGTAAGTATAAAAAGTCGATTTCTCAAATCGAAGATTAGCTTTTTGTTAAAACTTCGATAATTCAAAAAAATGAGATACTTTGAGTCTAAAATTCATGCAAAGTACTTTAATAATTCCACACAATTATACGAACTAAAAACGAAATTTACGGTTATTACAATCTACCCCCCCTTAAAGGAATTTCATCCCGAAATTCAAGGATCTAATTCCCCAAAGAGCTGTGGATACCTCATTCTCATGTCAGACTCTAACTCCCATGACGCATCACCCTCGTCATGATGACTCCACAACACCTTCACAAGGTCAACTTCCTTCTTACGAAGCCTCTTCGTAGACCTATCCAAGATACGAACAGGTTCCACCACAAAGGTCACATCCGTGTTCACACTGATAGTACCATGATCAATCACGTAGGATTCATCTCGTACATACTTCTTGAGCATGGACACATGAAAGACATTGTGCACACCCGACATGCTAACAAGTAAAGCAAGTCGATATGCCAAGTTTTCAACCCTTTCCAGAATCTCGAAAGGTCCAACATACCTCGGTGCGAGTTTTCCCTTCTTGCCAAACCTCACCACAGTTTTCATAGGTGAGACCTTCAAGAATACATGATCGCCTGTCTCAAACTCTAAAGGTCTCCTCTTCAAGTCAACATAACTCTTCTGTCTACTCTTAGCGGTTCGGATTCTGTCCCGAATAGTAGTGACCTTCTCTGTAGTCTCTTGTACAATCTCAGGACCGATGAACCCTTTATCCCCTGCTTCCGCCTAACAGATAGGAGTCCTACATGGCCTACCATAAAGAGCCTCATATGGAGTCATACCGATACTAGAGTGATAGTTGTTGTTGTAGGCAAACTCTACTAATGGCAGATGATCCGCCCAACTTCCCTTAAAGTCCAGAACACAAGCTCTAAGCATATCCTTCATCACTTGATTCACTCTCTCGGTCTGCCTATCTGTCTGTGGGTGAAATGCAGTGCTCATTGCAAGAGATGTGTCAAATGCCTTATGGAACCTACGCCAGAATTCTGAAGTGAAACGAGCATCACGATCAGAGACAATCGTCACAGGCACACCATGAAGCCTCACTATTTTCCATTCACATACAACTTACACAATGCATCCCCTGAGTATGTTTTTGCCACGGGAAGAAAATGTGCTGACTTAGTCAACCGGTCAACAATCACCCAAATCGAGTCATAACTTTGCCTGGACCTAGACAACCCAGTCACAAAGTCCATGGAGATATCTTCCCATTTCCAAACAGGAATCGACTTTCTCCTCCTCCCCTCCATCATAATGATGGTGATGTTTTGGTGGGTTTTGCTGATGCAGGGTATCTCTCTGGCCCTCACAAAGGTCACTCCCAAACAGGTTATGTCTTTACCATGGGAAGCACCGCGATATCTTGGAGATCTACAAAACAGACCATTGTTGCTACTTCCTCAAATCATGCAGAGATTATTGCTCTACATGAAGCTGTGCATGAATGCATATGGCTAAGGTCTGTAAATGGACACATTCGAATAACTTGTGATTTAAAGTCTACTACAAATGAACCTACATGTATTTACGAAGATAATGCAGCTTGTATTGAACAAATGAAATTAGGTTTCATCAAGGGTGACAATGCCAAGCATATATCGTCGAAATTCTTCTACAATCAGCAACAACAAACACTTCTGAATATTGAAGTAAATCAAATCCGATCAGAGGATAACGTAGCGGACTTATTTACTAAGTCGTTACCAAAATTCCCCTTCGAGAAACATGTGAAGAGCATTTGATTGAGAAAATTATCCGAACTCCAATGATCTTAAGTGGAGTCTAAATCAGGGGGAGTATCCAGAAACATACTCCACACTCAACGTCCGTTGTGCTTTTTTTCTCCTTCGACCAAGGTTGTTTTTTCCCACATAGTTTTTATTATTTGGCAAGGTTTTAACGAGACAACTTAAAAGCGCACCGCCTAGACAATACTATTGACATGTAATATCCAAGGGGGAGTGTTTTAGTATAAATGTATTATAGTATAAATGTCTATATCATGTAATAGGTACTTGAGTGATAGATATGGTACTTGAGTGTATAAATGTAGGTATGAAGACTTCTGTGGCATAAAACATGTAGAGAAGTAACAAGTATGGCAAATATCATCATTGAAGCAACCATGTGGAGTTGTTTCATGATGATCATAGTTACCAAATTGGTTTTCTCTTAGAGTATTCACACTAGCTTTGTATTCCTATATAAACCCTCCATTGAGAGAAGAATAAACACACATTACTATCTCCCTCTCTCTGTCAATTTACGCTTGTCCTCAGACACAATTAAGTATCTTAGGAGAAAAAACAAAATCAGAGTAGTTGATCGGATGGGAAAGCTTCGCTTTGAATGGCATAGTTTTCTTATAGATTCCAACCAATTGCTTTCTTATGTGTGAAAACTGAAAACCCAAATTTGACTACGGGGTTCGATGTTGAAGTTCTGCTTTCTTCTCTTCGTCAACTCTCTGTAATGAAATTATAGAGAAGCAAACCTCGCAGCGGAGGCGTGTGCACATTTTGGTTATAACTCATAACTAACCACAGAGAGGATACGGGAGAATCACTTGCACCCGAACATTTCGAGATCCTTGTTATTTGATAGATTAAGGTCTGGATGCCCTAAAGGCACTAACCTTTAAATTCCTCTGTACTTTTTTTATAAAAAAATAAATAAATAAAAAAAAAAAACTCTGTAATGAAAGAGACACACATGATTATGGAGAAAGATCACAATTTCATTAGTCAGAAAGTGTGGTTTCCCACTAATCACACACACTTGATAAATTAAGTAAAAAAAAAAAAAACTTTAACATCAAACCCCACTTAACTAATCTTATTCTGTCTCAACAATTAAAGTTTGAGCACTTGTAAAAGGTCAAAAGAAACACATAGATAGAGATAGGTCTACGGGCATATAGTTCTGAAATCAAGGGGTATGGTCAAAAAGCTAGAGTGCTATGTAAGGTCAACTGAGGCCTGCATGAATTGAACTTAGAATTGATGACTTCCTAAAAAGGAAGTCCTCTAACCACCATGAACAGCTGACGTCAGCCTAGAAGATATTTACAGATTTGAAACAAAGAAATTGAAGCTGAGATGAAGAAAGTAACTGGGAAACGCAACAAAATGAATTGCTATTTGCCACTCACTAGCTTCCAGTCCATCATAAGACAAATTCCACAAATGGAAATTCTTTATATCAGTATTAATTGTATTCCTTTTATCAAATATTAGTATTGTATGAGTAAACATAAAGAAGCAAGGTAATTAGATGGAAACTCCTAGCAGTATCATAGTGGAATCAGATAAACTAGTGGTAAAATAATCCCATTCAACTTACAGCTGCCAGATTCTTCTTTCTTCAGTAGAATATATTGTCATTTATCTGAAGACAATGGGATTAGGGGGATGAAGAATCAGTTTGAGTCATTAGTTATGCATATGTTGTCAAATAAGAACAGCGAAAAACCGGTTATGTGGCAGAAAAACAAGCTAGCTAGCCTTTCATGGTTGTACATTTAGGCACCTCCGAAAACATTTTCGCCATGCATATGCTTGCATATAACTAAAGAAGTTACCACATCTGCATACCGGATTGACATTTCACAATCAATGGATTTGCTTGAGATGATTTTTGAAAGTAACTAGATTTCTCAGTAACCCATAAAATACCCGTAACTAAAGTTTGAGAGCGCAAAGATATGGAGGTTTTTTATATGTATGATGCGCGTTTCTGCAAAACATGTGTTTGATGCCAGTTTGTAGATGCCTTATAATATACCACTCCAGTTATTCTCAGTGCTTCTGTTGAATGGAGGTGTGCTCAAGCCAAAATGTAGTAGGTGGATGGTGGTTATAGTTAAACTATTCTCTATTGGACGATTCCTAAAACAGGTGTTGCAAAGTTAAATGTGGATGGAGCCAGATTTAATAAATCTGGTAACTTTGTGGGGGTGGCGTGCTTAGAGATCATAATTAATGATGATTGAATCGAAGGCTTGATAAGGATTTCAATAAAAATTTTCTGCTTTTGGCTAGGAAAAGCTTAATGAGGATAGAAAATTCCCAGCTAACACTCGGAGAGCTGGAACTGCATGTAACTTCATGCGGAGTCCATTGATCGATTTCGCTTATGGATTGCTACAAGTGCAGATATTTTCTGCTGCATCTCATAGAAGCTCTCAACTAGACAAATAAGTCTTGTATCCCAAAAAAAAAAAAATGACAAATAAGTCGACAACAATGCAAGATTGAAATTTGTCAGAGCTGCACTCAAGAGTTTGCATTATATATGATCAGCTAGGAGAACAGCTTGGTGTTTATGCAAGTCTCATCCAGCAGCATTCCAAAGATCATGTCCTCTTAAACTTCAAATCAAATTGACATTGCATCATCAATGAATTTACATGGAAAGATTGTTGAGTTTGAGTAATATATCAGCCATAATTAGATTCAGCAATTTCACACAGTCAAGTGTGTGGACAGTGTGAAGGGTTAAAAAAGTGCAAAATAATTGAGAGAGTACTTGTAGGTTTATGAATATGTTACTTCAGTGTCTGGACTTCTGGTTATGGTCAGGAACGGGACTCTAGTTTCTATGATCTACTATCAGATGGCATATTGGTTGCAGTGAAGCCAGCTCTCCTTAGTGAAAAAAGAAAAGGATATGATGAGTTAGCGAAAGAGTAGGTATGAAGACAACTGTGTTTTATGCGCCTTGGTGAGACTAGTACTTTAACCTGTCTAAGATTGCATATCATTTAACCAAAAGAGCAGATTTGACTGGCAGTGTGAACATAATGCACCTCAAGGTATCAAGCACCTCAATAGTAATGGTAGCCTTATCATTTTCGAATGATTTTAATGGTTTCTTCATATCATAATGCATTTTTGAACAAAGTTCATTCAGCTCTCTAGCAGGATGGAGAGTTATTGTTTCTGGAGTAATTTAACAGAGGACGTATACTCTGAAATACAATATTCTTATCGTATCCGGAATCAGTAAAAATTGCCCCTCCTAGAGACTCAATGATATCTCCGAGTACCTGTTACAAATAGAGAGAAGCTTCTGCTGAGAATTACTTCAGAAGGGAATTCATTGTGGAGATCTATGTGATGACTTTTGTAAGACAGTTATGTATGGTAGAGTTTCTTCTTGTACTACTATATACATAGGGATCAGGTAATCTGAAATTTTGCTAATATTACCAAACACCCCAAGTTATTTTGTATTATCATGTTCACCCATTTTATCTCCAAAACAAGTACTTCAAGAGATGGGATTTTCATACCAACGGAATTAGTTGATAAGTATGGGTGACAACATCTCATACATAAAATGTTGCTGCGAGTCCGTCAACGTTCAATTGATTTATATGGGTGAGATTCTTTGTTGGTCATCCGGAAGAGAATTGGCATTTACTGATTCCTATTCTCGGTTGCATGGTCAATCACGAACACATCTCACGAAAAAAAAAAAAAAGTCGTTTGATCATGATTGCATAAAATCAGCTTTCTTTCCCATAGTTTAATCTCCTACTTTTTCTGGTGTAACTACATTAGTCCATAGTACCATTGCACTACAGAAAGGGAGGTTTAGTGACACCAGCTGCATTTTATTTTTCGCACGGTACTACACTTCGGCACACAAGGTATCAAGCACCTCTCGTTTGCCTCACAAAAAGTTGAGCTGCAACAAACCCACTCCTTGTCATGCACATCAACACATACGTTATGAACACCAATAACAATTGCACGCAAAGTTGTAAAATCAAGGGGTAAGAGATCTCAAACACCAGGTGAAACAAAAAGAACTATTTTTCAAAGGTACCACCATATGCAAAAACACACTTCTGTCTCTCTGTTTTATCCTTTTTAGTTTTCCATGTATATTCCCACTCCCTACAATTCATTTCACTTACAAAACATCAACAGCGGGGAGGGGCCAACTAATAGTTCAGCAATAATTGCTAGAACTTGTGTACTAAAACGCAATGGGAATTGAGACCAGGAATAATGTTCTCATTTAGAGTTAAATGTCAGTCCTCTAATCTTAAGGCAGCTTCACTGACGTACAAAGAAATATCACGCTTGATGAATCAGAATTAACCTCCATACAGGGCGTCAGACAGTAACCTTTGCCTAGTAAAGTAATATTACCTGAAACAAAAGTGCAGCTGCAAAACCTTGACCTCCTCAAATGAACAGAGCTTTGTCATTTTGTATTGGAAATCCCTGTATATAAATGACAGCATATAATTCCCAACAGCTTTTTGAAAAGTTATGATTTGAAGATCTTGAATGTTCAAACAGCTACTAGCTCCTCGCTTAAACGATGACCTATGACCTAGCATGTCATGGTGATGGGAATGACATGATAATGGTGTAATATCCTAAGTTTTTCAACATCCTAATAAAAGTTATGCCATGAAACAGACTGAGGACCACCTTGAGATGATTCGCTGAGTTAAGTAATCAAACCTATATAGAAAGATATGTAAGATAGCAACATGTCTAGATAGATGTGCATTCCTAGTATTGATGTACATAATATTAAGCAAAACACACTCAAATCCACCAAATCAGGAGACCCATGCATTACTCATCCTACAGGTGATAACAGTAATTTTGCCCCTAACATCCAGGAATTAACACACTGATTATAAATGCATGTCTCAAATCAGTATAACATGACCAAATGGTATGTTCATGATGCCACTGTGCATTCATTCACATGAAGAGAGATAATGATGCTGATGACGTGACTATGAAATGGATGCATGCGCTGCAAGATGCATCCTATCATGTGGTTGTGTTTGGCGGTAGCATAAGGAACAGAGTACATCCCCCTCAAGCTACTGGTATGTCATAGCTGGTGGAGCTCCATTTGCAGCAGGGACAGCACCAGGGTAGTTCCCATCTTTCCTTTTACCAAATGGGTTCTTTGAGTATGTATTTATAGGTCAAGGAAAAGCACATAATAACATTAACAAGTCACAAGCAACAATATATGTTTCATTAGGTGAAGCAGATCAAAATATACATTTGGCAGTTCTTTAAGGAATACTGACACTTAAAATTTTCTGTAACAAAACTGAAATCTCGTGGAACTTATTTAATGAGACATGACGGTAGAAAACATCACTACGGTAAAATGATCATATGTAAACCTTACAAATTCTGAAATGATAATCAGCCAATACAACAGACAGAGAAAAAAAAAAACTCATTTTTGCTCACAGGCAATGACTTCTGCATCCATTAGAGATGAGAACTCCAGATATACAATAATATAAAAAGTTATTTAGTGATTCGGAAAACCTAAAAAGCTGTGTAACTGGAGACCAAAAGTAAAAAAAACAAACTTGTATTCAAACAAATCCCACATGAGTGAAAAACTTATGCAACAAAATAATCAAGTTCTTGACTTGTGCATCTAAAAGCAGGAACAGTTAAAGGTGACTTGAGTAATTAGTCAGGGTGGGGCTTTTAAGAGGGTTTAGCACCTAGGTACATGATCACACATTTTTAAATCTACACCAAGAGTCCCAATGCTTGCAATTCAATTCATATAATATAAAAGTTGCATAAACAACCAAAAGGATCAGTGATAACAAATTAATAAAAGGATATTGTATTCTCATGCCTATAGAACCAGAACTGGGGATAACAGCACCCTGAAAATTGTGGTGTACAGCAGTGGCACTGTTTACATCCTGCATAGGTTTTGCAGAAACCCCGTTTAGAAAATATGGAATAAGAGTAGGAACTCAAGACTAATATGATAACATTACTTATGAATGCATTTAGAGTTTAAAAGTCCGAACAAATATTACTTACTTCAAACTCAATGAAGCAAACAGTATGCCTTTCCTGTCTCAAGATCTTCATTTGCTTAAATCCAGGTTGTCTGCATGACAAAAAGTCATGAAACAAAACAAAAGATTGTCTATTTAGCAGGCATCTTTACTATGATAAGAGATGAAACACAAAACAATATGGGATGAGACATTCATACGAGCTGAATAGGCCCCTCAGTTCTTCCTCGTTAATGCTCTCTCCTAGATTGCCAATAAATAAGGTATTGCATGGTGGATTATCTTTTGTGTTCTGCAGGAAACAAGGGAGCATCACATTAAAGAACAAATTAGAGGCTTCATCACACATCAGTCACCATGAACAGCAACATTGAGGAGGTATACTTTCAAATAAAACAACAAATATAGAAAGATAGGGTAACCCAAAGAACGTAAATGACTATAATACAGACAAGTTTCCAATAAAATAATGAAATAAAAATCCAAGCCCATATATATTAAGTTGTACTATGAGTAAATATAAAGCACCAAGATAACTATGGAGGCAACTTCAAGTAATTAAATTCTTCAGATGTCAAATCTACATGTTTAGTGCTAGAGTAAATATGTGCTGCATATCAAAGGCTTTCTATAATGCTTGCAAAGGCTTTCTTGAGGCGCATCTCCAGGGATTCCAAGGCGAGGCGGCTGAAAACCCTTGAGGCAGCCACAAGAAGATTGTCTCTGGAAGCGTATCTTTCTGTCTCTGAAGTGGTCGAAGTTGTGCTGTGTAGAAGGCATCCTTCTACGGTTCTTGATTTGTTTTTTCGTTTTTTTTTTTTTTTTGCAGTGACCCAGCTTCAAAATGTTGTGGTGTGGCTTTTTAAGTTAAAAACGACACATTTAAAGCCTAAGTTCCTCCAAATTAGAGCAAGCTCTTCCCGATACAGTACCAGCAGGAACCCCAACTCCTAACGGTCACCATCTTCAAATTACCAAAGACTGATGAAGATTGGCTCAACCAAAGAGTGGGTTTCTCCAATTTTCCCATAATCTTGTTAATATTTTGGCATCCCTAATATTACTATGTTTGGATGACTATTGGTACTTTTTTTTTTTTCCATAGAAGTATATCTTGTAGTCTCACCTTGAGCTTTAACCCTAAAATCACAGGAATAGTACTAGTAGTGTATCATCTATGTGTGAGGGTGACCATGAAAGTTGCAACTGATTTATACTACTAGTTATCTACTAACTTTTTAGGCAATACCAAGTAAAAATACCAGCAAAGAGATGATTCTAAGTCAACCGAAAACCTAGATGATTACATAACTGCCTAAAACAGGGATGAATCTAAGGCATTTATCTAAGACAGTTAAAAGAATCTCGTTCTACAAAATTAAAAATACTGGCCATCACTTCTCAGCCCTCACCAATATTGCGAATCAAGGAGTCCTATTTAACCAGCTGGTAGTAAATGAACCTACTTGCAAGTGCCCACCCCAGGTTTGATCCTAGCCAGTGCACTTAACAGTGACTCAAGCAACTTGTAATATATTGGACTCCCAACATATTAGATCTATGATATGCCTACTGCTAAGCATTGATACAAGGAAATACAAGCATAAAACTAGTCGAGATGTGCCCTTGTTAGTATGATCATTCTGAATAAAGCAACAGCACATATCTCTAGATGAATATCAATTTCAGTTATCTCAATTCCAAGAAAGAAAAAAGATAAATCAAATAACATCAGTTAATGAAAAAACACTTTGTGGACCATTCTAAAGGTATCATATGAACTCATCATATAGCAAACACAAACTTTGCTTTATCCCACATTTACCTTCTAAAAAATATCTAAAAACCAGGTGCTCAAGACATAAAAATGGCTCAGTGGATTACCAGAACCGGTACATAACTGCTGGGTGCTGGTACAGGAGCAGAAGGGGGCATTGGTACTGGAGCAACAGGATAACCATATGGATCATATGGAGGAGGTGGTGGGGCCATATACCTGGGCCACATAAGCAACATTTACTATGAGAAAATGTAGATATATGTAGTCCTGAATCAGGAGAGGAAACTATATGCTCCATTGAACAGCAGAGACAATGAATTTGTTTCCCGGATTATATTTTCAGTTATAATATCTGGTCCTTAAAATAATAGCAATTCCAGCAGGAAAATAGACGAGATATTCTTACCCGTGTGGTCCCCAAACAGGTGGGGGTGGTGGATGAAAAGGCACTGGACTGGAATAACCAGCCTGTGTGTAGTCACCAGTACGCAATCGTTTACTTTGATCATAAGCATTTGAATCCCCTACGATCCCTACAGTTCCAACAGATAGCACATTGTACCATCACAACAATTGGGAAGCATTGATAAGTAGCGGGGTAATGGTAAACATGGTAAATACAAGTAACAGAACCAACTTCTTGTTTCCACTATCAAATTTAGTTAGAAACCAATACATTAACTACTCCACATACCCTACCCTATCAATGTAGACAATACATTATGAACTAGATTCCTTGCAACCTTTAAAACTTCCCATTCAACTCTTAAATTCAACAAATACTGAGTAGCATTCTCACCTCTCTTCACAAAAAGATTCTTCTTTGCCATCTCCGTATGCAACACGGCCTTCGATTCCGTATCGAAAACCATACTCTGCAAACCCAAAATCCAATCAAATTTCAAACCTTCAGCATCATCATCAACAACAAAGCTAGTTAACGTAACCTCCATTAAAGACGAACGAACCTGAAGAGCGTCTTTGGCAGCGATAGCTTGCTGAGCAGTGGCGAAGAGCGCGAAGCTCATGGGCTTCTCGCCTTTGTAGTTGACCTGGGAGGCCTCGTAGCCCGGCAACCATCTGAGGAGGTTCTGTATCTCCCTCTCCTTCACATCTTCGGGAAGACCGGTGATGAAAATGGTGCGGACCTCGTCGTTGGCGGGTCGGTTCGGGTTGTCGACGAGGTGGTGAGGAGGAGGAGGAGGGGCGGCGGCGACGACGGCCGGAGGAGGAGGCGGGGCGGCTGCCGGCGCCCATTGCTGGTGATAGGGATGGATGCCCGCACCGGCCATATCGATTTGCACCCCAAAAGCCCTAGCTGAGATTTCTAGAGAGAGAGAGAGAGAGAGAGAGAGAGAGAGAGTTATTGAATGCGTTTGCCGCGAGAGATTGGGAATTGGGAGGATAGATAAACTGTGACTGTAGCTATGTGGGTCCTCTCGCTCTCCCCCTCAGTCTACCTAATCTCCAATAGTGTAGTGCCACGTTTCTAATAAATATATCTTTTTAAAGGAAAATCACGAATTTTGAAATTAGCTGTCGATATTACGGAAGAGACCGGAGTATCGCGCCAATATCATTTGATGGGGAGTTGGTGGGAAGTCCTGAGTTTGTTAATCGAATTTGATGTTGTGTACTCTCGATTATTGTTTGATCGTAATTTTAAAAATAAACTTGAAGCATTACTAACTTGATAAAATAAGCTCTGAAAGCAAATATTATAATAAAAGAATTTAAAAAAATTATGTTCTCTTACGAAGCAAATTATTGAGAAGTTAGTAATCCTAACCTGGCTAATATATTTCAATTTATTCTAGATCGAGAGGACATGCAAGCATGCTTGATGCGATTGACCACAATTTATGAATGAATTAATGATTGATTTGGAAGCAAAGTTGATTTATTTTAAATTAATTTACGTCATTATTGATCTTTCATCACATAAAAACGATAAAATAAAATACTCTATTACTAAACACGCAAAATATCACTTTATCCTCTATTTGATGCAACAATTATAATACCGGTTGTTGCTTACAAAACACCATATCAACCATCGATGTCATTCAAAAATGCATTTAACCCCCCCAGTTTGGCAACTTTTTTGGAAATGATGCAAAAAAAGACGTCTCTGTTCCCAAAGGAAAAAGTCCCCTCTAATGAATTTTCTAATCAGTGGAGTTATACCAATGAACATAAACAGAAAAATATAAGCAAAAATTTTATAAATAGAGTAAAAGCTCTCAATAAAAATCTAGCGAAAACTCTCGATAAAGAATCCGTTGATCTGAATGTACTCGAAAAAAGAACTTGGTTGTGTAATGATAAGACTAAAAAAGAATATTTACCAAAAATATATGATCCTTTCTTAAATGGACCCTATCGCGGACGAATCAAAAAATGGTTTTCACTCTCAATTAAAAATGAAATTTCTAAAAAAATTTATATAGAAAAATTTTTGATAAATAAGATTCATAGTATCTTTCTTATTATTAACCATCTAGAATTTGAACAGAAACTAAATCCATTTGATAGAAAAACACGCGCAAAGCAAATGGATTATTTATTGAACTTAATCAATGAATTTGCTGTAAAATCAAGTTTCAATTTTAAAAGACCTTTTTTAGTTCCCGAACACGAACAAGTAAGAATTGATTCAGAAGATAGAATAAAAAATTTCAAATTTTTATTTGATGCAGACACAACTCTTTCCAACGAAAAAACAATAAAAAAAAAATCTATTGCACTAAAAGAAATCCAAAAAAAAGTTCCTCGATGGTCATACAAATTAATTAACAATTTGGAACAACAGGAGGGAGAAAGCGAGGAAAGTGTGGTAGTGGATCATGAGATTCGCTCAAGAAAAGCAAAGCGTATAGTTATTTTTACTGATAACCAACGGAATACTGATACTTATAGTAATACCCAAGAAACTAATAATACTGATCAAACAGACCAAGTGGCTTTGATACATTATTCACAACAATCGAATTTTCGTTGAGACATAATCAAAGGCTCTGTGATTTCGTGATTTCGTCCGAAAGGGCTTTTTAGTTCCACGGCCCGGCCTGGTCAGTACTTAGCCGGGCCCGCCCTTTTGTTCCAACAAATCATAAATCAAAAGATTTATTAAATTTGAAAATAAATAAAGAAAAAAAAATTGCTTGTTATTGCGATAAACAAAAAGAACTTTTTCAATTTCTATGATATATAATCAAATGGTATCGAATCAAAGTGCCATTTCTTTCTTAGGTTTCTTAGTTAGTCCTTTTATTCCGGTTTAAATAAGAAAAGGGGAACTCTCGTTTCTTGACACAACCCATTTTTGTGTTTCAGTCATTGAGCATTTTTATGTTACTGTCGATTGACATGCATTTTGTCATTCTTAGTACTCTTATGTGTGGTAATTTTTCGGCATGAGTCCTTGTGTCAGAGAAATTAGTATTGAATCCTTTTAAGACTGAACCAAGATTTTCAAAAACTTGTATGCTAAGCCAATGCACTAGGGAAAGAAGAATTTGAGAATCACATTATAGTAGTTGCCATAAGAACTTCAAAGACAAGGGCAACATTGATAGAAAACTTAAGCAAGCTCTTCCCAGTTCCAAGAGCTGAATACAATCAAGTGCTTTATTAGTTTATTTACACACCAGCAGAAGAATTACTTCTACAACCACCAGCATGGATAATAATACAACAAGAAGAAGAAGCAAGCAAGCAAACAAACAAACAACAACAGCGATAACGATCTCCGAAAGTAGGTAAAGAGTTGCCATGACTAACTAAACAGCAATTCTAATACCCTGACTTCTATCATATCAGGTTGGCACAACACTACTATCTAGCTAGCTAGAAGAAACTCATAAAACAACCGATGTTTACTGGGTAAGCAACTTGTGATATTAACTCACCACTGTAAACTATACCAGCATTAACTTTCCCTATAGCTTAAGGAACACAAACTCTTCAATAGCAGCCACATCCCCAATTTTCTTCAAAGTCTCCTTGCTTGGTTCCTCATCTACACCAATAGCCATTATGGCTTTCTTCAGGATGGTTCTTCCCACACTCATAAAGCTCACATTCACATTCTGGCTCCCCAGAATATTTCCCACCTTGCCAATCATTCCGGGTTGATCCACCTGCCGGCACAAAATAAGATTCCCTTCAAGGCTCACGTCTACGCCAAACGATCCCAGACATGTGAGATGGGGTTCCCCATATTTCACTTTCCCCTCAATGCTTATGCTTCCATTATCAGAAACGGAACTTGCAAATTTGGAGTCCACATTGGATATGTGCACCTGGATTGAGTCAACAGGGAACTCAGGAGACGAGTCAACAGATACCTTTTCCTCACTTATGCGCAGACCTTTCTGCTTGGCGACATAATCAGCATTTACCAGATTGATGAATGAGGTAGATATCGGTTCAATGATGCCTTTAGTGATCATAGCCCGGAGAAGTCTAGTATCCAAGTCATCAGAATCTCGAGCTGATTTGTACACCACCCTCACAGATGTAATTCCACTCCCTCCTGCTACTAATTGTACAGCTAACTTTCCCAGCTTCTCAGCAAGAACAACATAAGGAGACAACTCGGACATAACCTAAGGACATAAACCATGTAAGCAAAGTTTATGTTCTGCTATGAAATACAATAACTTATTCAAAAATGGGAATGATATCCCATCATCATTTACCTCAGGAGGAACCATGGGTGCATTGACAGCAGTTGCAGAAAGTTCACCTTGCAATGCTCCAACTACTGCCTCGGCTATTTCAATTGCTACACCTTCCTGAATTTCATACAGAAAACTCATTGACTTATGTATGTAAGATATAATTCAATAAAGAAGTTTGATCAATATAGCAAATTGAAATTATGAAGACAGATCAGAGGAACCAAGCATACTTGTGCTTCCTTTGTGCTAGCTCCGAGATGAGGGGTGACTGTGACATTCTCATGTTGCACTAACTTGCTTTCTTTTGACGGAGGCTCCTCTGTGAACACATCAAGTGCAGCCTGTTTCAAAATATAAGTCATTTATGCATAGATCTAAACAATACTAAAATAATCTGGCGAAACTATGAATAGAATCATTAGAATGTACAATTCGTATATGACACTAATTCGTGAGAGATTGCCATCTAGTTTTTCATCGAAGAGTCATCTGGACAAATATGATGGTTTTCAAAAACCATAAGTAAAGAATTGGGAGCTAGAGCCTAAGTCTTAAGGACAACAGTCCAGACTATTAGGTTAAAAATGTCGCAAAAAGGCATGCTAGTTTAACAGGATGATCCTTCATATGAATTAGCTAGAGAATCATAAACAATCATACCTGAGCTACAACTCCGCTATCAAGGGCTCTCACTAATGCATCTTCATCAATGACTCCACCCCTTGCAACATTAATGATGCGAACACCCTTCTTCATCTTTGAAAACGTATCATCATTAAACACCTTTGATGTAGTAGGGGTAAGTGGCATATGCAGAGACACGAAATCTGCAGTGGAGATGGCCTGGTCGAAAGAGACCAAATCCACACCAACGGCACGGGCTCTGTCAGCTGGGGCATATGGATCATGTGCTATAACATGCATTCCCAAGCCTTTTGCACGTCTAGCAACTTCTGATCCAACTTTTCCAAATCCCATTACTGCTAATGTCTTCCCAACAAGAGAGACACCGACATACTTGTTGCGTTTCCATAGTCCTGGAAAAGATAATTGTCAATTTTAGCCTTTTTCTGCAGATTAGAACTAACAATTCAGCTGTATCAGATAAGAAAAATAAAACAATGTAATTAACCTTCTCAAAGTTCAATCTAAGATTCCTGCTAGACCTTGGAAACTCAAGTTCTTAGGTCAAAAGACTCAAAACTGAAATCAAATGTGTTAATTACAACCTAGTTGTCATCATTTTAGCAATCAAAAATTTGTAACAATCTAATGATCTGGGAACTTATAATTATGCAACCAAAATCAGGTTTACAACTGAGGTCGACGATTAACACAAAAGGGATAGTCCCCAATGTTGAGCCAGGAAACAGTTCATTCAAGTTTTCCATCTCGTACTATTCATTTGATTGAATCGAATATGAGACAAGCATAGCACATACTAGACAAGCATATTGAATTCTGCCTCATTTAGCAGATGTCCCATAACAGAAACCCATTTGAAGTCTCCACTGAAAGAGTATATAACCCTGAGTTCAATCAGTCATCTTTGTATAATTGTAAGCAATAATGCAAAAGGGTATATTCATAGTTAAAGCTAGAAACAAAAGGCAATATATAATATCTGACAAATTTTGATGCCTGATTCTCCTATAAAGAATTTTCTTTTCTTAAAAAGGCCACACATGTGAAGCATGTGCACACCACCACCCACCCACTTGACTATGTCAGCAAATAGCTAGCATCCAGTCATTCATGTAAAACAGTTTTGCTTTGGTCCTCTTGCTTGGAACAATCATATTTCTACCACAGAAAACGATGGATCGGAAAAATTCAATGCCACAACCACTAGAATTCAAAAGAGTGAAACGTACAAAAGCGGAAATTCGACCATGGCATTCCCCACTCTCACCAACCAAACTCACCACTATTATGAGAAAAGTACCCATCAAAAAAATACCCTAGAAACTAGATCTACAATGAAGCACAACACTTAGAAGTTCTACTTTTAATTAGAAAGTTAAAAACTTCAGCCTTTTTTTGTTGCTTAAAAATCCATACTCTGTAGGTGAATCATGATGGATTTCAAACTTAATCTCCTAAATCGAGTTGCAGTATCATCATCTCAAACAATCAATGAAACACTTTTTTTTTTTTTTTTTTGAGAGGAATCAATCAAACACTTAAATCATTAAAATAAACAATACATATCAAACTAACAACTAAAACACGTAAACTGTCAAAATAAACAATATATATCAAACTAACAACTTCACCAGTCAAACAGAACGTCACAAATTAAAACAAGGTCACTTAATTTGCGCCGGAGACTGCTCATTATTGACCAAACTAACAAAAAATTAATTACCAGCTTTCATGGAGGCATCTGCCTGAGCAACATTTCTAGCCATGGAAGTGAGCAGAGCGATCCCGTGCTCTGCGGCGGCGACGGTGTTTGCCGTCGGCGCATTAACCACGAGGCATCCACACTCCGTCGCCGCCTGCAGATCCACATTGTCTATTCCAACCCCTGCCCTTCCCACCACCTTCAGCCTCCCCTTCGACGCCTCGAAAACCTGCCTGCTGACCTTCGTCCCGCTCCGGACGATCAGGGCGTCGCAGGCTGAGATCTTGGCGCAGAGCTCCTCCGGCGTGAGGTTGTACGCGCACTCCAGGTTCCCGAACTTGCGTAGGACCTCCAGGCCCGCCTCTCCGAGTTTCTCGGAGACCAGGATCGTAGGCTTGGCGTCGGAGGAGAGCAACTTTGTTCGATCTCCGGAGGTGGACACCGGCGCGGAAGACTGTACGGTGTTCAAAGCATTGGTGACGGCGAGAGATAGAGTGGAATGGTTTCCACGAAAATGTGAACGAGGAGGAATGGAGTGAGAGAGTTTTAGGGAGATGGGAGAGGAGGTGGTGTTGAGGAAGGAGAGAAGTGAAGCTTTTGACGATGATGATGAGGGAGGTGGTGGTGTTTTTGAAGGGGTGGTGAAGGTGGAGATGGCTTTGAGAGAAGAAGAAGAAGAAGAAGCCATGGAAAGTGGGAGGTGTTTCTTCTTGTGTTTTTCTGTGCTTTGAAAAGTGCGAGACTAGATTTGCAGACTTGTTGGGATCTTAAAGGGAAGAGGAGTTTGTATTTTGTAAGGAATTTGTAACCGCATGCCATTTTAGGGGAGGCAGTAACTAAAAATGGATAATTTTTTGGAAGAATACATTTTTTAACCTGAAGGAATTACAGTCATATCAAGGGAAAATAAAAAATAAAAATGCTGAATCAATTACAAACCACAGAGTTTTGTCCCGTAAGGTTTTGTTTGGTTCACGGAAATGAAAGTAATTCTTTTGTCTCTCTCATGGGAAGGAAAATGAAATTTCTCAACAACTATTCATTTCAATGTTTGATAACATACAAAAAAATAATCAAGAAAGTTGTTAAAAAATTTGTAATTTATTACGCTAGCCTTCTTGCACGTGCATACGCGTGAGTAGAAGGGCCGCCCTTGTGCGTGCGAAATATGTTTTTGATTGTGGTATGGTTCGCATGTGCATCAGATCATTCATATAAAAGCCAAGTGACTAAGATTGACAAATATTCTACCAACTTGCAATCAAGATTTGATAACTTGACCTCTTTACATTCTCTTCTGTTTTTTTTTCCTTCTTCTTTTTCATGCTTCTTCAACCATTTCTTCTCGGCTTCATTTGTTTTCTCTTCTGTTCTCTTTGCTTTTCTCCTCCCCCTCTTCTTTTGCTTTCTTTTTTTTCCTATTTTCTGCAATGTCGACCCAAATGATCTCACTATGAGAGGGATTTTTCTAAAGGAGGATCAGAAAAAATTGTGTTCAAATCAGAATTTAATTTCTTAGGTAGTGTATAGATTATATTAAAAACAAAAGCGAAAAGAAATTACAGACCTGGTTAAGTCGAAGGATTAATATTTGTCCAAAGAAAAAAAGCCAAGCAGGCCATGAGTGTCATATATGCAGTTTATCCTTATACCAACGAAGGGGCTACCAAGGCAGCAACTCCAAACCTCATAAGCAATAACATAATTAAGGCAGAAACATGATACCTCTAACCCCTTCCCACTACACTTAATTAAGGTTCATGAACTGAAATTTCGCCATAATGAAAGTTTGAAACCATCATTTGAAGAACACTAATTATATTGGAGTTTCCTATAATCAAATTGGTAACTTTCGTCAATAGAGTCACTCGTTGCTTTAACACTGACACAAATCAAAGCAAAAGTTACAAAAGTATCATCGTTTGAGATGAAATTCGAAACTGTTGGCACCATTCCTTTGCCACTCACTACTTAGTTTTCTCATTTTATTTTTATTTTTTATATGCTAAAAAAAAAAATCAGCAAAACCAACCTTATATGAACAATCTCACTCTCCCATAACCCTTGTGAATTCCACCTATCAAGCTAAATTAAAAAATTGAAAATTTTTAAAAGAGGATGATTAATATCCCAATATAAAAAACAGTTGCAGTACCATAGAAAGATCACACAACCAAAACTGATGACGCAAAATGAACTAAGAGGGAATAATTTCTTATCTTAAAGTACGTAGTTGCCATCAATCATTTCACGAGGAATTTGCTAAACACAATTGCGATGGAGGAGGTTAAAAGTACAGAGCTATCAGCTATTCAATACAATTGTTACATGTAAATTAGACGAAAGAACATAGAGCTTTGCAAAATCTAAGGTAACACATCCCCAGTGGCAATGTTTCCATCAAGAGGACGAAGTTCTATTCGATTAATTTTCTCATTGGAGACTTCTATCGATTGAAGTCTACAATCTTGAGCGAAGATTGCTTGGGAAAGAAAAAGAAATTGCTTTCTGCTCGCCAATAACAAATCTTGAAAGGAAGAGAGAACGTTAGAGAAAAAAACAGCAAATCAGTTTTTATTCCTCCAACTGCCTGTGGGAGAGTTTGTGGGAGAGAAGAAAACTGCCTGAAAGTGGTTTCTGTTGTTATCTTTTTACTTTTTTACCCTTTTTGAATAAATTTCTCTATATTAAGCAAGTAATAAAGAAAGGGCAATTTTAGGGTTTTTTTTTTTTTTAATTTAACCTTAAGCACTGTTCGCTAAATTAATACTGATGTTGTGAGTAATAAGTACAAGGAAAGAAATGAGGGAAAATGATTCATTTGGGGTTTGGAAGAAAGCACTTTCCCCCTTATTTTCCCTTCCTTCAGGAAATGATTTCCTTTTGCATCCCAAACACAGGAAATGAATAAGTTTCATTTCCTGATGCTTACTTTCCGCGAACCAAACGTAACCTAAGATCATAGGTTGCAATTCAACAGTTGCACTTTTTAGCCGGTAAAATATACCTTAACCAAAAAGACTTGGATTAATGTGTTCATTATTTGCACACTCAGGGACCTTCGAGGAATCATGAATAGCTAAAACACTTAAATATGCAATGGAAATTCATCGGGTTAAAGGTGTTAGACAATTTAAAACGTTCAATTTTACGAGTCATCTCATACTCATATCTTTAATATTGGATTCATTCGGTTATTGATATCACTTTCCTTTTATCCATTCTACAAGGAATAAACTTTTACAAGTTTACGTAGCACAACTAGCTAGAAAAACTTGCTTATATAAAGATTTGAATTTAGGATATCGTGATCATGGTTATCATTTGTACATCTTCAAACCTATGTGGACTGTCCCCTTCAAAAAAAAAAAAAAAAAAACCTATGTGGACTATCTTCCTTGTACTCGACTAGATCTCAGTGGAATCCAAGACGTCTAAATATATTCAAGATTCATATATATGAAACGAAAATTTTTTAGTGAAGCAATCGTGTCATGTAAAACGTCCGACCTACATTAATCAAAACACTCCACATCTCATTCATTTACCCTAAACACTAATACCCCTCCTACTATATAGCAGAACACCAAAGTTAACCCACACTCCACATCTCATTCATTTACCCTAAACACTTAATACCCCTCCTACTGTATAGCAGAACACCAAAGTTAACCCACAACCCCCCTCAAGTACCAAACTAATAATATCATACAACGGACTAACAAGAGAGTTTCTTACATTAGATAATTAAAACATTCTAATTTACCGCTGGTCACATTACCCTACAACTATTTTATGATGTATGATGGCTTCCGGTTATAAACTTTCAGTGCCACAAAACAAATGTGGTGACACGATGTGGTTTTAAAGTCCTCATCCAACTTGTGTACGTACTGTTTATATGCTACAACAGAGTACTGTACTAGTCATTCATTATATGCATGCCCCGCCCATTCCCCACATCAATAGTCTCATTTTCATTTCACTTTAATCCTTTCAATCAATGCTTTAAAAGGCGAATATATGAGGCGAGGCGTCTTGTTTAGGCCTTAAGCATCAAAGCGCCTCAAGATGCTTTCAAAGAGTTGAGACGTAAATTTTTCGCGCATTAATTGCACTTTCAAAATAGAAATATGTGACAAATAGAAATAATCCTCATGTTTTATTAGAAACTACTAAATTATGTAAGATCATCTCATCCAATTTTAATTTTTTGACATGAAAACACATCCATGCATGTGTCACTTATCCTCTAAAGAATTTGTTTCTGCTATGATAAATATGAAATTACAGTGATATTCACATTAAGAAAAATAAATAATAAATAAATAAATAAAACCTTGCAAGGGCAGCCTCAAGGCCTCTCACTAAACTAATCATATACAAGGACACGAACTCTAGCAATAGTGCAATACAAGGTTTTCTTGCAACAAGATCTTCTTCAAATCGCCCCCTCTCTTCTTGAATTCAAAACTAATTAGCCTTATTCTCAGTAATAGGGAAAATTTAACTACACTCGAAAGTGAAAAATTAAGGAAACTCATTTTTAAGGTACTAAAGGAAAACTAATTTCACCGAAACTCTTTTGATCATAAATCTGTAAAGCAGGTGATCATTAGACTATGTCAACACAAAATTCTAACTTTCCTTAGATCTGGAAGAACACAGAGAAGCCCAACTCAATTAAGTGTAATTATTACAAGTCCCATGCCTAAATTCTTGATTTGAACTGATAAGATAAAGATTCAAAGTCAAGCACAAACAAGGATGAGAAATAGCCAAAGAGAGGATCTTGATCCTTGAATGAATGGATAAGATTCAAAGTCAAGCATAAAGAAGGATGAGAGATAGTCAAGAAGAGGATCCTGATCCTAACTCTTAAGAGGTGGAGACGGTCAAATACAGTAACTCTTACTATTTGTATGAATAATAATCATCAGGAGATAAAACTTTGCCTGAAGTGTTTATTAGTGGCTAAAAAATAACCCGAAGTCTATTTTGACCTCCGGAGTTTGAGATGGCCTTGCCTTCCTTGGATCTTGAAGAGCACACAGAAGACCTGCTCAATTAAGTGTAATTATTACAGGCCCCATGCCTAAATTCCTGATTTGATTGGTTAAAATGGACAAATACCTACTTTTTTTTATATTTTCTCTTTCTTTCTTTCACTCCATTATAGCCACGAGCCACTACTTTCGATTAATTAAAATAGAAGCAATCAACTTAACAATTTGATTGATCCTTTGTAAGCACTACATGTTCTTTTTTTCCATTTATCCGAGTAAGCACTACATGTTAATTGGGCATATTCCATATGGTACCCAATACCCATCTCACAATCCCAGTACAACACAAATTCTCTCTTCTTCAAGTCACAAGTCATTACATAGGGTACCCATCCCAATAATACCATTTCATATAGCACTCCCTTCAATTGGTTAGAAGAGAAGCAATCAACAATATCTACCATTTGCATCAATGCATTTGTATTAACACTTTGAAGCAGCACATGTTAATTGAGCATATTCCATACGGTATCCATCCCAGTAGTACACAAACTCTCTCTTCTTCAATAATGAATGATGAACAAAGACGCCATGTGGGGACTTGGAACCTCTTTTGCTTTGCACTTACCCATTCCATTCATTCATGTTTGTGTTTTCGTGGGTCCTTCCTTTGCCATTGATGTTGTTGTTTCTTTTTTCAATTGTAGATATGGAATCTGGATCCTCCTTTTGCCGCAATTTAATACAAAGAACACCGTTGTTCATTAGTACTATATATTACACTATTGATTAGCAGGTTGCAATTTTGATCTAGTGCGCAGGTCTAGTGTTGCAAATTTTTTATGGTTATTATAATCGATGGGATTCTAAACGTGTATACATATAAAAAAGACTTTACGTTGCTAAATCAAATAGTTGTAGATTTGTGGGTAGATTTTAAAATGAGAATCTAAACTATGAGATTTGCATTAAGGGCGTAAGTTGGTTGAAGGGTTTGATTCAAATTAAAAAGCTTCGGATTTTCAGAAACCAAAATCAAATCTAAAAGTTGAAGTGCCAAAGAAAAAAAAATTAAAATGAATGGTGAAATTTTAAAATGACAATATGAACTTGTTTGGACCCAAAATGAGCATTTTGGCCTGACAAGGCACGTCTTGGAGAAATCGAGCCAATATCAGTGGCTCAAGCTATATATTGTCGACAAGTTCGAAATATATATTTAGAGGCTAAATAAAGCCTACTATGGAAGCGTGGAAATGAAAAGTCAACTTTAGCATATTTTCCTACTTCGGCTAGGAGAAACCGAGCTAAACAAGGAAGGAGGGGCGGCAGACTAACCATCCGAACTTCAAATGAGTTGAAACTTTCCAGATTCATTCTAGACATCCCAAGGATTATTTCTTATGAAGAGTGCTAGAGCTTGTTCGAAGTGGAAAACCTTCAAACAATCAGTCCAATTTTCTGCAGAAGCAAAACTGGAAAACTGGACCTGTAAGGAGTCCAGTAGCATTTTCAGCCCAACCACATGAAAATAAATTCTGAAATTTTACCACAATAATCTACATCAATGGTGGATCATTTCATATGAAGAAGTCGAAATTTAAATATGAATTTTGAGTGGAGATAAAAATTAAAGGAATAAATAAGTGTTAGTGAATTTGGCCTAACCAAATCCACTAAGTGTTAGTGAATTTTGCCTAACCCACTATGATTTGTTTAAAGGCCAAATAGTGTTGCTTGGAAGCCTATATATAGAGGCTACAACAAGTATCATCTCACCAATTCACTCATCAAAACATCTATAAGATGATCTAAGTTCTCTCTAGAGCAACCTCTCTAAGAGCAATTCCTCTCATTCTCTTTCTCTTATCGGTGATCACACTCTAAGTTCTAGTCTCCTTAGGAGCCAACTTTCAGTACCACCAAATCCTTTGTCAAAGTGCTTTGGTCCTAGTCTCCTTGGGAGCCGACTGTAGTACGACGACCACAACGGTTACGGAACCAGCCAAGCAAGGGTAACGCCCTCGCAAACCAGCCAAGCTAGAGTCACGCTTTAGCAAGTTCTCCTCACTTCCCAGTGGTTTTCGCTCTGCTCGATCTACAACATCGAGTATCGATTGTGATTTTGAAAAGGCTCAGCAAAAGTCCTCGCCACGAGGCACAAAGAACCCCACGACAAGGTTGGTGCTCTCCTCGTCCACAATCGCTCAGAAGAAGTCAGGTCAAGGGACACCCCCGACGACCGCACCGGAACGGTGCTGGCACGCCCACGCAAGAAAAGAGACTGTTGACCAGCTCAAGAAAAACTGGAGCCAAACATTTTGGCACGCCCGGTGGGACCTACTGCGAGCTGTAAACCACACCACTATTAAGAAGATGAGGTTGGTAAGGGGTTGTGAATCATAACGGAATAGGTGAAGTCTCTTTTGTTAATATTGACCTAAACTCCTTATTGGTGCCTAGTTCAGGTCCATTAAGGTTAAGGGCGGTTTTTATTAACACTTGTTGAACTGTCTTCACACTTATGATATTTCTCATCTTAGTAAGTATAGCCTATGTGAAATGGTGTCTAGAAAGGGGACAACGTTCATAACAGGCTATTGAATCCAGAAGTGCGTGCAAATGGGCCTAAACCACTATGTGGGAGTAGTTCATGCCAAAATGGATTCTGCCTCTTTTGTTCGCCCTCCCCCACCTGGCCATTTCAGTAAGGTTGCCCAAAGGATTTGAAAGAAAGTTTGTGTCTAGGCGACTATACTTGGGCCGCAGGTCTAAGTCTTGATTCACAGTGTCTTATTGAATTCAGCTACTTATTGAATTCAGACTTCCAGAAGCCATTGAGAAGTCAAGCATAAACCCTTATCAAAAGGTTTACGTTAACTGCCCGAAACATAAGACGTCCAGTTACAGACCGCACTCGCGTGCAGACTGTCGTGGTCTTTCCGAAGAACAGGTAATCCAAAGATTTTATTCCCACCCTCCATCGACAGAGATGTCAACTGAACGAGGAGGAAATAGACATCCTACTACTGAAGGCGAGCAAGTTCCTGCCGCCCAGCCTAATCAGGCTGGCGATACATCTAGCATCACCCAGGAAGCCGCGAGCGCAGTTACAACTATTGACTTTGTGCCTATTCTCGTTCCAGAAAATGCACCCATAGAAGAGCGGCTTAATATCCTTCAACAGAATTCTGCCGCATACCATGAGAAGATGGAAAAAGCCTTTGCGGAGGACCGTTGACGGCTTGATGAGTTCACGATCTCGATCAAGAGGCTTGAGCTAGGGGCACAACAAACACAAGGGCAATTGGATGGCATGAACCAAAAAATGCAGAAGAACCATGAAGAGCTGTTGGTCGCAAGCAAACACATTGCTTTGGAAGTCTCGACGATTCGCAAAGAAGGATCCAACGTCGTAACCCAGGTGGCCATGCAGAAGGCTGACCTCGATCAGGCCAGAGAGGTTCTACATAAAACACTGGGAGATCCTAGTGCCATTCTAGGCTCTCTAGGTCAGTCCCCCATATCTGCTAAGTACATACCACCAAATGCTCGCGGCGGCAGTACATCCACATGCGCTACTGCCACATCAGTCAGAGGTAAAGAGACTACTCTGGCAATGGGTGGGAAGAACAACGCCGCGTCATCAGTCACGCAAGGGACTAGGACTTTGAAAATCAATGATGGGGCCTTTGTTGATCATAGCCCGTTTCCCCAATATGATAGTGACGGAGTTGAATATGTGCACCACGATCCACCTCCAGCAAGCCATTATGGTATCGACCGGGTTGAAAGTCCAGCGAAGGTCACCGTAACCACAAAGGGTCAGCCAGCAATGGGTTTTGCGTCGCAGACGTCAACCCGACATAAACTGACCCACGGAGGCGGCATGTCTTTGGTTAATCAAGCTTCACAGGCACCACCGTTGATCTGGTCAGTTGAAGATACAGTGGTTCACCCACCTCCTCCTGATCCAAGATATGTAAGGAGAGAAGAGGTAGAAGCAATGATCAGGGCTGCGAACCAGAGGCCTAACTTGGAGGAGGCCTACCAGGGGCCCTTCCCACCGCATATTACACAGACACCTTATCCTAGGGGATATAAGAACATTACGTTCTCTACTTTCTCGGGAGAGGAAGTCAAAAATGCTGCAGCCCATTTGGTTAGGTTTCGAGTACAGTGTGGCCAGTACCAGAACGATGACAATCTGAAGTGTAATATCTTCGCTACTTCTTTATCAGGGTCTGCCTTCGCCTGGTTCACTAAGCTGCAACCGGGATCAGTTACGAGTTGGCCCGCGATGGAGAAGCTGTTCAAGGAAACTTTCGGGACTATCGAGCCAGAAGTAGATCTGGCTTCACTCACTCAGATGGCTCAGCAGCCAACTGAATCTGCTGTCATGTACCTTCAGCGCTTTCAGATCCAGAAAGGAAAGTTGAATGTGATTCTGCCGGAGAAAGAACTGGTGAAGTTGGCAATCAAAGGCTTAGAGCCCCGCCAACGCAAAAAACAGCATGGAAGCATGTTCAATTCCATGGGGGAACTGATCACAGAAGTATGAAGTTTCGAGCACTTGCTCAGGGAAATGGACGTTATGAAAAACGCCTCAAAAGGGACATACATCCCAGGGAAACGCCGAATAGTGGCTGCGCTCAGCCATCAATCCAGTCCCTTTGATCCTTACTACAAGAGTGAGGAATCTAGTACAGCAGAGGCTGACGAGTCTGAAGAAGACGAGATTGCTGCGCTGGAACTCACCGGAAAAAATGCTTCAACACTAAAGTTACTGAAGCTGTGCAAAGAACCGGTGAAGCTCAAGTCAGTGGTTTTCACCAAACCAGAGTTCGCAAGTTATACTTACGATGCGAACAAAGCGCATGAAATCTTGGATGAAATGATGGCCGCGAAGATGGTGAAAACCGACTTCGGCCCATTTCCTAAACCAGAGCAGCTAAGGGGGAAGAAATACTGCAAACTCCATAATATGTGGAATCATAATATAGCCGATTGTGTTAAGCTAAAGGATCAGATCCAAATCTGGTTAAATAATGGTAGTTTGCAAGTAGAGGCACCAACAACAGCAGCAGCATTGGTGGACCTAGATCCCTTCCCAGATACCGGCATCAACATGGTGGACGTGGCATGGGGTGAAAAAGATCAGCAGAATCAAAGTCCAGACTATGCGGTTAAGGATTTGATAAGGGCTGGAAACAAAGCCGTGAAACGGGAATCCAAGACTCATTTACCCATTGTCCTATGCTCGCGGTGCAAGGAAGAATGTGACACTCAAGCCCTGCATGAGGAAACATCCCAGACTGTCTAGTTTGGATCTCTGCCACCAATACGGTTAGTATCATCCTCTAGAAACTTCCAACCATACAGCCCAAGAGTACACAGTGGTTTAGAAACTCCTTCTCCAAGGGACTCAAACTTATTCAAAAAGTTGAAGACTGCGAGGGAAGAAGGGCAAGCAGATAAGCGGCAAGGGATTTTTACCAGACCTTACATTCCGCCAGTGTCAACATCCTCCATCAAAGAAGGGAGATGGTATACCCAAAAGAATGGCAAGGCGGTGGAGATGAGCTCTTCAAAAAAGAGAAAACTCCAACGAAGGTTTGGAGAAACAAAGCGAACTTTGGAAGCACTAGATCAAGGACTAATCAAACCATCGCAATTACTGAAACCTCCAGAAGAGTATCAAAGACAATTGGAGGTATTGACCTCGGAGAGATTCATTTCCCCGTAAGTTCAGAAACCGCAGCCCAAAGTATTACGCCAAGGGCAAAAGCCATGTGCCCCCAAGATCAGCTCTCAGGAGAAATCCCTAGTTCCAGCGAGGCAAGAACCGCCTCCAGCTCGTAAAGACAATGTTTGGCGGAGAATATCTCGCGAAGAAAGCAATAGCGAGCCTTCCATCTTCGACAAGCTGGGGGGCAAAGACAATCGGTCCGCGATTGTGCAGAAAGTTCAAAACTTGGTGGTCACTCTCCCAGAGGAAGTGCCAGGGACGAAACAAATTTCAGAGTCACTGAACCAGATTCCTATAGTACAGGAGCACGAACAAGCCAAAGCGGTGGTCCCCGCAGAGAAATCCTTGGTTGCTTTCATGGTTAAACAGTTTAACGCCGATATCCCAGCAGATGAACCCAAGCTTAATCTTGATGATGACATGGACGAAACAGAAATGGTGGATATCTCTTGCAATATGGTTTATGTGCTCCCTGCTAAGTATGCTTTACCAGTCGCTGCGCAGGAATGCATAGAAGCTGACGCAATTGGAGAACAGCAGTTGCAGATCACTTCAGCCGCAACAACGCCGGTGAAAGAAGCAGTGTCCCTTAAGACTGAAGATGCTAACAGCAAGAGTTTCTTCATGAGCTTCACAAGACCCACACCCGCCATGGTGCAACACATGCGACCTTTGTATATCACAGCAGAAATTAATGGGACTAAGGTCAGCAAGATAATGGTTGATACCGGCGCGGCTGTGAATGTCATTACTACAAGGACCATGCAGCTTTTGGGAATCAAGAAGGAGAAGATCCAGTCTACCTCTCTCACATTGAAGAACTTCGCGGGCACAGTAACTAAGACATTAGGTTTACTGTTCCTAAAAATCAAGGTGGGTCCCTCAGAAAGCGTTTATGCGTTCTTTGTTACGGATTGTTACGCGGCCTACAGTGCCATCCTGGGAAGAGATTGGATTCACCGAAGCAATTGTGTTCCATCAACACTCCACCAAGAGCTGATTATGTGGAATAGGGTGACAAATAAGGCTGAGATAATTAAAGCAGATCCCCGCCCTTTTTCTGTTTCCGCAAATTACGTAGATGCCAAGTACTACTTGGAGCCAATTACTCCATTGCAAGTCGGTAGCATCGACAATAAGGGCCGCCCCACAGGGGTGACGGCTTCTGAGTTGGCACAGTGGGGACTCACGCTTGCAAAAGAAGACCTAGCGAGGCCCGGCCATGCTGTGCCCCGCACGATGGGTAATTAATGGATTACGACCTTCCAGAGGAAGGGATAGAGGCCTTCCATTCCTTGTACGAGAGGCTATCCTCATACTTGGTGGAAAAAGAGGCCTATGATCGAGTTGCGACCTTAGAAATTGTTTATGAAGAGTTCATGGACCAAGAAGAGGAGGAAGAAGAGATTCAGCTTGCTCCAGCGGCATTGGATGACACACCTCCGAAGGTTAGGGACCCTACTAAAAAGGTCAATCTGGGAACAATTGATGAGCCTATAGAAGTGGCTATCAGCACTTACTTAGAGCCTAGCGAGAAACAGAGGCTCATCCACTTATTGCTAGAATTCAAGGACTGCTTCGCGGAAAAATACGAGGACATGCCAGGCCTATCACCAGACTTGGTATGCCACCAACTACCAACGCTCCCTGATAAGAGGCCTTTGAAGCAAGAGCCGCGAAGAATGAACTCAGAGACCCAAGTACTGGTCAAAGAGGAAGTTGAAAAGATGCACAAGTCAGGCATTATCAGGGTAGCCAAGTACAATCAGTGGCTGTCCAATATAGTGCCTGTTCGCAAGAAGAATGGCAAGATGACGGTCTGCGTGGATTACAGAGACCTTAATTTAGCTACACCTAAAGACGTCTACCCCATGCCGGTGGCGGACATGTTGGTAGATGCAGTTGCAGGGCACGAACTGTTGTCTTTCATGGATGGCACAGCGGGATATCACCAGATACCGGTTGCAGAGGAAGATAGACACAAGACCGCATTCCGCTGCCCTGGGTTCACGGGAGTTTTTGAATATGTGGTCATGCCTTTTGGATTGAAGAATGCCGGAGCAACATATCAGAGAGCCATGAACCTGATCTTCCACGACATACTTGGGAAGATCTTAGAGGTTTACATTGATGACGTCGTCGTGAAGTCTAAGAAGAGTGGAGATCACTTCACGGATCTCAGAAAAGTTTTCGAGCGCATGCGACTACACAAGCTCAAAATGAATCCCGCCAAGTGCGTTTTTGGAGTTCAGGCAGGCCATTTCCTGGGATTCATTGTCCATCAAAGGGGCATTGAGGTCCCTAAGGATAAGGCAAACGCGGTCATCAACGCATCTTCCCCGCGAACGAAGAAAGAATTACAACGACTACTGGGTAAGATCAACTTTTTGCGACGTTTCATTTCTAACTCTGCGGGCAAAATCCAGCCCTTTTCCCCACTGCTGAAGTTGCAAGGACAGAACGAGTTTGTGTGGGAACCTAAACATCGAGAGGCTTTTGACAAAATCAAGGCCTATCTGGCGAGCCCGCCAGTGCTTGTTCCTCCCAGAGCTGGATTTCCATTAAAGTTGTATGTTTCAGCAGTTGAGGCTTCCATTGGCAGCCTCCTCGCTCAGGATGATGAAGAGGGTGTCGAACATGCCATCTTTTACCTCAGTAGGACACTCACAGATTGCGAAACAAGGTACACTCCAATGGAAAAGCTGTGTCTTACATTATACTTCTCAGCATGCAAGTTGCGGCATTACATGTTGTCCTTTACTACTTGCATCATTGCTCAAACCGATCTAGTCAAGTATATGTTATCGCGACCTATCTTGAGAGGCCGTATTGGCAAGTGGGTGCTCGCCTTATCAGAATTCTCATTACAGTATGTCCCAAAGAAAGCAGTAAAGGGGCAAGCCATTGCGGACTTTCTGGCACATCACCCTATGCTAGATCTCCCTGCGGTTAGAGACTTAGAGGTCGCTGTCACAAATTTAGATCGCCCAGAGTACGCCACACTGTATCAAGCCACAGTCTCACTCCAGCCCTGGGTTTTATATTTTGACGGGTCAAGAACGGATACGCTAGCAGGAGCAGGAATTGCACTGGAGAATCCGGCTGGAGATCACTTTTCGTACTCATTCCAGTTGGAGTTTCAATGTACCAACAACCAAGCAGAATATGAGTCCTTAATCATAGGCCTAGAAGTACTGCTGGAAATGGGAATTAGAGATGTACAAATACTTGGCGATTCTCTCTTGGTTATCAATCAGTTGTGCAATGAGTTCAGATGCAATAGCTTCACATTGGTCCCTTATTGGAACAGGACATTAGAACTGTTGGACCAATTTGATAACGTACATCTTGAGCACATTCCTCGTGAGAGAAATTTTGCCGCGAACGAGTTGGCCCAGCTGGCAACAAGGGTAACATTGAGATATGGCGTGCGGGAGAGGATCCTTAAAGTCGAGCGTCGCACCCTTCCTTCTTGGATGGCGAGAAGAGATCCTCCAGATGATACGTCAGTCGCAACCCTGGAATCCATTGACGTGGATTGGCGCATCCCTTTGATCAATTATCTCAAGCATCCTGATCAGACCACAGATAGAAGGATTCGCTATCTTGCCCTCAACTACTTCCTCAGAGGTGATGAACTTCGCAGACGAGGAGAAGATGGCATGGATTTCAGATGTGTTTATGGCCACGAAGCCAAACAACTCATGCGCCAAGTTCATTCTGGCATTTGTGGAGCTCACTAAGCAGGTCCAAAGATGCGATGGTTGCTCAGACGACATGGATATTTTTGGCCCAGTATCTTGAAGGATTGTATCGCGTTCGCTAAAGGTTGTTTGGACTACCAAGCTCATGGGCCGGTCCAGCATGTTCCTAATATTCCAATGCAGCCCATTATACAGCCTTGGCCTGCAAGAGGATGGGCGCTGGATTTAATTGGGATGATTCACCCACATTCATCACTTCAACATAAGTTCATCATCGTTGCGACTGATTTCTTTACAAAGTGGGTTGAAGCAGAACCTTTGAAGGAAGCATCTGGTGGCACGTTGCGACAATTCCTATTCAGAAACATCATCTGCAGATTTGGGATCCCAGAAGTTTTTGTTTCGGACCGGGGGGCAGCTTTCATGGGTGGTGAAGTTGATAAACTGGCAAGAGAATGGGGAATACAGTTTATCCATTCTAGTCCGTATTATGCTCAGTCTAATGGTCAAGCGGAGGCCAACAATAAGATCATTATCAATTTGCTGAAGAAAATGTTGGAAGCTAATCCACGACAGTGGCATGAGACACTTTATGAAACTCTTTGGGCCTACCGCACCTCTAAGAGGAATCCCACCGCGACAACACCTTATGCTTTGATGTTTGGCCATGATGCAGTCCTGCCATTGGAAGTCAACGTCCAGTCATTACGAGTTCAAGAACAACATCATCTCATTGGAGAAGACTACGTTAAGGCTATGTGGCAGGAACATGAAGACCTTAGCGAAAAGCGCTTGGAGGCTTTAGATAATTTGGTCATGGAAAAGCAACGAGTCGCTCGTGCCTATGACAAGCGGACGCGGGGAAGGAGTTACAGCGAAGGAGAGTTGGTTTGGAAAGCAGTTCTCCCCCTTGGCGAAAAATTAGATGGTCGCGGCAAATGGACTCCAAGATGGGAAGGCCCGTACATCATTTATAAAATCTTAGAGAAATGAGCTTTTCATCTCAAGGACCTAGATGGAGATGTCCATCATAACCCTATCAATGGGAGATACTTGAAGAAATACTTTCCCAATGTTTGAGACTCGGAGGAGTCGTAGACAATTTATTCGCATGAGACATGGGGGACAATTCTAGTGTTCCTACACTCGCAAAGCCCATTTATGAAGGCCTGTTTTTAAGGCCCATAATCATTTCTTCGCTATGCCTAGCAACACTAGGGGGGCAACACTGTACCATACTAAGCCTAAACCCGCCCACTGGGCAACTTTGTATATAAATATTCATGCTATTTTATTAAAAAAAAAAAAAAAATTATAGATACAACTCTTAGGGGACAATTCTAAGTGTTCCTACACTCACGAAGCTACTAAGCAGAGTCAGCGGCTCCGAAAGGTTTTTCCAGCTTTGCCTTGCAGGAAAGACTGAGCTCAAGGGAAGTGTAAGAGCCACCACCGTGACCGCCACCTCCATCGGAAGTAGTTTTCATTTTGCTAAAGATGTCCTCACCATGCACGGGAAACAGTGAAATGGTTTCAATCTCCTGGTGATCTTTTCCTCTTTGTTCCATGAAAGTTTGTTCTACATTCATGTCAAAGAAAGTAGAACTAGTTCCCGCTCCAGCTGAGATTGAACAATCCCTAGCACTATTCTCCATGTTCATAGATCCATAACAGCCATAGTTCCCCATCTGCCTGTTAAAAGCAGTCATCACACCAGCGGAAGAAGCAGAAGCAGGTGCAGAAGATCCAAAGTTAATATACTGATCCTCATGTTTCCAATTGGTAACATTATCAGCACCAACAAGCCCTGATCTTTGCATGGGTACATGAACATCCGAAGTAGACCTCTTCTTCTGCTTCTCCCGAGCCCTTTGGTTCACGAACCAATAATAGACGTTCTTGACCTCGATCTTGCCGTACCATTTCAGCTGGAGATAGATCCTCTGAATCTGCTCTATAGTTGGGGATCTTTCGCCCTTGTTGTAGTAAAGCTCCTTGAGGATTCTTATCTGATCTGTAGTAGGAATCCACCTAGTACTGCTCCTCCTACGAAGCATGTTAGCACTACTCCCGGCTGCTTTGTTACTTCCTCAGAGCTTCTAAGACTCGCGGGAGGATGTCAATCTCCAATACCCAAGGACCTAGATGTTCACGAAGCACCAACTTAGCCTCATCCACAGTAGAAGGAGGAGTTACCTCCAACACCCTCATCAATCTCTCGAATCTGGTAGGAGGAGGAGGCGGCGGAGACGCCACAGGATCACGAACCACCACTGCAAATGGGTGGACAGCTTCCTCAATTTCTTCGTCTTCAACAGGTTGGTCTGTCCCTTCAGCCGCAGGAGAATCTGGAAACTCAACTCGCGGCTCACCATAGGCAAGTGGAGCAGATTCAAGCATAGAGCCCTCAGCTCCGACGGTTGTCTCATTTATTCGCAAGACTCGGGGGGCACCACCTCCGTCAGTATCATTTTCCATCTCTGGGGTGACTGTCCCGCCGATAGAACCCTCAACTTTTGTAGCCACCTCCTCGGTACAAATAGAATCCTGGTCAGATTCAGAAATGTCAGAGAGCGGGGTTGGATCAGAAAGGGAAATGGAAAACATTGGCCAACAGTGGCTTACCTCTCGAGTTGTCTGGTCAATATCTGATATGTGGTCTCCAAGAGGAAGAGGTCTCACCTCATTCACCTCTTAGACCTCTAGTGCCGTGAGAATCTCTGTCGTCATCAGTTCCTCGTAAGCGGCAGAAGCCTCAGAGTGGCTTTCCACGCTTTCATGCTCCGAGGACTCATCATCGGGGATCGTTATTAAAATGGTAGGACCTTGCAGATGCTCTTTAGATGTGGAAGACGGAAGAGGCGCCACGGGGTTAGTTGATGCTTGAACTAGCGAGAGAGTTGGCTCTTCTGCAGCAGCTGAGGATCTAGCCTCGCTCAGGCGAGAGGGATAAGTGGTCCTCTGACGAACTTGTCAAAAGATACATAATGAAGATCCTGCACAGATTCTGAAATTTAAATAGAATAAGACGGGGCCGGAGTTTACCAATCGCATTCCCAGAGTTTCGTCATCTTCAAAACTCTCTTCGACGGATTGAGCTCGATCGCGTTTGCAAGCAAAGATAGCAGTGGCCTGCACGACAAAAGAATCACAACTCAAAAAGGGGGAAAACACCAAAAATGCAAGTTTGGGATCGTTCTTAACCAAATTACCTCAGCAGAATCTTCATCATAAGAAGATTCTCCCTCAGGAGTCCCCTCTGCTATTGCCTTTTGTTTCCCGGCCTGAACAGAGGCCGTCTTGCTCCGGGTAGTTTGCTGCAAAACACACTCAGGAATAAGAGTGGGAAAATCAAGACAAGGAAAAGGAATGGTGAAGAAAGATAAAAACTTACTGTTGCCCTAGGCTCATGGATTTGTATCCCTGCATACGATGAGCGAGAAGGTAGAGTAAGTCGCCGAGGTTGTGCTGTAGGGTTGGAGAAGCACTCAAAAATCTTGCGGTCCTCCGGACCAGGACTACTCATTCCACGAAAGATCTGGACGAAGAGTTCGTCATGTGGCAGGTCCCAACAGTTCACAGACACTTCTTTCCACCAATCAACATAATCATTGTCGACATCGTTGAGGGGATACAGCGCTCTGACCCAAGGAGGAATCACTATCAAAGTAAACTGACTCTGAAAGGAGGCAGACCCAGGTGGGGCTAATCTCCGCCAAGAGGTGTAGTAATTGGCAGAATCAACCAGAGGCCAGGGTACCAACTGGGCCAACCCAAATTGGCGAGCAAAGTGGTTAGGGGCATAGAGCTCATAACTTACGCGGTCGGTGGTAAGACGAATATCCGAGCAGGAGATGGCTCGACGAAAGGCCAAGAGGGCTCTTTCGCTATGATCGCGTCCACTGGGCAGAAAGCCATCATCAAGGGGAGGAGGGAATCGCCTAGAAAGGACTATTTTTGGGTCCGGCATCTCTCCCAACAAGTACAAGTAAATAAAACACTCGGAGTAGGGTAGAGCTCGATGCCTTATGTTGCCACAAAGCCAGTTCCCCAAAAGGTAATCGACTGGAGGTTCCTTTGGAATATCACCGCGACGGAAGCGAGGGAAATAAATCTGCAACCAAAAGGCAAGGATCCAGAATGGACCACTAATGTCGGTATCAAAGGGGCGCATTACAGCTCTATAAAGGGAGCGATATAACGAACCCAATACAGGTTGCCCAAGGCCAACACAAATACCATTGTAGAGAGCAGTGGCCAGAGAATTCCAGCGCCCAGTAGGTTTGTTGGAAGAAGTGCAAAAGATAAATTTGCAAAGCCAGAATTCCAGGAATGCGATACCTCCTGTATGGTCACATTGGGTGCGGTAATAATCACGCCAGACAGGGTAGGATTTACTGTGATGCCCCCGACCAGCCATATCCATTCTCAAAGGAAATTGAATACCATCAAACTGACCATGCACATAGGGGTCAAAATCAATGGGCAACCCCGTGATGGTAAGAACATCCAGCAGAGTTATGCTGATCTGCCCAAACCGAAAATCGAATGTATTGCTGGAAGTGTTCCAGAAGCAAAGAGCAGCGGCAAGCGGTGCAGGGCTAGTATTATGGGGAAGACAGAAGCATAGATCGATGGTTTGGGTGATACCCACCGCATCCCATCGAGCCAAATCTCTCACTCGGACCTTCTGATACCAAACCTTTTCCTCGAGAGTGATGGTAGGCCAGAAGCCCACTTTCCTCCTTGGTCCCCAACTGCTAAAATCACCAGGCACCTGCCGAAGAGCCACTATGGGACGGCGGACGGGAAGCCCATAATAGGCCAGAGCATCATCTGGCAAACGATCGCGAGGTGTGGGACCCAAACCCGCTTGACTATCACCTCCACCAAAGCTCATCAGTCGACTTCTCTCCTCTCTGGTCTGACTTCTACATCGAACACTCATGTTAGTCCGCCATGTGAATGTGGCTTTCTCAGTGATTTCATCTTCCTGATCGATAACGAATGGTTTCTTGGATGTCATTTCTGGGTCACAAGGGACACTTCTCCATTACACCTTGATTTATAGCTCAAGTGTTTTGGAGATTAATTTATTAGCTGGGCCAGTGAGTGGCCCTAGTTGATAATTAATGAATCACTATTCTATCTTGAGAATCGCATCTAGGGCGACAGTGAAGATATTCCACCTTTTCCTACCGCAGGGCCAGCATAGTGGCCTGATATTTTTTTTAATAAAACATGATTAAAACCAATGCGGTTTTTAGATGCTAAAGTTGTAGCAAGTATGGTTGTTTCACTTCGTCACATGTCATGATGACGATAGCCATGATTCAATCATCCTCTTCAGCATAAGATTCGCGAAGGATTAAATGACAGCAAACAGTTTGCTATTCAACATCTTATTTTGCCAAGTACTATAGGCCTTGATCAAACTTGATCTAGCCAGCAAAAAGGCTCCAAACACCTACATTTGAGAAAATCAACAGAGAGCCAGCGATCAAGGCAGATACTTGCTGCTATACACATGGCGAAGCTACCACCAAAGAAGAGAAGGATCCTCATTCGCATGGGGGGCACGCTAAAGTTCTGATATCCTACAACCTGTCTAAGTTTCGCCAATTCACTGCATACCAGACATCAGATACGGGGACAATAAAGTTGGCAAAGAAAGCATCAGTTTATGACAAAGGCAATTCAGATTGTGGCATCCAAGCTTTATGGCCTATTTAGAGGCCTATATGGAATCAATCAAGTAATTTCAGTCAAGCCAATACAAGTGGCTTCAGAGCAACAATATTATACGAGTGGTACTGATTCAAGACCTCTTCAATCAAGACGAAGACCTTTGACTTCGAGGTCTGTGGGGCAATGTTTGGACCCAAAATGAGCATTTTGGCCTGACAAGGCACGTCTTGGAGAAATCGAGCCAATATCAGTGGCTCAAGCTATATATTGTCGACAAGTTTGAAATATATATTTAGAGGCTAAATAAAGCCTACTATGGAAGCGTGGAAATGAAAAGTCAACTTTAGCATATTTTCCTACTTCGGCTAGGAGAAACCGAGCTAAACAAGGAAGGAGGGGCGGCAGACTAACCATCCGAACTTCAAATGAGTTGAAACTTTCCAGATTCATTCTAGACATCCCAAGGATTATTTCTTATGAAGAGTGCTAGAGCTTGTTCGAAGTGGAAAACCTTCAAACAATCAGTCCAATTTTCTGCAGAAGCAAAACTGGAAAACTGGACCTGTAAGGAGTCCAGTAGCATTTTCGGCCCAACCACATGGAAATAAATTCTGAAATTTTACCTCAATAATCTACATCCATGGTGGATCATTTCATATGAAGAAGTCGAAATTTAAATATGAATTCTGAGTGGAGATAAAAATTAAAGGAATAAATAAGTGTTAGTGAATTTGGCCTAACAAAATCCACTAAGTGTTAGTGAATTTGGCATAACCAAATCCACTAAGTGTTAGTGAATTTTGCCTAACCCACTATGATTTGTTTAAAGGCCAAATAGTGTTGCTTGGAAGCCTATATATAGAGGCTACAACAAGTATCATCTCACCAATTCACTCATCAAAACATCTATAAGATGATCTAAGTTCTCTCTAGAGCAACCTCTCTAAGAGCAACTCCTCTCCTTCTCTCATTCTCTTATCGGTGATCACACTCCAAGTTCTAGTCTCCTTAGGAGCCAACTTTCAGTACCACCAAACCCTCTGTCAAAGTGCTTTGGTCCTAGTCTCCTCGGGAGCCGACTATAGTACCACGACCACAACAGTTGCCGAACCAGCCAAGCAAGGGTAACGCCCTAGCAAACCAGCCAAGCTAGAGTCACGCTTTAGCAAGTTCTCCTCACTTCCCAGTGGTTTTCGCTCTGCTCGATCTACAACATCGAGTATCGATTGTGATTTTGAAAAGGCTCAGCAAAAGTCCTCGCCACGAGGCACAAAGAATCCCACGACGAGGTTGGTGCTCTCCTCGTCCACAATCGCTCAGAAGAAGTCAGGTCAAGGGACACCCCCGACGACCGCACCAGAACGGTGCTGGCACGCCCACGCAAGAAAAGAGACTGTTGACCAGCTCAAGAAAAACTGGAGCCAAACAGAACTCTCGAATTTGCACTACTGGTGTGAGTTGGTTGAAAAGTTTGATTCTAATTAAAAAGTTTCAGATTTTTAAAGACAAAAATCAAATCTAAAAGTTGAAATACCCAAAAAAAAAAATTTAAAAATGAAATGGCTATGTAATTTTCGATTCAATCTGAACTAATACTATGTGAAAAACTACATAATTATTTATTTATTATTTTTTTTTTTTTTTGATTTTTTTTTTTGCAGAAAAGAGCATCCATTATTAAGATCTCATTGGGATTTTAGAGCATGACCTATCCAAATGGCACATTAAAAAATATATTATTGACCTGACAGTACTTTTTGAATCTTTTCTTTTTCCTAGTCAATGTGCTTTAAACTAGCTGAATCTGCCCATGAACTTGTAGCAAATACATTGTTCCAGAGGTCGTATCAATCAGGAATTAACGTGCATGTTGTCCACTAGCTTAATATCCACTATAATTAACGGGGTAGCAAAAGTTTAAGGGGTCCTAACCAAATGTGAGGGGAATAGTTCACCCAGTCAAGTCGGTAAAATGCTATGTGATGAATAGGATATTGATTGTATCATATATTAGTAAAATTATGGGAGGACTGCTGCAGTAGAGGACTAAAAGCCAGGAAAAAATTATGGGAGTAGAGACATCGAAAGGAGAGGCTTCTATTCCAAGTGGAGGAGGTTCTAGTTCGGATGTTCAAGGCAATCTGACAGCACAAGGAAGAAGCCTAAGTTTGTAAAGATGGAGCTCCATCGCATTGGAGTTCCATTTATGTTTTGCGAAACACAGCACACAGCACACAGCAGCATCATTCAAGCTCAATTTCAAAAACACAGTTTCAATTACATGACTGAATGGAACTTTAACACTGCACATGAATTATAAATGCTGCTAGAGAAAAGCGCTTGAAAGATAAAACTGCACAATCTGCTCTTTCAGTTGCAGTCAATCAGTACAGAATTCAGAGTTGCCTACATAGATGTGCTTATCCTAGTTTCTATCATTCTCACAGAATAAATCAACATCCACACACAAAGTAAAACCAAGAGCTGAACCATCAACAAGCAGGACACAGAACACCATGTCTAGTAGTAGCACTGAGTCTCCCACAGTTCCTCACAGAGGATGAAGGAACCAAAATATCTACAGATGGCAATGCCAAAAACTCCAGAACAATGGATGGGAACAGTCGTGAATGCTTTGCTAGTGAGTGTGGTGGAAAGCATGGAGGGTATTCTGCTTCAGATGCCCATTTGTAGCATGATCTTATGAAACACAGCACAGCAGTCTAATTCCTATCCTGACAGCATAAGGACGATCCTAAGTTTCCAAAGATGGAGTTCCATTACATTGTCATACCAATACCAGAAGTATATCGAAGCCAATGTGAGCAGCTGCATATACTTCCTAACAAACGTAGCTCACAAACATCATATAACTTGATTCCTATTCTGACAGCAAAGGCCCTAAGTTCCCAAATATGGAGTTCATCATAATACGATACCAAGTTACCAACACCAGGTACAGAAAACTTGATGTGAGCATCTGCATGTACTTTACACGAAATATAGCACAGCAACACCATATACTCTAAGTTCCTATTTCACTGATGTCCCTTGGTAAAATGGGCAGATTGTTCACTTTCCCCAAAATAAAAACTCCATATCAAAAACCCAAAAACACTATTGTAGTTAAGCATGGCTGGGTGAACTCAATACTGCTCATGAATTATATATACTAGTCGGTAAAAGAAGTTTAGAACAAAAACTGCACAATTTTCTTTTTCAGTTAGATTCAATTCGAAGTTCAGAGTTGATACATTTATCTGCTTATCCCTAATTCCTGTAATGTGAATGAATGAATCAACATATCTGTATGAAGATATCTACAAGAGAATACAGAGGTAATTGAAAAAGTAAAACCTGCCCACCAGCAAGCAGTACATAGCACTATCTCTACCAGCAGCATTGAGTATGTATGCCACAGTTCTTTTTCAGCCCAACCGATGATCAATCAACCATTTTATATCCTCCCTTTCTGTCTTTCATTATCTTCTGCCCAACATATCTGCCAAAATTGTCCAAATTAAACAGTCAGCTAGCCATTTTATTAAGCAACAAATCTATCAAGATACAATCCTATATGCATGTATCTTAATTAGCTACAAAGCTACAAGGACTTCTAGCATGATTTGAGGACACTGACCTTCCAAGCATCAGAAGGGTAGCCTGAGGATTTGTCCCTGGTGATATACCAAAAGTAGACCCATCAACAACACGGAGTGCATCTATACCAATGACCCGGAAATCACCATCAACCACCTTCCCAGCAATGCAGCCCCCATGGTAGTGCCATATGGTACTTACAGTGCGGCGGCAGAAATCTGCCATCTCATCAAAGTCAGACTGATCAACTGGCAATGCAGGCCCTATAAACCTAAAATCTCTATTCCCAAACCATCCCTGGAACTTGAAATCCTCCATAGACCTGGTCCTGAGAATATCACCAATCTTTCGCGTCCCATTCACACACCTTTGCAAATCCACTGGGCTGTTGAAGTAATTGAATCGAACAATAGGATTCACCCTGACATCAGTTGAAGCCAGCCTTAAAGAACCGGCAGAAACTGGCCCGACAATCTTCTCCATGAGGGTGGCCACAGTAAGATATAGAGGTGCAGATGGTGTCCTAAGGAACACAGAGCGGGCTGGGGATGCAAATTGGATGACAGTGGAGGCTGATTCAATGTAAGCCCCTGATTCAGTAATGCCAACCACTTGAATGAGTGAGTGCTCCAGTGGAATTGGTGGCACTATTGAGATGCCATTTCTGGGATTATCAAACATAAACTGCCCAACATAAGGAAGATGATGAGCCACTGGAATGCCCCAAGATGCAAGATAAGGCCTTGGGCCAATACCACTCAGTAGAAGTAGCTGTGGAGTTCCAATTGCACCAGCTGAGAGAAGGACCTCTCCATGTTTTCGTAGCATAGCATGGTGATAACTCCCACTTCTGTCACGAAAAACAACTCCAATGGCAGATTGCCTCGACACTGGAGATGAAGTAGATGAAGCCAACAGAACTTTTTCCACAGTGGCATGCACTACAACTCGAATATTCAATGGCTTTGCATATTTAAGAAGGTCAGCAGCGCTGTGTCTCCTTCCCAAAGTATCAAATGTTGAACCACCAGTCTTGGTCCCCACTACATGATCAAAACTATACCCATTATAGGGATCAATACCAGCTTGCAATAAGCCATCTCGAACTGCTGACTGCCAATTCCTAAGCTCAGGCCTGAAGACAACTGCTTTTTCAACCCACTCGTAGGACTCATTCACCAATTTAAGATCCCATTTGAAAGTGGACCTCTTGTAGAATTCGTGATCTGCACGGCTATAGAAACCAGCATTTATGGCACTGCTGCCTCCAAGAATGCGTCCTCGGACATTTGGAACACCATCTTCAGATGTGAAGGCTTGTGTCGGAGAGTCAAAGGTGTTGACATCCATAAGTGTGGCCAAGAAACCTTCCTGGGTCATCAAGTTTCGATTGCCATAAGCAACACCACCTCTTTCGAGCAGGAGGACCCGAAACCTGGATGATAGTGTCGCAGCCAAAGGGCACCCAGCAGTGCCACCTCCCACGATAATGTAGTCATAGTAGTCCTGCGACGGGAAGTCCGTGGCGTTGGAAACAAACTTCAGGTAATTTGGTTCTGTTACAAAAACATAGATGCATTACCCTCAATTCAGTTACCAAGAAATCATGAAGCACGAACAAGTTTCCAACAAAAAAAAGTATCTGGCTTCGAAAACAATCTGATATCTTCTACTTCTCTACAATATAAAGAGGAATCAACATCTGTATGAAAACCCAGAAAGCTCAAAGCAACTATTAAACTGACCACAAAACACAAAATCACTGAATATCTATGAAAGATTAACACATCTTAGGAAATATTTCCAGTCAAGAACAGGGTTTCAGTTTCATTTCACCAAACACAAAACCCAGTTGAAAAATCATAAACCCCATATCAAAAAAGCAAAACCCCCCATATCATCATAAACCCCGAACACAAGAATCACACTCGGGTCTCATTTCTCAATCTTAACAAAGCCAATAGCTACGCCACATTCGATACGCAGAACCATACAAGATTAACCCTAATTCGGGAACCAAGAAAACTACACAAAGATTCAATCTTGCTAACATTTCAACCACAGCTGCCTTAAATTTCGACAATTCCACAGAAACGAACACCGAATTAAGCAAAAGAACAGAGAAATTCATACGAACTGAGAGCGAAGAAGAAAGGAGCTACCTTGAAGAGGGCGGCGTGGGTTCCGAGACGGCGGCCTTGGAGAAGCGACGACGGCATTGATCACCACCATGAAGGCAAACGCCTGAAGAAGTAGAGAGAGCGAAATGGGACTCGCCGCCATTGATGAAGTCTCTCGGTGTTTCTTGAAGACCAGAAATTTCTCTGTGATTCTCGGAGAAAAAGAAGAATCTTGGAGAAGAAGAAGAAGAAGAAGAAGAAGAAGAGAGAGAGGTAGTGTGGGTTTTGGGTACTAAATTCAGTTGGAGTGGTTATTTAGCGGCAAAGGAAGAAAGATCTGCTGTAGTTAGCCCCAGTGTAGGCCACAGGCTTAAGCGAATCATAGAGGATTAAAGGGGGTAGAAGCGTAATTTCGTGTTTTTGGAGAGGAGCCTGATACCGTTTCAATCAGTAAAGGTTATAGTAATACGACGTCGTATAGGGACCTGCTTAAGCTTAAGGAACAAGTTGTCCATCTGCTACATCCTCCTGGGTTCTTAGTCTCAAAATTCTCAATTGGGTTTCAAAGGCTTAACAGTGAGGACCAGGACCTCAGGTCAATCTCATTCTCTTTTTTTCTCTCTGTAATTTTCTGATTGGTCTGAACTGTAAATACCCTAATTGTAATACTTTGAAGGGAACTTTGCACATTTCAAAGTTTTGATTTTTTATTTTTGTTTTTGTTTTAAGATATGTTGGGGGTTTTTATGAGGAAGATTAGGGTCTTGGTTTAAGATGAAAGTCTAAATCGCTGAAACTTTGTTACCCAGTAATCAGTTTGCTTTGTTCTGTTTTGGGCTGTGATCATAAAAAGGATGAAGCTTTCCTTTTGATGCTTTCCTATTTACATTTCTGAGATTTTGTCAATGAATTTTTAAATGTTAATGGAGTTTTGGAAGTAAGTAGGTGTTTTTGTTACTATCCAGAGTCCACATGGATCTCAATGATCTTAACAAGGTTTGGGAAATCAAACCACTTAACAAAATTGGAGAAGAAGATGCAAGAAAAATCCTTGAGAGAGTTGCAAGGCAAGTGCAGCCTATAATGCGCAAGCGTAAATGGAAAGTCCGAATCCTTTCTGAATTCAGGTTGGGGTGTTTGTTTGTTATCTTCCCTTGATTTGTTTGTGCTTTATTGTGTGTTTTTTTATTGACATCTGAGACTTTGAAATGCAGTCCTGCCAACCCGGCTCTTCAGGGGCTCAATATAGGAGGAGGTGCCGAAGTTAAGCTCAGACTGCGGAGGCCAAACAACGAATGGGATTTCTATCCGTATGAACAGATCCTTGATACAATGCTGCATGAGCTCTGCCACAATGAGCATGGTCCTCATAATGCTGACTTTTACAACCTTTTGGACGAGATCAGAAGGGTAATTGCCTTGGCTCAATTGTGAAATTGATAATTAGTATAATCTGCTGAAGGGCTAAGAATGTCAAACAAATTACGGTGACCTGCTGGTTATATTATTTTTCATGAATCCATTAGCGCTGTTGCTCTCAGTAAATTGCACTCTGGTACCATAATAGGAAATTGTCAATTAGGTCTTTATCACAGAAATGTCAGGGCCACAACTTACTGTGATATGTATTAAATGGAACTCAGCTTATAACTGTGTTGATGCAAAATTTAAATTAATCACTGTATCCCTAGGTATGTGTTGATGTAGGAGCACCAGAAATAGCAGATCTTATTCTGGATGGTTGCATATTGAGCATCCACATTATCCTCTTTAGGAGTCAGTGTGGATCATTCATGCATTTAAATTAATCTTTTTTCATCATCAGATGATTTGGCTCCTTGTCATCCTTCCCTCCAACCCAAGTGTATGGGGTGTTGGGCAACATAAATTCACTCTTCCTTTCTTATCTATTATCTGATGTATCTCCTATGAAATATAATTAGTTAGGTCTTTTCATACTAATTCCAGTTTATTTTCCAAGTTTTAAAAGGCTCAAGTGAAGCCTTTCAATTCTTTGCTCCTGGATGAAAAAGTTTTCTTCATAGTTGTGAATTAGCGATTTATGTCCCTGGCTACTTTATCATTCCTGTCATTTCTATGGATTTGAACTTGTGAAAAGATGTGTTTAACTGCCAGTATTTTTGTAAATGATTACACTACGTCTTCTCATTATCAAATTTCATTTACTTTACCTAGTATTTTCTGTTGTAATACTTAGCTTACTTAGCAATACTTCTTCTATGTTTTGTATGGATGCATGCTGTATGGATGTTTGCCACTTTACTTGGTTCCCATGTTTTTCTGCAGGAATGTGAGGAACTGATGGGTAAGGGGATTACCGGCACTGGACAAGGATTTGATCTTCCTGGGAGACGTTTGGGTGGTTTCTCACGTCAACCCCCTCCATCATCTCTACGCCAGACTGCCTTGGCTGCTGCTGAAAGCAGAGCACGTCGTGGAGCTTTATTGCCATCAGGACCTAAGCGTTTAGGTGGGGATAGCAACATTAAGGCTGCTTTGAGCCCAATACAAGCTGCTGCTATGGCTGCAGAAAGGAGACTACACGATGATCTATGGTGTGGGTCAAAGTCTTTAGAGGGTGACACTAATGTCCAGGGTCATGTCGGAACTTCTCAAAGGCCACAAGCTTTCACAGTTACTAATGGAAGATCTATCCAAACTTCTGCTCAACCAAAGGCAGGTCCAGAAAAAGTAGATGATCAATCGAAATGGCAATGCAGTATGTGCACTTTACTAAATGAGGTAAAGCTATTCATAATTTTTTCAAGAAAGCACAAAAAATTATCTGGACTTGTTGGTCTCATTCTGGTTATTATCATTGTTGTTGTTAGAGCTTGATTAGGTGTTCTTGTTATCATCAGTTTAATGCTCTGAAGTTATTGCAGGAATTGGCATTGACATGTGCAGCCTGCGCGACTTTAAAAGATAACACCAAGTTTAAGGTTTGGTCTTGCAAATTTTGTACATTAGAGAACAGAGTGGGGGTAGAAAGATGCTTAGCTTGTGGAGAATGGCGATACTCATATGGTCCTCCTGTCTCCAATCGCGGACCTTATGTTGGCACCTGAGAAAGAATGGAATTCAGAGTCTGCTCACTGTTGCTGCAGTCTTCATATAGAACAATCTTATACACACTTCATTTGTGACACAGCTGATAAACTGTAGAGACTATAAACTGTAAAGTCTGGATGTGCATACCTACATGAATTATTGTCCTTTTGAACCCCATTTTAACTGGTGTTGCAGTTATTTAATCTTGTCGTCAATGCTGTTTTTGTTATCTGTTGCTTTATCAGAACAACCAAATCTTAAAAGGAAAACTTAGGAAAGTGAAGGAGAGGACAAAATTAAAAGATTAATGAGTGGAATATTTGTGGATGAGGCATATTTTAGTTGGTATATAACACCTTTTCCAATCCACGCTGTATAATGGAGCTCAGATTCTCTTTTCACAACTGTAATTCGGTAGTTTTGAACAAATTAGATGAAACATATCCTAATGTCATTTGCATGAGTGGATTCTAGCGGGTGTTCTTTTCATGACCCCTATCACATCATTTTTAGTCATGTTGTATATTTATATGCTCTTTTTTGTTTGAGAGAGTTATATTTATATACTCTTTGTATAAACAAGAAAGTCAAAACCAAAAACTTTGTTGAGGAGGCTAATACACATTCCATTATAACAATTTGTCATCACTCTGCTTCATGAGATAATGGAAGAAATTAACATAGTAGCAGCTTATTTGGTTTAGATTTTGAATTAGTGGCTTAATTTCCAAAAGTGAAACTATAAAGACGAAAATGAAAAATCAAGTGAACTACATGAACAAGATATGTCATTTGGAGTATAAAAAAAGTAACCATGTTGATACATTAGCTGCATTTGTAAATAACCTTGCCGCTTGTCGCTTGTTATATAGTTTGAAAAGGATCTTTATATATTATAAAGGTAATTCCAATGAAGTTGCATATATATGGGAAAACCAAGTAATGGCTTAAGGCGATAGCTAGTCTTGGAATTTGTCACATTGTATTAATTGGACTCAATCTATTTGATTGTAATGAAATCATTTTGATATTAAAAATCTTTTAGATGGTCTTCTCGATTTTTATCTTGTAATCTTGATCCTCTAAAGGCATAACACATGTGGTGTACACCTGGCCTCTCAAATTATAGACAGATTAATTTGATTTGTATAACACTTATTTTTTAAGTTAAGCATGACATAAATCTCAGATTTTTTTGGTAATGCTCACTGAAGAACTGCACTATAAATGAAATTTGATTCTGTTAGCAGGTCTTCATGTCAGCATAACCCAGCAAAGTCTTTTAGCTTGTTTTGGTTTCATTCTAAATCCTTACCTTCTTAGATCCTTACCTTCTAGCTACTTATTAACTCTTTTCTCATTTAGTACAAACGTATTGGGAGTTGCAATTTTGCATTTTACTCACCATTTCTAAGGGGGTTAAGGTCTCCCGTAAGGAGTAATGTCATTAAAAGATTGGAACAACTTTGAATATTGTGAAGAGAAATATCCTTCAATCAATAACTCAAAAAAGATTGGAACAACCTTGAATATTGTAAAGAAAAATATCTTTAAATCAATGATCAATCCATGAGGTTTTAAGCCAATTTGGCGAGAAGAATAATAAAGGCTTTGTGGGGGTATTGGAAACCCACAAAGAGAGAAAAGCAAACCATTTTGATGACTAAACCCATCTACATAAATTAGCCTTCAAATCTGAGACCAAGTCTTTCTACTTTTGTACAGGTGGTTTTTGACATTGATATATCTAATACTAATCTTAGCATTGAAATCCCAGACACATTAAGAAGCACGTATCACAATATCAGTTTAATGATGACAAGCATATGGCTAATACGTAATGACCACTAAGCCAGAAGGTCTTGAAATTGGGATGACCACACAATTGCCAGAAAAGCTTAAAACTGTTCCATTTAGCACATCAAGTCATATCTTTTTGGTCATAATGTGATGCCCATTTCACTACAACTTTATGTAAAGTAACCAAAAGCTGAGACTGAGAGCTGCCACAGAGAACGGTTAAGGAATTTAGAATTAAAGTTATGTACAGGAACAATCCATTTGATATCTGATCGATTTCCAAATTATATTCAGCTTTCCATGTCAATGAAATTTGTAAATCATAGAAGTACGTACACCTGGGAATCTATTTAGCCGAACGAGTGCTGATTTAGTCATTAAACTGAGAAACACCGAACACATACTATTCCTGTGTTGAAGTATATCAGTATATGAGATTAGTAAACACATAGTTTTAGCCATGTTAAATCTGAAAAGTCTCAGCAAGTATGACAAGTAGGTGAGACCTAGTGTATACTGATGGTAAACCAGAAAGCGTACTGGATATATATCAACTATACATTGCTTGGCCACTTAGGAATAGTAACATCTGCTCCTACTAATATGTATAACAAATTATGGCAGGCAAATATATGTCTTCCTCGTACCTCACCTCAATATATAAGCTTAGTAAGTTCCATTTCCCATGCTAAGAAATCAGCAATATGAATCAGATCAAGTTTATAGATTCAGAGGAAAAATAGGCCTTGACAAACAAAAACTGAAAAACAGTCCATGAAGCCAGCTTTGCCTCAATTTATCAATCAATCAAAGGCACATATACTAGTGCCAGCTGCAATATCATCATTGGTGCATGTTTAAGAGAAACTTATAAACTTGATTAATTATCAAATTTAACTTGCTGATTCCAGAAGTTTATTCACTTGTCCATTTAATCAAATAGGTAAGGCGTAATCATTACAAGTGAGAAACTGATCGGGAGTCAAAATTTGGTAAGGTATAATCAAGGAATCAGATCAAAATTAGTTAGCATATTGCTGTTGAGTGATGCAATCATGGATCTGCATGTTAATGATTTGAAGTTATTGCCAGTTTGCCGCTATATATTGGCATAGACATGTGAATGTTAAAAGATAAACGTGAAATTTAAGGTTTAGACCTGCAAAATTTGGACCTTATTATAGATCACAGAATCAGGGTAGAGTAGGGGATTCTAAATCTGCTCGAAATGGTTTTGAGTTATACAGAGAAATCTTTTAGACATGCTTCAGGTATCACACATGATATAAATGTAGTCTATAAATCCTGTAATGAATCATGTCAGACTGGTGCTCATTTGATGGTACATATGACACTAACTGATCAAACCTCTTTGATTAATTATATATATATATATATATATATATATATAATGATCCAGGTGGTGTTTCAGTATCATAGTTTCAGTTAGTATTGTAATGTAATGCTTCACTGCTAGAAAAATAGACATGTGTAAACTATGTATTCTAATGAAGTTATTATATATATAATGAAAAATAAAAAATAAGTCATGTACGTGCTCTCGGTATGATGTATATCTGAATTACCAGACAAGCTTGATATGATGTATCTAAACTAAATGCAGCATTCTTGACATGATATAACTTAACTAACCATTCACTTCAATTAATAAGTTAGTCATGCTATATACATAGAAACCGTAGCTGAACCACTACTTTGATCTATCCCCTGTCAATACCCAACATCCATACCGAAACTTTTCATCCAAGAAACTTGAACAAATTAAAAACTACAAGGATGCGTCCTCACTTATCATCCTTTATCCTGAGGAAGCCGCTGCAATAGAGGCTATCAATTGAGATAATGGAGGAAATTAAAACATTTGTTTTTTGTATTGTTATATGTGTTTATTTTAAGGATATTGTGTTGTTATGCCTATCCAAATTTCTCCCAGAAACTTATATGTAGTGTAAATGTACCTTGTTTAATATAAATTTCCCATAAACCACAGATGGTCAAGGCATTAGTTTCCTACCAACCTTGAAAACGGCCAATGTAGTTCACACAATGTTTGAAATTTCGAACAAGGATCACCAGCCATGGTGAGGTGATAATAATAATATCACATTCTTCTTAAACAAATTGTCATGGACAACTCCATTAATTCTTGACTTTTTATTCAATTATTAAACAAAATGTTCACATAATGAAAATGGCCAATGTTGTTCACATAATGTTCGTATATTCATGGGAATCTATTCGTCATCTCTATATAATGTCATTCCAATGGCTTGTCTCTGGTGGCATGAATACATTAAAAATTCGGGACAAAATCGTCCCTTATGCAGTATCATGGTTCACTGGGGAGGCTGTTAAAGGGGATAAGTTTGATGATGAAAATGATGACGATGATGATGAGGAGGAGGAAGATGTGAAGTACGAGGAGGATACTGCTGCTGATGACAATAACGAAGAGGAGGAAGATGGCAAGAGAAAGGTATATGCATGTATACATTTCTTCCTGATCTGCAAGCACCACCATAAGGATAATCACAAAAATGTATAAAGTTTAAGTTGTCAAGCATGCCAACATGTATGCTCTTTTATTTGTTTTCGTTTTATATATATTCAGCAAGCCTCACACATGGTTAGTGAATAAGATCTGAATTGACTGTATCAAATGCAGAGAAGTAGCAGGGGTAACGCTACGGGAGCTTGTTATCTGGTTCTGAATGATTATCTATGTTACACAATCACAAGTATATAAACACAAGAACTAAATGCATGCTAAACATACTACATGTTAACATAAGAACAAGGCACATACTTGAAGTGGAGAATAATTAAGTCGAACGTCATTAGTGCAAGTCTTAGTCTTCTGCAAGTCTCTAAGTCCGAATTACTCTCAATGGGGCGAGTGACTGTAGAACTCGTTGTCTAGAGAGTGCAGGGACCTCGACTTATATATTTAGGGGTTGATATTAGGATTCTTCCCATAAAAGTAATCCTAATACTAAAACAATTACTCCTCTATATTATGTATCAATATACATTACTCGATATTCAAGTATATTAAGTTTCCCTAATCAATATAGATGCAGACACAATATCCATATTGTAACAGGATTAGAATCTCTAAGCAATCTCAGTCACTTCATTCTTAAGTCATTAACTTGTTATTGTAATTACTTATATAAATAAGGATGAGTCCACAAAATAATTTTTACAGAGCTCAGCAAGGTCAGTATGCATAGAAGTCTCAGTTAGCGTCTGGCTTCTTTCAGTATCTCTTATAGTCCCTTGCCCTTACCCCACAAGTCCATGAATGGTGGTAGGACTTTGAGGCTTGCTTTGGGATTAAAAGTCTGTTGTCCAAATCTTCCTTATCTATGCCAGTTGAAGAAGCTGCAAATACCTCTTGTGACGAGGCTCTTTCAGAGGTCATTGAAGCATTGAAACCAAAGTTGCAGGCTTGAAGCACTAGGCATACTCATATCCAACTTTGTAGTAATTTCCCAGTTGTGTTTAACTGTTGATTAGTTGTTTTGCCTACTGGCAGAGATCATGTATTTTGGGTAATTGAAGTCCATCTGGAACCTTCATATATATCTCTGAATCTAGATCCCCATAGAGATATGCTGTAACCACATCCATGAGCTGCATGTCAAGTTTTTCGGAAACTACCAAACTGACAAGGTAGCGGAACGTTATAACGTCCATTACGGGAGAGTATGTCTGCTCGTAGTCGATTCCGGGGCGTTGTGAGAAACCTTGCGCCACAAGGCGGGCTTTGTATCTAACAACCTCATTTTTCTCATTACGCTTTCTAACGAAGACCCATTTATGGCCAACAGGTTTTATATTTGGTGGTGTCAGTGATATAGACCCAAATACCTGTCTCTTTGTTAGTGAATCCAATTCAGTCTGGATCGCATTTTTCCATTTGGACCAATCTGCTCTTCGTTGACATTCTTCAATGGAGCGAGATTCGATATCATCGTATTCTATAATTCCTTTTGCAATATGATATGCAAACGCATCATCAATAGCCATAGAATTTCTGTCCATAATTACATGTATACTAGTATAATTCATGGAGATCTCTCTATTCTCTAGAATTGGTTCTACTATTGGAGCGTCCTCCAATGATGTCTCTTAGACATAACCATAATCCGGAATTTTTTCATGAGATGGATTATTTATATCGATGATTAATGGATTATTTTGTGTCAAGCTCGCTTTCTTTCTTGGGCGAGAATCCATCGAACCTATAGGCCTCCCACGCTTTCTAGCAGGAGCCATGGGTCTAGCCACTGCATCACCCATAGAGGGGATGTCATGTCCTTTAGTTTTAGGAACATCAATCCTTGCAGGTACGTTTGCAGCAGGTATATGTTATCTTGTCACTTTAGCGATATCAGAAAATGCATCAAGCATTGATTCTGCTACGTTCTGAAGATCGAGAATCCTCCGCACTTCTATTTCAGACTGTGTGGTTCGGGGATCAAGATGAGACAAAGTGGAGACAGAACACGACAATTCCTGTCTTTTCTGTTGAACATTAATGTTCTTGTCTCCCCCTAATGACGGGAAGACTGTCTCATCAAAGTGACAATCCTCAAATCTAGCGGTAAATAGATCACCTGTCAAGGGTTCTATGTAGCGGATAATGCTTGGAGTATCATATCCAACATAAAGGCCTAAGCGTATTTGAGGACCCATTTTGGTGCGCTGTGGCGGCGCAATATGCACATAGACTGCACACCCAAATATGCGTAAGTGTGAGATATTAGGCTCATACCCAGTCACCATTTGGGACGCAGAAAAGGGTTGGGTGACAGTGGGTCTCAGACGAATAAGCACAGCTGCATGTAATATTGCATAACCCCAAGCAGAAATAGGGAGATTGGTGCGCATAACCAATGCCCTGGCAACCATTTGTAGTCTTTTAATGGCAGCTTCTGCGAGTCCATTTTGGGTGTGTACATGAGGGACATGGTGTTCGACCTCAATCCCAATGGACATGCAATAATCATCAAAGGTTCTTGATGTAAATTCTCCAGCATTGTCAAGACGAATTGACTTAATAGGATGATCAGGGTGATGAGCCCTTAATTTAATGATTTGTGCTAGGAGTTTAGCAAATGCAGCATTTCTTGTGGATAAGAGCATGACATGTGACCAACGTGTCGATGCATCAACCAACACCATAAAATATCTAAATGGTCCGCAAGTTGGTTGGATAGGTCCACAAATATCACCTTGTATTCTTTGTAAGAATGGTATATTTTCTTTAGTGTCCTTTACATAGGATGGTCTTGATCCTACCTTTGCTAAAGAGCAAGCTTTGCAAAACCAATGATATGCTTTGCAAAACCAAAGAATGGTATATCACTCAATCCAGTTGGTAATTCCAATGAAATATGACCAGGAAAGTAGAGAGATGTTGGTGGAGCGAGGCTCGCTTAAATACCCCGATCTCAATTGCTTTCCTAGACATCATACTTCATTGGGTACGCCACATAAGAAAGAGTTTAATACAATTGTTGTTTATTGACTAAGGCACATTTACCATTCTTGGAAAATAGAAAGAGGATTATTCTAATCAAAGTCTGTGGCATCCTCGTGCTCTTCATCTACAGCTTTGAAGTCCTCAACAGTGAGATTGACATCTTCACTATTTTCATCTTCGGCAAGGTTAGCTTCTTGCTCTCTTGCTTCCCTGTACTCCTTGTAGCGTGCAGCTAATTGGGTACTTGCATGACATTGTTTAAACCAATGCTCGATTGATCCACATCTATGACACATGTCATTGTGGTTCCCTCCCTTCATTTGAGGTGCAGGTTGTGCATGTTGTGGATATCCCCTAGGAGGGTTGCTGCTTCTACCACGGCGCATGGTGCGACCTCCACGGCTCATGGTGCTATTTCCACGACCGGTGTTGCCATATCTCCCTCTTCCACGTGTGGAGTTGCCATCACGTGTGCACGCTCTAAAGTTGCGGTTTCCTTCTCTATTGGGGCGGTTATATGGACATGTTCGTCCTTCATGTCCCATATTATTAGGGTACACATGTCCCCTATTGCTGGGGTACCGCTCCCTGTGCCCTCTCTTGGGTGCATAATTTGCCTCACGAACGCTCTTGGTTCCAATGGGTCTTGAATTATAATTTTTTACGAGAATGTTGTCGTGCTTTTCGGCTACCGACAAAATATTTATGAGTTCATTGAACCTCGTAATTCGTCAAGCATTTACTTCAGTGCGATACTGCTTTGATAGCAAAATTGCTGCAACGGGGAAGGTGGAGAGAGTTTTCTCAATTAGCTCTTCTTCTGTGAGGGGTCTTTGACAGAACCTCAACATGGACTTGAGACGAAGAGCTTCTGAATTGTACTCAGCAATAGACTTGAAGTCTGAGAAGCGTACATCGTTCCACTGAACCTTCAAGTCAGGGAGGAGAGAATCTTGGATATTGTTAAAGCGCTCTTGTAGCGCCTCCCATAAATCCTTTGCATCTTTGATGGACATGTACTCTAGTCTGAGTGCTTTGTCCATATGACGTCGCATCAAGATGATTGCTTGTGCATGCCTCTTGGGTGTTCGAGGGAACACAAGGGCCGGGTTTGGTTCATGGATGATGGGCAATATCCCCTTTGATGTGAGATGGTTCTCAACGTTGGTTTTCCAGCTATGGTAATCCGAACCTGTTGAGTCAAGGATTTGAAAATCGAGTCTAGGTTCATTCGACATCCTTGAAGATAAGAAGAGAATATATATTAGTTTCGGAGTTAAAACTTCCACGAAAACTAAAATAATAAGATTTCCGAGCTATGTTACCAAGAAATCAATTTCCAAGAATCATTGTGAACACTCTTAGTTCATTGATTACGAATGCTCTTAGTTCGTTTGGCGTGAATTTCTATAATTCCGCTTTTGATTGTAAGTTCCCGAGAAAAAGGAAAAAGGAGAGAAAAAAAATAAAAACTCAAAAACGGGAACTTTTAGTAAAGAATACCTTGGAATAGTGTTGCCAGAAATTTTGGCCGGAAAAATTATCGGAGGTGATCGGAAGGATCGTTGGAAAAAGTCGAGAAAAATCGTCCTAAAAGTCACAGGAAAAGTGTCGAAAAAGTCGCCTTAAAAGTTGTTGGAAAGTCACCGTGAAAATCTGTCGACAGATGTGTCGGTAGCTGCTCGGCAGCTGCTCGGCAGCTTCTCGACAGCTGCTGCGCAGCGTCTCGGCAGCTGCTGCGCAGGGGCTCGGCAGGTCTTGGCAGCTGCTGCGCAGCTCTCCGCAGCACCTCGGCAGGTCCTCGGCAGCACTCGGCAGCGGTCCGGTTTGGTTTTTCTGCTTCCGGCAGCAGGTTCATGCAGTTTCCGGCCTGTTCTGGCGATTCTGAGACCGGTTCCGGGCTTCTGGAATCAAGGGCTTTGATATGAGCTAGGGTTTGGGGATTTTTTGTAGGTTTGGAAAAATGACTTCGATCGATGATGAACTCTTCTTTCGTCAATTTTCGATTCTAATTCTAGAGCAACTTCGTGCTGATAACGTGTTTAAGAACAAGCGGAATTGACAAACAGAAAGAGAGAGTAATATTTCAGAGAGAATGGAGATTTCAATGTGTTTATTCATCTCATACAAAGAGGTATTTATAGGAATACATTTGAAGTGTGAAAGCTCAAAGAGAAAACTAAAATGATAACCATCTTGATGATGATTTTCTGCCATGCTTGTTGCCCTTTGGCAAAGCATGTTTACATAAGTCTTCATACACTCAAGTACCTATGATTATACACTCAAGTACCTATCTAAATACTTTTACGTATTTTGTTATATGATATAGATATATACGGTATTTATACATTTATACTACAACAAATTTAACACACAGCAGTCGCTCGAGGATTTTCAAACTAACTCACTTGTTTCCCTCACTCTGTTCTTCATTTTTCTAGCTTCCCCTAGCCTTCAAAATGAGTTCCTATGGATCTGGCTTCAATGGTGACTACCAGAACCTCAATTCCGGTAATACCCTATCAAAATTATCATGCTTGAATGGCTTGATATTGGTTCATAATCTCATTTCCATCTACAATTTTGCTTTCATTGGCTGCTGTTGTTATTCTAATTTTGCTTAACTAGCCAGACATGAAGGTCTGTTGGAATCATAAAACCATTATATAAGACCCTTTGAAATTTTGAATATGTAACATGTGCTGGACGTAATACATTTATCTTTAGTTTTTAAAATACATTAAAATTGAAGTACTCATTGCTTGTTTTTGATCTACAGAAAGAAGGGATCCTGGTCTTACTGCCCAGAAGAAGGTAATATTCTTATTGACATTGTAAGAGTAGAAACAAGTTTTTATAGTACATCACTAGATCCGAAACAAGTTTTTATAGTACATCACTAGATCATATGTTTGGGGGGTAGTGTAATGGGAATTAATTGGATATAGCTTCTAGCAAGCAAGTTAAGCCTAAGGGTTGAGTTCTCTTTTCATGTTCACTGTTATTTTGAATTTGTCTAATGCCATGCTTGATCTATGGTCCTATTTTTGTGTTGATAAACTTTTCAATCACTCTGTTTCTTCTTTTTTGTTTCTAGAATAAGAATCGGCTCGTCAAAAAAAAGCCTTCCTTTCCACCCAAGATCGGGAAGCGTGTTCAAGTTTTAAGGCAGTCGGAGGTTGGCGTGATTTCGAAACTTATCTTTCTCAAGTTTCAGTTTGTTTTTTGTACATTGTAGGCCTATTTTTCAGATACAATTTCTATATATACTTCCTCTGAGAATTAACCAGAGTATTACTACTTACTAGTAGTAGTTTTTTTTCCCTCAATCAAAGTGTGCTTAAGACTACCCCTGCACTTTGTTGCTTTGTAGGGCCAGCATAAGAAGCTGGAAGATCAATTTTTTAAGGATAGAGCTGCACTGGAAGACAAATACAATCAGCTTTACAAACCTCTCTACGAAAAGGTTTGTAGGATCTTAACAACTTGTTAAATTGGTCTGATACGATTATATGTCTCGGAGTTCACAAACTTAAAGAATCGGCTTGAATGTGTTGTTGATATTGATATTCAGTGTATTGATTTCTTTCTGATTAACGTGTGATGGTTGCAGAGGTATGAGATTGTTAATGGTATCAGTGATGTTAAAGGAGTCAAAACTGAAGAGCAGTTGGACCACAATAAAGCCAATAAAGGTAATGACTCTTATGCATTACACTTGATTTTGATAGGGGATAATCTCTTTTTATGCAGAGAAAGGAGTGCCCAACTTTTGGCTGTCCGCACTGAAGAAGAATAGTGACTTCATGGTGGGGGATTTGATAACTTTTTTTTTTTTTTTTTGTGCGCTCATTTTCTCGATTTAAATGTGGAATTCTGATCAGTTGTTTCCTGGAATAGATTACAAAGGTTGATGAACCCGCTCTACGGTATCTCACAGATATCAAGTGGTGCAGGCTACATGATCCCAAAGGATTTAAGTTGGAATTCTTATTTGATGCTAATCCTTACTTCAAAAACTCTGTCCTCACAAAAACATATCACATGATTGAAGAAAATGAGCCCATATGGCGGAAAGAAATCGGGTAATTCTAATTTCTGTAGTGTAGTGATCTTTCTCCATTCTTTTCTTTCATTCTGAAGTTGAGAATTGGGATGCCTTGTAGCATGGAGATTGAGTGGTATCCTGCAGCTGAAATTTGTTGCGGATTCTTGAATTCTTCCTACCTCCCCAATATGATCATGATTGTACTAGTCAACATATGGTAAGTTTGGTTTCATTTGAGATCTCAAGGCTATTGAACTTGTTCAATCATGATATAAGCAAGTCTTTTTAATCTCTCTGATGCTTCTGTTGACAGGTTTCTTGGTTCAAGACAAAGATAGAAAACGACCATGAAATGGGGTACGTAGTGATTACCTTTGCTTTGCTTCTCTAATGCATATAGTGTAGCTTCATTAACCATTTATAAGGCAATACACTTTGTTGAAACAAGATTTTTTTTTTTTTTTTTTACTGTGGATAAATTAATAATACGGAGCTGGAACTCTGCCATGGCTGATTATGCACGGAATCTGTTTGTCATCTCTATCTAATGTCATTCCAATGTTTGTGGTGGAATGTAATCAATGTACAGCTTAATGATTCGAGACAAGATCATCCCTCACGCGGTCTCATGGTTCACTGGGGAAGCTGTTAAACCAGACGACCTTGATGGTGACGATGAAAGTGACTATTATTTTGACTTTGATAGTGATGAGGAGGAAGATGACAAGTACGAGGAGGATGCTGCTGATGTTGACACCAACGAAAACGAGGAAGATGGCAACATAAAGGTATACATGTGTATATTTCTTCCTGGTCTCTAGCCCCCTAGCTAGTACTATATAAGTTTTAAGTTGTCAAGCATTGCCTAGATGAGATGACTTAGCAGTGGTATGCTCTTTTATTTGTGTCCTTTTTTTCATCATACATGTATCGAGCCAGATTCACACATGGTTAATGAACTGTATCTGAACTGACTTCATCAACTGCAGAGCATGAGTGGCTGGACTAATCCTGAGAGGGCAATGGCTGGGCTAACGCTGCGAGAGGCCGAGAGCAGTACCTGAATTAGAAGAATCCGCGTCCCAATCTATGCCAAGTGCAGCAGCCGCAAGTGATTCGTAGTGACGAGGTTCTTTCGAGGTCATTGAAGCATTGAAAGCAAAGTTGCAGCGCTAGGCATAGTCATATTCTAGTCTTAAAACACAGTAATTTAATTTTTCCAATTGAAGAACTATTGGTATTTTATTTTCCTCAAGAAATGCAAACACCATATTTTACAATTTTCCAATTGGTTTTATTATTAATAATGACAAATTTCAAAATTTCGGCTTCAACAAAGACTTTGGTACCTCAGAGTTACTGTAACTTCGGCTATCGATAGAAATTTTGATATATTTCAATTTGTTGTAGTATAAATTGTATATATACCGTATATGTCTATATCATGTAACAAAATACGTAAAAGTATTTAGATAGGTACTTGAGTGTATAATCATAGGTACTTGAGTGTATGAAGACTTATGTAAACATGCTTTACCAAAGGGCAACAAGCATAGCAGAAAATCATCATCAAGATGGTTATCATTTTGAGTTTCTCTTTGAGCTTTCACACTTCAAATGTATTCCTATAAATACCCCTTTGTATGAGATGAATAAACACATTGAAATCTCCTTTCTCTCTGAAATTTTACTCTCCTTTTCTGTTTATCAATTCCTCTTGTTCTTAAACACGTTATCAACACGAAGTTGCTCTAGAATTAGAATCGAAAAATTGACGAAAGAAGAGTTCATCATCGATCGAAGTCATTTTTCAAAACCTACAAAAAATCCCCAAACCCTAGCTCAGATTAAAGCCCTTGATTCCAGGAGCCCGGAACCGGCCGGAAACGGCCTGAACCGGCCACCGGAAGCGGAAAAACCAAACCGGGCCACTGCCGGACCGCTGCCGAGACCTGCCGAGGTGCTGCCGAGACCTGCCGAGAAGCTGCCGAGGCCCTGCGCAGCAGCTGTCGAGAGCCCTGCGCAGCAGCTGTCAAGAAGCTGCCGAGAGCCCTGCGCAGCAGCTGCCGAGCAGCTTCCGAGACGCTGCGCAACAGCTGCCGAGCAGCTGCGCAGCAACTGCCGAGCAGCTGTCGACACATCTGTCGACAGATTTGCGCGGTGACTTTCCGACAACTTTTCCGGCGACTTTTTCGACACTTTTCCGGCGACTTTTCCAGCTGTCAAAAATTTCCGGCAACACTATTCCAAGGTATTCTTTACTAAAAGTTCCCGTTTTTTGAGTTTTTATTTATTTTCTCTCATTTTTCCTTTTTCTCGGGAACTTACAATCAAAAGCGGAATTATAGCAATTCACGCCAAACGAACTAAGATCGTTCGTAATCAATGAACTAAGAGTGTTCACAATGATTCTTGGAAATTGATTTCTTGGTAGCATAGCTCGGAAATCTTATTATTTTTCGTGGAAGTTTTAACTCCGAAACTAATATTTGCTTCTTATCTTCAAGGATGTCGAATGAACCTAGACTCGATTTTCAAATCCTTGACTCAACAGGTTCGGATTACCATAGCTGGAAAACCGACGTTGAGAACCATCTCACATCGAAGGGGATATTGCCCATCATCCATGAACCAAACCCGGCCCTTGTGTTCCCTCGATCACCCAAGAAGCATGCACAAGCAATCATCTTGATGCGACGTCATATGGACAAAGCACTCAGGCTAGAGTACATGTCCATCAAAGATGCAAAGGATTTATGGGAAGCACTACAAGAGCGCTTTAACAACATCCAAGATTCTCTCCTCCCTGACTTGAAGGTTCAGTGGAACGATGTACGCTTCTCAGACTTCAAGTCTATTGCTGAGTACAATTCAGAAGCTCTTCGTCTCAAATCCATGTTGAGGTTCTGTCAAAGACCCCTCACAGAAGAAGAGCTAATTGAGAAAACTCTCTCCACCTTCCATGTTGCAGCAATTTTGCTATCAAAGCAGTATCGCACTGAAGTAAATGTTGGACGAATTACGAGGTTCAATGAACTCATAAATATTTTGTCGGTAGCCGAAAAGCACGACAACATTCTCGTAAAGAATTATAATTCAAGACCCATTGGAACCAAGAGCGTTCGTGAGGCAAATTATAATGCACCCAAGAGAGGGCACAGGGAGCGGTACCGCAGCAATAGGGGACATGTGTACCCTAATAATAGGGGACATGAAGGACGAACAGGTCCATATAGCCGCCCCAACAGGGAAGGAAACCGCAACTTTAGAGCGGGCACACGTGATGGTAACTCCACACGTGGAAGAGGGAGATATGGCAACACCGGCCGTGGAAATAGCACCATGAGCTTGGAGGTCGCACCATGCGCCGTGGTAGTAGCAGCAACCCTCCTAGGGGATATCCACAACGTGCACAACCTGCACAACTTGTACAAACTGTACAACCTGCACAACCTATACCTCAAATGAAGGGAGGGAACCACAATGACATGTGTCATAGATGTGGATCAATCGAGCATTGGTTTAAACAATGTCATGCAAGTACCCAATTAGCTGCACGCTACAAGGAGTACAGGGAAGCAAGAGAGCAAGAAGCTAACCTTGCCGAAGATGAAAATAGTGAAGATGTCAATCTCACTGTTGAGGACTTCAAAGCTGTAGATGAAGAGCACGAGGATGCCACAGATTTTGATTAGAATAATCCTCTTTCTATTTTCCAAGAATGGCAAATGTGTCTTAGTCAATAAATAACAATTGTATTAAACTCCTTCTTATGTGGCGTACCCAATGAAGTATGATGTCTAGGAAAGCAATTGAGATCGGGGTATTTAAGCGAGCCTCGCTCCACCAACATCTCTCTACTTTCCTGGTCATATTCCATTGGAATTACCAAATGGATTGAGTGATAGCAATTTGTCTAAAGTTTGATATTTGGAATAGACTTATGAATAACTTTGATGTAATCATTGGCTATTTTCCCTATTAATAAAGTATCACATTCAATGTCATGGACATGTGTTAATATTCCGAACTTTATTCCTTTCAGTATGTTTTCCGGAGAATTGGAATGCCTTCTTGATAGTGGCACCACACATACGATATTGCGACATAGGCAATTATTTTTATGGATGACACCCAGTCAATCCTCAGTAACTACGATGGCAGGACCATCACAATTGATTCATGGTCGAGGACCAGCTCAATTTTTGTTACCAAATGGCACAAATATTAATGTCGCCGAAGCTCTATATGCTCCAAGGCCGGAAGGACCTTATTAAGCTTTAAAGACATAAGAGCCAATGATTTTCATGTGGAAACACATTGTGAGAATGGACAAGAGTTCCTTTGTATCACCTCTAAAAACTACGGAAATACACGAGTTTTAGAGAAACTTATGTGTCGCTCTAGTGGATTGTATGCAACCACTATTAGAGTCATTGAATCCAACCATGTCATGAATGACAAATTATGGGATCCTGACACATACAAGCTTTGGCACGACCGTTTGGGACATCCAGGTCGTGACATGATGCTCCGTATATTAAAAACTTCACACGGACATCCATTCTTCAAAACGAAAAGAAGTACGAACCAAACATTGGTCCAAAGAGTTACTTCTAAAGTGTATCATTCGTTTTGCAAAGCTTGCTCTTTAGCAAAGGTAGGATCAAGATCATCCTATGTAAAGGACACTAAAGAAAATATACCATTCTTACAAAGAATACAAGGTGATATTTGTGGACCTATCCAACCAAATTGCGGACCATTTAGATATTTTATGGTGTTGGTTGATGCATCGACACGTTGGTCACATGTCATGCTCTTATCCACAAGAAATGCTGCATTTGCTAAACTCCTAGCACAAATCATTAAATTAAGGGCTCACCACCCCGATCATCCTATTAAGTCAATTCGTCTTGACAATGCTGGAGAATTTACATCAAGAACCTTTGATGATTATTGCATGTCCATTGGGATTGAGGTGGAACATCCTGTCCCTCATGTACACACCCAAAATGGACTCGCAGAAGCTGTCATTAAAAGACTTCAAATGGTTGCCAGGGCATTGGTTATGCGCACCAATCTCCCTATTTCTGCTTGGGGCTATGCAATATTACATGCAGTTGTGCTTATTCGTCTGAGACCCACTGCCACCCAACCCTTTTCTGCGTCCCAACTGGTGACTGGGTATGAGCCTAATGTCTCACACTTACGCATATTTGGGTGTGCAGTCTATGTGCCAATTGCGCCGCCACAGCGCACCAAAATGGGTCCTCAAAGACGCTTAGGCCTTTATGTTGGATATGATACTCCAAGCATTATCCGCTACATAGAACCCTTGACAGGTGATCTATTTACCGCTAGATTTGCGGATTGTCACTTTGATGAGACAGTCTTCCCGTCATTAGGGGGAGACAAGAACATTAATGTTCAACAGAAAAGACAGGAATTGTCGTGGTCTGTCCCCACTTTGTCTCATCTTGATCCCCGAACCACACAGTCTGAAATAGAGGTGCGGAGGATTCTCGATCTTCAGAACGTAGCAGAATCAATGCCTGATGCGTTTTCTGATATCGCTAAAGTGACAAGATCACACATACCTGCTGCAAACGTACCTGCAAGGATTGATGTTCCTAAAACTAAAGGACATGACATCCCCTCTATGGGTGATGCAGTGGCTAGACCCATGGCTCCTGCTAGAAAGCGTGGGAGGCCTATAGGTTCGATGGATTCTCGCCCAAGAAAGAAAGCGAGCTTGACACAAAATAATCCATTAATCATCGATATAAATAATCCATCTCATGAAAAAATTCCGGATTATGGTTATGTCCAAGAGACATCATTGGAGGACGCTCCAATAGTAGAACCAATTCCGGAGAATAGAGAGATCTCCATGAATTACACTAGTATACATGTAATTATGGACAGAAATTCTATGGCTATTGATGATGCGTTTGCATATCATATTGCAAAAGGAATTATAGAATACGATGATATCGAACCTCGCTCTGTTGAAGAATGCCAACGTAGAGCAGATTGGTCAAAATGGAAAAATGCGATCCAGACTGAATTGGATTCACTAACAAAGAGACAGGTATTTGGGTCTATAACACTGACACCACCAAATATAAAACCTGTTGGCCATAAATGGGTCTTTGTTAGAAAGCGTAATGAGAAAAATGAGGTTGTTAGATACAAAGCCCGCCTTGTGGCGCAAGGTTTCTCACAACGTCCTGGAATCGACTACGAGGAGACATACTCTCCCGTAATGGACGTTATAACGTTCCGCTACCTTGTCAGTTTGGTAGTTTCCGAAAAACTTGACATGCAGCTCATGGATGTGGTTACAGCATATCTCTATGGGGATCTAGATTCAGAGATATATATGAAGGTTCCAGATGGACTTCAATTACCCAAATCAAGTGGCTCTAAACCACGGAGCGCGTTTTCAATAAAATTAAGAGGTTCACTATATGGATTGAAACAATCCGGACGGATGTGGTATAACCGTCTAAGTGACTACTTGATTGGGAAGGGATATGTTAACAATGAAATATGCCCTTGCATGTTCATTAAGAGAACAAGATCCGGATTTGCAATTGTAGCAGTTTATGTTGATGACATGAACTTAATTGGAACTCTAGATGAGTTAAAAGAAACTGCTACATATTTGAAATCTGAATTTGAGATGAAAGATCTCGGGAAAACACGGTTTTGTCTCGGAATAGAACTCGAGCACCGTAATGATGGGATTATGATCCATCAATCAGCATATACTCAAAAGTTACTAAGGCGCTTTAATGAAGATAAAACAAAGCCTGTGAGTACTCCCATGATCAACCGTAGTCTTGAGCCCATGAAAGATCCGTTTCGTCCAAGGGATGAGGACGAAGATTTATTAGAAGCTGAAATACCATACCTAAGTGCGATAGGCGCATTATTGTATTTAGCTCAATGCACAAGACCGGATATCTCATTTGCAGTAAACTTGTTAGCTCGACACAGTTCTGCGCCAACACGCCGCCATTGGATTGGTATAAAGACAATCCTTCGATACCTAAAAGGTACGATCGATATGGGCTTGTTCTATCCCTACAGAGAGAAAAGAAATGTGAGCGCCGGCAACACTATCCATAGTGACCGACGTTCTCCTCCTCCCCTCCATCAAAATGATGTTTTGACGGGTTTTGCTGATGCAGGGTATCTCTCTGACCCTCACAAAGGTCGCTCCCAAACAGGTTATGTCTTTACCATGGGAAACACTGCGATATCTTGGAGATCTACAAAACAGACTCTTGTTGCTACTTCCTCAAATCATGCAGAAATAATTGCACTACATGAAGCCGTGCGTGAGTGCATATGGCTAAGGTCTATAAATAGACACATTCGAGGAACTTGTGGTTTGAAATTCACCACAAATGAACCTACATGCATTTACGAGGACAATGCAGCTTGTATTGAGCAAATGAAATTAGGTTTCATCAAAGGCGACAATACCAAGCATATATCGCCGAAATTCTTCTACAATCAGCAATAACAAACACTTCTAAATATTGAAGTAAATCAAATCCGATCAGAAGATAACGTAGCTGACTTATTTACTAAGTCACTACCAAAATCCCCTTTCGAGAAACATGTAAGGAGCATCGGATTGAGGAGGATATCCGAACTCCCACGATCTTCAAGAGGAGTCTAAATCAGGGGGAGTATCCAGAAACATACTTCACACTCAACGCGCGTTGTGCTCTTTTTCCCTTTCAACCAAGGTTGTTTTTTCCCACAGAGTTTTATTACTTGGCAAGGTTTTTAACGAGGCAACTTCGATGCGCACCATCTACACAATACCATTGAACATGAAATATCCAAGGGGGAGTGTTGTAGTATAAATTGTATATATACCGTATATGTCTATATCATGTAACAAAATACGTAAAAGTATTTAGATAGGTACTTGAGTGTATAATCATAGGTACTTGAGTGTATGAAGACTTATGTAAACATGCTTTACCAAAGGGCAACAAGCATGGCAGAAAATCATCATCAAGATGGTTATCATTTTGAGTTTCTCTTTGAGCTTTCACACTTCAAATGTATTCCTATAAATACCCCTTTGTATGAGATGAATAAACACATTGAAATCTCCTTTCTCTCTGAAATTTTACTCTCCTTTTCTGTTTATCAATTCCTCTTGTTCTTAAACACAATTAATGTTGGTACCCAAAAACTAGTTTCAGATGCATTTTTGATATTGCTCGAATGTCAATAATCTTAAATTACGAAACTTCGAATATCAATAATCTGTTGTAGGTTGTACACAAATACAACAGATTATCTCATGAACAAGAATACTCCGAGAATACTTGTAAGTTCAATCTATGAGAAGTCTTTCATTCCCTCCCATATACTTAGTTCACCCTACTTTTTCAAATTTAGTTCAATATTCCCATACTAACCTTAACTAGAATGAAAAAAAATATATATTGTTTAAGGATATGATAATTGAGAGAGATTGATGAGAGAATTGTATTTTATTATTGAGAATAGGAGCCCTATATATAGGGATTACGAAGTATATATTCTAATGATACAAGGAAAACCATTCCGAATAGGACTAGGAATTCTAGAACATTCTCTCCTATTACAATCCCCGAATAGGACTAGGAATTCTAGAACATTCTCTCCTATTACAATCATGGAACTACTCCTAATTTGATTAGGCAGACAAAGCTGATTTTCCTTCAACACTCCCCCTTGTACTGCTCAAACTTGGTGGTGACGCTTCATCCGTTGCCTAGTTAAAAACCTTGCTCGAGTGAAAAACCGTGTGGGACAAAAACACACTCGAGGAGGAGAAAAAGAATACAACAAGTCCTCTACTCTTCGAGATCGAACATGTAGACATCATAACTCCCCCTGATGTCAATATCTTCCCCTGATTACTACAATCATGGGAGTTCGGATAACTTTCTCAATCTGATGCTATTCACATGTTTCTCGAAGGTGGATTTAGGTAACGAATTAGTGAATAAGTCTACTACATTATCCTCTGATCAGATTTGATTTACTTCAATCTTTAGAAGTGATTGTTGTTGCTGATTGTAAAATAATTTAGGCGATATATGCTTGGTGTTGTCGCCCTTGATGAAACCTAACTTCATTTGCTCAATACAAGCTGCATTATCCTCATAAATGCATGTAGGCACATCCGTGGTAGACTTCAAACCATAATTTCCTCGAATGTGTCTAATTACAGATCTTGCCCATATACATTCACGTACAGCTTCATGTAAAGCAATAATCTCAGCATGATTTGAGGAAGTAGCAATAACGGTATGTTTTGTAGACCTCCAAGATATCGTAGTGCTTCCTATGGTAAAGACATAACCCGTTTAGGAGCGACCTTTGTGAGGGTCAGAGAGATACTTGCATAAGCAAAACCCATCAAAACATCATTATCATTTTGTTGGAGGGGAGTAGGGTGAGGTCGGCCACCATGGACGGAGGCGGCCCTGGCAGCGGCAACAAGGCAGGTGGCTACTTATTGGACGGTGGCTCTTTCCTTTTTGGGGTCTGATCCTAAATTTCCGTCATATCTTCTCTCTCTGTAGGGATAAAATAGGCCCATATCAATCGTACCTCTTAGGTATCGAAAGATTGTCTTTATACCAATCCAATGGCGACATATTGGCGCAGAATTATATCGAGCTAACAAGTTCATTGGGAATGAGATGTCTGGTCTGGTGCATTGAGCTAAGTACAATAATGCGCCTATTGCACTTAAATAGGGCACTTCGGCCTCTAATGGTTTTTCGTCTTCATCCTTTGGACGAAACGGATCTTTTCTGGGCTCAAGACTACGATCGATCATGGGGGTACTCATGGGATTTACTTTATCTTCATTAAAACGCCTTAGAATTTTCTGAGTATATACAGACTGATGGATCAAAATCCCATAACTACGGTGCTCGAGTTCTGAACTGAGACAAAACCGTGTTTTTCCAAGATCTTTCATCTCAAATTCGGCTTTCAAGTATTTAGCAGTTTTCTTTAACTCATCTAGAGTTCCAATTAGGTTCATGTCATTGACATAAACTGCTACGACTGCAAATCCGGAACTTGTTCTTTTAATGAACACGCATGGGAATATTTCATTGTTGATATATCCCTTCCCAATCAAGTAGTCACTTAGACGGTTATACCACATCCGTCCGGATTGTTTTAATCCATATAGTGAGCGTTTTAATCTTATTGAAAACGCGTTCCGTGGTTTAGAGCCACTTGATTGGGGTAATTGAAGTCCATCTGGAACCTTCATATATATCTCTGAATCTAGATCCCCATAGAGATATGCTGTAACCACATCCATAAACTGCATGTCAAGTTTTTCAGAAACTACCAAACTGACAAGGTAACGGAACATTATAACGTTCATTACGGGAGAATATGTCTCCTCGTAGTCAATTCTATAGCGTTGTGAGATACCTTGTGTCACGAGGCGAGCTTTATATCTAACCACCTCATTTTTCTCATTACACTTTCTAACAAAGACCCATTTATGGCCAACAGGTTTTATATCTGGGGGTGTCTGCGTTGTAGGCCTAAATACTTGTCTCTTTGCTAGTGAATCCAATTCAGCCTGGATCACATCTTTCCATTTAGGCCAATCCGCTCTTTGTTGACATTCTTCGACAGAGCGAGGTTCGATATCATCATATTCTATAATTCCTTTTGCAACATGATATGCAAATGCATCATCAATAGTCATAGAATTTATATCCATAATCTCATGTACACTACTGTAATTCATGGAGATCTCTCTATTATCTGGCATTGGTTCTGACATTGGAGCGTCCCCTAATGATGTCTCTTGGACATAACCATAATCCGGAATATTCTCATGAGATGGATTATTTACATTGATGATTAATGGATTGTTTTGTGTCAAACTCGCTTTTTTTCTTGGGCGAGAATCCATCGAACCTATCGGCCTCCCCCGCTTCCTAGAAGGAGTCGTGGGCCTAGCCACAACGTCACCATCACTATGAGAGGGGACGTGGGTGCCATACTCAGGTGCCCTTGAGATGGTGTCATGTCCTCTAATTTTAGGGACATCAATCCTTACAGGCTCGTTTACACCAGGCATGTGTGATCTCGTCACTTTAGCGATATCAGAAAACGCATCAGGCATCGATTCTGCTACGTTCTGAAGATCGAGAATTTTCCACCCTTCAATTTCGGATTGTGCGGTTCGGGGATTAAGATGAGACAGAGTGGGGACAGACCACGATCATTCATGTCGTTTCTGTTGAACATTTATGTTCTTATCTCCCTAATGACGGGAAGACTGTCTCATCAAAGTGACATTCCGCAAATCTAGCGGTAAAGAGATCGCATGTCAAGGGTTCTAAGTAGCGGACAATTGTTGGAGAATAATATCCAACATAAATGCTTAATCGTCGTTGAGGACCCATTTTAGTGCGTTGTGGCGACGGAATTAGCACATAAATTGCACACCCAAATATGCGTAAGTGTGAGATATCAGGCTTATATCCAGTCACCATCTGGGATGCAGAAAAGGGTTGGGTGACGGTAGGCCTCAAACGAATAAGCACAGCTGCATGCAATATTGCATAGTCCGAAGCAGAAATATGGAGATTGGTGCGCATTACCAATGCTCTAGCGACCATTTGTAGTCGTTTAATGGCGGCTTCTGCGAGACCATTTTGGGTGTGAATATGAGGAACAAGATGTTCAACTTCAATCCCAATGGACATGCAATAATCATCAAAAGTTTTTTATGTAAACTCCTCAGCATTTTCTAATCTTATAGACTTGATAGGATGATCAGATTGGTGAGCCCTTAACTTAATAATTTGAGCTAGGAGTTTAGTAAATGCAGCGTTCCTTGTGGACAATAGCATGACATGTGACCAGCGTGTCGATGCATCAACCAACACCATAAAATATCGAAATGGTCCGCAAGGTGGTTGAATAGGTCCACAAATATCACCTTGGATTCTTTGCATTGCAAGAATGATATATTTTCTTTAGTGTCCTTTGTATAGGATGGTCTCGATCCTAATTTTGCTAAAGAGCAGGCTTTGCAGAATGAATGATGGGATTTAGAAACAACCAATGAGGATTTTGGTTGAGCTATGAAGTCATAATTAACTTTAGAAGTAGAAGGAGGAGTCAAAGAATGGTCCGTGGCGTCAAAGCCATGGTGTTGCAGTAGGGGGTAGACGGCGCCGACCCTAAGTGGTCGGTCTTACACAGTCTTGGAACCGTGAGGCGTAGGTGCATCTCCTCGAACCAATTTTTGGTTCTTACTTCTTTTCGTTCTGAAGAATAGATGTCCGTGTGAAGTCTTTAATATACGAATCATCATATCACAACCTGAGTATCCCAGACGGTCATGCCAAAGCCTATATGTGTCAGAATCCCATAAATCATCTCTCATAACATGATTGGATTCAATGATTCGAATAGTGGTTGCATACACCCACTAGAACGACTAGAACGACACATAAGTTTCTCTAAGACTCGTTTATGTAAGTAGTCATTAGAGGTGATGCAAATGAACTCTTGTCCATTCTCACAATGTGTTTCCACATGAAAATCATTGGCTCTTATATCTTTGAAGCTCAAAAGGGTTCTTTCAGCCCGAGAAGCGTAGAGAGCTTTAGTGACATTAATGATTGTGTCATGTGGCAACAAGAATTTAGCTGGTCCTCGACCATGAATCAATTTAGATGTCCCTGCCATCGTAGTCACTGAAGATCGAGTAGGCGTCATCTCAAGAAATAACTGCCTATTTCAAATAATGGTGTGCATAGTAGTACTATCCGCGAGACATTCTAGCTCTCCGAGAAACATACTTGAATAAAGTATCAAAATTGACACTTTATTTCAATGAAAGCCAATGATTACGTCAAAAGTTTCTAATCCAAAATAATCAATATTTGACTTAATGGTTTTTACTCAATCCCTTTTTGGGACTCAAATTGAGCATAACCAGGAAAATAAGGGGAGATGTCGGTGGAGCAAAGCTCGCTTAAGTACCACTTATCTCAACTATTTTCCTAGTGAGAAAGAGCTATAGCCAATGTCTTTGTTGATAGCTTTCAAATTTTGGATTTGGATTGACGTTTGTATGGTCAAGTTTTGCTGCTCGCGAACGCCCTTAGTCCGTGTTTTATGAACATTATTAGTTCATATTTCGATGCGTACGGACGCTCTTAGTCCGAAGTCTACGAAAACTCTTAGTTTGTATAGCGTGAATCCCCATGTTTCTGATTTTATAAAATCGAACCCACGTTATAAATCGGAACAAATTCGCTTCTGAGAAAAGAAGAAGAAATTTAAATTTCAGAAAGCAAGAACTTTAATAGGAAATACTTACTTGTTAAAAATCGGAACAAATTCGCTTCTGAACAGCTCCCACTTCGATTGGCGTACAGGTCTCAAAACAACTCCGATAGGGCTGAAATTTTGACGTCAGATAGAAGAGACAGAGTCGAACAACTTTGATGAAGGAAAGATTTTTATCTGACGTCCCAAACTAGGTGTTTCGGGGCTTGCAAGCAGACAGACGTGCACAGGAACAAAGAAGGATGCATTTGGTGTGCATCGATGTTGCAGGGGCAGCAGGTGTGTGGCAGCGTTGCAGGGACAGCAGGGATGAGTGCGAAGGGGCGCGTAGGCGCTGCAGGGGTAGGTGTGCAGGTGAGGCTAGCATGGGCTAGGAGCTACGTCAGTGAGGCTTGAAGCGGCGGTTTTGAAGAATTTTCTGGTTTGGATTTTATTATCGTAGCTAGGCTCATGTTGATAACGTGTTTAAGGATATGAGAATTGAGAGAGATTGATGAGAGAATTGTATTTCGTTATTGAGAATAGGAGCTCTATATATAGGGACTACGAAGTACATGTTCTAATTATACAAGGAAAACTATTCCGAATAGGCCTAGGAATTCTAGAACATTCTCTCATATTACAATTATGGAACTATTCCTATTTTGATTAAACACACAGCTGATTTTCCTTCAAAAAATATCAATATATGCACTGTAGAAGTACCATAAGCAGCGCAATATTTGTACTGCTACACGATTGCCAATTGAGGTTTTATTTGACTTTTGCTCGTTGGTATCGAATAGAACAATGCACACGATTGCCGTTTAGAGGGACAGCTGATCACTTCTAACTTCTAATAAGTAATAAATAAGAAAAAAAAAAAGTTGAAATACAGTGTTTCCGAGAATTATTAAAACATATGACAGTAAACTAATTGCTAGTTTGCATGTTTCTAGCTATATGGCCACAGTTGGAGTCAAAAACGGTGCATGAGATGAGATTTTGTGCACCTATATATGGCTGTACTTTGGATTTTGGAAGATCGATGGTGAGACATAGTTTTAGGCTTTTAGCTAGCTAGTTATGCATTTATCTGCTTCTACTCTAGCTTCAGCTTGGGACAAAATCTAGTAGCCAGGGCTGCAATTTTAGTTTTCTGGTCCGATATGAAATAAAAACATTGGTTAATCGCCATGATCGCCGCCTTAGATCGTGCTATTGAATTGATGTCTAGGTTTCAAGTTCCATCGATGAGGTGGTGCAAATTGGACTCCAATGTTAGAATGGGAGCTGTTTTGTGCAGCTGTGGAACCTTAACTAGAAGTTGAACGCGAAGTTTAGGGATTTTAATTGAACGCAGAATTGCCATAGATGATCATAGACGCTTAGCTTGCGGAGAACGGAGAACTCATACATGTGGACCAAATGATATGAAGAAAAATGATTAATGATTTTATGAGGGAATTAATCATTTCCATTACCTACGTACCCCCACCTGAGTCGTTCTTAGTTCTATGTGGATCTCATACAATTTTCATTCCCTTTATACAAAATTAGAGAGGAATATGAGTGATTCTCTTTCCTCGCACTGCCATTTTGTCTAAATAAACGTAAACTATACTACTGACCATTTGATTGTGCAATATATATATATATATATATGGAATTAACTGATGAAATTAAACCCTTTGATGAGCTATATATTAATTCATTTGATCAACTGATGTTTCAGTTAATCAGTCCCAAACGTATAGAGAAGAATACTTGAGTCTAAAACAATTTATGGGTGTTGAATGATTACTCACTCTTATAGGCCTTCTATGCTAAGGAGATCCTTAACTTAGCTTAAGGAATGAATTTCCATATTTTGACTACTTTTTGATCGCATATTCACATTTTAACCATTCAATTTTTAGATATATATCAATTTTCAGTCAAATTGATGATCATTAAGATATCCAAAACTGCAATTTATACAAATAGTTCAGATTGAACATATTCGGTTCGTTCGTGTAAATTGCAGTTTTAGATGTCTTAACGATCATCAATTTGACTGAAAATTTACAGAAATTGTCTTCTCATATATACCTAAAACTGAACGATTAAGATGTAAATATGCGATCGATAAATGGTCAAAATATGGAAATCCGTTTCTTAAGTTAAGGACCTCCTTAGCAGAACAAAATTACATTTGCTGTCAAGTCAAATGAAGTATCATAATCACTTCAGTTGGTATTAGAATATTAGATACAAGTTCATTTCAAATTCTATTCCATTCCATTTGTTTAAGCTCAATTTCTTTGTCTAAATAACTACTAACTAGTGTACTCTTTCTAATTGACTAAATTTTAGGGTTCAGGAAATTTACAAACATGTACGGAAAACATACACATATGTTCCCTATGTTCCAAAACAAATGTTGCATGAAGAAAGGAGCATATTATTTGCATGAGCGACAAGTTTCAGGCATATAATTTTTATTCCTATTTATTTGTTAAGTTTATTAAGGTTAAAACATGGAATCCGAACTGAGAGAAAGGAGAATCGCTATTATGCTTAATTGTGGTAACGGAGGAATTTAATTATTAGCTGCCTAGCTATATACACATCTTTAATATAGCTTTTTGGATTGTGGTGTCTTTTTTTAATTATTATTATTTAAACAAATTCAGGTAAGAGGGAGGCTTCCCTACACTATTAGGGTCAGAACAAACCTACAATCTTAACCCAACATGACTTACGGAATTGGCCAGTGTCCCAGCCCAGCCCATTGGTATGGAATTATGCAGGACATTTTCTAGATTACCCACCAACAATGGATAGTCGGCAGCGGAATTCAAACTTGGATGGGGGATCCAACACAAGGCCATCCTTATCAATTGAACCAACCTTTGTTGGCATTGTGGTGTCTGTTTTGCTTAATTGAGATGGAGGAAATTAATCATTAACCGCCTAATTTGCTTTTTTGGAGCCTTTTGGATTGTACAGTTATAGCATTGTTGTACCACATTGATATGATTGCAATAGGGTTAATCTCATTGGCTTTATAGGTTGTGTTTAATTCCGTTTTTGAAAATATATCCAACAAGGTTTTCCAACATTGGGTTTCGCTTGTCAACAGTGACTCAACACAAGCTTAGCATTCGATCAGTCTCTTCTTTTTCATACTCATGCCCCATTTGGATGACAGGAAATCATGGTATGGAATGAGAATTGATTTCATTTTCCATGTAGATGTGTCATTTGGTTATAATTAGAGATTGAAAAGGAAATAAAAAATGAGATTTGACTGGAAATTGACTCTCTTATAAAGCCTGAATTGAATTATCTAGTAAGGGGTGGTATTCTAATTCCATTTCTCACCGTCAAAGGCAAAATTACATAAATTATCTCTCTAAAAAATTGATATTCTCTCGCAAACATTCCTTATAAGTTAATGTCAATCATATTTGTACTTTAATTAGTAAAAGGGTGTTATTGAAAATTATAATTTTATATTTCATTCTTATGACTTACCAAACACTACAATAGGAATGAAAAATAAATTACATAATTTAATTTTCAGTAATGATCCAAACACTCACATAGAAATATCAAAACTTATTTCATTCCATATCAGTTTGGAAAGGAAAATAAATCATTTTCCTATTTTAGGGGCCTCAATGTTCAAGAGTAACGACAATACAACCGATTTAGTGTGGAACTTTGCACATGAATTGATATATTATCATCTCTTCCAAATTTTTGGAAAGAGCTACGAATCGATTCCCTATCACTTCTCTCTCCAATATGATCAACGTAAGATTAGGTAGCTATAATGTCATGATCACTTTGATAGGGAAGCCGGTCATTGACGCCCACAATTTGGGTTTGGTCTCTAGCTAAAGAGGTTGTTGATGGTTCTTCTAGTGGCACGTAAATTGGGGCATCTACGTGGTGCCAAAAAGTGGCGAGGAAAGGTAATAACACTGACAAGGAATGCTAAGGTACCGTGAAGAGTGATAAGGCAACCATGCCGGCCGAACCTTCATTTATCCAGCCGAGGCTACTAGCTCCGACCCGAAGGGGAATGCCAAAAGTTGGTAGTTGCTTGATTTATTTTTTGTGTTTGTTTACTAACGAGGCTAAACACAGTGGGAATTCTTCTATGAATTTCTTAAAAAGTACTTATTGCTTCGTACTTATTGTTATGTATTACAATTGTGTCTTCAGTTAGTAGTTAAAATATGATTTTATCTTGACGGGCGAGGTGTTCAGTTGATTTTAAACTCGTTTTAAAACTACCGTCAATAAGCTTTAAAAGGTGATATTTGTCTTAAAATAAGATACATTTTTTTTTGTCTGGGTCTTAAAATAAGATGTGTTTGGATTATCATATTATAGACTCTTTTTTTTTTTTTTTACATGTACTAGCATGACCTTCGTGCTCTTTTCAGTCAAGAAAATTTCCTCCTCCCACTCTTTTAATTACTATCCTCCTTGGTCTTCAGAGAACTGTTGCAGTGAAAGGTGTTGATGGAGATAACGGAGGAAACATAACCACACAGAAGCTTAATTTCTGAAGAAGCTAGCGAGTGGTTGTGCAAATATCATTTTCCCGATTTTCCCTGACTTCCTAATTTCTACGAAAAATATTTAACTGATTTAAGCCTTGTTTGGGATTGCTTCGCTTTTAAAAAAAAAAAAAAAAAAATCAGTTTTTGTTCAAAATTTTAGATTTTACTGTGTTTAGTAAACAAAAAAACAAAAAAAACTTTAATTGAAAGTTATAGTTCATTGGCAGCAGACTTTAGAAGTAACTCAGATGTTGCTTTTAGAAGCTGTTGTGGATTAAAACATGCTCTGTAGTTGTTTTATATACTGATAACACTTTTAAAAATATTATTTACCAAACAAGAAACTGTTTTAACTCACAACTGATTATTCTCACAATACAGCAGCAACAATTTTTTTAAAAGTCACAGCAATCCAAAACTAGCCTTTAAACTACTGTATTGCTTAATTAAATTTACGAGAACTTAACACCGTATGTCTTTCATATTTTATTGACTTGTTTTGAGGAAACCGATAGTTGACACCCTTTTGTTGTGGACTGAAAAAATGTCACCTAATATGTTTCCACAAATAGACCAACCCAAGGAATGCTAATTGCATTCATGATCTGATGTATCAATCCAAGAAACTTAAGAAAACTTATATTTTCATTTACTAAATATATATATATATATTTTGAAAACAGGCATGGGTCTCCCGTTAGGTTGGAGTAGTGGTCCTCCCCCCTATATTATTATTAATAAGAGTTTGAGAGTATCACGAGGGGGACATACCTTGTAAGAAAGTACACTCATCCTCAATAAGCACATCCTGAATAAGATCAGGAGTGTCATCAACCTAAAACTCATTCTGTAATACCCTGAAAAATCCAAATTAAATTTCCTGGATTTTTAGAAAAGTTTTCATGGTCATGGGTGAGGTTATGAAGCTTGGAGAGGTTGTAGGATAAGTTCAAACGATTTTATTTTCGAAAACAAACGTTATTTAGTGGGTTGTGAAAATTGAATTTTTATACGTTCAAAATTTGGGAAAACTTTCTTCATAAAATTTGTAGAGCTCGTCGATACGATCTCATGCATATATGGAACGCATTATTCGGAGTTCGTATGAATAAGTTATGAATATTTGAAAATTGAAATTTTCTATAAATAGCAAAAAAAAATAAGAATTGATTCATTAAGGATGAAAAAAATTCAATTTTTGGATTTTAGCCCCCAGCCCCCCCCCCCCCCCCCAATTCTCTCTCGGCCTCAGCTCCGTCGGGTCTGACGCGACCCGAACCGCATTTTCTCCCCCCTCCGACGCTCTCCTACCTCTGACCTGGCTTCCCCTGAGCTCGGCGTCGGGCAACCAGCCGCCCTGTGCTGCATCCTCGCCCAGCCGTTGCCCCCTGCCTTGGATCGAAGGCACCCCAGCCCCGTGAGCCTGACCTGACCCTACCGAATCTCGTCTGTGCCGGTGTTGCACGGGTCGATTCTCCACCATGTTGTGATCTCCTCCTCTGGCCGATCATCCTCATATCCTCCTTGCACGACGATTTGGAGTGTAGAGCGATAGATCAAGGTTTGAAGTTTTTGATGGCCCAGAACAGATCTAGGATCTGATCAGACGCACGAGATTAATCAAACTTCAAAGCTCGATCTAGGACGATCTAGACCTTGTCTCGAAAAAAGTCAGGTATTAAAGTCGTTCATAATTTCATTTTGAAGAAGTTTGTAGTTGACGACTTTTGCATCGGAGGTGGTTGACCGCCGTTTGACCGCCACTTGTAGAGGTGCGTCAGACCATATTTTGAGTGTACATTATCTAGACAATGATCTATGCATCCTTACGACCGTTTTGATATATCACAAGGTTATTTTAGAAAAAATTGATAATTGGATGATTTAAGTTTTGACGACACTATTTAACGTTTTTACGTTTTACTTTCGATTCACTATTATTGAGAATCTAACCGTCGGTTTTACTTGAAATTTTGATATATTGATCATATGATTATTCCGATGACCTTGTGGGGTTACGGCAAAGATCCAACCATTGAATCTTCGTATATCGCAAAATAGTGATTCAGAAGGCGATTCGTGAGAATCCGACTGTCGGATTTTCGTATAAAATTGTGGAGATGTTTGTGAGGACGATTCAGGATGATCCGACCGTTGGATCATCATTAATTTAGAATCCGACCATTGGATTGTCATATAAGTGTGGTTTATGAATGGTTTTCTAAGTTAATATCGTATCTGATTAGGTGATTGACGGATATAGTTGGTGGACGATTCGGATTGTTATATTTTGCGCTGTTAAGATGACACAACGGGACTAGAGGTGACTAAATCGCACATGGTTCATTTACGAACCGAAATTTAGTGATTTATATTGAATTGTGAATGTGTGGAAATTGCTTTAAGAAATAAAGATTTTGTTTGAAATGATATGAACTTGATCGACTACGGTTCATAGGGCTGCGGCTCAGAGGTAAGAAAATGAATTTAAGTATAAAATGAATTTCGTTTTAATGCATGTGAACTATAGTTGGTATTGTAGTCATTCTTGCGTGAATGTCTATGTATATATATTAATTACGTGATGATATATATTTATTGATGGATTGTGTTGATGAAACAATATGCATGATTGTGTTGCTATTATTGTTTGGATGTTTACTTTTCGAGAACAATATATTGAGAAATATCTTGAGTTTTATTGTTTGAAAAGTATTGAGAGTTGAGTAACATTATGAAGTCAAGCGTGACTTCTTTAATTGTTTTGATTTATGGAGATCAATAGGTCACGAGTGTGACCATGACAAATTTTTAGTGAACCATGCCCTTAGGGGTTGTTGGGTACTGATGTCGGTGAACCATGCTCTGAGGAGTTGTTGGTTGCCAATTATTGTGAACCATGCTCTTGCGCTGAGTTGTTAGTTGCGATCAATTAGAGCTCTAGTCTATCTGCCAAATGTTAAGTGGTCTTATGAGGGTAACGTTGAGGTTACTTGAGACTCATAAGTAAGAGTTCTAAAAGAGAGCCTTGAGAGTATTCTTTCCTTTATGTTTCAGTGTATTTTGGAGTTGTGTGTTTTTATTATTAACTTGAACTGTACAATCTCTAAATTTACTCATACGAGCTTTCAAAAGTTTACCGGGTTTTGTGTTGTTGCCATCCCGGTACTCTATTCAAATGGTGTAGTGGATAATCCTGCAGGTCAGGAGAACCGAGGCGGTTGATCGAGCTGTTTAGTGTAGTAATGTTTGATTTATCGCATTTATTTTTGTGAGGTTGGTTATGCTTATTGAGCTTTACTATTTAAGTTGGTGAGAGTGTGCTGTAATAATTAACTTGAGGATTTGGTTTATGTAATATTTAGTGGTGTGAGGCGTGATGGTTTTTGAGAAAAAAATTCAGAACGTTATTTGTATTTGTTACTATTCATATTTCGGATTTGAATTTGTTGTTCAAAAATTTGGGGCATGACAGTTTTGTATCAGAGCGTAAGTTACATATTTGGTGATAACCAGTACTCCCCGAGTGATAGCCCGTCTGCAGCGGATCCCCATCATATGCTCTTCGATACTGGTATAATCATTGGGTATGTCGTAGTGCGGGGACTAGTCAGGGTCTAAGTCCTTAGAACAGTAGGGTTGCCCTTTAGGTTCTTGTTGGAACAAGTATAGTTCCTTGAGTTACTTTAGATGTGTTGGTATCTTGGTTAATATGGACTAGTATTTGGCTTATGCTATGTTTTAAGTATTATACATGTATTGACCAGGTATATGTTTACTATTGTCCATAGGTAATGGATCTTGTTGGAGGCAGAGGTAGGGGTCAAGGGAGACCCAAAGGTAGGGGCAGAGGTAGAGGTAGGGGTAGGGCCCCTCCTGTGGATTTCTATGAGGACAAAGTGGAAGCACTAGAGTTTGAGCTGTCAGTTCCACCCGTGGTGGATCCCGCTCGTTTGTCGAAATTGGCAAGGGAGATTTCTCGTTTGGGAGCAGTTCCATTTAAGGGAGGCACAGACTACATGTTGGCAAATCAGTGGATCAAAAACATGAAAGGCTACTTCCAGATGGTGATTTGTGACGAGCAGGAAAAGAGGAAGATAGTGTCGTTTATGCTTCAGGAGGATGCACAGTTGTGGTGGAGTGGCACAAAGAGAATGATGGATGTGACCACTCTAACCTGGGATGAGTTTGTGGAACTCTTCAGGAAGAAATACTTCCCTATTTTAGTGAGACACCAGTTGGAGAGACAGTTCCATTCACTAACTCAGGGGAAGTTGAGTGTGAGGGATTATGAGGCAGAGTTCAACCAATTGTATCGGTATGTGAGACAGCTAGATCCTGAGAGTTTGGCCATGAAGTTTCAGTTGGGGCTGAACCCTTCAATTAGGCGTGACGTAGCCGTTTTGGAACTGACGGAACTAGGACTCGTTGTGGCTAAGGCATTAACCATCGAGTAGGAAAACCAGATTCTCTTAGAAGAGCAGATAGCTGAGAGAGATTTTCAGAGGAAGGGAAAGGTAGTTGCTGAGAGCAGCCATACAACGGATAATTGAGGTAACTTCTGAAGAGGCAAAGGACTAACCAGCAGGCACCAGCTAGGGCCATGGTTGCAGCACCTGCTAGGGCAATACCTATTAGACAAGTGTCGCCTCTGAAATGTTTCAATTGCCATGAGTTGGGACACATTTCTCGAAACTGCATGAAGCCAAGAAATTTGGAGTGCTACGTTTGTGGCCAGATGGGGCATTTCTCTAATGAGTGTCCTCAGTAGCAAGGTAGGGGCCAAAGGAATCAACAGGGACAGTAATCTCAAGGTCAGGCTAGAGTTTTTGCCATTGGTCAGAAAGACACTGCGGTGGAAGGTACTATATCTGTTTATAGCTATCTTGCTAGAGTATTGTTTGATATGAGAGCTTCCCACTCTTTTATATGTAGTTCTGTGGTAGATGTGTTGGGTTTGACTGCTATGTCTTTCACTAGGTCTTTGTGTGTCACGTTGCCACTTAGTGTCTCACTTGAGTTTGATATGTATTGTGATGATTGCCCTATTGGGATATGTGGTTGAGAGTTCTCTGCATCGTTGATTATGATTCTGGATCACATATATGACGAGATTTTGGGTATGGATTGGTTGAGCCCGAACCATGCAGTAATTGATTGCTTTAGGATGATTGTGTCCTTCCATTGTAATACCCGCAAATTTCATTTTAAATTCGAGTAATTGTATCGAATGATTATTATGCGATTTCACGATTTATGTTCGATAATAATTCATTTTTACAATTATCGAAGTTTCGAAACAATTATTTTTAACGAAAAGCTCGAAATACTCGGTTTGAGAAATCGACTTTTTCTACGTACGAAATTTGGAGAAACTTCCTTCATGAAAGTTGTAAAGCTCATTAATACGAGTCCGTACACGTGCGGAACACGAAGATCGGATTTTTTCTGAATTAGTTATCGAATTTCGAAGTTTTCCGAAACATGTATATATAGAAAAATTTTGGGAAACCCTAATTTTTTTCTACCGGTTCCTCTCTTCCTCTTCTTCTTCCTTTTTCTGGAAAAAAAAAAAACTGAGCTTTCTCTCTCAGCTCGCATCGTCCTCTCTCTCGACCGAATTAGTGAGAAAACTTCTCCTTAATTGTTCTCCCTCCACACACCACCTCTCGACCTCAAACCAAGTCCCAGGCGTTCGTCTCGAGCTGCTCTAGCTCCCGGAGGCAGTTTCACAAGGCGGCGCAGCCTGTGACGGCAGCGGCACGGCCCGAACCGAAAACCACCATTTTCGGTTCGATCTCGATATCTCGAGCTACACTCCACCATTTCACTTGATTCTTGGCTCATTGAGCTCGCCTCAACTTCCTCTACAAGCACCAAGAAGGGCCGGAACTGGGTCGACCGTTTTCACGTTCGTCGGAGCTCGACCCGAACGGATCGAAACACCGAAACTTTCGATCAAGATATCTCGAGCTATACACGATCGTTTCTTGTGATTCTTGGCTTGTTGAGTTCGCAAGGAAGTTCTGAACAAGTTTCCAGAAGGGATAGGGGCCTGAGGTTGCAGTTTTCACGTCGGTTTTCAAGCTCGCCGGTTTCTGCATTTTTTCCGGACGCCGACTGTAAATCGGTAATTTCGATCCCTTCCCATCATTTTTAGGTCTTGTGCTAGTTATGAAAGTTGCTCAGAATGATGAAACGAAGGGGACAAGCTTGGCCCCGACACCATTGGCGGTGGTCGGTGGCGGCTCTGTCCCTAACTCCGGCGGCCTTTTCCGGCCACCTCGGGAGGTCTAAAATTTGGTTTCTATCCATTTTATGATTCTATGTTTCGATACGATCATTTCGGCGTATTATACGTATTTTTCGGATATCAATTAGTTATGAATTTTGTGATTACGATCGATTTCGATCGTTAGATTTTTTATCTGTGAAATTATGACCTTCGGATGAACTTGTAAATTTGTTATGATGATCATATGACTGTCCCAGAGGCTTTGTGTGGTCATGGGCGAAGATCCGACGGTTGGATCTTCGTATATGTGAAAAACGGTAATTAGGGGAGCGATTCGTGAGAAACCGCTCGTCGGATTTTAATGTAAATTAGAATCTGGCCGTTAATTAGTAGTTAAATTATGTGTTGAAATTGTTGGCTAAATTCGAATCACATTTGATTAGGTGATTGACGGATTTTATTTGAGTGGGCTATTCGGCGTTAATTATAAATTATAATTATATTGAAGACGCAGCGGGAGTTTCGAGGTGAGTAAAACTCACGTGGTTCATATTACGAACCGAGCATTTTAATTTATTTATTTTTGGTAATTGTGTGAAAAATATTTGCGGATTAAATATTTGTTTTAAAATTTCATGGACTTGAATCACCACGGTCCATAGGTAAGTAAAATGAATTTTAACTATACAAATGAATTTCATAATTTTCTTGTGTGAACTATAGATGGTATTAGTGGTCATTCCTGAGTGGATAATTACGTATATATATATATATATTTACGTGGAAAATATATATTGATGAGTGGATTGTTGTGTGATGATATGATTGAGTAGAATTGATGAATTGATTTTATTTCAATTTGTGTAATTCCATAATAATATGGTGTATCTTGGTCGGGTTGATTTCAGTATGTGATATTATATGTTGTGTTCATTTATGGGTTTAGGATCGACGTAATGACCGGTGTGGGTAATCGGACGCTCTAATCCTAGTGTGGATGATGAGATACGATTGGTTGAATATGTGGAATTATTGGACGTTCTAAATATGTATATAGGTATACATATTGATGAAATACAATAATAGATAAATATGTCGGATGCCATAACCTAGGCCAGGTGACGGGCTACGATTCAGTTAGAGCTCTAGTCTGTCAAATACCGTATTTTTTATAAATACGATGATGTGAGTTGTGAAGAAAGTTGTGAGATTGGTTTGTTGTGATATATTGAATCGGTGTGTGATTGAGATTGTTAGTATTTGCATATGTGGAAATTATTGGGTGTTGCTGTGTGTGGGAATAAATGAGATTAAATTAAGTAACAGTTCTTTCTTTTACTCATACAAGCTTTCATAAGCTTACCGGGTTTTGTGTTGTTGCAATCCCGGTACACTATTCAATGGTGTAGCGGATATTCCTGCAGGTCAGGATAACCAGGGAGGTGACCGAGCTGCTTAGGTGTTACAGCAGTTTTGTTATTTATTTAGTTGTGAGGTATGTATGCTCATTTAGAGCTTTACAATTACATTTGGTTTTGAGTTGTAATAATTAACCGAAACTAAATTCGGTTTGATTTATTTCGTGTGGTGAGGGTGTTATGAAAAGAAATTTTCAGGATGATTATTTTGAGTTTGTAGTATTTTCATGTTTCGAATTTTGAATTGTTATTCTAAAATTAGGGGCGTGACATCCATATTCCTGGACAGTTGGTGTTTCATTATCGGTGTCTTAGGTCTGATACTGCTTTGAGGGCAGGATTCTTAGCTCATATTGAGTCAGTGAGTTGTGTTGCGGTTTTGGCAGAGATAGCAATAGTTTCGTAGTACAGTGATGTATTTCAGGAGGTACCGGAGTTACCTCCGGGGAGGATCGTGGAGTTTGCTATCGATTTGATACCAGGTACGACACATGTATCAATAGCACCCTGCCAGATAGCACCAGCTGAACTTCAAGAGTTGAAGACACAAGTTGAGGGGTTACTTGCACAAGAATTCATTAGACCTAGTACTTCTTCTTGGGGCGCACCAGTTTTGTTCGGAAAAAAGAAGGAATTGTATGCCAAGTTTGAGAACTGTGAATTTTGGCAGAAGGAGGTTAAGTTCCTTGGTCATATAGTTTCTAAGGATGGAGTTTCTGTTGATCCATCAAAAGTTGAAGCAGTGATGAGTTAGAGTCACCCCACTACTGCTAGAGAGACTCGTAGTTTCCTTGGATTGGCAGGGTACTACCGGCGATTCATTGAAGGATTTTCTGTTATTGCTTCGGCTCTAACCAAGTTAAACAAGAAAAGACACTCAGTTTTGGTGGAATGGAATGAAGGGAGACGTGGCAGAGCATAATTCTAAGTGTCTTACCGTCAGCAAGTGAAGGTAGAACATCAGGGGTCTGTAGGGATGTTGAAACCTTTATCAATTCCAGTGTGGAAGTGGGAGCAAATCTCAACGGACTTTGTGACGGGATTACCTAGGTCTAGACAAAGTCATGATTCAATATGGGTGATAGTTGACCGTCTGACAAAAAAAATCGACACACTTTCTTCCTGTGTTAAAGACTGACCTTGTGCAAGTTGTACGTCGATGGAATAGTTAAACTTCATGGTGTGCCTGTCACGATTGTTTCTTATCGTGATGCTCGTTTCACTTCAAAATACTGGCATAGGCTCCATAAGGCATTTGGCACATATTTAGCTATGAGTACTGCTTTTCATTCATAGACTGATGGGTAGACTGAGAAAGTGAATCAAGTGATGGAAGATATGTTGAGAGCTTGTGCTTGGATTTTAGCGGAAGTTGTGATAAAGAGTTCTTGGGTCCTGAGATTGTTCAGGAGACCTTCGAGAAGATCACTATTATCCAAGACAAGATTCAAACAGTACATAGTTGATAGAAGAACTATAATGATTTGAAGATAAGACAGGTCGAGTTTGATGTAGGTGATCATGCATCCTTGAAAGTCTTGTCTATGAAAGGTGTGATGAGATTTGGCAAGAGGAAGGGAATGTTGGCATTGAGATATGTTGGACCTTTTGAGATTCCCGAAAGGGTAGGAGACTTGACATACCGACTTGCTTTACCTGCTAGTATGTCTGAGGAACACAATGTCTTTTATGTGTCTATGCTAAGGAAGTATATCCAAGATGAGTTTCACGTGATCGGTTGTGGTACGATGGAGGTAAACAAGGATGCAACCTTCTTGGTTGAACCAGTTCGTATCATGGATAGGTCTACGAAAAGGCTTCAAAGGAAGGAAGTTAACTTGGTCAAGGTATTGTGAGGTCATCATGTTAAGGGTGATGCATCTTGGGAGTTAGGATCAGATATGAGATCAAGGTATCCACTGTTGTTCGACGATAAGCGAGTTTGAATTTCGGGAGGAAATTCGTTTAAGGAGGGTAGATTGTAATACACCGAAAAATCCAAATTAAATTCCGTGGATTTTTAGAAAGGTTTTCGTGGCCATGGGTGAGGTTACGAAGCCTACAGAGGTTGTAGGATTAGTTCGAATGATTTTATTTTCGAAAACGAACTTTATTTAGTGGGTTGTGAAATTCGACTTTTTATACGTTCAAAATTTAAGAAAACTTCCTTCATGAAAGTTGTAGAGCTCGTCAATACGATCTCGTACATATGTGGAACGCATTATTCGGAGTTCGATGAATAAATTATGAATATTTGAAGATTAGAATTTTTCTATAAATAGCAAAAAATCAGAATTGATTCATTAAGGATGAAAAAAATTCAATTTTTGCATTTTAGCCCCCAGCCCCCCCACCCGATTCTCTTTCTTGGCCTCAGCTCCGTCAGGTCAGATGCGACCCGACCAGCATTTTCTCCCCCCTCCGGCGCTCTTCTGCCTCGGACCCGGCCTCCCCCTAGCTCAGCGCCGCAGGCCCAGCTGCCCTGTGCTGCCTCCTCGCCCAGCCGCTGCCCCCTACCTTAGATCGAAGGCACCCCAGCCCCGTGAGCCCGACCCGACTGGATCTCGTCGGTGCCGACGTTGCACGGGCCAATCCTCCATCTTGTTGTGATCTCCTCCTCTTGCTGATCATCCTCATATCCTTCTTGCATGACGATTTGGAGTGTAGGGCGATAGATCAAAGTTCGGAGTTTTTGACGACCCAGAACAGATCTAGGATCTGATCAGACGCACGGGATTAATCCAACTTCAAAGCTCGATCTAAGACGATCTAGACCTTGTCTCGAAAAAAGTCAGGTATTAAAGTTGTTCACAATTTCATTTTGAAGAAGTTTATAGTTGACGACTTTTGCATCGGAGGTGGTTGACCACCGTCTGATCGCCGCATGTGGCGGTGCATCGGACCATATTTTGAGTTTATATTATCTGGATAATGATCTATGCATCCTTACGAGCGTTTTGATATATCACAAGGTTATTTTAGAAAAAAATTGATAATTGGATGATTTAAGTTTTGACGACACTATTTAACGTTTTTACTTTTTACTTTCGGTTCGCGATTATTGAGAATCTGACCATCGGTTTACTTGAAATTTTGATATGTTGATCATATGATTATTCAGATGACCTTATAGGGTCACGGCAAAGATCCGACCGTTAGATCTTCATATAATTGCAAAATAGTGATTCAGAAGGAGATTCGTGAGAATCCGACTGTCGGATTTTCGTATAAAATTGTAAAGATATTTATGAGGACGATTCAGGATGATCCAACCGTTGGATCATCATTAATTTAGAATCTGACCATTGGATTGTCTCATAAGTGTGGTTTATGAATGTATTGCTAAGTTAAGATCGTATCTTATTAGGTGGTTGACGGATCGAGTTTGTGGACGATTCGGATTGTTATATTTTGGGCTGTTAAGAAGACGCAGCGGGACTAGAGGTGAGTAAATCGCACATGGTTCATTTACGAACCGAAATTTAGTGATTTATATTGAATTGTGAATGTGTGGAAATTGCTTTAAGAAAATAAAGATTTGTTTGAAATGATATGAAATTGATCGACTACAGTTCATAGGGCTGCGGCTCAGAGGTAAGAAAATGAATTTAAGTATAAAATGAATTTCGTTTTAATGCATGTGAACTATAGTTGGTATTGTAGTCATTCTTGCGTGAATGTCTATGTATATATATTAATTACGTGATGATATATATTTATTGATGGATTGTGTTGATGAAACAATATGCATGATTGTGTTGCTATTATTATTTGGATGTTTACTTTTCGAGAACAATATATTGAGAAATGTCTTGAGTTTTATTGTTTGAAAAGTATTGAGAGTTGAGTAACATTATGAAGTCAAGCGTGACTTCTTTAATTGTTTTGATATGTGGAGATCAATGAGTCACGAGTGTGACCATGGTAAATTATCAGTGAACCATGCCCTTAGGGTTTGGTGGTTGCTGATGTCGGTGAACCATGCTCTGAGGAGTTGTTGGTTGCCGATTATCGTGAACCATGCTCTTGCGCCGAGTTGTTGGTTGCGATCAGTTAGAGCTCTACTCTGTCTGCCAAATGTTGAGTGGTCTTATGGGGGTAATGTTGTGTCACGCCCCGAATTTTAGAATAAAATTCAAAATCCGAAACATGAAAATTACCACAAACTCAAAATAATCATCCTGAAAATTTCTTTTCTTAACAACCTCACCACACGAAATAAAATCGAAACCGAATTTAGTCTCGGTTAATTATCACAACTCAAATACACAATAATTGGTAAAGCTCTAAATGAGCATACACACCTCACAACTCACTGAAATAAAAATAACTGCTGTAACACCTATGCAGCTCGGTCACCTCTCTGGTTATCCTGACCTGCAGGAATATCCGCTACGCCATTCGAATAGTGTACCGGGATTGCAACAATACAAAACCAGGTAAGCTTATGAAAGCTCGTATGAGTAAAAGAAAGAACGGTTGCTTAATTTAATCATATTTATTCCTACCTAAGTTAACATGCAACAATTCTCCAACCAAAAAACCAACAATCAAAATCAATCAACAACTCAACACCAAACCCTAACTCACATCTTTCTCCACAATACGCCATCATCGTATTTATAAAAATATGGTATTCGACAGACTAGAGCTCTAACTGAATCGTAGCCCGTCACCTGGCCTAGGTTATGACATCCGACATATTTATCTTTATCGTATTTCATCAATATGTATATTTATATACATATTTAGAACGTCCTATAATTGTACATACTCAATCAATCGTATCCAATCATCCACCTTGGATTAGAGCGTCCGATTACCCCATACTGGTCACTACGTTGACCCTAAATCCACAATATGTACAACTGTATGTTTTCACATAATTAAATCAACTCAACCAATATATATGATATTATCATGAAATTAAAGCATTTGAATATAATCCAAATCATCATTCTATCTCAATCATATCGTCATTCAAAATCACGCCAATCAATATATATATATATATATATATTCCACGTAAATATATATATACGTAATCATCCACTCAGGAATGACTACTAACTCCATCTATAGTTCACACAAGAAAATAGTGAAATTCATTTGTATAATTCATTTTACTTCCTTATGGACCGTAGTTGATCAAGTCCATATGATTTTAAAAACAAATCTTTAATCCAAAAATATTATTCACACAATTACAAAAATAAATAATTTAAGTACTCGGTTCGTAATATGAACCACGTGAGATTTACTCACCTCGAAATTCCCGTTGCGTCTTCAATAAATATAACTCACAATAATCCAAATGCTCGTCAACTCAAGCCGTCAAGTACCTAATCAAGTACGGTCTTTACGTAGCAACGAAGCACGAAATAAACCTAAATGATGATCCAACGGTCGGATTTCAAAATAACGATAATCCAACGGTCGGATCAAATTTAAACGATGATACAACGGTTAGATCCTAATGGATCACCCTTGGAAACATCCTATCAAAAATATACAAAAATCCGATGGAAGAATCTTCACTAATCGCCTCCCGAATCACTGTTTTTCAATTATACGAAGATCCAACGGTCGGATCTTCGCCCGTGACCACACAAAGTCATCGGGCAGTCATATGAACATCATATTAAAATTTGAAGTAAAACCGATGGTCTGAACTCCGTAAATCTCAAACCAAAGGTAAATTGTAAAACCGTAAATAGTAACGTCAAAACATAAATTGACTATTTAACAACTTTTTCTAACATGACCAAGTTATATATCAAAACGCTCCTATGGATGCATAAATCATCGTCCAGATAATATAAACTCAAAATTTGGTCCGACGCGCCGCCACACGCGGCGGTCAGACGGCGGTCAACGTCGGTTAACCACCTCCGGTGTAAAAGTCATCAACTACAAACTTCTTCAAAATGAAATTGTGAACAACTTTAATACCTGACTTTTTCAGAGATGAGGTCTAGATCGTCCTAGATCAGGCTTTGAAGTTTGATTAATCTCGGCCCTCTGATCTGTCTCCAGATCGAATCAGGGACGCCGAAATCTTCAACTCTTGATCTACCTCTCTACACTCAAATTCGTGATGCAAGCCACATATGGGGATGATCAGGAGGAAGAGCACGTCACGAAAATGGGGATGATCAGTCCTTCGGGCTTCAACCGAGAGAGAAGAGAGAGAGAGAGAGAGAGAGAGAATTTTTTGATATTTTTTTTGGTTTTCTGAAATTTCAAAAAAAAAATCATATATTTATAGAAAAATTATGATTTTCAAATATTCATAACTTATTCATACGAGCTCTGAATAGTACGTTCCACATATGCACGGACTCATATCGACGAGCTCTACAACTTTCATGAAGAAAGTTTTCCCAAATTTTGAACGTATAAAAAGTCGATGTTCACGACCCCCTAAATAACGTTCGTTTTCGAAAATAAAATCATTCGAAACCAATTTTCTCAACACACGACAATCCAAATAATCACAAATGTCATAATTCAATTAATATAACAATTATTGAATTACATAAATTTATTGTATGAAAATCTAGGTCTTCACAGTCTACCCTCCTTAAAAGAATTTCGTCCCAAAATTCAAGCCTGCTCGTCCACAAAAAACTGAGGATACCTCTTCCTTATGTCAGACTCCAATTCCCATGACGCATCACCCTCATCATAATGACTCCACAACACCTTCACAAGGTCAACCTCCTTCCTATGAAGCTTCTTCGTAGACCTATCCATGATACGAACAGGTTCAACTACAAATATCACATAAGTGTTTACTTCAATCACACCATGATCAATCACGTGAGACTCATCTAGAACATACTTCCCGAGCATAGACACATGGAAGACATCGTGCACACCCGACATGCTAACAGGTAAAGCAAGTTGATATGCCAAGTTTCCAACCCTTTCCAGAATCTCAAAGGGTCCAACATACCTCGGTGCGAGTTTTCCCTTCTTGTCGAATCTCACCACAACTTTCATAGGTGAGACCTTCAAGAATACATGATCGCCTGTCTCAAACTCTAAAGGTCTCCTCCTCAAGTCAGCATAACTCTTCTGTCTACTCTGAGCAGTTCGGATTCTGTCCCGAATAGTAGTGACCTTATATGTAGTCTCCTGTACAATCTCAGGACCAATGAACCCTTCATTTCCTGCTCCCGCCCAACAGATAGGAGTCCTACATGGCCTACCATAAAGAGCTTTATATGGTGCCATACCGATACTGGAGTGATAGCTGTTGTTGTAGGCAAAATCTACCAATGGTAGATGATTCGCCCAACTTCCCTTAAAATCCAGGACACAAGCTCTAAGCATATCCTCCATCGCCTGATTCACTCTCTTGGTTTGCCCATCTGTCTGTGCTCATAGCCAGAGATGTACCAAATGCCTTATGGAATCTACGCCAGAATTCTGAAGTGAAACGAGCGTCACGATCAGAGACAATCGTCACTGGCACTCCATGAAGCCTCACTATTTCCTTCACATACAACTTACACAACGCATCCCCTGAGTCAGTTTTTGCCACCGGAAGAAAGTGTGCTGACTTAGTCAACCGGTCAACAATCACCTAAATCGAGTCATAACTTTGCCTGGACCTAGGCAATCCAGTCACAAAGTCCATGGAGATATGTTCCTATTTCCAAACAGGAATCGGTAAGGGATTCAACATTCCTGCGGGTCTCTGATGCTCTGCCTTCACCTGTTGACAAGTAAGACACTTCGACACATATTCTGCCACATCCCTCTTCATACCATACCACCAAAACTGCATTCGTAGATCCATATACATTTTAGTACCTCCTGGATGTATAGTGTATCGAGACCTATGTGCTTCCCGCATGATCTCCTCTCTGAGGTTATCAACACTAGGTACATACAATCTCCCTCGAAATCTCAACCCTCCATCTGTCCCAATCATCCACTCAGAAGGACCCTCCACATCCTGGTCAGTAGTCATCTCAGCCATCCTCCCCTGAGCAAACTCATCAAGTGTCTGACCCAGAATGATCCTAGAGATCAAGGTGGGCTATAAGGTGATACTACCGAGAAAGATTCCATGTCCTGTTTCTGCGGGTATAAGGTCAAACTCTGACGCAGCCTCTAACATGCGCCACTCTCGCACTATAATAGCTGCCATGATCACTCGAGGTTTCCTACTCAAAGCATCCGCCACTACATTCGTCTTTCCGGGATGATATTCCAAGGTGAAATCATAGTCCTTAATGAGCTCCATCCATCGTCACTACCTCATGTTCAATTCCTTCAGGGAGAATAAATACTTCAAACTCTTATGATCAGAAAAGAGTTCAAATTTCTCCCCATAAAGATAGTGCCTCCAAATCTTCAAGGCAAACACCACTGCTGCTAGCTCTAGATCATGAGTGGGGTAATTCAGCTCATGTACCTTCAACTGTCTAGAACTATAAGCAACAACGCTACCATTCTGCATCAACACACACCCCAAACCCTGATGAGATGCATCGCTGTAAATGACTAATCCACCACCACTAGTAGGAATAGTCAACACCGGAGCTGTAGTCAATCTAGTCTTCAGCTCATTAAAAGCTTTCTCACACTTATCCGACCATACAAACTGAGTGTCTTTCCTGGTCAATTTGGTCAAAGCCGAAGTAATACCAGAAAACCCTTCAATGAAACGCCTGTAATACCCTACCAATCCAAGGAAGCTACGGATTTCTATAACCGTAGTAGGGCGACTCCAACTCATCACTGCTTCAACCTTAGAAGGATCCACAGAAACTCCATCCTTCAAGACCACATGACCAAGGAACTTGACTTCACTCTGCCAGAAATCACACTTCTCAAACTTGGCAAATAGTTTCTGCTCTCTCAACGTCTATAGCACGATCCGCAGATGCTTCTCGTGCTCACCTGATGACCTTGAATAAATCAAGATGTCATCAACGAACACCACCACGAACTGATCCAAGTAGGGACTGAACGTGCGGTTCATCAAGTCCATGAATGCTGTAGGTGCATTCGTGAGACCAAAAGGCATGACAAGAAACTCAAAATGTCCATACCTGGTCCTGAACGTCGTCTTTGGAATATCTTCATCCTTCACCCTTAACTGGTGATATCCAGATCTCAAATCAATCTTTGAGAACACAGTAGCCTCCCTGAGCTTATCGACCAAATCATCAATCCTAGGTAAAGGGTACCTGTTCTTGATGGTCAACTTGTTCAGCTGTCGATAATCCACACATAACCGAAGTGAATTATCCTTCTTCTTCACGAACAACATTGGTGCGCCCCAAGGAGACACAGTAGCCTGAATGAACCCTTGTGCAAGTAAGCCCTCAATTTGAACCTTCAACTCCTGAAGCTCAGCTGGAGCTATTCGATAGGGTGCTTTCGACATAGGTGAAGTACCTGGTATCACATCAATGGAGAAGTCCATTACCCTTTTCGGAGGTAACCCAGGGATCTCCTGAAACACGTCCGCATACTCTGAAACTATAGGAATCCCTGTAATCTTTGAAGTACTACTCCCTTATTCAATATGGGCCAGAATCTCTGTCCTTATGGCGATGTCAGACTTCAGACAACGGTAATGAAATACCGATTGTCCCGGAACATGGAATGACACAATCATCCTCAAGCAATCAATAACAGCATGATTCGGGCTCAACCAATCCATACCCAAAATCACATCATACGTGTGATCCGGAATCACAATCAAAGATGCATAGAACTCTCTGCCACCAATCCTAATAGGGCCATCATCACAAAACATACTAAGCTCAAGAGACACACCGAGAGGTGATGTAACACACAATGATCTAGTCAGAGGCATAGCAAGCAAACCCAATACATCCACAACCGAACTAGATATGAACGAGTGTGAGGCTCCCATATCAAACAGTACTCTAGCAAGATAGTGATAAACAGATAAGGTACCTTCCACTCCTGTGCCTGCCTGACCGATGGCAAAGACTCTAGCAGGTGCAGGTGGTGGCTGCCTCTGCTGGTTACCCTACAGTCTACCCTGATTCCGGGGACACTCCCTGGCTTGATGCCCTGTCTGTCCACAGCTGTAGCATATCCTACTCCGAGGTTTCGTGCACGCACGAGAGATATGGCCCGGCTCGCCACAGTTAAAGCACTTCACCGGAGCTGCTGGTGCTATCTGCCTAATAGGCATAGCCTGAACAGGAGGAGATACTGCTGCCCTAGCTGGAGCCTGATGCTGGAACTGAGTTCTCTGCCTCTTCCAGAACCCACCCCTGAAATCTCTAGCTCTACTACTTCCTGCTATGGCCTTTCCCTTACCCTGGAAGTCTCTCTCAGCAGACTCCTTCTCTCTACGAATCAAGTTCTGCTGCTCAATGATCTGTGCCTTAGCCAAGATTTCTCTCTTGGTCTTCAGCTCCAAGATGGCCACATCACGCTCATCGAAGGACTCAACCCTCTCTGAAACTTCTTGGCCAAGTCTTCATCTTCCATCTGTCTCACATACTTGTACAGTCTGGAGAACTCCGCATCATACTCGATCACGATCATCTTCCCCTGTACCAGTGCAAGGAACTCTCGTTCCAACCTCTCCTTCACTACTGGTGGAAAGTACTTCTCCCTGAACAGCCTCTCGAAGCCATCCCATGTCAAAGTAGAAACCTCTATGATCCTCTGTGTGACATTCCACCACACCCTAGCCTCATCCTTCAGCATGAAAGGGGCTAGCTTCCTCTTATCGGTCTCAGTGCAATCTAGCAGATCAAAATAAGTCTGCAAATCCTCTATCCATCGATCCGCCACCATGTAATTAGTGCCTCCTCCAAACTTGGTTGCTCCCAAGCGAGTAATTTCCCTTGCTAGCATCAGTAAGCCTGCAGGATTATCAACCACGGCCACGGGAGGAATAGGCTGATCCTCATAAGGTGTCTCTACCTCTGTCTCAGATGCTTCTTCGACCGGAGGTGCCTTACCCCTTCCTCGGCCTCTACCCCTGCCATGAGGTCTGCCTCTACCTCGACCTCTGGCTTCGTTTCCCTCAATCTCCATTACCTAATAAGCATGATATACTTGATTAATACATGCATAACACTTAAACAATGCATAAGTCAAATGCAAGTCCATATTAACCAAGTACTAAGCATGCAAGACAACGTCTAATGTTCTTAAGACATGCTAACGTTCCTAGCCAACCTAATGCTCTCACATACCCAATGACATTGTCAATACCGAAGAGCACACGATGGGGATCCACTACAGACGGGCCATCACTCGATAAGTATTGATATATCACCAAATATGTACCTTACGCTCTGATACCAAACTGTCACGCCCCAAATTTTAGAATAAAATTCAAAATCCGAAACATGAAAATTACCACAAACTCAAAATAATCATCCTGAAAATTTCTTTTCTTAACAACCTCACCACACGAAATAAAATCGAAACCGAATTTAGTCTCGGTTAATTATCACAACTCAAATACACAATAATTGGTAAAGCTCTAAATGAGCATACACACCTCACAACTCACTGAAATAAAAATAACTGCTGTAACACCTATGCAGCTCGGTCACCTCTCTGGTTATCCTGACCTGCAGGAATATCCGCTACACCATTTGAATAGTGTACCGGGATTGCAACAATACAAAACCAGGTAAGCTTATGAAAGCTCGTATGAGTAAAAGAAAGAACGGTTGCTTAATTTAATCATATTTATTCCTACCTAAGTTAACATGCAACAATTCTCCAACCAAAAAACCAACAATCAAAATCAATCAACAACTCAGCACCAAACCCTAACTCACATCTTTCTCCACAATACGCCATCATCGTATTTATAAAAATATGGTATTCGACAGACTAGAGCTCTAACTGAATCGTAGCCCGTCACCTGGCCTAGGTTATGACATCCGACATATTTATCTTTATCGTATTTCATCAATATGTATATTTATATACATATTTAGAACGTCCTATAATTGTACATACTCAATCAATCGTATCCAATCATCCACCTTGGATTAGAGCGTCCGATTACCCCATACTGGTCACTACGTTGACCCTAAATCCACAATATGTACAACTGTATGTTTTCACATAATTAAATCAACTCAACCAATATATATGATATTATCATGAAATTAAAGCATTTGAATATAATCCAAATCATCATTCTATCTCAATCATATCGTCATTCAAAATCACGCCAATCAATATATATATATATATATATATTCCACGTAAATATATATACGTAATCATCCACTCAGGAATGACTACTAATACCATCTATAGTTCACACAAGAAAATAGTGAAATTCATTTGTATAATTAAATTCATTTTACTTCCTTATGGACCGTAGTTGATCAAGTCCATATGATTTTAAAAACAAATCTTTAATCCAAAAATATTTTTCACACAATTACAAAAATAAATAATTTAAGTACTCGGTTCGTAATATGAACCACGTGAGATTTACTCACCTCGAAATTCCCGCTGCGTCTTCAATAAATATAACTCACAATAATCCAAATGCTCGTCAACTCAAGCCGTCAAGTACCTAATCAAGTACGGTCTTTACTTAGCAACGAAGCACGAAATAAACCTAAATGATGATCCAACGGTCGGATTTCAAAATAACGATAATCCAACGGTCGGATTCTAAAATAAAGACAATCCAACGTCGGATCGAATTTAAACGATGATACAACGGTTAGCTCCTAATGGATCACCCTTGGAAACATCCTATCAAAACTATACGAAAATCCGATGGAAGGATCTTCACTAATCGCCTCCCTAATCACTGTTTTACAATTATACGAAGATCCAACAGTCGGATCTTCGCTCGTGACCACACAAAGTCATCGAGACAGTCATATGAACATTATATTAAAATTTGAAGTAAAACCGATGGTCTGAACTCCGTAAATCTCAAACCGAAGGTAAATTGTAAAACCGTAAATAGTAACATCAAAACAGAAATTGACTATTTATCAATTTTTTCTAACATGACCAAATTATATATCAAAACGCTCGTATGGATGCATAGATCATCGTCCAGATAATATAAACTCAAATTTTGGTCCGACGCGCCGCCACACGCGGCGGTCAACGTCGGTCAACCACCTCCGCTGCAAAAGTCGTCAACTACAAACTTCTTCAAAATGAAATTGTGAACAACTTTAATACCTGACTTTTTCAGAGATGAGGTCTAGATCGTCCTAGATTGGGTTTTGAAGTTGGATTAATCTCGGCCCTCTGATCAGTCTTCAGATCGAATCAGGGACGTCGAAATCTTCAACTCTTGATCTACCATTCTACACTCAAAATCGTGATGCAAGCCACATATGGGGATGATCAGGAGGAAGAGCACGTCTCGAAAATAGGGAGGATCGGCCCATGCAACGCCGGCACCGTCGAGATCCAACCGGGTCGGGCGTTCGGGGCTGAGCTGCTCCGATCTCCTGCTTGCGGCGAGCGGGGGCGGCAACGGGGTCGACAGGGAGGTAGGCGACGTCGGTCTGAGTGGCCTCACGGTGGTTTCGTCGCCGGTGCAGTCGAGTCGGGTCGCGTGGGTCCGGGTCGGGTCGGTCGAATTTCTTCAGTCCTTAGGGCTTCAGCCGAGAGAGAAGAGAGAGAGAAATTTTTGATATTTTTTTTTGGTTTTCTGAAATTTCCAAAAAAAATCCTATATTTATAGAAAAATTCCGATTTTAAAATATTCATAACTTATTCATACGAGCTCCGAATAATACGTTCCACATATGCACGGACTCGTATCGACGAGCTCTACAACTTTCATGAAGAAAGTTTTCCCAAATTTGGAACGTATAAAAAGTCGATTTTCGCGACCCCCTAAATAACGTTCGTTTTCGAAAATAAAATCAATCGAAACCAATTTTCTCAACCCACGACAATCCACATAATTCCAAATGTCATAATTCAATTAATATAACAATTATTGAATTACATAGATTTATTGTATGAAAATCTGAATCTTCACACGTTGAGATTACTTGAGACTTATAAGTAAGAGTTTTAAAATAGAGCCTTGAGAGTTTATGTTTCAGTGTATTTTGGAGTTGTGTATTTTTATTATTAACTTGAATTGTGCAATCTCTAAATTTACTCATACGGGCTTTCAAAAGCTTACCGGGTTTTGTGTTGTTGCAATTTCGGTACACTATTCAAACGGTGTAGCGGATGATCCTGCAGGTCAAGAGAACTAGGGCGCTGATCGAGCTGTTTAGTCTAGCAGTGTTTGATTTATCGCATTTGTTTTTGTGAGGTTAGTTATGCTCATTGAGCTTTACTATTTAAGTTGGTGAGAGTGGGCTGTAATAATTAACTTGAGGATTTGGTTTATGTAATATTTAGTGGTGTGAGGCGTGATGGTTTATGAGAAAAAAATTCATAACATTATTTGTATTTGTTATTATTCATGTTTCGGATTTGAATTTGTTATTCAAAAATTCGGGTCGTGGCACATTCATCTCGGATATACTAGTCAGGCATGTAAGTCTATTTGCAACACCATTTGTTTAACGAAAAACATGTCTAAGGGAAATAAAGTTAAAACTTTGTAAGTAGGACTTACAATAATTCAATATAGCACCTATCTCAGACAAGTCTTCCCCTTCTTTTGCCAAAGCAGTCATCAATATAAGAAGACCAACACGCAATGCTTCAGCCTCCATATGTAAAGCAGACCGTTCATTTACTAAATATTTAGTGTAGCTGAAATTTTCTCCAACATTTTTTCTATGATTTATGAATTACACAGTTACTTGATGAATATTGCAGGTGATTATTTTATGTCATCTTAACAGATTCTCAACTAACCTTGATTAATTGCATTTGAAGCTTGAATAAAAACCAATCACCAATGTATATGCCTAACTCAATCTAACTTTTTATCCCTTCAATGATATAGGGTACATTCTGCTTTATACATTTTGATCTACTTGTCTAGTTCTTGTCGGCAGAATAGTACTTTAATGCGTAAACAATAGATACTATATTAGAGAGAATTAAAAAAAAATTGACATTATATTTATTACAAAGATGAAAATAACCGCACATATTACGCATATGAAGATATGAAGCTAAATGTTCTCGGATTTATTTTTTAGTGACAACATAGTGGGAAAGCTGATTTTATTATAAAATATGACTTCATATAAGCTTTTATTTTCTGGTATATCACCATTCTTGTAAAGCGAATGGTAATGAGAAGTACATTCTTCGCTAATTTGTGTAATTTAGAATACATATTCTTACTTGAAATGTCTGGTATTATCTCGAGTGATTCTCTTGATGCTTATTGTTATTTGGGATTTAAGTATTATATACCCCCCCAATGTATTTTTTGGTTTCATTAATGATCATGACCTACGGGTAGCTGTTTCTGGTCCTTCCTAAAAAAAAAAAAAATGAAGATATGGAGCCTGAATTTCTAAATAGATTAGGTCATACCTAACCGTGATCAAGAAGAATTTTCATATAAAACCTTTTCATTGATCAATAATTAGAAATTTACAATTTAAAATTGATACAAATGTTCGTGATTTTTCGTTCCTAATACTGAAAATTTAAACAATCAAAGAGAAGGAAAAAAGGTGGACATTGGGGAACTTCTTTTCGTCTGATGTGGTCTCATGATAGACATGCCCTATAACATCTGGGTTTAGGAAAAATAGCCTACTACAACCCATATCGTAAACGTGTAGGGCACTTGAAATAGCAAGAAATCGCTTAATTCGATGTTGATGGTTGGAAAGAAGTAAAAGCTTCCAGAACAACGAGTTTGGGAAAGTGGGGAGAAATAGAGAAAAGATTGGAAAACAATAGAAAAAGCAAAGAGATTGGACATGATTGAAGCGACAAGAGATAAATGAAGAGGACGACAGGGTTTGTGGGAAATCTGGGGTGCTAAGATTTGGGGAAATTGGTTGGGAGATGAAAAGAGAGAAGAAACATAGGAGGAACCGCAAACAAATCTGCCACAGGCAGGGCAGAGATCTACCATAAGGAAGGGTAGGGGAAAAGTCGGAAAACCGTGAGGGAGCCCGAGCAAAAGTTCCCTTGATGGGCCGAAGAAACGCCGACGACTCTCAACATTGTGAGAAAACCCAGAGACAAAGATTTTCTTGCACGTCTTCTATAAGCTTAGGGAATTGATAGGCAATGTCAAAGTAATGGCAGACTTTGTAAGACCAGAGTAAGTTGTAAAAATGCACTCTCTATGTTCATGACTTCATGTAGACTTATATATTAAAGTAGAAGTATATGCTATGAATTGAATATGCTTTCTCCCAATATTAACTTTTGATTTCAGCTCAAATATTAGTGTGTCAAATATACTGATGCACACGTTGCAGTTCAAATGGACATCTGATATTGAACCAGTGAGTCGTGAAGAATAAGAAAATATGAAGATGAAATCAGGAAATTACAGTATAATTTCCTGTAAGGAATTTCAAAGCATATTAATTGCTGTGGATGGTAGCTTCGAACTCTCTCTCATGAGATGGATTTTGCTTGGTAGAAGAAAAGTCTAAACACATGGTGAGACATAATTAAGCTAGCCGTGCAACTAATGTCAAACCAGAAAACGTTGCACATCAAATACGCGTAGGCCTTTTAGGGCTATATATGGTGACATCTGGCTCCTACTCTTGGTGACAGAATCTAGTAGCTAGCCAGGCTGAAATGTAGCAATAAATTTTGAATCAATAATGTATTAATTCATGACATGTGTAACAGTCAAGACGAGTCTAATAGATTATTAAGAATCTTCAAAAACGCAGACGTTCGGGTTTTTTTGTAATTCTAGATTATTAAAGTTTTAAGCTCTTCTATATAATTAAATATTTAGCCTAATTGAAAATTGCTAAAATCATGCAAGCTGTAAAGACAAATACATTTATGCTATGTTTGAAATCTCAAATGAGAATAGTAGCGGAGGATTTCCTATCTAGAGGGCAGCACTCCACTATTTTGTCTAACATCATTACATATATTGTTTTTCTATAACTCCGTTTTTCACAATTTAAGCTGCTCTCATTTTATTCGCGATTATAATAAAATAAATTCATAAATAGACAAGAAAGATTAGAAGTTTTAATTTTAACTCCAACTTTATTCTCCTTCTTTATAAATTGATATTAACATTTGAATTTTGTAGTTTCATTTTATGTAATCTTATTGTTATGTGTGTCTTACGATTTGATTTTCTACTTAAAGGGTTTTTCATGATTCGATCTTGATGGGAAAATCCTATTAAGTCATAACGTGAAAAGAGAGCCCAAAGTTGGCTATAGTACCAACAATCTGATTTTGTTCCTGATATACATTAGAGGAGTAAAAGTTTATCATTGAAATTCAGTGAAACAATTTTCACATAACGTACGAATGAAGTTGTCAAGGAACAAATCAAACACAAGGGAAAAATTAATTTCCAACTAAACAAATTTCCAATTTTCACCCAAACTAGCTCAATAACCTAATCATTATATATTAAAATATTTGGTTGTCAACTATTACATTACTGGTATTGTGAGCTCTGCATGATCAAATGAATATGCACTTAAAAGAAATCGCATTTCTAGTTTTTGTGTTTCTCTATTGATCACTTTCATAATTGCAGTTAACATTCAAGCTCTTATTATAAATGTGAATTAAATTCAACTTAATTGGGCACTTATGTGCATGACTGCAATATATATAATTCCGATGAGGGGGCGGGGGTAGGCCTCATCATATGGCCCTTGGGCCCTAAGCCCGCCCGGCCCGGCCTTTCCATTAGGGCGGGCCGGCCCGACCCTTTCTCAAATAGGGTAGGGTAAGGGTCATGCAAATGAAACCCGGCCCTACCCTACGGCCCGGCCCGATTGAGCCCGAAAGGGCCAAACCCGGCCCGGCCCTGCCCGGCCCTAAAATTTATATTTTATTTTTATTATTTTTCTATATTACATATTTACATAAAAAGAACTAAGAAATATGTTATTTTAAAGAATGGGTATTAGATTGAACATTTGAACCCAATTAATTTATGTAAATCTAATTTTTATATCATACACTTCAAAGAGAATGGACACTAATTTTTTTATAAATCTATATTTATATATCATACACTCCAAAGAGCAACCTCTATCAATTCAAAGAAAATGAGAAAATCAACCGTTGGATGTGATTATTACAATAAATGATGCGTGTGGTTAAAAATTTAGTCAATTTCACCATAATTTCAAACCCGATCGGATTGGTCAACCATATTCACTTGTATGTTTTCTTGGTTGACCGATGGCGTGACAACCGCAAAACGTGCTAATTTTTTTACATCACATTTTTAAATATTTCATCAATGGATGTGCGTAGATATAAGATAAAAATTTCAAATTTAATTACAAATATGTTGGTCTATACCAATTTGCTTCCTAAAGTTGTATAACTTATACATTGCATTTAAATGATTGAGGTTACCCTCCATGAGCAAAATGGGGGACGAAATGGAATTTTTTAAAATGAACCGCTGGATGTTGTTTTCATATGAATATATGTTAGTGGTAGAAATTTCAGCAATTTCCGCCTTCGGTTGGACCTCGATCTACCCGGTCAACTCAATACCCTAAATAGAACATAAAACAAATATGCTCTCAACCGGTCCTTGGCAATTCACTTTTTTAGATCTTTCAGCTCCCACACTCTCATGGGTAGGGGGTCTACTTACGGATGTCAAAATTCCGCAACGTTTGTCCTTAGGGAAGTTTGCTTGTGCAAAGCGTTGACCGCTACGTTGGACGCCTTATTCATGGCAGATCAGCCTAATTTCTTTACACAATACCTATCAATGTTGTATAAACATATGAGAATTTTCAGATTGGTCGATTTTCATTTCAAAATTTTTGGATCGCACATAATCCTTATATGTCTTGTAATGTAGTATAACTAGTTTATTAGGCTTGTTACCCTCCATGAGCAAAATGGGGGACGAAATGGAATTTTTTAAAATTAACCGCTAGATGTTGTTTTCATATGAATATATGTTAGTGGTAGAAATTTCAGTAATTTCCGCCTTCGGTTGGACCTCGATCTACCCGGTCAACTCAATACCCTAAATAGAACATAAAACAAATACGCTCTCAACCGGTCCTTGGCAATTCACTTTTTTCGATCTTTCAGTTCCCACACTCTCATGGGTAGGGGGTCTACTTACGGATGTCAAAATTCCGCAACGTTTGTCCGAGCATAGTGCCGCTCCCCTTAGGGAAGTTTGCTTGTGCAAAGCGTTGACCGCTACGTTGGACGCCTTATTCACTGCAGATCCGCCTAATTTCTTTACACAATACCTATCAATGTTGTATAAACATATGAGAATTTTCAGATTGGTCGATTTTCATTTCAAAATTTTTGGATCGCACATAATCCTTATATGTCTTGTAATGTAGTATAACTAGTTTATTAGGCTTGTTACCCTTCACGAGCAAAATGGGGGACGAAATGGAATTTTTTAAAATTAACCGCTGGATGTTGTTTTCATATAAATATATGTTAGTGGTAGAAATTTCAGTAATTTCCGCCTTCGGTTGGACCTCGATCTACCCGGTCAACTCAATACCCTAAATAGAACATAAAACAAATACGCTCTCAACCGGTCCTTGGCAATTCACTTTTTTCGATCTTTCAGCTCCCACACTCTCATGGGTAGGGGGTCTACTTACGGATGTCAAAATTCCGCAACGTTTGTCCGCGCATGGTGCCTCTCCCCTTAGGGAAGTTTGCTTGTGCAAAGCGTTGACCGCTACGTTGGACGCCTTATTCACGGCAGATCGGCCTAATTTCTTTACACAATACATATCAATGTTGTATAAACATATGAGAATTTTCAGATTGGTCGATTTTCATTTCAAAATTTTTGAATCACACATAATCCTTATATGCCTTGTAATGTAGTATAACTAGTTTATTAGGCTTGCTACCCTCCATGAGCATTGTCAGATTGATCAATTTCCATTTTGAAATTTTTGGCCCGCCCGAATAAGCCATAATTTTTTTTATTTTTTCTATTTTTTAATTACGTTTCTTTTTTTTTCTATAATATGTAATTTATCTCTTTCTTTGTAATTGATTTCATAAGTTTTGTTTTCTTTAATTTCTATTTTCTTTGTTACACAACAATTAATATTGAGAGATTTATATAGATAGTTAATTGAATATAACCACCTTAAGTAATATTAATAAATGTTATAAGTTACAAGTATTATATGAATATAAAATATGTTCAATAAAAAACAATGAGTCTTTTATCACAAATATATACCATTAAGCCATATTTTGAGAAGAAAAAAATAATGTTTTTTTTTTGTTAAACAAAATAAGGTCCTTTTCGGCCCTATTTGAGGGCCGGCCCGACCCGGCCATTTCGGCCCTAACAGATCGGGCTTTTCGGGCGGGTAAGGGTTAGCATATTTAAGTCCCGGCCCGACCCTACCCGACCCTAAATTTTGTTGACTTTGACTAGGCCCGGCCCGGCCCGATCCTAAGCCCTAAAATTTAGGGTAGGGCCGGCCCTAGCCCGGCCCATGATGACCCCTAAGCGGGGGGGGGGGGGGGGGGGGGGGGGGTGGTTTCTACCTTGCAAAATACGAGGGAAAACTCCAACTTCTTTTAGTCGTTTGATGGTGTGGAGCAAGTCATTTCATGGTATGATAAGGAAGGGTGGGGAAAGAGAACTAGAAAGAAGAGACGGCAGAAAAAGAAAATTCAAATCAAGGTGGCCATGGGTTGTTCGGTAATGGAAGAGACTAGAGAGAAAGTGTTTGGGTATTTCCCTTTTGAGGATGATTAACTTGGAAGGGTGTTTGGGTATTTCCTATTTGAGGATTTTGAAAGTTTATTGATAAAATTGCATTGGTTAAAATTAATACAATCATTGTCGTTAACTTTTATTAACTAATGTTACACGTTAATCTTAAAAGTGAATTAGGCATGCGTCCACCTAAATCAACATGGGCAACAAATTTGGGCGGCAACAAATGTTGATTAGACAACAAATTTGGAAGGGTAACAAGTTAAAGTATGCATAGATAGGACCACAATTGGAGTTAAAAATGGTGTTTGAGATGGGATTTGGACATTTGGTTGACCCAGGGGTATACTTGGAAGAGCAAAAGTCTAAACAATTAGGTGTGACATACTTTTAGCTAGTTATGCAAGTTATGTTAGACCTATGCATTGGCCTTCTAGGCCTATATATAGTGACATTTGCTCCTACTCTTAGGACAAAGGCTTAGTTTGTGATTGCTGTACTGTGAGAAGAAGCACTTCCAAAGTTGTTGTGAGAGGAAGCACTTCCGAACTTGCTGTGAGAATAAGCAGTTGAGTGTTTGGTAAACTGATTTTGAAAGTGCTGTGAGAACAAAAAGCAATTTCTTAGTGTTTGGTAAGTTAGAAGGCAAAAATGCTTTAGCTGAGTATAATTACCAAAATAGTCATACATACTAAAATATGCTATTAAAATAGATAATATTGTTTTTTGATTATGTAACCATACCAAATCAAAGAATTGCTCATGTATTATCTCATGTATTATCCTTGTACTCTTGCTTGGACTGAATAAAAAATTTACTTTAAACTCTTAAATATGCATATTATGTTCTACTATTACACAAAATAAATCCAGAATACTTGGATTAATTTCCTGACCATAGTTCAACGAAAACCATTACACAAAATATATTAAAGTTACTTGAATTTTGTAACTAAATGCTAAATAGATGCATTCATTAGACTTTGTGCAATTGTATTTCTTAACATCTCCATTTCTTGTCTTCCCGGACATTTGGACTTATATAGATGTAACAATAGTTTCATGTATGGGAAGCAGTCAGCTTGCAGCGCTTAGATGAGTCATTTTTAGGGAAAGCCTTCACTACATGGGGGATTTTTCCTCTGACAAGCAGCTCGCTTCCTTGGAAGAAATCCAAGGGATCTATGCTTGGGGTGCTAAAACTTCCGGTGAGACATTCTCCTCCTCCTTCATTTGGACAAACACAAAATAAATTAGCACATAAAGCCTAACCCAACAAACATAATTTCAAGTCAAATTGAAAATGCTTGTATGAAAAAACTTTCAAGCAATGACTCACAAGTTTAGGTCTATGTTGTTTAAATGAGTTGTTTTTCATTTACAATACAAATGTAACTAAAGCAGTTGCATTCAAGAACATTTCCAAGGGTCCATTGTGCATGTTAAAACTTTGTATGTAAATATTCTGGTGTTTAACTAGCATCAATGAAGACACAGACAACCATTTAATCATAGGCATATGATTTGATTCATGACAACAATATACATAATTATCCACTCCAAAACATTAATTAGAACAAGGAAGTTAACGTGAGGCTCCTTTAGTCTCTAATAGCAGGAACAATATCCCCCAGAACAAGCAATTAATGTGAGAAAACGTGAACTATAAGAAGAGTAACATGATATATGTCTTCGCACAGTAACCAATCACAGTGGAAAGAATTGCAAACATAACCCAAAGTTGGATAGATACCTTGTAAACAAGCTACGAGATACACACAGCTTGGCTCCAACATAGTTGTAGAAGCATAAGCTTCTCCAATGCCTACTTCACATTGTATTTTTTTGTTGTTGCCATTGATAGCAATGGAAACAATCGACAGAGTGGATGGGATCTGCAATGTGAAATTGTCCTCTGCTTCAATAATCCACTTCTATCCATTTCTCTGCCACTCAACTGTTACGGTGAACCCTGAGGAAGCACAAGAGCACCATTAGTACTAGCAATGAACCAGATCAAAGAAAACAAATTAATGTTTGAAACATACATTTTCTTCATACCTCAAGTTTGGAGCATCATACCCTGCAAGGCAAATCAACATGCAATATTAAAAAGTGGTAAATATCAGAGCCAAGATGCATAAGCACACAAAGACCACAAAGATGCGAGGAGAGTGAAAACATCAACAAGAAAGAAAGAAGAAAGAACTAGGGACACTGGGATATCTAGTAGATTAAGAAAACAAGCAAACCTCATACACATGCGGCAAAACATAAAGCTTTACAGTAGCCTGCGCCTCGAATCTATAATTTCTTAATCAATCACACTAATCAAAGAGATGAAATTAAAGGGTGAAATAATTGGAGGAATTGAAATTGAATTAAAAGAGAGTGGAAAACCACTTACCCGTCTCTATGTGCTTTGAAGATGACGGAGACACATAGAGAGAAAACCTTGAGAAGGGCGAGAGGGATGATCTGAGAAAGAGGGTTTACCACTTATCCGTCTCTATAAGATTTTCTGAAACAAAAAAATTTCTATCAATCAAACCCCTTTGTGAATCTTGTGCAAAATCTACCAAACAAATTGAGTTTTTACCTTTAGAATCTGGAGACGACGCTGCTCTTTCAACAACATGATAAGGATGATTGATGCTTGAACCAGTCAATGATCATGGAGAGGGAAGAAGGAGAGGTGCGATCTGTTTTTGACGGCAATTTGGTAGAGGATGGGAATGCGTCTGTCAGTAAGCTAACCCTACATGCTCGATGTAATTTTCATAAAAGGATGCGGACATAATTGGAAATTCGATATAATTCATTAACCTTGCACTGTTGCTCCGTGTTTTTCACAGAAGCAACTCTAAAAGTTAGGATTTGTGGCTTCTCAGTATCAGCTTCTAGGATAAGCTATTTGGCCCAAAAGCAACTTCTAGAGAACTTTACCAAACACCATCTAGTAAGCCTAAAAGCAGAAGCAGCCTCAAAAGTAGCTTCAAAATCAATCTCAAACTAAGCCAAAATCTATTAGGGCTTAATTATTAGTTATGTACTAAGGAATAACCGCATACAAGATTTGCATGATCGAATGAATATACATGAGTTTGATTCAATTTATGACAATTAATTAATTAACTGGCGTAAAACTATAAAGTGATGGATGTTTCTGTAATTTTTCAATCCACTTCTATTTATATAGTCTTTCATAATTACAGTAGCTCGAACTCTTTTATCATGAATGTGATTCAAATTCAATTAGTTAAGCATTGGTCGTAAGTGTGCATAGACTCCAAAGACACATGTTCAATGATGATGGTGAGTTTCTATCTTTTCAAAAATAATGGAAAAGACTCGACCTCCTTTCATGGTGTGGAGAAATCCCTTCATCGCCATTCACACTTGGCTAGAATTAATCCCTCATTATTAAAAAGTAATTATCAAATCATCATCGTAGATTTGTTATTAGTCTCCATCTGAGGGTTACTTAATCCATCAAATGCTGTCGTGGCAACCCGGGCCCCACGTAACCTCCATGGAAGCCCCGTACCCGGATCCGACCCGTTTCCAAACCGAAAACGAATTCCAACGCTTATTTAACCGCCGGCTGGGAATAAACAAAATTAACCCATCATTTATTTTCTACTGTTCCCCAGCTCACCTAAATCACGAGCAACTTGCAAACCCGACGCTGCCACAGCTTGTACTCATTTACTCCCCGAGGGCAAAATGGGTATAAAGTACAGCTATTTCCACTATTTTCAACTTAGGCGAACGAGGTATTCATGGTAAGTAGCGCAGCGGATTACTGCCGCCGAATTCCGTCTTAAATTTTTTCCACGAGTTACCCGATGTCCGGGGAAGAAGGGAAAATGAAAAACACCCGCCCCCCTATTTTTTTTTTTTTTTCTTTTCCTCTACCGCCTAAAATTGACATTTCACATTCTCTCTTACCCAGGTAGCGGGCCCCGCCCGCAGACTCCTCCAAATCTTGATTGGCTCCCATCGCTCTGTCCAGCGCGTGATCCTCCCTAGCCTTCAAAATCTCGATTCCCCTCTGCCTTTTGATGATGATATTTGCGTATCGCATCCACATCACCAAGTCCTCTTCCTTCATTTCTTTAATTTTTTGTTTGGGGTTTTGGTTTTCAGAGAGAGAGAGAAAAGAAAAAGAAAAAAAAAAATCCTCGTCTTCTTTTCCTCCTTTTTCTCGTTGTTTCCTCCTCTTTTCCTCGCTCCTGCAGAAGTCTCCGATTCTCGAAACGAAGACGAGTAATAGGAGATAAACGACACCGTTCCAATCAATCCCACCATTCAATCAAAGCCAGCCACAGCCCCCCCTCCCCCCATGAAACGGAGCAAAACGGTGAGTCGTTGTGATCGTCGCGACCTCCATCTCCATCTTTAACCTCTCTCCTCTTCTCGTCTTCTCTTCTCAGCTCAGCTCAGCTCTCTTCTTCTCCGTGCGATTCGAAACCGCGATCGGGAAACGGTGCATCGGAATCATGAGACCGAATAATATGAGTCAGATGCCACCGCCGCCGGGAGGTGTGGCCGCCAGAAAGGACACGTCGGGGAAGACGAGGCGTCGTCCTGACCTGAGTCTACCGATGCCGAGGCGGGACACGTCTCTGGCCGTGCCGTTGCCTCTGCCACCGGGACCGAGCTCGGCTCCGTCCGGGTCCGAGGCCGTGATGATCAACTTCTCCGAGCTGGAGCGGGCGAACCGGATTGGGAGCGGAGCCGGCGGCACGGTGTACAAGGTTATTCACAAGCCGACCGGGCGGCTCTACGCGCTGAAAGTCATCTATGGCAACCACGACGAGTCGACCCGGCACCAGATCTGCCGCGAGATCCAAATCCTCCGCGACGTCGATAACCCCAACGTCGTCAAGTGCCACGATATGTTTGACCACAACGGCGAGATCCAGGTGCTGCTGGAGTTCATGGACGGCGGTTCGTTAGAGGGGAAGCACATCGCCAACGAGAAAAGCCTCTCCGATTTTGCACGGCAGATCCTCACCGGATTGGCCTACCTCCACAAACGGCACATCGTCCACCGCGATATCAAGCCTTCGAATCTCTTGATCAACGCCCGGAATCAGGTCAAGATCGCCGATTTCGGAGTCAGCCGGATTTTGGCGCAGACTATGGACCCGTGTAACTCCTCTGTAGGGACCATAGCCTACATGAGCCCGGAGAGGATCAACACCGATCTCAATCAGGGCAGGTACGACGGCTACGCCGGCGATATTTGGAGCCTGGGGGTCAGCATCTTGGAGTTTTACATGGGCCGATTTCCGTTCAATGTGCAGCGGGCTCAGGGAGATTGGGCCAACTTAATGTGGGCCATTTGTATGTCTCAGCCGCCTGAGGCTCCGCCGACTGCCTCCAGAGAGTTCCGGCATTTCATATCTTGCTGTTTGCAGAGAGAGCCGAACAGGAGAATGTCGGCGGCGCAGTTGTTGCAGCACCCATTTATCTCCGGCAATGGGGGCGGGCCGCCGCAGGTTCATCAGAATCTGCACACTCTTCTACCACCGCCACGCCCGCTTCCTTCTTAGCTAGTACTTTCTATCTTTGCCCAATTACTGTGATGATGATCATGATGCTGGTTTTACTTGGTTAATTTTCTGTCTTTCCTCTTTTTGATGATAATGATAATGATGATATGATTTGGTGTTTAAGGAAGATGATGATGATGATGATGATGATGATGGGTGGGATTTGATGATTTGAGGAGGAATTGGGGAAATGGGTGCATTTGTTTTTAGCTTTACTTCTACTTTTGTTAATCAGTCTATCACTCAACTCAATCATTCTGTCATTGATAATGTGAATGGTAACCGGAAATGGGAATTTGGCTTTAGGGGGACTCACCCTTTTCTCAGATTTCAAGCAAATTATACTAGTTTTGGCTATGTGATTGATATAGATTCGTTGGGATTGGATTTTTGGGTACTGCTAATGTTCTTTTCCGTTTTTGGTCAACTTGTTTTGTTGGGTGTTTCTGGGAGGTATCAATATTGAGTGAATCTTTGAGCTGCCCAGCTTAATATGGCTGGTTTGGTACTTTGGTTAATGGGGTGGATGAGATTTTAGCTTTGTAATATCAATGCACGAATCTTTCTTTCTCCATCATCATGAACATTACATGGAGATTACACAGAATAGGAAAGTTGCAGAGATTCTTTCTTTTTTTCTCGTAATATGAAGTAGGCAAGTAGCACACTGGTGTTGATGTGGAAGAGGAGCTTTATAAATATTGACGTCTTGGTCAGTGAAATCAGTATTGTAATTCTAATTTGTTAGTGAATATCACTTATCAAAGTTTTTCTATTCAAGCAATTTAATCAATTTTCATTAGGAAATAAATGTCACAGTTGCCATTGCTACTGGAATTCATACTTTGCTATGAATGTGTTGTGCTTTTGCTTCTCTCACTTCAATCTAGCTAGTGAATAAATGCATACATATAATGTTGCCTCGCCAATTTGAAACCTTGACACAAAGTCCCAATTCGAATTTTAACACCGGCATTTTGGAAAGAACGTAACTTGTAGATTTGGTGCACAAGTTTTCTTCCTCTTTGATGACACTGCATGTTTCATGGAAAAAGGTGAAAGCCATTTAAAAGCTGCATAACAATCCATGGCTTGTGTGACAGATAATTCACCTCATCACTTTGACGCCTTGCCTATTTATAGCATTCCCAACCCATGCCGGTTTAAGTGAACAACCAAAAATTGGCTAAGCTCTTTTATTTTTCGGTCGGAATTGGCTAAGCTCTTGGATGGCGAAATCATTATGTGTTTTGCACATCAAAGTGTTTTGGACTTGACGGCCGGCGTTGGTGGCGACTTGCATTAGGAAAGGATAGGGGTGAAAGGCACATCCGCATCAAGGAGCATGTCTTGGGAACATCGGCCGTGTCAATTAGAGTACATGCAGAGGTGCATGAATGGGAATTTTGGGAATATCACAAGACAATAGCATAAGTAATATAAGCAAAACGTTTAAAAGGGTGGCTTCCGATTGGCGGGCGTATTGTGCCACATGGCATGGTGGCCACATTTAAGATTTTCTACATTAATTGAGTTTGACGATCGGTGAGTGACATCTTCAAAAAGCAACAAAGGATAGATTGAACCACCTCATCCAGAGCTGGTTAATATTGATGTCAACAATAAGAATAGTTAGTGTTCCACAGTCCGTCATACTTTAAAAAAAATTTCAAGTTTTCACTCTAATAGCATAAATAATTATTTGTTTAGTTTTGATTAAAATTTCAAGTACAGAATTAGTAACAATTTTGTTTTTTTAGCTCATTTCTTTATCTAGTATATACATTGACCTTGATTAATTGTTAATTGTAAAGGGTTTCTAACCAATCAAACAAATTTCAATACACGGAACTCTCACAACTATTGATATTGTAGTTCGGCAACTTATCTTCGAAGTCTGCCAATTTTTTCTACAAGAAAAGAAAATTACAAACGAAACCCTCTAACACAACCTAAGTTGCATTGATCTGAGTATTCATTTAGTGTTGGTTCTACAATGATCATGATGAATCCATTCATCATATTACAAGGGGTTGTCAGTTCGTAAATGATTTGCTTTCTTTCTTTCCTGAGCTACAAGCTGTTCTGTGGATCGATTGTAATGAAGGTAGGTCAATCAGTACTTGGTAGGCTTCTTGTTTTGAAGTTCTCTCTAAGAAGAATGTGACATTTCTACTCTTAGTGGGTTGGTTTGTTGAGAAAGAGCGTAACTTGAGGGTGTGGTCAAACAAGTTTGTTTTGTTGACCCACTTGCAGTTTTAGATCAGGTCTTTTATATGTTGTATCAGCCTACTTTGACTTCTACTAGCAGTTCTACCATGAGAAATAGGCCAGGCTGGTCCCCCGCCTTCTTCAAGGATGACTTAAGGCCAATTGTGATGGTGCTTTTGATCTATCCTCCAAATCTGGTGGGAGAGGAGTGATTGTTAGTGATGCTTTGGTGATGTTGTTGGAGGAGTGTGCATGAAAGTTAGTCATGTTGCGTCTCCAGAATAGGCTATGGCTTGTAAAACTGCGTGTTCCTTGGCAATACAATTTCATCTTTCTCCCATTACTTTCGAGACAAATTATTACCGCTTAGCCTCTGTTGTTGAGGTTGGAGGTGAGGAGACCTCACCTTTGTGTCGAATTATTGAGGATATCAACTCTTTCTTAAATGTGATAGTTGGTTCTTCTTTGAGGCATGTATATTGTGAGGCCAATATGTGTCGCACCCCTGATTTTTAACATAAATTAAAATCGATATATAATCTCATAATTATACATGCGTGATGGTTCAACTATCAATACAAAATACCTGGAAACTTTCCCTTTAAACTAAGTATTGATGCCCTGAAACCCACACTTTAAATATTAACCCACTCCACAAAGTCATATATTACATAAACTTACGAACTAAATTGTTACCACAAGATAAAATGTAAATGCTCCTCAGAGCTTACTACACAGCGGAAGTCCTTATCCACGGTAAAGTCACAAAAATGGTTTCCTATCGTAAAGCTGTAAAGATGCTACCTCAGCTTCAGCCACGATTATCCTGACCTGCAGGATTAACCCATACACCATTGAATAGTACACCGGGTTGCCACACAACAAACCCTGTAAGCTTATGAAAGCTCGTACGAGTAACTCAAAACCACCACTAAACAACTCACACCAAAACTAAGGAGAATAACTCACGCCTTGATCTCCTTACTAACACTTAATAAAGGAAAACAACTCACTCCTCAGTTCTTTTCAAAACGTAACAACATAAAGCAACTCACTCCTTGATTTCTATCAACACGAAACAAAGAAAGTAACTCACACCTTGTTTTCTTTCAAATCACGAAATAAGGAAAGCAACTCACCCCTTGATTTCCTATAAATCGTATATAAAGAAAGCAACTCACACCTTGTTTCCTTAAAACACAAATTCATGAGTTAGATATAACCTCACTCTGTTACCCCATGAATTTCACTGGCAGACAGACTAGAGCTCTAACTGAAATCATAACTACTCGTCCGGCCAAATACGTGATTACTCGATATACTGCCTAAGGTCATCATGTGACCTTAATTCCTCGGGCCTCACAGTCCCTCAGAATAAAACATTTAAAAGAGTCGCTCAGAACTCAAAGTGTTACACAAATCTCAATGCTTTTCAAAACAATAGAAATCATTATTTCACAATCATTTGTTTTTCGAAAAGCCACAACACAAAACAATAAAAAGCATCATTCATGCATATTGTTTTCATTACCCAACAAATCCACCCATACATATATATTTCACGTATACACACACACGTACACACACACACACACGTAGTCATCCGCTCAAGAATACCTACTAATACCAACTATAGTTTGCAGTAAAATAAATAACTCCTAAAATAATAAAGGTAACTCAGTTCGTAAATGAACCTTGTGAGATTACTTATCTGGAAATTCCCGCTGCGTCTTCACACCACTAGATTACTTACAGAACGCACTCTGTCAAGCACCTAAGGAAAGTACAACCTTAATTCGGTCAACGAAACACAAAGATTAACGTTCGAAACCCCAAATCGAACTAAAATCTCCAAAGTGACGCCAATTTAGGTGAAACCACATCCGAGACCACCCAATGTCTCCAGAATAATTCCTATGATTGATATGTCAAAACCACAAGTCGATCGAACGCTCGAATCCTCACGGATCGAAAAAACGAACATTCTGAAACCGTAAAAATCACAATATATTCATACGATCTCCAAAACTTACATATTATATATCAAAACGCTCGTATCGACGAGTAGATGATATATAAAACCAGAAAATATCCAATACATGGCCGGAAGGCCGCCAAAAAGCCACCACAGTCGGTGGTACAACCACCACAACTACCACCGGCCAAAACTCAAAACTAAATTAATCCAACTGTCCAAAATGTCAAAAACATAAAATAGATCAACTTTAATACCTGGGGTTCAAGCCAACTCGGCCTAGATTGCCGCCTATTACCGCCACAAGCCGCCATGAACTGTTCACCTTGAGTTGATCCGATTCCAACGTGAATCGATCAAAACAAACATCATAGATCGCTTGAGGAAGCTCCTACGAACTCAACCCAAAAAACTTGAAGCCGTGCAGTCGCCAGAGCTACGAATTCCGATTGGGTCCGACTGCACCATGTTTCACATTCTTGCTACGCCACACAGGGTGAATATCACCACTAGAGGATGCCACAAGGAGGAGCGCACGGTGGAGGCGAAGAAGCTGGCCAAGTTTCACGGCCGAGATCATCGGAGCTTGCCGGAAAAGCTGGATTGGCTGGGTCCGGGTCGGGTCAGTCGAAAATCAGGAGAGAGAAGAGAGGTTTCTGAGTTTCCGGTTTTGGAAACTTCCAAAAACGAAAACGGAAATTTCCGAAAACAGAAACCCAAATATATAGAACTTTCCAAATTTTCAAAGGCTCATAACTTTCTTATAAGAACTCCGATTTTCACATTCCACATGTCCATGAATTCGTATTGACGCGCTCTATAACTTTTGTGAAAAAAGTTTCTGGAGAATCTCAACGTATAAAAAGTCAACCTTGAACACCCCCCCCCCCCAAAAAAAAATCCACACTTTTTGGATAAATAATTGTCCGAAACAATTCCACTTCACAAACGACATACGAATAAAGCATAATAACAATAATTCGTACAACTGGTCCATTATTAATTACTACAATTAAATAACAAAAATGCAGGTCATCACAATATGGATGCTCACAATTTAGATAAACTTACTTTACATTCATCTTTTATCTACCCTGGAGAGGGCATATCCCTCTGAATTTTAGAAGCTTTTTATTTTTTTTGGCCGAAGAATATTAGAAGCTTTGTAACTTCTCATTGTACCAATTGATTGGAGAATGCAATTTGGTCATTCTTCCCTTCACCCAAAAAAAAAAAAAAACTGATCTTATCTAAATTGAAGGCTGAAAGAAGCAGCTTCTTTCTCAAGATATGGGGGTTCGAAGAGGCATGGTCAAGAGACGTCACTGCATCGGCCACAAAGTTATCTTCAAGAGGAACATGCCGGAAGGACATTATGTTAAAACTTTTGAAAATTACTTGAATATCCTTAACCAAAGCACATATGCGCTAGGGTGGATCACATACTTTGTTGATGGAGCCGATGACCACTTAAGAGTATCCTTCAACACAGATCTTCAGACAATTGTTTTGCAAGGCCGGAATCAAGCCATCCTCGAAGTCTGCCATGTCACATAATAGTACATTTAAATTCTTGTTTTTGATTTTATGCTTTTACTTTATGCAGTATTATTAATAAGATACCAAACAAAGAGAACATAGCATTAATCTTTTAGGCAAACAATGTAGTTGTATTCATATTTCTAAATTTGATATTTGGATTTTTTTTTTATATTTCTTTATATTTGGATTTGAGGGGTGAGAGAGATTATACTGGTACTATATCGATTATGCTTCATTAATTTTTGAAGTTGAGACACAAATTAAGGTGTAGCCTGTAGAAAGAGAAATATATTACCTGAACAAGCACCATCGATCTCCTTCATTGGATGAGCGAATACTGATCACCTGCAAGACCTTATTATTTTATTTTTCTTGATCGTGAACGAGACATTATATCAATTGAGAAAATTTTATATTGTTGGTGACTGGGTGTCTGAGCTGCAATCACGTAATCGCTGGAGTAACCCTATATCAATTAACTAAACTAATTGATCTGTCATAGACAAGAAACCTAATCAAGATGCCTAGTTTACGAGTTTTGTTTCTAGCACTGTATCCTTTAATTTAGAAAGAAAATAAATTATAAAGATACACCTCTCATATGACGGCCTAGACCTAAATGGTCAAAGTTGAAGGCAGAGAAAACCGTAGCGGCGCGGCAACTATGTTTTCTACCACCGTTTTGTTGGGTTTGAAGTTTGTAGTCTCTTATTTTCTTATAGGCTGATTACAGGCTTGTTTTATTTTAACGGCCTTTTAATGCCATTAGGTGCATCCACATTAACCTAGAAGTTTCTCTTTCTTTTTTTTTACCAGGAAAAGAAGCTTATTTCTTTTTCAAAAGTCTGAGAAGACCAACACTCAGCTAAGGAAAATGCATCACCAACACTCGGCCAAGGAAGATGCATCACCAACAGATATGCATTTTCCGGGAAATTATAAAATCCCGAATTTCCTGTTATAATTTCCCGAAAAATGCATATCTATCTGCAATTATAAAAGCAATCAACAATAAAACTGGAGCTTTCTGATTAAGAATTAATATTGATCAAGAGTATTAACGACGGACCTCCTGGTCATCTCCGACTCGTAAAAGTATACACAAGATTAAACTTAATAACAGTTTGTCCATGGACCAAAGTTCCGAACCCCAACCTCTTCCTCCGCGTCCCAGCTCGGCTCCTCCGGGACCGGAGTCACTGCCGATCAAGTTCTCCGAGTTAGAGCGCGACAAAAAACCGATTAGAAGAGGAGCCGGAGGCACGGTGTACAAAGCCGTTCACAAACCCACCGGTCGGCTCTACGCGGTGAAAGTGATCGACGGCATCGACTCCCGTGACTATTCGATCCCGCGTCAGATCATCCAAGAGTTCCAAGTCTTCCGCGACGCTGCTAACCCTAACATCGTCAAGTGCTACGACATGTTCTACCACAACGACGAGATCCACGTCCTCCTAGAATAAATGGACGGAGGTTCATTGAAAGGCAAGTACATCAACAACGAGAAAGCTCTCTCCGACTTGGCTAGGCAGATCCTCACCGGCTTGACTTTTCTCCACGGACAGCACGTAGCCCACATGGATATCAAGCCCTCGAATCTCTTGATCAACTGCGGGCATGAAGTCAAGATAGCAGATTTCGTTGGGAGAGTTTTGGCCAAGACTATGGATCCGTGTAACTCTTCTGTGGGGAACGTAGCATATATGTGCCCGGAGAGAATCAACACCGATCTAAATCACGGCAAGTTTGACGCCTGCACCGGCGATATATGGAGCGTTGGAGTCAGCATCTTGGAGTTTTACATAGGGCGGTATCCCTTCTCTGCGCACAAGGGAGATTGGAGCTTGATGTGGGTCATATGTATGTCTCAGCCTCCTGAAGCTCCTATATATGCGTCAAGAGAATTGAGGCATTTCATTGCTTGCTGTTTGCAGAGAGAGCCGAAAAAGAGACTGTCGGCGGCGCAGTTGTTGCAGCACCCATTTATCTCCGGCAACAGCAGCGGACAGAAGTAGGTTAATCAGAATCTGCATACTCCATGTACAACATTCGGCGCCCACTTCCTTATTAGCTAGCACTTTCTATCCCTGCCCAATTATTGTAATGATGATGCTGGTTATCAATATTCAGTGAACCTAGCTTTGAGATTCAATGCACGAGATTACACAGAAAAGGAAAGTTGCAGAGATTCTTTCTCTTTTTAATTTTCTTTTTTCCTTTCTTTCTCTCTCTGTTTGTAACTGGCTGTGTTTATAACATTTTCACAAAGCTAGCTCTTCTTATCTTTTCTATCTATGCCTTTTCCATATCATGTTTGTTTGGTAATATGAAGTAAGCCAGGTAGCACTTCATTGGCAAAAAAAAAAAAAAAAAAAAAAAGAAGAAGAAGGAGGAAGGAGGAGGAGGAGGAGGAGGAGGAGGAGCTATCTGGTTTTGATGAGGAGAGGAGCTATATTATTGAAGGGATCGGGTTTTTTTTCAAAATACTTTTGCTTTTATAATAAAAATAAATGTCAAGTTGCCATCTTCATTTATTGGCATAGATAGGTTCCATCAAGATTTTTCTCATATAAATTCTTAGATAGAGACTTCCCCACCTCGTGTTTTGTCTCATGGTTTGCATGCTGCTTTCATTGATTTGGGAATTGGAATTCTGGAAATAGAGTCGGATGGTGCACGCGTGATCTGATTAATGCTCACAAGTTGATTTAATGGGCGCATATATTCTAGTACGATGGTTTAAGAACTAATGTATGGTAATAGGATCAGGATCCTCTCCTTGGCTCCTTCTAATCCATGTTTGTCCTTCACTTTTAATATCATCCGTGATCGAACATCTAATGGTCAATGGAGTGTTACATCAGCACCTCACAATTAAATAACCAGCTTTTATCTTTTATCTAATGGTCATCTACTCATCTTCCTTCTCTTCTCCTTCTTCTCTTTTATGAGTCTTCTCCACTTCCACTTCCTCCTCCTCAACCTCTATATACTTGCCTCCTCCAGATATTTCAATTTCCCGATCAAGACCACAATAGCTATGGATTAAGAGAAAGTTTGATCTCCTTTATATATATTGTTGAGATGGACTGTCATTCGGTTAATGAAGTTCTATATTTTTTGGGCTTGGATTCTTGGTGACAACTGTTGAAATCTTTTCGGTCTACTCCTCTATTGCACAATCCCAGATTCTCAGGTGATCTTTGTATCGTTATTGAGTCCAACGAAAATATGGGTCTGACTCTAAAATAAGAATAGGCGTTTGATGAATCAAATCTCAGATCCAGGATCGTATCAAACAATTTTTTCAATGATTTTATTGCTCTTGTCGGAATTATTGTGTAGTTGAAGGACTTTTTGAATAAATGGATGGATTTTAAAACTTTTTAATTAGTGCGGAATTAATTTAATAATTAAACTACAAACTAAACATAACCCATGATCTTGTCTTATTATGATATGTATATAAATATAGCATGCATAGTAAGGAAGAACAAAGAGATAGTTTATGTTCTACTCACCCTTGGAGCGTGATTTTAATCCGATCCAAGTGAATCACCAAAGTTCCTCCCCTCGATCTCTCCTTGTGTGTGTTTCCTCCACCTTGAAGCACCTTGAATTAAGAACTCATTCTTGTACTCCTTCTTGTGCTTGTGATATTCTCCTTAATGTAACAAGTAAAGCCACAAAAGTATATAGCCTCTAAGAATCTTCACCAAGTGAATCAAGAGATGAAGAAAGATGAAAGAAAAAAAGAAATTATACAAGTGTTCTTCTTTCCTTTTAATTTTGTAATGGACCAAGGGAGAGCTCTCTCTCTCTCTCTTTCTTAAATCTGAAAATAATTGTGTGAAGACACACTTACTTTCTTTATCCATGCTTTCTCTTTTATATAATAGAAAATAACTCCAATTACTAAAAGAAAAATATTGACTTTCATAAAGCTAATATTTTGGCTGGTCCATACATGTTATTAGGCACTAAAAATGTATCTTGGGCTTTCATTTAAATCTCATTTAGTGAAGCCCAAGTCCACACCAAAAACCCGACAATCGTTTAGGCCCAATAGGTTCGGTTTTACCCGAAACTCCTAATTATGTTCAAATAATAAATCTAATTAATTATTTGATCATAACCAACTATTGTTTAATCTTCTTCATATACAATCTCAATGATCCACTTATATGGTGTGTGATCTCTTAGGTTCTAATTAACAAGACAGTGAAGTTTATAGAAACTATTTTATTTTGTTTACGAATCAAAAACTCCATTTTTGATTCTCCCTTGTTATTAGGATTATAAATGTTTATTAATCCTCAAGGACTTCACAAGTCATGAATGACATCTTGCAACATATCATGACTACCCTAGTTAATATAGAATGACAGAGAACCTATTCAATTGGAATTACAATACAATACGGTCATTCTCTAACACTATATTCTAAATCTCATCATCGAGGTATGGAATTAATATGTCAATCCCCTAATGTGATTTTCATTCTTATGTGATTCTTAGAATGTGATTAGAAACTCCTTTTTAATCTCATTCAATGCTTTGGTCAAAGACTCATTGAATCACATCTTTGAACATACATCTTATTTACTTAAGGATAGAGATTCCTTATTGTACACTCACATGTCTCCATGACCGAATTGATTATACTAATGAATACATCTATTATATCCATTAAGGGACACAATATTATTGCATCATTAAGTGATAATCCATTCACTCATAAGACAACTATGGTATCTCAGGTCAAAGGACTAATTTGTATTATTGTAATTTAGAGTTCAAGTTTGACATGTAAGTAAGACTCCATACAAGAATTCTAATGATCGCGTTCAGTGTACTCTTTAAATTAAGAACACTCACATACTTGTATTAGTGTCTCTACATAAATGACAAGAGACATATCATCCTCCATATTGAGCATACATAGTATGTGCTACTCTTTCTGGATTATCAATATCCAAGTGATAATCCTATGACTAGGAACCTTTTAGGATAAGAGTGTGAAAGAGTAAAGGTCTCACACATCTAACTCTTTAGATTACTTTCTCTTTAACTTATATTCCTTGGACCTTGTTCAATCAAATATTAAATAAAAGCAATGAACAATAAACTTGCCATTTTGATTAATAATAATTACAATAATAATTTCATCAAAATGATTGTTTTAGGACACAATTCCTTCAATCTCCCACTTGTACTAAACCCAAACAGCCATGACACATACACCCATCTTCTCAAAATGCCGTTCTAGCTTTGCTTGTGATAAAGGCTTAGTGAATGGATCTAATATGTTATCAACAGATGCTACTTTGAGAATGTTAACGTCTCCACGATTAACAATCTCCCGTATGATATGGAAACATCTTTCGATGCGTTTGGATTTTTGATGAGATCTTGGTTCCTTGGCTTGAGCAATTGCCCCATTATTGTCACAGTAAAGTGGAATCGGTGACTCATTGGTAGGAACAACATCAAGTTCAGTGATGAACTTTTTCATCCAAACTGTTTCCTTTGCAGCCTCTGCAGCTACAATGTATTCTGCCTTAGTAGTGGAATCTGCAGTAACTCTTTGTTTGTAGCTTCTCCAATTTACTGCACCTCCATTCAAGGTGAAGACAAATCCTGATGTGGATTTTCTGTCATTCACATCAAATTGAAAATCTGAGTCTGTGTATGCTTCCACTTGTAACTCTGATTGCAAATCACCACCTCTATAAACGAGGAATAAATCTTTAGTCCTTCTCAAGTACTTGAGGATATTTTTAACAGCATTCTAGTGTTCTAAACCTGGATTGGATTGATATCAACTAGTTATGCTTATGCCATAACTAATATCAGGTCTAGTGCACAGCATCGCATACATGAGGCTCTTTATTGCAGACGCATATGAGATTTTGCTCATCTTTTGCACTTCCTCAATCGTTTGTGGGCACATTTTCTTAAAGAGGTGAATGCCATGTCTGACAGGAAGAAAACCCTTCTTAGATTGTTTCATGTGAAATCTATTCAGCACTTTGTCTATGCACAAGGATTGAGATAATCCAATTAATCTTTTTGATCTATTTCTATAGATCTTTATTTCTAATACATAGGCAGCTTCTCCAAGATCATTCATAAGGAAGGTCTTGGACAACCAAACTTTAATTGAAGATAACATTCCTACATCATTTGCAAAGAGTAGGATGTCATATACATAAAGTACAAGAAACACAACAGCACTCCCACTGACCTTTTTGTAAACACAAGGTTCATCCATGTTTTTTGTGAAACCAAAAGATTTGACTACAGCATCAAAACGAATGTTCCAACTCCTTGAAGCTTGCTTGAGTCCATAGATTGACCTATAAAGCTTACACACTTTATAAATGTCATTTTTACACGTAAAGCCTTTAGGTTGATCCATATAAAGCTCTTCCTCAAGGTTGCCATTCAGAAAGGCAGTCTTTACGTTCATTTGCCATATCTCATAATCATAGTGAGCAGCTATAGCAAATAATATCCGAATGGATTTAACCGTGGCAACAGGAGAGAACGTATCTTCATAGTCAATGCCCTCTCTTTGCTTATAACCCTTTGCCACCAACCTAGCTTTGTAGGTTTCTAATTTTACCATCTGAGCCTATCTTTTTCTTGAAGACCCATTTGTTTCCAATTGGTCTAATACCTGGTGGAGGTCAACAAGAGTCCAGACTTGATTGGTGTACATAGAATCAATCTAGGATTCCATGGCTTCTTGCCATTTCTTTGAGTCAATGTCCGACATTGCTTCATTATAACTAGAAGGATCATGCAGGTTTTCATTGTCACCAAGGAGATTTAACTCCCGAAGGCTTTCATGACATAAACCATACCTCTTAGAAGGTATCCTGATCCTACTAGATCTTCTTGGAGTTTTTGTTATAGTTGGTTCAGGAAGTCGTTCATCGGGAGATGAAGTGTTTGTTTGTGGCTTGTTGGACATTTCCTTGAGTTCTATCATTTGCTCAACATTTCCATCAAGGACATAGTCTCTTTCAAGGAAAGTAGCATTTCTTCTTACAAAAACCTTTTGTTCTTTCGGTTGACAGAAATAATAATATCCTAAACTATTTTTAGGATATCCTACAAATAAACATTTGCTTGATCTAGCTTCAAGCTTGCCTGCTTCTAGTCTTTTGACATAAGCTGGACAACTCCAAATCTTAATATGATTGAGACTTGGTTTCTTCCGATGCCACATCTCATATGGTGTAAGTGGGACGGATTTGGAAGGCACTCTATTTAACAAATAATTTTTTGTTTGAAGTGCATATTCCCATAAGGATATAGGTAAATCAGTATAGCTCATTAACTCTTGTTATTTGTCCTCCAAAATGGGACTTGGTCATCTTGCCTTTTTGACAAGACTCACAAGTAGGCATATGATCAGATCCTAACGACTCTAAATATCCATTTTTGGATAATTTGTGAATTCTATCTTGGCTAATATGACCAAGCTTAAGGTGCCACATCTTAATGAGGTTAACAGTTTCTCGAGATCTCTTAGATCCCAAAGTATTTTCCTTCATACAGTTAATACTATCTTCTAAAGCTAGATGAAAGAGACCATCAATAATATTAGCATGACATATCACGCGTTCATTAATAGATACAAAACCACTTAGTTTATTAAAAACTACTCTATAACCATCCTTCAAAAGCATGAAGATGGAGATAAGGTTCTTTATACATAAAGGAAGATATAGACAATTATTTAACTCCAATGTATCTCCTGATGGTAACTTCAAAATATAAGCCCACACGGCTTTGGCGTCAACTCTTATGCCATTTCCTACACGTAGGGTGATTTCTCCAGCTTTAAGCTTCCTAGATCCCACTAGGTCCTGCAACGAAGTACATACATGGTGAGATGCCCCTGAATCAATTATCCAAGTGGAAGTATTATTAACTGTAAATATTGATTTAATCACATTGATCGTACCTTCTGTTAAAGACTTGTTCTTCAAGGATGCAAGATAAGCTTAGCAATTCCTCTTCCAGTGCCCATCTTTGTTGCAAAAGAAACAAATACCTTTTGGTTCCTTTTGTTCCTTCTTCTTCTTCTTCTTCTTTTGGACTGCTCCCTTAGGCTTTGTCACTTGTTTCTTCTTCCTTTTACCATTGCCTTTGGACTTAGTAGATGAAGAAGAAGTGACAATGGTCACACTCCCACTCTCTTTCTTAATTTGCTTCTTCAGCTTGTACTAGCATATTGAGAAGATCAGAAAGAGTATGATTCATTTGTTGCATATTATAGTTCATAATGAACTAAGAAAATGAATCATCCAAGGAGGATAGGAAGAAGATCTTGAGCTAGCTCCGCATCAAGTTCAAACCCTAGGTCTTGAATTTGCTCAATAAGACCTATCATTTTGAGACCATGTTGATGCTCAGGTGCACCCCTCACATGTTTAGTCTTGACAAGCTCATTGACTGCTATGAAGTGCACATTTCTATTTCTCTCACTAAACAATTCAGTGAGATGGAGTAATATAGAACTGGCGCTATACATATTCTCATGTTGCTTCTGAAGTTGTGAGTTCATGGATGCAAGCATAACACATTTAGCTTGAGTGTCATCATCCTTATGTTTTTGATAAGCAACATGTTGCTCATCTGTTGCATCTTGAGCCAAATGAGTGTGAGGAGGTGCATTTTGTAGACATAAGTGATCTTATCGAATGTCAATACAATTTTCAAATTGCGGAGCCAGTCATTGAAGTTTGGGCCCTCAAGACGATTTTCATTGAGAATTTTGGTGATAGGATGTCCTGACATATTGCAATCTACATAACATAAAATAAAATAAAATAAATGAGATTGATTTTAAAACCAAGTAACTCGGGTCTTAAGAATCAAATGGCACCCTCTCACTATTTTAACAAATTCCAAATCCCTCAAGGAATTCGAGAGTATAAATTAAAACTCTTAGTGAGTATGGAAGACTTATTTTCATTAAGCCAACCGCATCATAATAGAACTATAGGTTAACTTAATTTCTATGAGAGGATACTCTTATCCAATCACATCAAATGTGAATATCCATAACTTTGGCCTCTAAAATAAGTAAGTCTCACCATAATAGGATATTGATAAATTACTCTAGTTAAGCCATACCCATCATCTCATGTAAGTATAGGGATCAAAAATTAAATGTCATCATAATAGAATATTGACCAATATTTGTCCCTACCTTACAACATCAAATGTTGAATAACCTCTGTTTGGCTCCAAAACCAGATGGCTTGCAAACTGTCTCTTTTGAGCTTGTGCACAGGTGTGCCAGCACTGTAAGGTGCAGTCGTTGGGGAGTGCCATGACCTGACTTCTTGAATCAAACGATGTGGACGAGGAGAGCACCAACTTCGTCACAAGGTTCTTTTCTATGCCTTTTGAAAAAGGACTTCTTTGCCTTACCGGTAAGGACTTTGGTTGTGATCTCTTCGTGAAACCGAGTCGATACTCAAAGTTGTAGGTTAAGCAGAGCAATCACTGGAAAGTTGAGGAGAAAGCATAGGGTTTGCTAAAGCGTGAGAAATCTCCGCTGGTTTGCAAGCAGGTTGCAGGTAGGTTTGCTCCGGAGAGGCTTTGATAATCTGTTTGATTAGGTTGAGAGTTGTGTCTTTTTCCGTCCTTGAAACCTGTTATTTATTCTAGGTTTTCGACTGTTCCTTGCTATTGAAGGATTATTGATTGACGTTTCCTATTCAATCTCCACTACTTGATTCCAATAAGGTCTCGTTTTCATTATGGATTTTGAAATGGGCGAAGTTGTAACCCAAACCCAAGTAGACTTATTTTTGGGTCGTAGGTATCGGCCCGCTATGCTAAACCTATTAAAGGATCTTGCCAAAAATACTTTTGGGCTCAAATATTGCCCCCCAAGCCCCGAAATCAGGCTCACGAAAATGTAACTGATTGAAGGGGGCTGATCAAAACGACATGTCCGCTGATCAAAATGATGCTAGTAATGAAGGTTGCGTCTGTTCGCTTCGCGAAACATCTTTTCGTCGTATCGTTTCCCTCACAAAAACTCTTATTTAAACTAAAGCCACTTCAGACCTGTTACATCAGAAACTCTCTCAGTCCCCTCAATCCCATAAAACCCTTCTCGCTTCATCATCCTCTTGCTGTAAACCAGAAATGGCTCCCCTAATTAAAATGATCATCGATTAGGAAGATGAGATCAATGAGAATGCCGCCCATACTTGGGGAACCAGTATCGGGGCTCGCTGTCACATCCACACCACCATTCAAAGGCCGTTGTTACTGAGGCTTTCTGATAATCACGTCAGCCTGGGCCCGGCACCGCGAGATTTCATCCCGAACGATGCTATCGCCCTTTACGGCCTGCACATCTGACGACCCATTCCAGTCCTCCGAAAGACCCCTGGAGATTTCAGAAGTTGGGGCGCACACCACCACCGAGCCAAAATAGGGTACTGGCCATCCAATATCAGTGCCGCGGAGCTTTCATGGTATCACGAAATGCGAGCGTGAGATCTGGGTAGCTGGAACGCGGCAGGTATTACCCACACCATCGATCTATGTTTTCATCTTCCGTGCGGCGGCAATCACTCTCTGCTTGCTGCCATTCTCTACTTCTGGAACACCGCCACCAATACCTTCGATTTTCGCTTTGGCCAAATGGGTATGACCCTGCTCGATATTCTCACTATCACTGGGTTACCCATTGATGTGGAGCCATACGTGCATGGTCAATTTGACTTTACCACCTTCACCTCGACCATGGTCCAGGCCGGTCGTAGTGCTCACAGCGCCTCTTACCCACGGTGGCTGGCCCATTACTGCAAAGAGGACAACTCCTCCGGAGGCATTGCTTTTCTAGAGTACTGGCTCTGCTGATTCATTTTCTATATCTCCTTCAACAAGCCCACTGGTCCTTGGACTTCATTGGCAATAGCCCTCTACAACGGCCGCCTAGTCGGGCTGGCACAACCGGTGTTAGGCGATCTCTACCGCACTCTGTGCCAGGCGGTCATGCACCCATTTGAGACCAACATCTCAGGTCCCTTTTGGATCCTCGATTTCTGGATTCAGGTTTACTTTCCTTTCTTCCGTCACGAAGACATCCCTCTGCTTCCACCGGCCAACGCTCCTTTAAGTCAGTGGCTGTGCCGCGAGGCAAGGTATGCATCCTCACCATACTCCGAGTGTTTCTCCTACTTATATGTTCTGCACGAAATGCCATACTGTGATTTGGTGCTTGGACGAAGATTCCCATCTCCACTCGAAAATGGATTCCTTCCTGGCTACAGTAATTACAGCGACCGCACGAGATTGGCTTTCCGCTGCGCTATCTCCTGCTCAGACATCAGACTCGGTACTAAGGAACTAAGTTATGAGCTTTACGCACCCAACCACTTTGCTCACCACTTTGGTTTGGTCCAGTTAGTGCCCTTCCCTCTCTACGACGCTTGGAACTACAACACCTCTTGGCGTAGGATTGGCCCCCCAACCGGGCCTCCGCCAGCACAAAGTACACTCATACTGGTTGATTTTCCTGATTGGGCTAATTCCCTCCCCCCTGTTGATGGGAATGCTGAAGACTATGAGCAATGGTGGTCAGAAGTCTATGTCAATTGTTGGAGACAAAGGGATGTCGAACTCTTCGTGACTATCTTCGAGGGACTGAGATACCCCTACGATGCTGACGTTGAGTTACTCGCTCATTTTTCTGAAGAGGAACCCCACTCGCCACCACCTGAGCCTGCTCCGCGACCAGCGAGAGCCCTGCGTCCTGCTCAAGCTAGAATTGTGATTCGCGAGCTTGTCCAAGAGGTAAGTTCCCTTAACTGCTAGTTCATTAATGCTCCCTGTATCCATTACCCTTGTTTCAATTTTCCTTATCTCCAACTTTACTGTTGCAGAGCAATCGAGCAACCGTGAGCACTCCGTCTACAGATCAAACTGCGAGGGGAAAATAAAAAGCAATAGCAACTGAGCCTGAGGTCAAGGATTCTTCTGATGATGAAGACCCAGAAACAGTAAGAAATTGCCTTTCACTTAGCTCTAGCGTATTTTCTCTTGAAGTCTAACTCGATTCTCCCTCCATCTTCGTAGATTGCAATCACTCTGGCCTATAAACACAGCCGTGCTGACCCTCGGACCGATCCATGGGGAGGAGATGAACCAAACGCTGATCGTCTGGTAAGATATTCTCAAAGCGAGCGCTGAAATTCTTCTTGTTGTATATACCCCGAGTCCAGTCTTATAACGCTCCTCATTTGCAGGTTCATCGCAGATCCTCTAGCCAAACTGGGGAAGGGTCATATGCACCTCCACTTACCAGCACAAGTGACCTCCAATTGGCCCTGGTTCCAGTGCAGGTTTAGGATGATAGTGTGCCTGAAGTTGAAGAAAGAGAACTGCCACCAGATACTTCTCGCAAGCAAGTAGTGCGTGACTTGGTTCCAGACTCTGGCAAAGCTGCCCAAGAACCAATGCCTTTAGCAATTCTCCGCAAGCCTCCTACTAAAGAGGTACAATTTCTACCAAGTGATGTATTCTGATTCCTGCTTTTTTCTATGTTCTAACGTCTCTCTGTAGGGTCAAAACGCTATTCCCCATGATGGCGCAACTGTCACAGCCGAGGAGGAGATAGTTGTTGATCACCCTGCTGAAACGGATGGCGATAACTTGGCTGATCAGGAAGTTGCCCCACGAGCACCTGAAGTAGAGGAGGAAACAGAAAATCCTAAGCCAGCGCCAGAGTCGACTCCTGCCGCGGAGCTCCCTGAGGCTCCTGTTAATGCGGAACCAAACCTGCTACCTGTGCCTCCCTCCAGATTAGAGAGACTAGCTCGCGTGCTTGAAGTTATCCCATCTGGGGTTGTTGATAATGCTAGAGATGGCCTTCGCCCGTCTCTTAGGACCTGATATCGTGACGCCTGTTGCACCTGCAAGAGTCCTGGAGTATCTCCGAGTTCTTCTTCGTGAGCATGCTATCACTGAGGAACAATTCCACAAAGTCGATGAACTATTGGAGGCACTTCCTCAGTGGCTGAATGAGAGGGCGGCCACGAACGCGCAGGCCAGATAGACCCAGGCACATTATCAAACTCTCGCTCAGCGAATGGACCGCTCTCGCGATTTCTTAAGTGACTGTGAAGACCCGAAATTTCAGTTAAATATTTTGTAATTCAATATTTGTCAAATTATATGAATTATGAATTGTGGGTGTAATTGGAATGTTGTTGCGTGAGAAATTTGGTTTCGAATTATTTTAGTTTTGAAATTATGTTATTTAGGGTTTACTAAAATCTACTTTTTATACATAAGGAATTTGAGGAAACTTCCTTCATGAAAGTCGTAGAGCTCGTTGATACGAGTTCATGCATATGTGGAACGCAAGAATCAGAGTTTGTATGAGAAAGTTATCGCATTTGGAAAAGTTTTCAATTCGGGTATATATAGGCTACTATTTCCGGAATTATCCGAAAATAGCATAATTATCCAAAAAAGGAAACCATCGGGGTACTGTTCATCATGTCTCTCTCTCCCTCCGTCGGCCGAAAACAGGGCAAGAGGTTTTCGGATTCGTTCTCCCTCCTCCAGCCACCGTTTGACGCCAAACCACTTCCTACAGCTTCATATCTTCTTGCGCAGCTCCGAGAGGCAGCCTTGCGCCGCATCTTGGCCTGTAGCGGCGGTGGAAGCTCGGTTTCGGTTAGAGGCCGTTTTGAGTTCAAACCAAGATTTCTCCTAGCTCCGGCCACCAAAACACGAGTTCTTTAGCTTGTTGAACTCATATCAAGGAGTAGAACACGCAGCAAGAAGACCCAGACCTGAAGTGAAGTTTTTGACATCGAACGGAGCAGCTATCGGAAAATTTCAGTTTTCCGGCGAACCCGACTGATTTTAGGTATTCTCGACCACTTCCGCTCGTTTTCTCACTTCATGCTAGTTATGAAAGTTGCTCAAAATGATGAAACGAAGAGGAGAAGCCCGGCCCCGACACCATTGGCGGTGGTCGACGGAGACCTTTTCCGGCCAGTTCCTGGGGTCCCAAGGGCAGTTTCTGCCCATTTTTATGTTCTACATGTTCATATGATCATTTCGATATAAAGCATGTGAATTTTGGATATCGTATGAATTAGTTATGAATTTTACGATTTCGATAGATTTTGATAGTTTGATTTGTGATATGTGAAGTTCGGATCGTTCGATGGACTTGTAGTTTTGATATGATGATCGTAGGACTTTCCCTATGACCTGGTGAGGTCACAGGTGAAGATCCGACCGTTGGATCTTCGTATAAATGCATTTCTTGAATTGTGCATTAAGTTAAATATCGTTTTGATTAGGTGTTTGGCGGATTTGTTAGCGGACGATTGTGAATCGTATTTTAAGCTATAAGAAGACGCAACGGGAGTTTAGAGGTGAGTAAATCTCACTTGGTTCATTTACAAACCGAATTTCCTTAATTGCCCAATTTATTTGTTATGGGTGAGAAAATGGTTTTAAGAAATGAGTTTTAAAGTGTATATATAATGAATTTCTTGGGTTTTTACTCCGTGTGAACTATAGTTGGTATTAGTAGTCATCCCTGAGTGGATGATTACGTGTGTATATATATATATATATATATATATATATATATATATTTACGTGGTTTTATACGGAATGATGTGACATTGAAATATGTGGATTGTTGATGATTTCATTTGTATACTTGAATGAAAGAATTATTGCTATGATTTATTATGTTAAATGATATTGAGTGAAAGCATGATGATGGTGATTGTTTAGATTATGATTTAAAACACGTGATGGTTATGCAATTACAATTGAAATTGTAATTGTCGTGGGATGTGTGGTGACTATTTCGTAAGGGTGAACCTTGGCCGAGGTGACACATTACGATTTAGCTAGAGCTGTAATTTGTCTGCCATCTTGTGACATGAAAGCAGCGAGTTGGGTTACTCGTGATCGTGAACACGAATTGGTGGTTGAGAGGGGTCAAGTGTTGAAACGTTACTTGAAATAGTTGTGAAATTGAGAATGAATGTTATTGTGTGTGTTTGGATTGTTTTACTTGAATTAAAAGAATTGTGATTTAATAAATCAACTGTTCATTTCATATTTACTTACACGAGCTTTCAGAAAGATTAACGGGTTTTGTGTTCTTGCAATCCCGATACACTATTCAAACGGTGTACCGGATAATCCTGCAGGTCAGGATAATCAGGGTGGAGAGCGAGCTGAGTAGGGCAGCAGGGTTGTGACCAGCACTTAGTTTATTTTGACGTGTTTTATAGACTCTCTTGAATATAACATTTTATTTATGTTGGTATTGTAATAATTGACTCGAGAGATAGTTTGCTACGAGGTTTGCGTTATGATTTGTGAGATGTTGGTTTATGAAAAAAAAATTCAGGACGTGATTTGTTTAGTTCTATTCATGTTTCGGATTAGAATTTATTATTCAAAAATTTGGGGCTTGATAGTGACCGCGTTGTCCTGATCAGAGATTTGAGGCTCGAGGAGAATCACCTCCGATCTCAACTTCGGGAAATCCGGGCCCAACTAGATATTGTGACTACTAGGCTTGCCCATGAAGAGTCTTTGATAGAACAACCACTAGCCGCCTCTGAAACTTTATCCCAAGATCTGGCTGAGGCTCGCAAAGCGGTCCAGCAAGCAAAAGGAGCAGCCTCCGACGCCAGCTTTCTCCTGGATCAACATCTCCTCTGCCTGTCCTATGCAGGCCGAAATCTTTAGGCCTTTATGCTTAGGCCCATTATCTTGTATGAACTATCATTATTTAATTAAATATACGGCCCACATTACTTGGCCCAAATATTTGTCCATATATACGGGAAGTGTTTTAACTTCGCCTTTTATGCGTATTAACACCAATTGAAAAGACGGTCTTGGAATGGAGCGGAACGGTTACCTCCTTGAAGACTGCTCCGCTTTCGACGCGTTGTCAGACCCTTCATTTCCGAGATCCTTTCATTTAATTCTATTGATATTCCCATTGATGGTATTGAAAGTACTCCAACTGCCCGTTGAACAGTTGAGCCACTGAGATTGGCTCTATAAATACCTGTACTTTGGAGAAGTGAAACAAACACAAACATGGCTTTCCCAGAAATATCTTTACAAGCCTTGCTCCTTTTCCTTCTTTTCCTGAAATCTTCCCCACATGATTTCGCCTTTAGCCTCTAAACCTTAGGCTTTATAGCTTAATCTCATGGTCTGGGTAGGCTTTATAGTCTAATCTCAGATCCAGTCGCATGTCTTTGGTCTATGGAAACCCGGGTGAGATTCACCGGTTTCTGTTAGACTGAAGAGCACGCGGTGCTCTTAACGTTGAATAGTATAATCTGGGGATTCCCTCTCCTCAAATGTTCCAGTGTGGAGCAAAACGAAGAAGGGCGGAAGGCCACACTAGGCCTATCATTCTTCTTCCTCAGTCTACCTCTGGGGTCTGATGAAATGACTTTTGTTTTTCCCCCGGAGGTAGAAGAAGCAACTGGGTCGCGCTCTCTTGAAGACGCCATCTCCATCCCGGAGGATAACCATCTGGAAGGGCTATGATGGGTTATTTCCTTCCTTCTCCTTCCAGTATCGATGAATGCAGTGGTGACTCAGATCAGAGGAGGGTGAAGAGAGGAAAAGGAAGAATGATCACTTCTCTACCCCCTTTTATGCAAAATCCAGAAGTTCGAGAAGATCTGAAATCCCTATAGTTGTTTTAGCCAGTTTTGGCTTTGTAACTGTAAATGTAATTGTCGCGAAAATATTGTATTACTTCTCGCCGCAAAGCCACTTTATGAATACAATGAGACTTTTCCGATTTTGTTATCGTGGCAATAATTATAAGGCCTCTGGATAGGCCCTTTCATATATTCTAAACACATATTGTCAAGAAATGTCTGAAAATTTGAACAGAAAATTGGTAAAAGACTATTCAAAACAAGCAACGTAAATCCAGTAGCCGCAATCAACGTATGGTTACATAGTATTGCCCCCCTAGTGTTCGTAGGTGGAGCGAATACAGAAGGATGAGGCCATAGAAAAGGCCTACATGAAGTGAATCAAGGAACACTAGGCTTGCCCCCTGGTCCCAGAAACTGAAGAATCTAGGGGATCGTCGAACTCCCAAACCCTAGGATAATACCTTTTGAGGAAGCGACCATTGATGGGATTGCGGTAGAGTTCACCATCCAAATCTTTGAGGTGAAAAACCCCACACTCCAAAATCTGGTGAATAACAAAAGGCCCTTCCCAGTGTGGAGTCCACTTACCGCGACCGGTCAACTTTTAGCCAAAGGGAAGCACTGCCTTCCAAACGATGTCACCCTCTTTGTAATTGCGGCCAGGCGTCCTCTTATCATAGGCACTAGCAATGCGCTGTTTTTCCTGTACCAAACAATCCAAAGCCTCTAAGCATGTTTCACTTAAGTCCTCATGCTCTTGCCACATTGCCTGAACGTAATCTTCACCGATCAAATGATGCTGATCCTGGACCCGCAGTGATCAAACATTAAGCTCCAAAGGAATGACTGCATCATGACCAAACATCAGAGCATATGGTGTTGTAGCAATAGGATTCCGTTGAGAGGTACGATAAGCCCAAAGTGTCTCGTATAATGTCTCGTGCCACTGGCGAGGGTTTACTGCAAGCATCTTTTTCAGTAAGGTAATGACGATCTTGTTACTGGCTTCTACTTGTCCGTTGGATTGAGCGTAATAGGGTGTACTATGGACAAACTGGATGCCCAAGTCATTGACTAGCTGTTCCACATCACCACCCATAAACGCTACCCCCCTGTCTGAGACCAATACTTCTGGGATGCCAAACCTGCATATAATATTTTGAAAAATAAATTGGCGAATGGTAGCCCCGGAAGCCTCTTTCAAAGGCGCAGCTTCTACCCACTTAGTCAAAAAGTCTATAGCGACGAACTTGTGTTGCAGTGTAGAGTGAGGATGAATCATTCCAATTAAGTCCAGTGCCCAACCTCGCGCAAGCCAAGGTTTGATAATAGGCTGCATGGGGATATTAGGAATATGTTGGACTGATCCATGTGCCTGACAGTCCTAGCAACCCTTCGCGAAAGCAATGCAGTCTTTCAAAATGCTGGGCCAATAATATCCATGTCTTCTGATGAGCCAGCGCATTTTCGAACCTGCCTGATGAGCTCCGCACACGCCTGCATGTGCTTCTCGCATTAAGCGCTTAGCGTCACGACCACAGACACAGCTGAAGTCCATGCCGTCTTCGCCACGTCGGCGTAGCTCATCTCCTCGGAGGAAATAATTTAAAGCCAGAAAACAGATCTTCCTATCTGATGTGGGGCCAGGCTGCTTGAGGTAATCAATCAAAGGAATATGCCAGTCTACATCGATAGGCTCTAAAACCGCGACCATCGGTTCTTCTGGTGGGTCAAAACGAGCGAACCAAGAAGGCAACGTGCGTTTCTCCACCTTGAGGATCCGTTCGCGAACGCCATATTTCAATGTAATCCATGTAGCCAATTAAGCTAGTTCATTTGCAGCAAAGTTGCGCTCGCGGGGAATATGTTCTAAGTCCACATCCTCAAACTGGACTAAAAGTTCAAGCGCGCGGTCTAAGTATGGCACGAGCAATGCACTTGAGCACTTATATACATCACGGAGTTGATTGATTACGAGTAAAGAATCGCCGCTTAGTTGAACGTCTCGCACTCCAAGTTCTAGTAACAACTCGAGGCCTATAATGAGGGCCTCGTATTCTGCTTGGTTGTTGGTGCACCGGAACTCTAACTAGAAGGAATATTAAAAAACGATCGCCTGCTGGATTTTCCAGGACAACTCCTGCCCCTGCTCGCGTGTCCGTTCTAGAGCCATCGAAATACAATACCCAGGGCTGGAGGGAGATCATTGCTTGATATAAATGACAAGAGACATATCATCCTCCATATTAAGCATACTGAGCAACATGAGCCAATATGTTGGATCAAGGTCATGTTTGGGTGGTTGATTATAAATATGCGTAACGATTACGAAAATTAAATAACTAAGCTAAGCTATTACACTTTGCACTTGAACTCCTTTCAAGGCTTGATGACTTCAAACTTCTACTTTGGATCATCCTCATGTGCTTCCATCTTTGATTACAAGAGTGGATAAGGGGCATACAAGCTCCCATTTAAATTTAATCAAACTTGAATAAAATAAATAAGCTACTTAGTTACATAACCAAATGAATTAATTAAATTAATTACATAACCTAAATGAATTAATTACTTTAATTACATAACCACATTCATTCAAAATGAATAGTCAGCCAATCTCATGCTTAATTATATTAGGCTATAGTCCCTAATCATCATTTAATTAACCAAGATTAATAAGATTAATTAAACAAGCATAATTTACTCAATCAAAATAAGTTAACCACTAAATTACTTTAATTTAATGCAAGTAAATTAGTTGAATGATTTAGGGGATGATGTCTCACATCATGCATCACCAACTTTTGGTGAGTGGTTTAGAGAATGATGTCTTACATCACTTTTGATGAGTGATTTAGGGGATAATGTCTTACATCATGGATCACCAACTTTTAGTGAGTAATTTAGGGGATGATGTTTTTAATCATGCATCACCAACTTTTGATGAGTGATTTAGGGAGACATGTCTTTTATCTCATTTCAACTTTTGGTGAGTAATTTAGAGACTAATAGTAAAGATGACTAACTCTACCAACTATTTGGTGAGGGAAACATGGAATTGATTTTATGTCATCACTAACTATTAGGTAAATTTCAATTCATGAATTTATGGATCAAAAGTGAGAGCAAACACCATGAAAAATTAGTTAGTTCATAACTTGTAATACCCGCAATTTCTATTTTAAATTCGAGTGATTGTATCAAATGATTATTATGCGATTTCACGATTTATGTTCGATAATCATTCATTTTTACAATTATCGAAGTTTCGAAACGTTTATTTTAACGAAAAGCTCGAAATACTCGGTTTGAGAAATCGACTTTTTCTACGTACGAAATTTGGAGAAACTTCCTTCATGAAAGTTGTAGAGCTCATCTATACAAGTCCGTACACGTGCGGAACACGAAGATCGGATTTTTCCTGAATTAGTTATCGAATTTCGAAGTTTTCCGAAACATGTATATATAGAAAAAAATTTTGGAAACCCTAATTTTTTTTCTTCTACCGGTTCCTCTTTTTTTTCTTTCTTCTTCTTCTTCCTGTTTCTGGAAAAGAAATTGGGTTTCTCTCTCTCACAGTCGCTCTCGACCGAGACGGGGAGGAAATTTTCTCCTTAATTGTTCTCCCTCCACATACCACCTCTCGACATCAAACCAAGTCACAGGCGTTCGTCTCGAGCTACTCTAGCTCCCGGAGGCAGTTTCACAAGGCGGCGCGGCCCGTAGCGGAGGCGGCACAGCCCGAACCGAAAACGGCCATTTTCGGTTCGATCTCGATATCTCGAGCTACACTCCATCATTTCACTTGATTCTTGTCTCATTGAGCTCGCCTCAACTTCCTCTACAAGCACCAAGAAGGACCGGAACTGGGTCGAACGTTTTCACGTTCGTCGGAGCTCGACCCGAACGGATCGAAATACCGAAACTTTCGATCAAGATATCTCGAGCTATACACGATCGTTTCTTGTGATTCTTGTCTTGTTGAGTTCGCAAGGAAGTTCTGAACAAGTTTCCAGAAGGGATCGGGGCCTGAGGTTGCAGTTTTCACGTCGGTTTTCAAGCTCACCGGTTTCTGCATTTTTTCCGGCCGCCGACTGTAAATCGGTAATTTCGATGCCTTCCTGTCATTTTTAGGTCTTGTGCTAGTTATGAAAGTTGCTCAGAATGATGAAACGAATGAGACAAGCTCAGCCCCGACACCATTGGTGGTGGTCGGTGGCGGCTCTGTCCCTAACTCCGGCGGCCTTTTCCGGCCACCTCCGGAGGTCTAAAATTTGGTTTCTGTCCATTTTATGATTCTATGTTTCGATACGATCATTTCGGCGTATTATACATATTTTTCGGATATCGTATGAATTAGTTATGAATTTTATGATTTCGATCGATTTCGATCGTTAGATTTGTGATCTGTGGAATTATGACCGTTGGATGAACTTGTTACCTCCGAAAAGGGTAATGGACTTCTCCATTGATGTGATACCAGGTACTTCACCTGTGTCGAAAGCACCCTATCGAATGGCTCCAGCTGAACTTCAGGAGTTGAAGGTTCAGATTGAGGGCTTACTTGCACAAGGGTTCATTCAGGCAAGTGTGTCTCCTTGGGGTGCACCAGTGTTGTTTGTGAAGAAGAAGGATAGTTCACTTCGTCTATGTGTGGATTATCGACAGTTGAACAAGGTGACCATCAAGAATAGGTACCCTTTACCTAGGATTGATGACTTGTTCGATCAGCTTAGAGAAGCTACTGTGTTCTCGAAGATTGACTTGAGGTCTGGATACCAGTTGAGGGTGAAGGAGGAAGATATTCCAAAGACTGCGCTCAGGACCAGGTATGGACATTTTGAGTTTCTTGTCATGCCTTTTGGTCTCACGAATGCCCCCGCAGCATTTATGGACTTGATGAACCATACGTTCAGTCCTTACTTGGATCAGTTCGTGGTAGTGTTCGTTGATGACATCTTGATTTATTCAAGGTCGTCAGCGGAGCATGAGAGACATCTGCGGATAGTGCTGCAGACATTGAGAGAGCAGAAACTATTTGCCAAGTTCGAGAAGTGCGACTTCTGGCAGAGTGAAGTCAAGTTCCTTGGTCATGTGGTCTCGAAGGATGGAGTTTCTGTGGATCCTTCGAAGGTTGAAGCAGTGATGAGTTGGAGTCGCCCTACTACGGTTACAGAAATCCGTAGCTTCCTTGGATTGGCCGGGTATTACAGGCGCTTCATAGAAGGGTTTTCTGGTATTGCTTCGGCTTTGACCAAATTGACCAGGAAAGACACTCAGTTCGTATGGTCGGATGAGTGTGAGAAGGCTTTCATTGAGCTGAAGACTAGATTGACTACAGCTCCGGTGTTGACTATTCCTACTAGTGGTGGTGGATTAGTCATTTACAGCGATGCATCTCATCAGGGTTTGGGGTGTGTGTTAATGCAGAATGGTAGTGTTGTTGCTTATGGTTCTAGACAGTTGAAGGTACATGAGCGGAATTACCCTACTCATGATCTAGAGCTAGCAGCTGTGGTGTTTGCCTTGAAGATTTGGAGGCACTATCTTTATGGTGAGAAATTTGAACTCTTTTCTGATCACAAGAGTTTGAAGTATCTATTCTCCCAGAAGGAGTTGAACATGAGGCAGAGGAGATGGATGGAGCTCATTAAGGACTATGATTTCACCTTGGAGTATCATCCCGGAAAGGCGAATGTAGTGGCGGATGCTTTGAGTAGGAAACCACGGGTAATCATGGCATCGATTATGGTGCGGGAGTGGCGCATGCTAGAAGCTGCATCTGAGTTCGACCTTATGCCCGCAGGAGCAGGACAGGGAATCTTTCTCAGTAGTATCACCTTACAGCCCACCTTGATCTCCAGGATCATTCAGGGTCAGACACTTGATGAGTTTGCTCAGGCGAGGATTGCTGAGATGACTGCTGACCCGGATGTGGAGGGTCCTTCTGAGTGGATGATTGGGGCTGATGGAGGGTTGAGATTTCGAGGGAGATTGTATCTACCGAGTGTTGATAACCTCAGGGAGGAGATCATGCGAGAAGCACATAGGTCTCGATATACTATACATCCAGGAGGTACTAAAATGTATATGGATCTACGAAGGCAGTTTTGGTGGTATGGTATGAAGAGGGATGTGGCAGAACATGTGTCGAAGTGTCTTATCTGTCAACAGGTGAAGGCAGAACATCAGCGACCAGCAGGAATGCTGAACCCCTTATCGATTCCTGTTTGGAAATGGGAAGATATCTCTATGGACTTTGTGACTGGATTGCCCAGATCCAGGCAAAGTTATGACTCGATTTGGGTAATTGTTGACCGGTTGACTAAATCAGCACACTTCCTTCCGGTGGCAAAAACGTACTCAGGTGATGCATTATGTAAGTTATATGTGAACGAGATAGTGAGGCTTCATAGAGTGCCTGTGACGATTGTATCTGATCGCGATGCTCGTTTCACCTCAGAATTCTGGCGAAGGTTCCATAAGGCATTTGGTACGTCTCTTGCTATGAGCACTGCATTTCACCCACAAACAGATGGACAGACTGAGAGAGTGAATCAGGTGATGGAGGACATGCTTAGAGCTTGTGTTCTGGATTTTAAGGGTAGTTGGGCGGATCATCTGCCATTGGTAGAGTTTGCCTACAACAACAGCTATCACTCTAGTATCGGTATGGCTCCATATGAGGCTCTTTATGGTAGGCCATGTAGAACTCCTATCTGTTGGGCGGAAGCAGGGGATAAAGGGCTCATCAGACCTGAGATTGTACAGGAGACTACAGAGAAGGTCACCACTATTCGGGACAGAATCCGAACCGCTCAGAGTAGACAGAAGAGTTATGCTGACTTGAAGAGGAGACCGTTGGAGTTTGAGACAGGTGATCTTGTGTTCTTGAAAGTCTCACCAATGAAAGGTGTGGTGAGATTTGGCAAGAAGGGGAAACTCGCACCGAGGTATGTTGGACCCTTTGAGATTTTAGAAAGGGTTGGTAACTTGGCATATCGTCTTGCTTTACCTGTTAGCATGTCGGGTGTGCACAATGTCTTCCATGTGTCTCTGCTCAGGAAGTATGTTAGAGACGAGTCTCACGTGATTGACCACAGTACGATCGAAGTGAACCCGGATGTGACGTTTGTGGTTGAACCTGTTCGTATCTTGGATAGGTCTACAAAGAAACTTCGTAGGAAAGAGGTTGATCTCGTGAAGGTGTTGTGGAGTCATCATGATGAGGGTGATGCATCATGGGAGTTAGAATCTGACATGAGGACGAGGTATCCACAGCTTTTTGGGGAATTGGGTACTTGAATTTCGGGACGAAATTCCTTTAAGGGGGGTAGATTGTAATACCCGCAATTTCCATTTTAAATTCGAGTGATTGTATCGAATGATTATTATGCGATTTCACGATTTATGTTTGATAATCATTCATTTTTACAATTATCGAAGTTTCGAAACGTTTATTTTAACGAAGCTCGAAATACTCGGTTTGAGAAATCGACTTTTTCTACGTACGAAATTTGGAGAAACTTCCTTCATGAAAGTTGTAGAGCTCATCGATACGAGTCCGTACACGTACGGAACACGAAGATCGGATTTTTGCTGAATTAGTTATCGAATTTCGAAGTTTTCCGAAACATGTATATATAGAAAAAAATTTTGGAAACCCTAATTTTTTTTCTTCTACCGGTTCCTCTTTTTTTTCTTTCTTCTTCTTCTTCCTGTTTCTGGAAAAGAAACTGGGTTTCTCTCTCTCACAGTCGCTCTCGACCGAGACGGGGAGGAAATTTTCTCCTTAATTGTTCTCCCTCCACAGACCACCTCTCGACATCAAACCAAGTCCCAGGCGTTCGTCTCGAGCTGCTCTAGCTCCCGGAGGCAGTTTCACAAGGCGGCGCGGCCCGAACCGAAAACGGCCATTTTCGGTTCGATCTCGATATCTCGAGCTACACTCCATCATTTCACTTGATTCTTGTCTCATTGAGCTCGCCTCAACTTCCTCTACAAGCACCAAGAAGGACCGGAACTGGGTCGAACGTTTTCACGTTCGTCGGAGCTCGACCCGAACGGATCGAAATACCGAAACTTTCGATCAAGATATCTCGAGCTATACACGATCGTTTCTTGTGATTCTTGTCTTGTTGAGTTCGCAAGGAAGTTCTGAACAAGTTTCCAGAAGGGATCGGGGCCTGAGGTTGCAGTTTTCACGTCGGTTTTCAAGCTCACCGGTTTCTGCATTTTTTCCGGCCGCCGACTGTAAATCGGTAATTTCGATGCCTTCCTGTCATTTTTAGGTCTTGTGCTAGTTATGAAAGTTGCTCAGAATAATGAAACGAATGGGACAAGCTCGGCCTCGACACCATTGGCGGTGGTCGGTGGCGGCTCTGTCCCTAACTCCGTCGGCCTTTTCCGGCCACCTCCGGAGGTCTAAAATTTGGTTTCTGTCCATTTTATGATTCTATGTTTCGATACGATCATTTCGGCGTATTATACGTATTTTTCGGATATCGTATGAATTAGTTATGAATTTTGTGATTTCGATCGATTTCGATCGTTAGATTTGTGATATGTGGAATTATGACCGTTGGATGAACTTGTAAATTTTTTATGATGATCATATGACTGTCCCAGAGGCTTTGTGTGGTCATGGGTGAAGATCCGACCGTTGGATCTTCGTATATGTGAAAAACGGTAATTAGGGGAGCGATTCGTGAGAAACCGCTCGTCGGATTTTAATGTAAATTAGAATCTGGCCGTTAATTAGTAGTTAAATTATGTGTTGAAATTGTTTGCTAAATTCGAATCACATTTGATTAGGTGATTGACGGATTTTATTTGAGTGGGCTATTTGGCGTTAATTATAAATTATAATTTATAATTATATTGAAGACGCAGCGGGAGTTTCGAGGTGAGTAAAACTCACGTGGTTCATATTACGAACCGAGCATTTTAATTTATTTATTTTGGTAATTTTGTGAAAAATATTTGCGGATTAAATATTTGTTTTAAAATTTCATGGACTTGAATCACCACGGTCCATAGGTAAGTAAAATGAATTTTAACTATACAAATGAATTTCATAATTTTCTTGTGAATTATAGATGGTATTAGTGGTCATTCCTGAGTGGATGATTACGTATATATATATATATATATATATATATATATATATATATATATATTTACGTGGAAAATATATATTGATGAGTGGATTGTTGTGTGATGATATGATTGAGTAGAATTGATGAGTTGATTTTATTACAATTGTGTAATTCCATAATAATATGATGTATCTTGGTTGGGTTGATTTCAATATGTGATATCATATGTTGTGTTCATTTATGGGTTTAGGGTCGACGTAATGACTGGTGTGAGTAATCGGACGCTCTAATCCTAGTGTGGATGATGGGATACGATTGGTTCAGTATGTGGAATTATTGGACGTTCTAAATATGTATATAGGTATACATATTGATGAAATACAATAATTGATAAATATGTCGGATGCCATAACCTAGGCCAGGTGACGGGCTACGATTCAGTTAGAGCTCTAGTCTGTCAAGTACCGTATTTTTATAAATACGATGATGAGAGTTGTGGGAAAAGTTGTGAGTGGGGTTGTCATGATATATTGAATTGGTGTTGATTGAGATTGTTTATTAATTGCATATGTGGAAATAATTGAGTGTTACTGTGTGTGGAAATAAATGAGATTAAATTAAGTAACAGTTCATTCTTTTGCTCATACAAGCTTTCATAAGCTTACCGGGTTTTGTGTTGTTGCAATCCCGGTACACTATTCAATGGTGTAGCGGATATTCCTGCAGGTCAGGATAACCAGGGAGGTGACCGAGCTGCTTAGGTGTTTCAGCAGTTTTGTTATTAATTAGTGGTGAGGTGTGTGTATGCTCATTTAGAGCTTTACATTACATTTGGATTTGTGTTGTAATAATTAACCGAGACTAAATTCGGTTTGATTTTATTTCGTGTGGTGAGTATGTTAAGAAAAGAAAAATTTTCAGGATGATTATTTAGAGTTTGTAGTATTTCATGTTCCGGATTTTGAATTGTTATTCTAAAATTCGGGGCGTGACATAACTAGTTTAGACATGTTCCAAAGCTGAAAATTTTATTTCCAGCTTTGTGTTATTCCATTGAACACTTGTTTACTTCATCTTTGAAGCCAAAAATCATGCATACCCTAAAGCATATATAATCTAACATGTTTCTAAGATTAACACTTTAATTAAGAATCATAGAGTCCCCTTAATACAATCCTATATGCATCAAAGTTTCATAAAACTTAAATCATTTCCTACATGTAATTTCAAGAAAGTTTTTCTTGCTATCATAAAATCTACCTTACATCACATGCTTCATAACTTTTATGACAAAGCAAATTTTATGATCTAAATTACATATTACTCCAGGCTTGAGAAAATCACATCAACCAACATATTTAGCCATGTTTATAACATACCAAAATTAAGCCAATGGCTCTGATACCAATTGAAGGAATGATTGGATTTCAAAACTTTTTAATTAGTGCGGAATTAGTTTAACAATTAAACTACTAACTAAACATAAAATTCATTCTTTTAACCCATGATCTTGGCTTACATGTGATATGTATATAAACATAGCATGCATAGTAAGGAAAAACAAAGAGGTAGTTTATGTTCTACTCACCTTTGGAGTGTGATTTTAATCCGATCCAAGTGAACCACCAAAGTTCCTCTCCTTGATCTCTCCTTGTGTGTGTTTTCTCCACCTTGAAGCACCTTAAATTAAAAACTCCTTCTTGTGCTTGTGATCTTCTCCTTGATGTAACAAGTAAAGCCACAAAAGTATATGGCATCTAAGGATCTTCACCAAGTGATTCAAGAGATGAAGAAAGATGAAAGAAAAGAAGAAATTATGCAAGTGTTATTCTTTCCTTTTAATTTTGTAATGGACCAAGGGAGAACTCTCTCTCTCTCTCTCTCTCTCTCTCAAATCTGAAAATAATTGTGTGAAGACACACTTACTTTCTTTGTCCATGCTTTCTCCTTTATATAATAGGAAATAACTCCAATTACTAAAAGAAAAATATTGACTTTCATAAAGCCAATATTTTGGTTGGTCCATACATGTTATTAGGCACTAAAAATGTATCTTGGGCTTTCATTTAAATCTCATTTAGTGAAGCCCAAGTCCACACCAAAAACCCGACAATCGTTTAGGCTCAATAGGTTCGGTTTTACCCGAAACTCCTAATTATGTTCAAATAATAAATCTAATTAATTATTTGATCATAACCAACTCTTGTTTAATCTTCTTCATATACAATCTCAATGATCCACTTATATGGTGTGCGATCTCTTAGGTTCTAATTAACAAGACAGTGAAGTTTATAGAAACCATTCTATTTTGTTTACGAATCAAAAACTCCATTTTTGATTCTCTCTTGTTATTAGGATTATAAATGTTTATTAATCCTTGGGGACTTCACAAGTCATGAGTGACGTCCTGCAACATATCATGACTACCCTAGTTAATATAGAATGACAGAGAACATATCCAATTGGAATTACAATACAATACGGTCATTATCTAACACTATGTTCTAAATCGCATCATCGGGTATGTAATTAATATGTCAATCCCCTAATGTGATTTTCATTCTTATGTGATCCTTAGAATGTGATTAAAAACTCATTTTTAATCTCATTCAAAGCTTTGGCCAAAGACTCATTGAATCGCATCTTTGAACATACACCTTATTTACTTATGGATAGAAATTCCTTATTGTACACTCACATCTCTCCATGACCGAATTGATTATACCAATGAATGCATCTATTATATCCATTAAGGGATACAATATTATTGCATCATTAAGAGATAATCCATTCATTCATAAGACAACTATGGTGTCTTAGGTGTCAAAAGTCTAATTTGTATTATTGCAATTTAGAGTTCAAGTTTGACATGTAAGTAAGACTCCATACAAGAACTCTAATGATAGCGTACAATGTACTCTTTAAATTAAGAGCACTCACATACTTGTATTAGTGTCTCTACATAAATGACAAGAGACATATCATCCTCCATATTGAGCATACATAGTATGAGCTAGTCTTTCCGGATTATCAATGTCCAAGTGATAATCCTATGACTAGGAACCTTTTAGGATAAGAGTGTGAAAGAATAAAAGTTTCACACATCTAACTCTTTAGATTACTTTCTCTTTAACTCATATTTCTTGGACCTTGTTCTATAAAATATTAAATATAAGCAATGAACAATAAACTTGCCCTTTTGATTAATAATAATTTCATCAAAATGATTGTTTTAGGACACAATTCCTTCACTTTTGTCTATGAAAGAAGAATTTTTGATTCATTCAACTTTTTGTATTTATTGTATCAAAGGCTATGGCCAATTTTTAGTTGAATTTTGCATCCCTTTCCCTTACTGATAAGAATAAAGAGAAAAAAGGATACAAATGGTGAGAGAAGGGAAACAAAAAAGCTCCATTGGTCTAGTTGCTCATGCTTGTTCTTCTTCTTTCTCTGGTTACACCAGAATTGACATGGTTGCTGACGCTGAGAAAAGTTTCCAGAAACAACTAAACCAGAGAAAGAAAAGAAGAACAAGCATGGCGTAATAAAGAAAAGAAAAGAAAAAGAGAAGAATGGGTTAGAAGAGATAGAAAAAGATGAGATGACGGAAGAATGAGGACGGTGACCGGTGAGATTAAAATGTCAGAGAATGAAACGAGCACAGGCAGGAATAGATAAACGATTATTCTAGAGGAGAAAATGAAGCGTTTGATTTAGGCGTTAACAGCAGAGTGAGAAAAAGAAACGGCGTTTAGTATTGAAAAGTGTATTTTTTTGGGCATTTAAGAGCAGTTGCTGAGGTGGATTGATGCTGGACTTCAGATTTTCAATGGACGGCTGAGATTAAAATCTAAGGAAGCCAAGGAGAGAATATGGATCCATCGTAATATGGAGGAGCTCGGTATTTATTTTGAAGAGTTTACGGGTATCCGTAGATTTCCTGTAGTTCATGATTACTTTTGAGGTCTATCGTCATGCAGGTGTGTGTACATATATATATATATATATATATATATATATATATATATATATGTGTGTGTGTTTCTTTTTTTTGTCATTTTAAGGGATCAGTTATTAGACCTACTTTTCGATTACATATTCACATCTCAATCGTTCAGTTTTTAGATATATATGAGTAGATCATTTCTGTAAATTTTTAGCTAAATTGATAATCATTAAGGCATTTATAACTGTAATATATAATTATGAACACGAACGGTTCAGGTTAAACAAATTCAGTTCATTCATTGATTTAATCTAGTTTGATATTTTAACGGTCATCAATTTAGCTGAAAATTTGCATAAATGATTTATACATTAAGACCTAAAAACTGAACGATCGAGTTGCCGAAATGCGATCACAAAGTGAGTCCCATATATATATATATATATATATATATATATATATATATATATATATATATATATATATATATATACAGTCTGGCTACACTAAGGGCGTCCTTAGTTTTTCTTAGGTACGGATTTCCGGTTTTCACCCATTTTCCGATCACATTTTCACATCTTAACCGTTCAGTTTTAAGGTCCTAATGTATAGATCACCTCTGCAAATTTTCAGCCGATTTTGTGATCGTTAAGGCATCCAAAACTGCAATTTACCATTATAAATACGAACGGTTCCGGTTCGACAGATTCGGTCCGTTCGTGTAAATTGCAGTTTTGGATGCCTTAACGATCATCAAATTGGCTGAAATTTTACAGAGGGGATCTATACATTAGGCTCTAAAAACTGAACGGTTAAGATGTGAAAATGTGATCGGAAAGTGGATGAAAACACCAAATCCGTACCTAAACCTTAGGTAAGAACATCCTTACCTGAGAAAAATCATATATATATATATATATATAGCTTCAGCTTGTTTCATGCATAAACATTTGAGTAGTGTTACATACAGTCCGGCTACACTAAAGACATCATTACCTAAGCTTAGGTACGGATTTCCTGTTTTCGGCCACTTTCCAATCACATATTCACATCTTAACCGTTCAGTTTTTAGGTTCTAATGTATAGATCATCTCTGCAAAATTTCAGCCAAATTTGTGATCATTAAGGCATCCAAAACTGCATATTACAACAATATAAATGTACGGTTCCAGTTCGACAGATTCGGTTCGTTCGTAGAAATTACAGTTTTGGACGCCTTAACGATCACCAATTGGCTGAAATTTTGTAGAAATGATCTATACATTGAGATCTAAAAACTGAATAGTTAAGATGTGAAAATGTGATCGGAAAGTGGGTGAAAACACCAAATTCGTTCCATAAGCTTAGGTAAGGACATCCTTACTTGAGAAAAATTATATATATATATATATATATATATATATATATATATATATATATATATATATATATGGAACACTACTCAAATGTTTATGCATGAAACAAGCTGAAGCTTAAATTAAGTTCGCTTTAACTGGATCTTAAGTCAATATAAAAAAACATGTTGAATGTATAGTATAAATAACCTTAAATACTAAACATGATCTAAAAGGAAAATTTTCTTTCATTTTGTTAAACTTTTAATATTTTAAATATTTTAATTGGTTCATAAAATCAATATCCTTTCCGATATATATATATATATATATATATATATATATATATAAATGAGTTGTTCGAGCTTTAGTAGTCAAATATATTAGAGTTCAAACTAGGATCATCTTCTTATTGAGTGTAATATTGAGTTCAAAGTCGACTCGTGTTTCTATCAAACATGAGCTGATGAACGAGTCAAAATTGAATAAGACACGAGCCCAACTCGAATTGCATCGAGTTGATTTATTTAGAGCTTAGGTTTCTTCACTAGGTAAGGAAATATGAGGATCTCGGACGTCAAAATTGTCTCTCGTATTTAAGTCTTTGCATGGTGGTTATGAACATTTACTTGCACTTTACGAAATCGATCACAAAATCAAAGTCTAGGATACAGTTTCAATCATTGCGTCGGCAGGGACTGAGCACCAAATTAAGCTACGTCTAGCTACTTGATTAGGGCTACCTGTGACTTGGAATCTTGGATGTTCTAGGTTGGGGTTTCGTGTGCATAGTCTCGTCCCTGCCGACGTTGTCATGTTCAAAAATTCTTTGGTTTGAATAGGTTGTTTTTTTTTTTTTTCACTTTTTGAGAATTTCAGTGAACCTTATAGCTTCGTTCCGGGAAGGTTGTCCACACAGCGTTGTACAACAATCCTTACTAATCCTTGCTACCGTGTGTACTTCGCGGGTTGCGGCATGACAAGATTTTGACTTGAATTAATTGTTGGTCTATCTGTTGGTCCAAGAATCGACTGGCATGGTTTCTTTCTTGCTGACCAAAACAACAAAAGTTTCTTTGTTTTTGAATAATCGGAGAAAAGCAAGGCTGCTATGGAAAAAATTATTGGAAGAGCAACAAAGCTAAGGAAACTGCACATCTGCAACTATAAAAGCAGTTATTCAAACCTACGCTTTCTAATCAAGATTAAGAACTGATTAAGTAAGCAAATGTTGATTAAGCAATAATGTCGACGAGAAGTACTTGCGAATCACCTTCAAGTTCTAAACGCCAACACTGGACAAAGCAGCTTCGTAACAAGATTCGTAGCATGTTGTCGATGCACCAACGTTCCGTGCTGCAGCCTCCCCCTCTGGTTCCCACCTCGGCTCCGACGGAGGAACTTCCGATCAACTTCTTGGAGCCGGAGGGGGCGATCAACTCCTATCTCAATCAGGGCAGTCTCAACGTCCCCCTCCGGTTCCCACCTCGGATCCTACGGAGGAACTTCCGATCAACTTCTTGGAGCCAGAGCGGGCGATCAACTCCGATCAGCTCGGCTTCGTAAAAGTATGTTGACGACGTCTTGCCGATCATCTTCAACCTGTAAAAGTATACACCCAGTAAAACATGGTAAAAGTTACTCCATGGACCAAAGTTCCGTACCCCAGCCTCTTCCTCCCGTTCCCAGCTCGGCTCCGACGGAGGAACTTCCGATCAACTTCTTGGAGCCAGAGCGGGCGATCAACGGGATCAGAAGTGGATCAGCTTGGCTTCATAAAAGTATGTTGACGAGGTCTGGCCGATCATCTTCAACCTATAAAAGTATACACCCGGTAAAACATGGCAAGAGTTTCTCCATGGACCAAAGTTCCGTACCCCAGCCTCTTCCTCCGGTTCCCAGCTTGGCTCTGCCGGTACCGGAGTTAGTTCTGATCAACTTCTCGGATATAGAACGGGAGAAAAACAGCTTAGAATTGGAGCCGGAGGCAGGGTCTACAAAGCCGTTCACAAGCCGACCGGCAGACTCTATGCGGTGAAAGTGATCTACGGAGACCCTGAGGACTCTGTCAGGCGTCAGATCTTCGAAGAGTTCCAAGTCCGATCACAACAGCGAGATACAGGTGCTGCTAGAATTCATGGACGGAGGTTCGTTAAAGGGAAAGTACATCCATGACGAGAAAGCTCTCTCCAATTTGGCTAGACAGATCCTCACCAGCTTGGCCTATCTACACAGACGGCACGTCGTCCACTGCGATATCAAGCCCGCTAATCTCTTGATCAACACCCGAAATGAAGTCAAAATTGCTGATTTCGTGGGAAAAGTTTTGGCGCGGACTATGGACCCTTGTAACTCTTGTGTGGGAAATGTAGCCTACATGAGCCCGGAAAGGATCAACCCCGATCTCAATCAGGGCAAGTACGACGGCTACGCCGGCGATATTTGGAGCTTTGGGGTCAGCATCTTGGAATTTTACGTAGGTCGGTATCCCTTCTCTGTGGATCGTTACCAAAAAGGATATTGGTTCCGTTTAACTTGGGTAATATGTATGTCTCAGCCTCCTGAAGCTCCTCCTACTGCGTCCAGAGAGTTCAGGCATTTCATTGCTTGCTGTTTGCAATGAGAGCCGAATAAAAGATTCTCGGCGGCTCAGTTATTGCAGCACCCATTTATTTCTGGCGATGGCGGTGGACAGTCCCAGGTTGATCGGTAGTACATCATGCTTGTTTTACGATTTTTTTTTTAATATTTTTTTCGGTTCATCGTTTGGATGATATTGTTTTCTTTGGATAAGGACGATAATGAGGAAGAACTGGGGAAATGGGTTCTACTGGTTTTAGCTTTACTACTTAAAAGTGTTGTTAACCAGTCTATCACTTAACTCAATGTATATCAATGTGTCATTTCTGTCATTGATATATTGTGAATGCATGGTTATTACCAGAAATGGGAATGGGAGAGGATCCTCTCCTAATCTTCTACTTTGCCTAACCTAGCTAAGCTTTGAAGAAGATTAAGACACATGTCGGTATCGAATCCAATGGCCTCCACATATATATGAGCGGTAAATAAATTGTTGATCACCATCAGCCATCGCTCTTTGTGTTCAATGATATAACATTTCCATATAACTTGTGTTGCTATTACCTTTCAAAACCAAAGGCTTATTAGTAATCTAGCTAGATCAGTACACGTCCCGACTGTTTCGCTTGGCTGGTTGGCTCGATAGAAACCATAGCTTGATAGGCACGAATTACTCTCGCATCTGATGAAGAATACAACAATTTATTTACCCACGTATGAGCGGTAAAAAAAAAAAGAAAGAGAGTTGTAGTGCCCATATATGTATATGCGCGCACAGAAAAACAGAAGACTTCAAAATCTGGTGATCTTTTGGGAGGCTTCAAATCTTCTGTCTCTAAAACTCTGTCTCTCTCCCTGTCTCTCTATAAAAATTTGACATTTGGCAATTAAACTTGACACCTGGCCATTTCATTATCAGCACTTTGACACCTGGCCATTTCATTGTCAGCACTTTGACACCGTTAGTTCCCCTTCCGTTTACTCGTCGAGTTTCCATAGTTTTATGCCTTTACTCTTGCAAATTTCCAGACCAAATAAAATATACTCTTACAATTTTATTTTGATTTCAACAGAATCAAAGCAAGGGGCTCAAGTGCGCAACTCTTCGGCCAGGTTCGAAAATCCCTTGCTTGAAGATACTTGAGAAATATTCAATTAATTCTTCTCGTAATTGGGTTTTAATTCATTTGGTTAATCATTGATCGAATTGTATCCTTGTGTTCTTCCATTTTCCCTTTCTGGGTATTCATTTTATTTGGATTTTAAGGAATCCATTCCAGCTTATATGTATCTTTGCATACCTCAAGGATTTAGAATCTGCAATTGGTGCTGATAGTTTTGGTTTAAGAAGGTTGGCTTATGTTTTAAAGACATAAAGTTTCTACGTTTTGGGTGCTAAAATGTTGATTCGGACCTCATTTTCCTGGTTTCTTCATTTGATCTTCTGGAATAAATCTGGATAGAAATTTCCATTCCAAAAAGTTAATAATGATTTTGGTCTTCACAAAATGAAGCTCTGTTAAAGACCAAGTTATGGACTAATTTCACGATTTGTGTTGTTAATGATGATGATTTGAAGAATCAAAATTGGAAAGGATGAGCGGTGGGTTTTTGAACAGAAATGGATGAAGTCAGGAATACTCATGAAGATTAGGAAAGAGAAGAAGTTGCTGTTCTTTTTGTTTTCAGAAACGACAGGAGTATACGGCGTAAATTGTTGTTGGATTAGTGTCTAGATGTCGAATTTCTATAGGAGGACAGGGAAGGAGACAGAGTTCTAGGGATAGAAGATTTGGACCCGATTTATATATGGTGTAGCTACTAAAAGATTGAAGATTACACAAACGAAAATTAAGTTACACAATAACAATAAATTTATTATTACACATGTAAATATGTGTCATATATACTTTAGGCTAAGTTTTCATAAGAGTTGAGAATAAAAAGAATTTCATGATTTGGTTTTGTTTTCCCCAAGCATTTATAGTTTGTATAGATTTGGTTACATTGAGAGTACAAAGTTTCGGTTTTTATAGAAAGTTTTATACTTTAAATTTGTATATTTGACAAAAAATTTGTGTGTCGATGAAAATTTCAATATATTTCGATCAATATTAATACCCAAAAACTAATTTCGAAGATATGTGAATATTGCTCAAATATTAGTATTATCAACTTAAAAATTTCGGCTAAAAAATTTAGGCTTAATGGCCGAAATACCCCCTGACATTTCCTTCTATTGTCAATTTACACACTAGCTTATTAATTTTACCCAATAACACACTAATTTTTTCAAAGTTTAATGATTTACACATTTCCGTTAACTTCCGTCAAGTTTCACCGTTAAGTGTCATCATGTGCGAAACATGTGAGGGTATTTTGGTCATTTTAATTTTAATTTTTTGGTTTTTGTTTAGTAATCTAATTCTTGTTAATCTTTACGTGGAAGAAAAAAAGATCTTCTCACCGTTATTGCAGCAATATACCTTCTCATATCCAACAACGTCGCAGTACTCTCAAGACCTCATGCTTGACATAATCAAAGTTTAGTCAAAGTGAGAATCTTTGAGACAACCCACTACACAGAAAATTCAAACTGCAAAGATTTTGCACACACATATGTGAATTTGAAATGGATATTACGAAAATAAGGGATTGTGGACACCCTCCAATCTACTGTAAGTGTTCTATCGACCTTTTATATGAGTATGAATCAATCTCATATTTGGAATTTTGTGGAATACGTTCTTTTGGCTTCGATGTCATATATATAGTGGTCTGTGCCGAATATATATACTGCTTAAGGGTTTTACGGGTCTGGTATTGTTGTTTCATCTATGGCTTTTTCCATGTGAGAATAAGGGTTTCAATGGTTAGGTTAAATTTGTGGTCCTGATACATAGTTTTGGTTTTATTATTCTCTCCGCTCTTGACTTTGTTTAGGGTGCCAATAGTATTGTACGTACTAGTAATCAATTGACTTTGTTTCATATATCTTTGTTTTTAGTTCTATGCTTGTAGTGTCTATTTTCATCTGTCTCGTTGATCTGATTTTGATATGAGGACAAACTTTCTCATCCATCCATACTCACTTTGAGCACCCTCTCTTATACATAAATATATGTTTCATTCTCTCTCTTTTAGTGTGATCGATTTTCTGTGGGTTGATAGTTTTTGGATTTTTTATTTTTATTTTATGGACTATTGTAGCAGGAATCTGAGATTTCAATAATGCTTGAATATAGTGTTAATATATAGACCATATGGTGATAGAGATTTTAATTTTATGTTAATGGATTGAATAGGTACAGTAAATCAAAAGTGGCGGTCACTGTAGAAACTTATGTATCTTTTGTATTAATTTGTCTGCAGCTGATCCAGACAAATTCACTATAGAGATCAGACACGGTGGTGTCTTCGTTGGTGATGAGTATCTTGGGGGTACTAGATGTTGGGTAGACTATTGTGAAGTGGACACATTTAGCAAGTGGGAGTTGGAAGAAGCTGCAATATATCTTGGGTATGTGATCAAGAGAATTGGGTATTTTTTCTATCATCGCACTGATGGTTTGGTTGAGATAGACAGTGATCTTAGGGCTCTTGAGTATGCACAAAATCAGTCCCCTAGAAAAGTTTTTGTTGTATACTTTTGGGATAACATGGAAACAAATGAAGCTTTACTAGTTAATGCTGAGCCACAACTTAATCCTATAGATGAATCACAAATTCACTTTGGAGACCTTTACGATTATGGGGATAATAATGGACATGGTGCTGATGGAGAATATGAACAATGTGTTGATGGGGATGATGAACTTGAAGTTGATGATGAAGATGAAGATGTAGGCATTGACGTAGATGAGGGCCTTGTAAATGTTCAAGTTAGTGATGATGGTGAGGCGCTTGTGGATGCTGAAGTTGGTATTAATGAAAAAGATGCAAATGTGAGTGATGGAGATTCTGATTTTTACATTGATGAGGACTATGTACAAACTGACGAAGAGATGAGGCAGTACAAAAGTTGTGTTGTAGAGGAAAATGTAGCAGATCAACATGTTGAGCCTGGTGACGAATCTGATATCTTTGACGGTGAAAGTGATGAGCTTGAAAGCTTTGATGAGTCTGAGAGCGAAACTGATGGTGAGGTTGTTGATATTGGATCACTTCATGCTAGGGTAAACAGGAAGCCTAAGAAAAAGCATCCAAAGTTCAAGCAATATAGAAGAGATACTGACTTAAGGGATCCACACTTGATGTTGGGGATGGAGTTTCCAACTATGGCCGAGTGTAGGGAGGCCATTAGAGAATTTGCTGTGAAGACTGGACGACCACTTCATTTTGATAGAAACGACCGGGACAAGATTCACGTGATATGTAACGGAAAGGCAGAGCCCAATTTTTCTTTTGAGATATATGCTTCTAATGTCGGAAAGGGTCCCACCGTGAGGATTAAGACATATGTTTCACTACACTTGTGCGGGAGGGCACAAAAGATCAAGTTTGCAACTTCTACTTGGTTAGCTGAAAGGTATGACGAAGTGCTTAGGACCAACCCCAAAATTTCAGTTGGTGACTTCATTTCTATGGTTGCCAAGCAATATGGAATTGACATAACAGTTGATCAAGTATACAAGGCAAAGCATAAGGCTAAAAAGAGAATTCAGGGAAGCATTACAGAACAATATTCTTTACTTAGAGACTATGGTGAACAGTTGAAGAGAGTTAATAATGAGAGCACAGTCAAGATTAAAACCGAACTAACACCAGAAGGGCCTGTTTTTCAGCGAATGTATATATGCTATGCGGCTCTTAAAAAAGGTTTTGTTGAAGGTTGCAGGAAAGTAGTTGGTTTTGATGGATGCCACATCAAGGGTCCTCACAAAGGACAACTTCTAAGTGCTGTAGGGATAGACTCAAACAATGGTATGTTTCCTATAGCTTTTGCAATTGTTGAGCTTGAGAATAGAGATACTTGGACATGGTTTCTAGAATTATTCATTGATGATGTGAATATTGGTAATGCTGGAAACAAATGGGTTTTCATTAGTGATAAACAGAAATGATTACTTGATGCGATTGAAGAATTAATGCCTCAAGCAGAACATAGGCATTGTGTCAGACATCTTCACAATAACTTAAAATCAGCTGGGCATAAAGGGCTAGTATTGAAGCAGAGTATGTGGGCAACTGCAAAGTGTACTACTATTCCCTGGTTTGAGCAAGAAATGGATAAGTTGAGAAAAATATCTGATGATGCTTACAAGTGGTTACAGAAAGGGCCAGCAAGTCATTGGAGTAAGTCACACTTTAAAATTGGCACAAAATGTGACATACTCCTTAACAATCTATGTGAAGCCTTTAATGCTGCCATATTAGAAGCAAGGGATAAACCCATACTAACCAGGCTAGAGAGGTTAAGAATGTACTTGATGTTGCGGATGGCAAAGCAAAGAGAAATTCGTTGGTCACAACCTGTTGGGCCAAGAATATTTGGGATAATTGAGAAAAATATAGAATTGAGCAACAATTGTTATGCTGAACATTCAAGAGGAGGAGTATTTGAGGTTACTCATTTATATGGCAGGAAGTTTACGGTGTCTATGAATGAAAAGAAATGCACTTGCAGAAGATGGGACCTTTGTGGTATTCCTTGTCCTCATGCAATGTCTTGCATAGGTTGAATGCATAGGAATGTAATGGATTTTGTAGATGACTGCTACAAGAGGGACGCATATGATAGAACTTATGCTGCATTTATTTTTCCTATGGCTAGTCAAGACATGTGGCCTAAGAGTGGTCATAGAGCCATTTTACCTCCCATTTACCACAGGCAACCTGGAAGACCCAAGAAAAGAAGAATTCTGGAACCTGATGAGATTCCAAAAGGAGCAACAAAGTTGAAGAGATACCATGCAGCTTATACTTGCAGTCGCTGTGGAAATGAGGGCCATAATCGAAAGACATGCAACCAGGTTTTATAATATTTTGTCTTGCTATTTCAAATATTTAATTGTAGTATTTAGTGATTTTGATAGATATTGACATGTAGTAATTGTAATTTTGAAGACAAATGAAGCACCAGAACCTCCCCCGCATGTTCCAAGGAGCCCAACTACGAATGTGGTAAGGGGAAGAGCAAGAGGAAGAGTCAGAGGAAGAGCTAGAAGTTTAGGACAATATGCTAGAGGAACAGTAAGCAACTTTTGCATTTGTTAACTTTTGTCTCCTATTCATTTTGTGAACAGATGCAATAACAATATATATTATAGGCAACAAGTGAAGGACCCTTTACAAGATTAAGTGGACAATTTACAAGTATTAGAACTCTAGAAAGAGTAAGTGTCCATTGCATTTCTAAACTGTCTTTTCTATTGGAATTTCTTTGATTTTTTTTTTCGAGATATGCTTTTGAAATCTCTTTGTATTCCAGGGGGAAACCAGAGGACAATCAATTAGAGGAAGAGATTCATTTGCAACTTCAAATAGAGGAAGAGGTTAGTCTCGAAGTTCGGCTAGAGGAAGAGTAAGTAACTAATTTTAGGTAGTGTTAAATTGATAATTTTCATTATCAAAAGAAATAATTGATAATTTTCTATTGGAATTTTTAATAATATGTTTTCAGGGAAGAGGGTTATCTGTAGCCTCAACTACAGGAAGAGTGTCATCTGTAGGCTCAACTAGAGGAAGAGGGCAATCTCTACCTTCGACTATAGGAAGAGGGCAATCTAGGACTTCAACTGACTGAAGAGAACAATCTGGAGTTACAAATGATTCAACTAGAGTGCAAAATTCTGCTGCTACTAGTAGTACCATGAAAACCATAGTTTGAGACATTTAGCTTGATTTTGTTTACTATGTTGGTGGTCCAGTTGTTATGGCGTTAATGACCACTGCTTTATTTTTTTTTGTTTAGACTAACTCAACTTGATTTATCAGATGCATTGAATTTTTTTTTTTTTAGTTGTATTGGATATTTTTGAATGAATGAAGAAGTTAATAATGATTCAAAAAGTTGGATGTAATATATATATATATATATATATATATATGTGATGAGCTTAACGTATGTACGTACCATGAATCTTTTTGGTATGCTTTTTCAATTATGGTTTGACATATAATGAAAATTTGAGCTTATCAAATTGAATCACTCATGTAAAAATCATTTTTTTCCCATAATAAAATAAAGATTCATGAATAGTGAAAAATTTTCTTTTATCAGAAAGGATAGTGGGATTTTGATCCCAAAAAGAAAACAGAAAAGAAAGAGAAGATTTAAAAAATTAAAATAACCAAAATACCCTCACATGTTTCGCACATGATGGCACTTAACGGTGGAACTTGACGGTAGTTAACAGAAATGTGTAAATCGGCAAACTTTGGAAAAGTTGGTGTGTTAATGAGTAAAATTAATAAGCTAGTGTGTAAATTGACAATAGAAGGAAATGTCAGAGGGTATTCCAGCCATTAAGCCATAAATTTAACAGTTCAAAGAAATTTAACTTCTTGGTTGCATTTGTAAGCCAAATCGTGCTTTATAATTTCATTCAATCATTCAGTAAATCAGAAAATCTAGAGTTTCTCTCGAACTGTCCTTGCATTTTAGGGTTTGGGGCTGGACATCACCTTGTTGCTTTCCACAATTGAAATTCTTGACTATGCATGTAAATGATATTTAGTTGAATTTTGTCAGCACTAACTAATTGAACTACTTACTGATTTTGCATTCGAAATGCACTTGCATAAAGGAGGAGGCTGGAATGCGCAGGCTGTAGCTTACAGCCACTGACAAGGGCATAGGTGGCGCAAGCATATCCACCTATGATATTTAGACGTTATGAGCTAAAAATTATGGGCGTTGCGGTAAGAAAACATCGTTGGGATTGTAGCCTATTCGCAGATCGAGGGGGACATTGATCCTCTCTTCATCTTTTAATTCCTCATATTGCCTCATGTTCTAGTGTTCTACTAATATGATTCACTTTTTGTCTTCTTTCTTTTCTATACCTAACCCAGCATTTTTGGTTCCAAGATCAGCTTTTCCATTCTTCCCCTTCCCTTCTCTCGACTTTTCTTCTTCTTTGGCTTCTCTCTTTCTTCTCCTTGTATTAGGTTCTTTCTATGACATCATTCGTCTGCATAAGTAGTTTGGGTTTGGTTTTGATTTAGACGGAGGTTAAAGAAGAGATATAAATCCAACCCATCTCTGATAAATTGCAGAGCATCCAAAACCAAAGAAACAGTATCTCATGTCATTTTTCTCCGACGTCATACAATTCAATTTGGGTGTGATTATATCTTACACTTCTCCATATTTGATCCATCATTTTCACTATAATTGGAACGAACTAGCAGAAAGAAGATGGAGATGAGATTGAGTTGATTCATATGTTGTTCTAAATTGATTCAAAGGTATCAGATTGATTTGATTCATTTAAAACAACAAAGGGCGAGACTGATTTACACCCACGATCTATTTGTCCTCATAATTCCTGTATAGAAATCACCTACCTATGGGTTCTCAGAACTAATCAAGCAAGGTCCTTGCAGAGCTGTTCTGCGGGCTTATATCCAAGTTCTGTTATACCCAAATTCCCTTCCAGCAAAATTGACGATTGCGTGAGCAAATCCAACCCCTAAAGGTAGGCGACAGATTCGTTACAACCTGTTATCCACGAGTAAATGGGATAGACTTCGGAACCATTTATACTTGTACACACTCCACTCATACAAACCCAATTACTGGGTTTGATTACCAGGGATCACTTCTATAGTTCTACCCAGTAATCTCACATCAAATAAAACTTAAAATTGGGATGAGATAGTTCGTCAGATTTCCGCAAATTCGCTATTCCACCATAATTTTGTGAGATCTGAAAGTTTCCTTATCGCCTTCTTGATCTTCGACTACACCATCGGTCGGACTGATCTTCACGAAGACCTTGTCGATATATATTTGATCGACCACTTTCCTTCACTCTCCATGCTGTGTTGATTAACATGGGCTTCATTTGATTAAAGATGAATGGAGAGACCAACGGCCCCGATTTTAATCCCGAACGACAGTCGATTTCAAAACTACCAATTGCCCCTGCTTTGAGTAATTGTGTGACTCTCCTCGCGCCACGTCGGCCCCATTCCAGACTTTTCCCTTGCAGAAGTCATGTTCAAAGAAACCAACACAAATTTATATTGATTGACAAAGACCTTAAACGAGTATTATGTGCCCTTTTTTTGTTTTTTTTTTCCTTTTTCGTAAAGTAATTAATTGACAAACTCTTATTTCACTTCGTGGATAGTAGAAATGCACGTTGCATGGTCTGAGATTACGTACATGTTCTTTATACCCTATATATTTAGGTCGCTTGGTAGTCCGCAGACAGAGCAATTAGATAATTAATTTTTATGGAGGGTTTCGGCGTGAGAAAAGGTGCATGGAGTAAAGAGGAAGATGAACTTCAGAGACAGGTCATCGAAAAGCATGGAGAAGGAAAATGGCATCAGGTTCCTTTCAAAGCAGGTAATTTATTGATCAGTTAATATGTAAGATTACATGCTCTCACCAGTAGTGGCGGAGGCAGAAATATTAATGCATGGGAGAGGAAAAAAAAATATATATTAACATAGGAGGAAAAAAATATATATTAGCATGGGGGAGGAAAAAAAGAAATATATTAAATGGTTACAAGATAAAACTATGAAACAAAACTTCAATTGGTACATTTTATAACAAATAGATTGATCGATTTTTGAAACAAAAACTCCAATTACTGGGTTTGATTACCAGGGATCATTCTTCTTGTTCTTCTTCTTCACAAAAAGGCCTAAATTATGGACTAAATTCAATCTTTGAACATTTGAACTCTCGAGTTCTCATCTCCTCACTCGTGCATTCGCACACCTGTACATAATTGTACTAAAAAAAAATATTTTGGGTTTCGCCCAAAGGGACACATAAATATGTAACCCTCCCTATTTTCGAATCATAAATCCGTCACCGTTGATAACAGGCACTGCAGTTCTCTTGTTATATATCGGATGATCTGTGCGATTTATAAGGTAAGTGTATTCTTTTAGCTTGAAGATGGTATGAAATTTAAAGAGCATGTAGAAATTTTGTCTCTTATGTCCAAGTAATAATTGCAAACTTCTCGTCAATTTAGCTTTATGTTGCAATATTGTGCAGACGTTTTTGGTGTGGCAGCTGGGTTTTTCTTCTCGTCTTGGGAAGAACATATAGAATCAATCAGATTGTTGGCTATATCCTCGTAGCTGCAGGTGTAGCGCTAGCTGTTGCTAGGTATCTTAAACCATTCATAGACAATTCAAAGACGTGCCACTATTTTAGTTATATGTAATGCGGTTCGGTCCTTTATCGACAATGTTGAAGCCTTGATGAATTTGTGACACAAGTCTTGAAGGGCACCACTAGCAGTCACATGGACCTGGTTTACCTTTTGTCACGCCCTGAATTTTAGAATTACAATTCAAAATCCGAGACATGAAAATACCACATCACAAAATAATCATCCTGAAAATTTTTCTTTTCTTAACATACTCACCACACGAAATAAAATCAAACCGAATATATTCTCGTTTAATTATTACAACTCAAATCCAAAATGTAATGTAAAGCTCTAAATGAGCATACACACACCTCACAACTAAATAAATAACAAAACTGCTGTAACACCTAAGCAGCTCGGTCACCTCCCTGGTTATCCTGACCTGCAGGAATATCCGCTACACCATTGAATAGTGTACCGGGATTGCAACAACACAAAACCCGGTAAGCTTATGAAAGCTCGTATGAGTAAAAGAAGGAACTGTTACTTAATTAAATCTCATTTATTCTCACACACAGCAACACCCAATAATTTCCACATATGCAAGTACTAACAATCTCAATCACACACCAATTCAATATATCACAACAACCAATTCACAACTTTCTTCACAATTCACAATTCTCAATCGCACACCAATTCAATATATCACAACAACCAACTCACAACTTTCTTCACAACTCTCATCATCGTATTTATGAAAATACGGTATTTGACAGACTAGAGCTCTAACTGAATCGTAGCCCGTCACCTGGCCTAGGTTATGGCATCCGACATATTTATCAATTATTGTATTTCATCAATATGTATACCTATATACATATTTAGAACGTCCAATAATTCCACATACTCAACCAATCGTATCCCATCATCCACACTAGGATTAGAGCGTCCGATTACCCACACCGGTCATTACGTCGACCCTCAACTCATAAATAAGCACAACATATAAGATCACATACTGAAATCAACTCAACCAAAATACACCATATTATTATGGAATTACACAATTGTAATATAATCAACTCATTAATTCATCACACAACAATCCACACATCAATATATATTTTCCACGTAAATATATATATACGTAATCATCCACTCAGGAATGACCACTAATACCATCTATATTTCACACAAGAAAATTATGAAATTCATTTGTATAGTTAAAATTCATTTTACTTACCTATGGACCGTGGTGATTCAAGTCCCTGAAATTTTAAAACAAATATTTAATCCGCAAATATTTTTCACACAATTACCAAAATAAATAAATTAAAATGCTCGGTTCGTAATATGAACCACGTGAGTTTTACTCACCTCGAAACTCCCGCTGCGTCTTCAATATAATTATAAATTATAATTTATAATTAACGCCGAATAGCAAACGCAATTAAAATCCGTCAATCACCTAATCAAATGTGATTCGAATTTAGCCAACAAATTCAACTCATAATTTAACCACTAATTAACGGTCAGATTCTAATTTACATTAAAATCCGACGAGCGGTTTCTCACGAATCGCTCCCCTAATTACCGTTTTTCACATATACGAAGATCCAACGGTCGGATCTTCGCCCATGACCACACAAAGCCTCTGGGACAGTCATATGATCATCATAACAAATTTACAAGTTCATCCAACGGTCATAATTTCACAGATCAAAAATCTAACGACCGAAATCGATCGAAATCACAAAATTCATAACTAATTCATACGATATCCGAAAAATGCGTATAATACGCCGAAATGATCGTATCGAAACATAGAATCATAAAATGGACAGAAACCAAATTTTAGACCTCCGGAGGTGGCCGGAAAAGGCCGCCGGAGTTAGGGACAGAGCCGCCACCGACCACCACCAATGGTGTCGGGGCTGAGCTTGTCCCCTTCGTTTCATCATTCTGAGCAACTTTCATAACTAGCACAAGACCTAAAAATGACGGGAAGGCATCGAAATTACAGATTTACAGTCGGCGGCCGGAAAAAATGCAGAAACCGGTGAGCTTGAAAACCGACGTGAAAACTGCAACCTCAGGCCCCGATCCCTTCTGGAAACTTGTTCAGAACTTCCTTGCGAACTCAACAAGCTTGGAATCACAAGAAACGATCGTGTATAGCTCGAGATATCTTGATCGAAAGTTTCGGTATTTCGATCCGTTCGGGTCGAGCTCCGACGAACGTGAAAACGTTCGACCCAGTTCCGGTCCTTCTTGGTGCTTGTAGAGGAAGTTGAGGCGAGCTCAATGAGACAAGAATCAAGTGAAATGATGGAGTGTAGCTCGAGATATCGAGATCGAACCGAAAATGGACGTTTTCAATTCGGGCTTCGCCGCCGCCGCCACAGGCTGCGCCGCCGTGTGAGACTGCCTCCGGGAGCTAGAGCAGCTCGAGACGAACGCCTAGGACTTGGTTTGAGGTCGAGAGGTGGTCTGTGGAGGGAGAACAATTAAGGAGAAGTTTTCCTCCCCTTTCGGCCGAGAGGACTGTGAGAGAGAGAGAGAGAGAAACCAGATTTTCCAGAAACGGAAGAAGAAGAAGAAGGAAGAAGAAAAAGAAAAAAAAGGAACCGGTAGGGAAAAATTTAGGGTTTCCAAAAATTTTTTTTATATATACATGTTTCGGAAAACTTCGAAATTCGATAACTAATTCAGAAAAAATCCGATCTTCGTGTTCCGCACGTGCACGGACTCGTATCGACGAGCTCTAAAACTTTCATGAAGGAAGTTTCTCCAAATTTCGTACGTAGAAAAAGTCGATTTCTCAACCCGAGTATTTCGAGCTTTTCGTTAAAATAAACGTTTCGAAACTTCGATAATTGTAAATATGAATGATTATCGAACATAAATAGTGAAATCGCATAATAATCATTTGATACAATCACTCGAATTTAAATGGAAATTGCGGGTATTACAATCTACCCTCCTTAAAGGAATTTCGTCCCGAAATTCAAGTACTCTATTCCCCAAAAAGCTGTGGATACCTCGTCCTCATGTCAGATTCTAACTCCCATGATGCATCACCCTCATCATGATGACTCCACAACACCTTCACGAGATCAACCTCTTTCCTACGAAGTTTCTTTGTAGACCTATCCAAGATACGAACAGGTTCAACCACAAACGTCACATCCGGGTTCACTTCAATCGTTCCGTGGTCAATCACGTGAGACTCATCTCGAACATACTTCCTGAGCAGAGACACATGGAAAACGTTGTGCACACCCGACATGCTAACAGGTAAAGCAAGACGATATGCCAAGTTACCAACCCTTTCTAGAATCTCAAAGGGTCCAACATACCTCGGTGCGAGTTTTCCCTTCTTGTCAAATCTCACCACACCTTTCATTGGTGAGACTTTCAAGAACACAAGATCACCTGTCTCAAACTCCAACGGTCTCCTCTTCAAGTCAGCATAACTCTTCTGTCTACTCTGAGCGGTTCGGATTCTGTCCCGAATAGTAGTGACCTTCTCCGTAGTCTCCTGTACAATCTCAGGTCCGATGAGCCCTTTATCCCCTGCTTCCGCCCAACAGATAGGAGTCCTACATGGCCTATCATAAAGAGCCTCATATGGAGCCATACCGATACTAGAGTGATAGCTGTTGTTGTAGGCAAACTCTACCAATGGCAGATGATCCGCCCAACTACCCTTAAAATCCAGAACACAAGCTCTGAGCATGTCCTCCATCACCTGATTCACTCTCTCGGTCTATCCATCTATTTGTGGGTGAAATGCAGTGCTCATAGCAAGAGACGTACCAAATGCCTTGTGGAAACTACGCCAGAATTCTGATGTGAAACGAGCATCACGATCCGATACAATCGTCACAGGCACTCCATGAAGCCTCACTATCTCGTTCACATATAACTTACACAATGCATCACCTGAGTACGTTTTTGCCACCGGAAGGAAGTGTGCTGATTTAGTCAACCGGTCAACAATCACCCAAATCGAGTCATAACTTTGCCTGGATCTGGGCAATCCAGTCACAAAGTCCATAGAGATATCTTCCCATTTCCATACAGGAATCGATAAGGGGTTCAGCATTCCTGCTGGTCTCTGATGCTCTGCCTTCACCTGTTGACAGGTAAGACACTTCGACACGTGTTCCGCCACATCCCTCTTCATACCATACCACCAAAACTGCCTTCGTAGATCCATATACATTTTAGTACCTCCTGGATGTATAGTATATCGAGACCTATGTGCTTCCCGCATGATCTCCTCCCTGAGATTATCAACACTCGGTACATACAATCTCCCTCGAAATCTCAACCCTCCATCAGCCCCAATCATCCACTCAGAAGGACCCTCCACATCCGGGTCAGCAGTCATCTCAGAAATCCTCGCCTGAGCAAACTCATCAAGTGTCTGACCCTGAATGATCCTGGAGATCAAGGTGGGCTGTAAGGTGATACTACCGAGAAAGATTCCCTGTCCTGCTCCTGCGGGCATAAGGTCGAACTCAGATGCAGCTTCTAACATGCGCCACTCCCGCACCATAATCGATGCCATGATTACCCGCGGTTTCCTACTCAAAGCATCCGCCACCACATTCGCCTTTCAGGGATGATACTCCAAGGTGAAATCATAATCCTTAATGAGCTCCATCCATCTCCTCTGCCTCATGTTCAATTTCTTCTGGGAGAATAGATACTTCAAACTCTTGTGATCAGAAAAGAGTTCGAATTTCTCACCATAAAGATAGTGCCTCCAAATCTTCAAGGCAAACACCACAGCTGCTAGCTCTAGATCATGAGTAGGGTAATTCCGCTCATGTACCTTCAACTGTCCAGAACCATAAGCAACAACACTACCATTCTGCATCAACACACACCCCAAACCCTGATGAGATGCATCGCTGTAAATGACTAATCCACCACCACTAGTAGGAATAGTCAACACCGGAGCTGTAGTCAATCTAGTCTTCAGCTCTATGAAAGCCTTCTCACACTTATCCGACCATACGAACTGAGTGTCTTTCCTGGTCAATTTGGTCAAAGCCGAAGCAATACCAGAAAACCCTTCAATGAAGCGCCTGTAATAACCGGCCAATCCAAGGAAGCTACGGATTTCTGTAACCGTAGTAGGGCGACTCCAACTCATCACTGCTTCAACCTTCGAAGGATCCACAGAAACTCCATCCTTCGAGACCACATGACCAAGGAACTTGACTTCACTCTGCCAGAAGTCGCACTTCTCGAACTTGGCAAATAGTTTCTGCTCTCTCAATGTCTGCAGCACTATCCGCAGATGCCTCTCATGCTCAGCTGACGACCTTGAATAAATCAAGATGTCGTCAACGAACACTACCACAAACTGATCCAAGTAAGGACTGAACGTACGGTTCATCAAGTCCATAAATGCTGCGGGGGCATTCGTGAGACCAAAAGGCATGACAAGAAACTCAAAATGTCCATACCTGGTCCTGAACGCCGTCTTTGGAATATCTTCCTCCTTCACCCTCAACTGGTGATACCCAGACCTCAAGTCAATCTTCGAGAATACAGTAGCTTCTCTAAGCTGATCGAACAAGTCATCAATCCTAGGTAAAGGGTACCTATTCCTGATGGTCACCTTGTTCAACTGTCGATAATCCACACATAGACGAAGTGAACTATCTTTCTTCTTCACAAACAACACTGGTGCGCCCCAAGGAGACACACTTGCCTGAATGAACCCTTGTGCAAGTAAGCCCTCAATCTGAACCTTCAACTCCTGAAGTTAAGCTGGAGCCATTCGATAGGGTGCTTTCGACACAGGTGAAGTACCTGGTATCACATCAATGGAGAAGTCCATTACCCTTTTCGGAGGTAACCCAGGGATCTCCTGAAACACATCTTCATACTCTGAAACTACAGGAATCCCTGTAATCTTTGAAGTACTACTCCCTGATTCAATATGGGCCAAAATCCCTATCCTCATGGTGATGTCAGACTTCAGACAACGGTAATGAAACACCGGTTGTCCCGGAACATGGAAGGACACAATCATCCTAAAGCAATCAATAACAGCATGGTTCGGGCTCAACCAATCCATACCCAAAATCACATCATACGTGTGATCCGGAATCACAATCAAAGATGCAGAGAACTCTCTGCCACCAATCCCAATAGGGCAATCATCACACAGCATGTTAAGCTCAAGAGACACACCGAGAGGTGATGTAACACACAATGATCTAGTCAGAGGCATAGCAATCAAACCCAAAACATCCACAACCAAACTAGATATGAAAGAGTGTGAGGCTCCCGTATCAAACAGTACTCTAGCAAGAAAGTGATAAACAGATAAGGTACCTTCCACTCCCGTGCCTGCCTGACCGATGGCAAAGACCCTAGCATGAGCAGGTGGTAACTGCCTCTGCTGGTTACCCTGCACTCTACCCTGAATCCGAGGACACTCCCTAGCCTGATGCCCTGCCTGTCCACAACTGTAGCATAACCTACCCCGTGGCTTCGTGCACGCATGAGAGATGTGGCCCGGCTCGCCACAGTTAAAGCACTTCACTAGAGCTGCTGGTGCTATCTGCCTGATAGGCATAGCCTGAATAGGAGGAGCTACTGCTGCCCTAGCTGGAGCCTGATGCTGAAACTGAGTCCTCTGTCTCTTCCAGAACCCACCCCTGAAGTCTCTAGCTCTACTGCTCCCTGCTATGGCCTTCCCCTTACCTTGGAAGTCTCTCTCAGCAGACTCCTTCTCTCTACGAATCAGGTTCTGCTGCTCAATGATCTGTGCCTTAGCCAAGAACTCTCTCTTGGTCTTCAGCTCCAAGATGGCTACATCACGCTCAATCGAAGGACTCAACCCTCTCTGAAACTTCTTGGCCAAGTCCTCATCCTCCATCTGCCTCACATATTTGTACAATCTGGAGAACTCCGCATCATACTCAATTACGGTCATCTTCCCCTGTACAAGTGCAAGGAACTCTCGCTCCAACCTCTCATTCACTGCTGGTGGAAAGTACTTCTCCCTGAACAGCCTCTCAAAGCCGTCCCATGTCAAGGTAGACACCTCAATGCTCCTCTGAGTGACGTTCCACCACACCCTAGCCTCATCCTTCAGCATGAAAGCGGCTAGCTTCCTCTTATCAGTCTCAGTGCAGTCAAGCAGATCGAAATAAGTCTGCAAATCCTCTATCCAACGATCCGCCACCATATAATCTGTGCCTCCTCCAAACTTGGTTGCTCCCAAGCGAGTAATTTCCCTTGCTAGCATCAGCAAGCGAGCAGGATTATCAACCACAGCTACAGGAGGAATAGGCTGATCCTCATAAGGTACATCTTCCTCCGACTCGAATACTTCTTCGACTGGAGGGGCCCTACCCCTTCCTCGGCCTCTACCCCTGCCACGAGGTCTACCTCTACCCCGACCTCTGGCCTCGTTTCCCTCAATCTCCATTACCTAATAAGCATGATATACTTGATTAATACACGCATAACACTTAAACAAAGCATAAGCCAAATGCAAGTCCATATTAACCAAGTATTGATCATACATAACGATGCTTAAATTTTCTAACAGTACTAACGTTCCTAGCCAACCTAACGCACTCACATACCCAATGACATTGTCAATACCGAAGAGCACACGATGGGGATCCGCTGCAGACGGGCCATCACTCGGTAAGTATTGACATATCACCAAATATGTACCTTACGCTCTGATACCAAACTGTCACGCCCTGAATTTTAGAATTACAATTCAAAATCCGAGACATGAAAATACCACATCACAAAATAATCATCCTGAAAATTTTTCTTTTCTTAACATACTCACCCTGAAAATTTTTCTTTTCTTAACATACTCACCACACGAAATAAAATCAAACCGAATATATTCTCGTTTAATTATCACAACTCAAATCCAAAATGTAATGTAAAGCTCTAAATGAGCATACACACACCTCACAACTAAATAAATAACAAAACTGCTGTAACACCTAAGCAGCTCGGTCACCTCCCTGGTTATCCTGACCTGCAGGAATATCCGCTACACCATTGAATAGTGTACCGGGATTGCAACAACACAAAACCCGGTAAGCTTATGAAAGCTCGTATGAGTAAAAGAAGGAACTGTTACTTAATTAAATCTCATTTATTCTCACACACAGCAACACCCAATAATTTCCACATATGCAAGTACTAACAATCTCAATCACACACCAATTCAATATATCACAACAACCAATTCACAACTTTCTTCACAATTCACAATTCTCAATCGCACACCAATTCAATATATCACAACAACCAACTCACAACTTTCTTCACAACTCTCATCATCGTATTTATGAAAATACGGTATTTGACAGACTAGAGCTCTAACTGAATCGTAGCCCGTCACCTGGCCTAGGTTATGGCATCCGACATATTTATCAATTATTGTATTTCATCAATATGTATACCTATATACATATTTAGAACGTCCAATAATTCCACATACTCAACCAATCGTATCCCATCATCCACACTAGGATTAGAGCGTCCGATTACCCACACCGGTCATTACGTCGACCCTCAACTCATAAATAAGCACAACATATAATATCACATACTGAAATCAACTCAACCAAAATACACCATATTATTATGGAATTACACAATTGTAATATAATCAACTCATTAATTCATCACACAACAATCCACACATCAATATATATTTTCCACGTAAATATATATATACGTAATCATCCACTCAGGAATGACCACTAATACCATCTATAGTTCACACAAGAAAATTATGAAATTCATTTGTATAGTTAAAATTCATTTTACTTACCTATGGACCGTGGTGATTCAAGTCCCTGAAATTTTAAAACAAATATTTAATCCGCAAATATTTTTCACACAATTACCAAAATAAATAAATTAAAATGCTCGGTTCGTAATATGAACCACGTGAGTTTTACTCACCTCGAAACTCCCGCTGCGTCTTCAATATAATTATAAATTATAATTTATAATTAACGCCGAATAGCCAACGCAATTAAAATCCGTCAATCACCTAATCAAATGTGATTCGAATTTAGCCAACAAATTCAACTCATAATTTAACCACTAATTAACGGTCAGATTATAATTTACATTAAAATCCGACGAGCGGTTTCTCACGAATCGCTCCCCTAATTACAGTTTTTCACATATACGAAGATCCAACGGTCGGATCTTCACCCATGACCACACAAAGCCTCTGGGACAGTCCTATGATCATCATAATAAATTTACAAGTTCATCCAACGGTCATAATTTCACAGATCAAAAATCTAACGACCGAAATCGATCGAAATCACAAAATTCATAACTAATTCATACGAAATCCGAAAAATACGTATAATACGCCGAAATGATCGTATCGAATCATAGAATCATAAAATGGACAGAAACCAAATTTTAGACCTTCGGAGGTGGCCGGAAAAGGCCGCCGGAGTTAGGGACAGAGCCGCCACCGACCACCACCACCAATGATGTCGGGGCTGAGCTTGTCCCCTTCATTTCATCATTCTGAGCAACTTTCATAACTAGCACAAGACCTAAAAATGACAGGAAGGCATCGAAATTACCGATTTACAGTCGGCGGCCGGAAAAAATGCAGAAACCGGTGAGCTTGAAAACCGACGTGAAAACTGCAACCTCAGGCCCCGATCCCTTCTGGAAACTTGTTCAGAACTTCCTTGCGAACTCAACAAGCTTGGAATCACAAGAAACGATCGTGTATAGCTCGAGATATCTTGATCGAAAGTTTCGGTATTTCGATCCGTTCGGGTCGAGCTCCGACGAACGTGAAAACGTTCGACCCAGTTCCGGTCCTTCTTGGTGCTTGTAGAGGAAGTTGAGGCGAGCTCAATGAGACAAGAATCAAGTGAAATGATGGAGTGTAGCTCGAGATATCGAGATCGAACCGAAAATGGACGTTTTCGATTCGGGCTTCGCCGCCGCCGCCACAGGCTGCGCCGCCGTGTGAGACTGCCTCCGGGAGCTAGAGCAGCTCGAGACAAACGCCTGGGACTTGGTTTGAGGTCGAGAGGTGGTCTGTGGAGGGAGAACAATTAAGGAGAAGTTTTCCTCCCCTTTCGGCCGAGAGGACTGTGAGAGAGAGAGAGAGAAACCAGATTTTCCAGAAACGGAAGAAGAAGAAGAAGGAAGAAGAAAAAGAAAAAAAAGGAACCGGTAGGGAAAAATTTAGGGTTTCCAAAAATTTTTTCTATATATACATGTTTTCGGAAAACTTCGAAATTCGATAACTAATTCAGAAAAAATCTGATCTTCGTGTTCCGCACGTGCACGGACTCGTATCGACGAGCTCTACAACTTTCATGAAGGAAGTTTCTCCAAATTTCGTACGTAGAAAAAGTCGATTTCTCAACCCGAGTATTTCGAGCTTTTCGTTAAAATAAACGTTTCGAAACTTCGATAATTATAAATATGAATGATTATCGAACATAAATAGTGAAATCGCATAATAATCATTCGATACAATCACTCGAATTTAAATGAAAATTGCGGGTATTACACCTTTAAATTTATATAATACTTGCAAATGATTAATGGTTTGCACTCTCATGTATCATGGGGTGGATAAGGTTAAAAGATAATTACAAACGAACATCACAAAATGAATGGGGTTAACCATAATAATTCCATTTTTATGCATTTAAAGATAATGGTTTTGAAGAGAAAAATGTCTTGTCAGATGTTTGAACTCACATATGATCTTTACCGCTGTTTGTGTTCAATGACATAAGATTTCCATATAACTTGTGTTGCTGTTACCTTTCAAAACCAAAAAGCTTATTAGTAATCTACATCAGTACTCGTCTCAACTGTTTAACTTGGCTGGTTGGCTCGATAGAAATCATAGCTCGATAGGCACGAATTACTCTCATATATGATGAAGAATACAATAATTTATTTACTGCACATATATATGTGGGTCCTATAACTTTTTTTTTTTTGGTGAATCAAAAGAGGTCAACTCGGTTTTATAATTCAGCAAGTAATACTAAACGACACATCCCTATGAGGTCGATAGTTAAGAGTCGTCCTTTAGGACATACAAAATCCTATTCTAAAACAAATAAAACTCAGTATACCCAGAGTACACTCACTTTTTAGAAAATTCACTCACCGTTATTCTAACAAAGACATAGATGCTTAGAAGGAGTTTAATAAAGTTACCATCTAATCATCTGATCTTTGCGACCTCAACAAAATTTAAACAATAATGTGGCCATTAGATCCCCATTCCAGCTAAACCCACACCAAAGATATAGACCAAAGCTAGCCCAACCTGTCAGACCGTCGAAGACCAGCCCACTTTCACCTCCACCCTTGTGAAGCCCTAGTTGGGAGGACCCAAAATAAGGAGCCTAAAGACAGTCAGCCCAGCAGGAAGCCAAGGCAGCCCAATCACAGACGCCATCTTTGACCTCCCTCACCGCAGTCCAGCCACTTGAACCACCGCCACCTATATCTCTCTCAAGTGCAACCCATGCCTAGCGCTGAAGTTCTGCAAGCACTGTCGACGGAACCTCCGCACGATCCACGCTTTGAAGCCACCTTAGACACCCTAAATCGGGTCTTTCCAACAAACCATCCCCGACGTTCCCTGTCGGTTCCACATTCAAATCGATCCACCCGCATACCGACACCCAAACGGGATGGCACCGGGATCAGCCGTGTCGCTATCATTAAAAGCAGGAAAGATATGAATTTTTTTTTTTTTTTTTGGGTCAAAAGTAAACAATGCATAATGTTCAATGTGAGGAGATAATGAAGAGAGGGAGATATTGGACTTTCAAGAGAAGTGCCTCAAGTGTGAAGGGTGACATGATATATATATTTTTTTATTATTATTCAACAACTAATTTTACGTGAGTCGAATTTACGATTTTCTACTTACATTTGGCATATTGACATTGGTTTCCCCTTTGTAGGTGATATGATATCAAAAAAGACTAATATTACTTGCAGTGTTGATGATTATTAATGACCAACCACAACATCTCTGCATATCATTGTACACACCAATGACAACATAATTGTTGGAACCTTTTTCTCTTCAAAACCATTATCTTTAAATGCATAAAAATGGAATTATTATGGTTAACCCTATTCATTTCGTTATGTTCGTTTGTAATTATCTTTAACCTTATCCACCACATGATACATGAGCATGCAGACCATTAATCATTTGCAAGTATAGGGCATAGCAAGCAAGACATGACTTCTATAACGTGTAGATTTCCTGCATGAATCTCTTCTCCCTTTGATGGGTAAGCTGCATATGTTTGTGCAGAGTACTCAACAAATCGCCATAGATGTGTGACAGAGTTATTCACATCATGACTTTGATCCACTTTGTTCTTGGCGTGCCCAACCCTACCCTTTATATGAGCAACAAAGATTTGGACAAGCTTTTGGATTTGCAGCGCGCCGAAAAAGGAAAAGCTTTGGGCAACTCGCATGTAATTAATCCTAATTTCTACATTATGGTGGGGCAGACAACATAAAAAGAGAATGAAATTATGTGTTCCACTGTTTTGTTTATTGAAGTGTTATGAGTATTCAGTAGATTTTTTTTAGTTGAAGGAGGTCAAATTTTATTGATAGTCGAGAAAAATATCAGCGTTCAAACTTTTTAAATAAATAAAAAGATGCAACAAAGGCATTAGAAAATACAAGATAATAGGAAAATAGCAAAAGCGCAAGCGCTGTTTTACCATTATGGATTTCTGTCGTATAGTGAAGTTTATAGTCGATGGTATGACTATCCCTGTAGATCCAATACACATAATGACAAAAATCAATTTTGTGAAGAACAAAGGGCAATCTTCCATCAAAAGATCAAAGCCAGCCAAGGATATCAAAACATAGCCACGTTGGCAGACGATCCTTTACGAACAAGTACCATAAATCCGGATCCTGAATCTAATACCAATATCGATCAGGCCCCAAAACCAAACTTGCTGGTCATAAGCCCACCATAAAGATTGAGTCATATCCCAAATCCAAGGCCCACCCGGATCCCAAATCCGAACCCCGTAATAGCCCCAAATCCAAATCCGAAACCTAGGTCAAGGCTGCAGCCGGCGGTGCGATCCCAACCCCGCCACTGCCTCTACAATCTTGGAATCCAACTCCCACCGCCTCAGAACCAAAACCCAGTCAACCATCAGCTTCGGCCCAACCATACTCGTCCACCACGCGTTCCCCACAGTAGAGCCGCCATAAAGATGATCTGATTCACGAACAACGCAGCGGAAGAGAACCGCCGAACCCACCCCTCGATCTGGATTCCACTCAGACCAGCAACTACCAACACTAATCACCACCATCAGTGAAGGACAACCGCTATCCTCCAACCCAGAACAACCGGTGCACACCGACACAGCCACGCCTCCGAAAAGGACGAGGCACTTCAAGAACAGGCCAAGGCCTGAAAAGGAGCTCCATGAGAATGGAGGAGGTGCATGGACTCGATGACCGAAAAACGACGGCGGTCGCAAAGCCCTAGCAGAACGCTAGGTCGGTGTATTTTACTGTAAGAAGACCTTTTGAGTTCCCAACTTAAGCAAGGTATGAGTATCCAATAGATGGTGACTAGCATCTAAACGGGTAGCGGAAATTCGACGAATATTTTCATTGTACGAGATTTTCACTTAATGCTTATATGCAATTGGTTTTTGTTGTTGTTGTTGTTGTTGTTAACTCTATGGAGGTGGAGAAATATGTGCCAAATCTGTTCTGAACTTCTATAGCCAAATTGTATTTGAAACCAACTTTTCCCTAGTATTTGGCACGTGGCATTACTTGAATGGTCAAATAAACCTAATATAGTCAGGCGGGCTAGATATGGTGGAAGGTTCATGAAGTAACTATTAATTAACTAATCCCGAATAGAGGCAGCTCTCTCTGGCTCTCTCGTTTGTCTGCTGTCGAGGGGTGATTTGACATATGTTTCATGAGTCCCTATAGCTAATAGTATATGATGGCTAGTGAAAATTTATAGATTAGTAACGGTTTATTAGTTGGTGTACGTTGATTTGTGTTTAACTACTATAAATCTATATCGTTTTAAATTTTGTAGAGTGTCACCGGCCGAACTTTGCAATGTGCAAAGTGGACCGTGCGGCACTTACTAACAAGCAAGTCAGCCAAGTGAGTACCTTGCAAGGAACAATGAAACAACATGATATTAAAATAGTGCTAGCGACAAGCAAGAACACAATGATATAAATGTTGGGCAACCACGAAGAACAAGTGAGTAATCGAAAGGAAAGATCAAGGAGCAATCTCACGGGACACAAATGATTGAATAATTCATCTTTTATTGATGGTAAGATTGTAAGGGAGGCAAAAATACATGTGCATACCTATACTAGTTCCGTAGTCCAAATTATGCCGACTAGGAACCCCTCCCTATAGAGCATATCGGGCTTACATGAAAGGGCCAGGGGAATATATGAAAAATGCCGAGGAGAATAACTGCTAAATAAAATAAATTACATAATTTGTAAATTACCAAAAAACCCCAAGCACACAAGCAACCAACCAAATGCTTAACTAATGACCCTGGACAAGGTTGCTTGTAGCATTACAAGAGCGGCCCCTAACATCCTCCCCCACTTAAGCTGTCGGCGCTCTCGACAACTGCCTTGGTCTTAAAATCTTCAATCTTCTGGTTGAACTTATTCTTCAGATCTTCGGCATTCTCCCAACTTGTTTCTTCGTCTCCAAGACCCTTCCACTTGACAAGAAACTATTGGTGTGAGCGCTCAGACGCTCGGATCACTCTTTCTGCCAGGATCTCCTCCACTTCTTTCAGCTTGGGTGGACGGATGTCGACGTGCTCCCGAACAGGCTGGTTGCGCGCTTGATCTTCAAGGTCTGGCTGGTGCGGCTTGAGGTTGCTGACGTGAAAGACGGGGTGAACGTCAACTTTGTAGGAACACTTCCCCACTTTAGAAATGACAGGGAGTGGTCCTTCATACTTTCTGAATAGTCGCTTGTCCCTAGAGAGTAGGAACCTGAGTTGTTCCGGGAATAACTTGACAAGGACCATGTCTCCTGCTTTGAACTCTCTGGGCTTGCGGCCTTGATCCGCCCACTTCTTCATTCACCTTGCTGCTTTCTCCAGATACGCTTATGCAATCTTCGCATTGGTCTTCCACGCTTTCACGCGGGTTTTTCCCTTTGTACACTTCTTGTATTGTGTGAGGCAAGAGAGGCTGTTGACCAGTGACCACTTCGAAAGCACTCTTGTTAGTGGATGAAGAAACAAAATTGTGCAACATCTAGCAACTGCACCCAATTCTGCTGATTGGCATGAACAAAATGGCGCAAATACTCCTCCAACATCCCGTTAAACCTTTCTGTTTGTCCATCAGTTTGTGGGTGATAACTCGAAGATATGTTGAGCTCGGAACCAAGTAGCTTAAATAGCTCGGTCCAGAACGTTCCTGTGAACCTGGTGTCTCGATCACTGACAATGTTCTGAGGCACACCCCAGTACTTCACAACATGCTCGAAGAAGAGGCTTGCTGTATCTTCGGCCGAGCAATACTTTGGAGTCGACACAAAGGTGGCATATTTCGAGAACCTGTCGACTACAACAAGGATTCCTGATAAGTCTCCGACCTTTGGGAGGTTAGTAATGAAATCAAAGGAGACACTTTCCCACGGGTGAGTCGGAATGGACAATGGTTCCAGTAACCCAGGAGCCTTCTGTCGCTCGATCTTGTCCTGCTGGCAGGTTAGGCAGGTCTTGGTGTATTCTGTGACATCGTCCCGCATTTGGGGCCAGTAGTAACCCTGTTTGAGTAGTGCGTGGGTTCTCTGCCATCCAGGGTGACCGGCCCATAAGGTATCATGTCACTCCCTCATGAGCATCTTGCGTAATCCATCAGCTCGCGGAACAAACACTCGTCCCCCTTTAGCCATCAATATGCCATCCTCCATCCAAAACCAACGGCTTTTCCCTTCATTCACCATTTTGATGAGTGATTGGGCCACAAGATCTTTCTCCAAACTCTCCTTGATACGGTGCTTGATGTCTGTGGCAATGACGCTACTCGACAAAGCTGCCAACATCTTGAGGGTGGCAAGGTCGGCCTTGCTGCTTAGGGCATCTGCAACTTGATTAGTGTGACCAGCCTTGTGTTCGAACTGGAAGTCAAACTCTGCGAGAAACTCCTGCCATCTAGCTTGCTTTGGGGTTAACTTTGGCTGAGTCAAAAAGTGGCTGACAGCGGAATTATCGGTCTTTACAAGGAACTTCGACCCCAACAGATAATGTCGCCAAGTTATTAGACAATGAATCACGGCTAGCAACTCCTTCTCTTGAGCCGTGTATTTCCGCTCAGCTTCCGAGAGTTTATGACTTTCATAAGCAACAAGGTGTCCTCGTTGTAGGAGGACTCCTCCTAAAGTAAAATCTGAAGCATCCGTCTGAACTTCAAATGGTTGATTCAGGTCGGGTAAGGCGAGGACCAGATCTTCCATTACAGCCTTCTTCAACTCTTGGAAGGCCTTCTCACAATCACTACTCCAATCCCATATCGCTCCCTTCTTCAAGAGCTTAATTAAGGGAGTTGTCTTCTTTGAGTAGTTCTCAATGAAACGTCTATAGTAATTAGCCAACCCAAGAAAAGAGCGCAGCTCCTTCACATTCTTGGGGTTTTGCCACTCCTTTATGGCATCTACTTTCTCCATGTCCATCCTGATTCGACCCCTTTCAATAACACGATCCAAAAACTTGATGGTCACCTGCGCGAAGGAACAATTCTCGCGCTTAACATATAATTGGTTATCTCATAACTGTTGGAATACCAGCTTCAGATGCTCCATGTGCTCTCCCAAAGTAGAGCTGTACACTACAATGTCATCCAGATACACCACCACAAACTTATCCAAGTACTCATGGAAGACTTGGTTCATCAAAGTGCAGAATGTCGCGGGCGCATTGGTCAACCCAAATGGCATTACCAAGAATTCAAAGGCACCGTAGCGAGTAACGCATGCGGTTTTAGGCTCGTCACCCTCAGCAATGCGAACTTGATAGTACCCCGAGAGGAGATCAAGCTTGGTGAAGTACTTGGCACCACTAAGCTGATCAAACAGATCCGCTATCAGGGGGATCGGGTACTTGTTGCGCACTGTGACTTTGTTAAGGGCCCGATAGTCCACACATAGTCTCCAACTTCCATCGTGCTTCTTTTGGAACAGCACCAGCGCACCAAATGGGGCTTTAGATGGTCTAATGAACCCAGTCTTGAGTAGGTATTCGAGCTGCTTCCTAAGTTCCGCCAGTTCAAGAGGAGCCATTTTATAAGGTGCTTTTGCAGGTGGTTTGGCTCCTGGAAGCAGTTCGATCTTGTGGTCCACACTCCTCCTTGGGGGTAGTTCATTGGGAAGTTCGGGTGGCATCACATCTGCGTAACTCTCCAATACCCCTTCGATTTCCCTCGGAACCATTTCCCTCTTGCTATCATCCTTCATTAGAGGAACTACTACGTATGTAGGCTCATGGCGCCCCACGCCTTTCTTAAATTGGAGGGTAGATAAGAGACGGGGTTCACTTGGTTGTCTGATTCTTGCTAGAACTACACAGGGCCTTTCCCCCATAATGAACAAGTGTTAGGCGCTAGGAATGGGGATAGCTTTGTTTGCCAACATGAACTCCATCCCCAATATGACATCAAAGTCATCCATTCGGACAACTATAACATCTACTTTCCCCTCCCAATGGCCCAACTTGAGTGGTACCCCTTGGGACAGTCTGGTTGTGGGTGAGGCCTCAGAATTCACAGCTTTCATGCGACCAACATCCTTCTCCAACTTCAACCCCAACCTTTGTGCTTCTGTCTCGGACACAAAGTTGTGTGTGGCCCCTGTGTCAACCATCACATTCTTGGCAACTTTCCCATTGACATAACCATCCACGAACATTAGGCCATTGGCCTGATCCTTCTTGGGTGGTTGTGGTTGTTTCTTAACTGCACCCAAAAATCTCAAAGCTCCCATGTGGCTATATTCCTCCTCCGACTCCTGCTGGTCTTCTGCTTCTTTTGATTGAATGTGGGCTTGTAGGGTCGATAAGGCTGTCTTGTGAGGGCACTCGTTTACTCTGTGGGGTCCTCTGCATAAGAAGCAAGACAGTGGCCTTGGGGCGTACCCTGAATGATTGAATGGTCGAGGGGTGAAGACTCCAATTGAGGCAGCCGGCTTGGAAGTTGCCGTGTCCCTCGCGTAAGTGGTCCTCCTATCCCCTCCTCCATAATTGGAGAATTTGGACTCCGCTCCCCCACTTTTACTCGGCCCCGGCCTCAAAGATCTGTTGGCATTCGTATTAAAAAAGGATTGAGTCTTCTTGCTGGAGTTCTCCTCAAATGTGTAATTTGTCAGTCTCTCAGCAGTAGCCTTAGCGGAGGCCAAATCTTGAACCCTCTGCCGCTAAAGCTCGGTTCTTGCCCATGGTTTTAAGCTCTCAAGGAAATAGAACAACCGATCATTCTCTGGCATGTCCAGGATGTCGGGCATGAGTACAGAGAACTTGTTCACAAATTCCCTGATGTTGTTGGTGTGTTTGAGCTCTCTTATTGCCGTCTGGCAATGTATTAAACATTCTTGGGGAAGAATTGAGCTTTAGGCCCTTTCTTTAGATCCTCCCATGTATCGATAGTGCACACTCCTCTTTGAATGTCATTGTATTTGGTTCTCCACCAAAGTTTAGCATCTCCTGACAAATACATTGTCGGCATATTCACCTTCACCTCTTCCAATTCCGGCTTCACTGCTCGAAAGTATTGCTCCATATCAAATAGGAAGTTCTCAAGCTCCTTGGCGTCTCGCGCCCCTCCAAAAGCTTGAGGTTCTGGTATCTTTACCTTCCTATAGTCCGTCACAGGTTGGTTTCCCATCGCACGGATGGTCAAGTTGAGCTTGGTGTTCATCTCCATTAGCTCATTCTTGAAGGCATCAATGGTGGCTCGGACATCTTCTGCCATATTGTCCACAGTCACCTGGAGTGTATCAAGGGCATCACTCATCTGCCCCATTTGCTCGTTCGAAACGGGAGCTTCTTCCTCATTTCTCTCCCTTTCGTCTCCTCGAGCTTTACATCTTTCAAGGGTCATAACTCGGTCTCTGAGGCTCTCCACCTCTGTCATCCGCGCCACCAAACCATCTAGGTCAACGCAGTCCAACACACTAGTTATATCCATCAATCTATCGGGCACCCCCGCAAGTTCTCCTAATTGTTGGTCATACCAATCGAATCTTTGTTGGTTTGTCATTTTGCCTGTCATCGTAGCGAGCGTCTTGAGCCGAGTTGGCTCTGATACCAACTGTCACGGGCCGAACTTTGCAATGCGCAAAGCGGACCGTGCTGCACTTGCTAGCAAGCAAGTCAGCCAAGTGAGTACCTTGCAAGGAACAATAAAACCACACGATATTAAAATAGTGCTAGCGACAAGCAAGAACACAATGATATACATGTTAGGCAACCACGAAGAACAAGTGAGTAATCGAAAGGAAAGATCAAGGAGCAATCTCACGGGACACAGATGATTGAATAATTCCTCTTTTATTGATGGTAAGACGGTAAGGGAGGCAAAAGTACATGTGCTTACCTATACTAGTTCCGTAGTCCAAACTATGCCGACTAGGAACCCCTCCCTATAGAGCATATCGGGCTTACATGAAAGGGCCAGGGGAATACATGAAAAATGCCGAGGAAAATAACTGTTAAATAAAATAAATTACATAATTTGTAAATTATCAAAACACCCTAAGCACACAAGCAACCAACCAAATGCTTAACTAATGACCCTGAACAAGGTTGCTTGTGGCATTACAAGAGCGGCCCTAACACAGAGCCACGCCATATAATTATCTTTCTTTTATTAGAAAATTTTAGTTCTAGAACTCAGACAACCTAATGCATTTGGACTTAGAGAATCGATTATAGAAATCAATGCATTTGGACTTTAGAGAATCAATGATAGAATCCACGGCAGATTTTGATTGATTGATCATGGATGAATAGGCAAATTCCCTTGGTTCTCATGGAGGACTTTAATTGACTGGTATTTTACCAACTTGTATATATTTTTTGTCATGTAAGAAGAGGTTGGCAATTTGCGATGCACTGCTAAGCTACCTATAAGTTGAGTTATTCCTTGATTAACAATAACTGGTCTTCGTTGCTAGCTACGAGCCTGAAGTGATTGGGGTCCTTCCTGAAAAAGAAAAAGAAACATTATCCTTTTCATGATCCGTTTTTTTTTTTTTTCGAGAAGTATTCTTTTCATGATCATGGATGAGGTTAATGACTGCCACATGTAACATGAGAGAGAAAGAACCTTACAAATTCAAAGGTGCCCTAAATGTTTTAGGCAAACCTCCAAAACGTCTTACTACAAATCTAAAGCTTAGTTTAAGAAATTTCACATTTCATTTTCAGACAATGCTATCTTCACTCTTCAAATTAAACATAAGCTTTCATCGATACGAGCATAGACTGCATTCTTGTTAATTCAAAGTGCTGTTATATTGCTTCACAGATAATATAGATATTATTATTAATAGAAACATATATAAATAAGAGAAATTACACAATGGATTATGAACCCTAACTTGAATGGTCACTCAAATACATTTCAATTGGTATTTTTTGAATTGGCCATGAAACTATATTACCGGAGTTGAAAGAGTACGGGGAGCGTTGTATATAGGGGTTGAGTTCTTTGTCCATCCTTTCTTATAGAAAGAACAGTGTTCCAACTCAGTCACTTCATTATTATCCATATCTTTTAGTTTATCTTAATAAATAATTAACATTATTCCATAAAAAACAAAAGAGATAAGGCCTCTCAGAAATGATTCACAAGTCATAGTTAGTAACACACGGAATGTGTATAGTATGAAAAAAAATACGTACGTGTATTATTCAGACATTTCATTAAATAGTTCGTTGAAAAGTTCAGTAAAATAATTTTAATTAATCAATTAATTAATTTTTTAATTCTAAAATATTAATTTATACTCACTTTTGTTCAATAATATGTGTAAAATATCCAAAAAAAACATATTAATTTTGTATATATAGTACATGTATAATACTTTTGGCTTTAAAAGTATGAAAAATTTAAGGGCTAAATACAGATTACTACCCTGTAGTTTGGGTCTAAAATCAATTCAGTCCATGAACTTATAATTTTATCAAAAATACCCATGTATTTTTAATTTTGATCTAATATGTCCAATTTGTTAGTTTTCTGACAATTGAGTTATTTAACTTGTTAACGTGACTCATATATAGCCTATTTTATGATGTGGTGTATGCAGCCCATTTCTAGTCAATTTAAGAGTGAGTCATACTATTAAAAATAAATAGTTTTTAAATAAATAATCCAACTCTAACTTGAACTCATAACAGAATATTAACGAATTGAACTTATTAGATCAAAATTGAAAGTGCATCGGTGTTTTGATGAAATTAGAAGTCCAATGACTGAATTGATTTTGAACCTAAACCACAGGGTAGTAACCAGTATTTAACCCAAAATTTAATGAGTCTCTTTTAAAAATATGAAATACGGAATTATTTAAAAAAAAATGTAAGTACGTGTTTTATTCACTACAACGTACAACTTAAGTAAAATAGGGATCGATAAAGTTCACTTTGTATGTTTACAATAGTATCTGAGTATCTCCCTATTGGTTTGTTCTCTTCGGAAGGTTGTGAAAAGACATAAAAATGCAAATTAATGAAGTTGCTAAAGCTTGATAGTTTTCTTCAACTTTGATTGGTTTTCTAACTTAGTATCGATATCATCTTACGTCCCAAGGAAAGACCCATATACCTATGGTCATGTTTCTCAACATCTCTTGTTAATTGAGGGGCATTGACGTCCTCTCAACTCTCAAGTTGTCATTAGTTAGTCTTAACTCGAGTCTTCTCATCCTTGTTCTTTATTTTTATTTAAATTTCTCTCAATTTATAATGTGAAAATCTAATCAGTAAATAATACAAACAAAGTTATGAGTCTAGAATGATGATAATGACTGATTTAAGAAGATAAATTGAAGAAAAATCGAAACTAAACTTTCGAATAGCTCTTAAATAAACGCAATAAAAATTAATCAAAATTTAAAAAATCCCTCAAATTCTAGCTTTTCGCAAACACAAATTGTAATTGCATACTCGTGTTAGGTAATCTCCACCGACTAATAAAATTAGTCACCTTTCACAACAACAATAGAAACCAGTATATTCTTTATGTTTTCCTACTTGGGTCAACATGTTACATTACATAGAATCATGTAGTAGATTGAGACATAAATGTATGCAATGCACATAAATTATAATATTTTTGAATCTAAATCAAGCAAGAAAGAGTTTTTTTTTTTTTTTGACATGCATCAAGCAAGAAAGAGTTATTGGTGGGAGTGTGACACAAAAGAAAATTGAAAGATCAGAGAAACAATTTAGAATTCTGCACTTGGAAGGGACACTTCTCAGAAACTTCGTGGTGTTGAGTTTACATCGTTTGTCTTCAACTATTTGCTTGTTGCCGGCATTCAACGCCATCTCTCCACTATTGACCCTTCATCTTCTTCCTTGTATCAATATTTGATCGGAGCAACCAAAGTAGTCCATTTGATTAACTCCATTTTCAGAGTGGTAGGCTCCAGTTACAGACACACCCACCTTTTCTTTTCTTCTAATCTCTCAAAAAGGCCAAGACTTTGAAGAAAGTTGATCAAATCCAATCCATTTTTGCTTCTGGGTCTGAGGTATTTCCTTTATCTTTTACTACCAGTCTCTGTGGATTGAATTGATCTGTTTACTGTGTTCTGTTTAGGAGTGTTGTAGTTTGTCACTAAAAGATAGAAGTTGAGTTCTTTTAAAGTGGGTAGGTGTTAACTGGAGGTTTTAGATTGATCTGCAAGTACCCAGCTTGAATTCCATGTGGCATCTTGTGCAACATAAGTTACTGCAACTTCCAAAAGCTGTCAAATTTAACGAGCCATATGGGAAAACTGGTTTTTCTGCTATTGTTTTGTATTCCAAGCTCTTAAAAGCGATTAAATTTTGTTCGTTTGGATTTGTTTTCTTATAGGGTCATCATAAAATTACTGCTTTTGGCTGAGTCATTGCCTTTGAGTTGGTCTTCTGCAGATAAATGCCCAAGGTTGAATGACTCTAACCATTAATATAAATGATTGATTTCAATGTGTTAGTTACTTTTACCAAATAAGTAAAAGTTATCTTGTTTTTTGAGTCTGGGGTCCTGGTGTAACTGCATTTCTGAGTTGTTGATAATGTCTATTGGGAAACAAGCACTCGGGATTGAATGACTCTTAGACATTAATATTTTTAAACATTAATATTTTTGGTTTCTGTCGATGTTTTGATTTACTTCACCAATCGTGTAAAGTATCTAAGGTTTTGTGAGTACTGTTTTGGTGTAATTGCATTCCTGGTTTATGATTCCTTCTATATTGGTTGGAAATTTGTATGCAGATGGGAGCCATAGGTGTAAAGGTAGACCTTGAATCGGATGAGGAGATCCCATTTAGCTCATCAGCGGCTACGAATAAAGTAGAGGCCTTTGATTTCGAGATGGTTCATTTGCCTTCGCGGCCAGTTATGGCAAACACATGGATTGCAAGACATATAGGGATAAGAGCCGTGAGGAGTATTTATATTGTCTTATTAAAAGCAAAGATCAACATTTTGCTACCATTTGGTCCACTGGCAATTCTGCTACATTACATTACTGGAAAGCATGTATGTACTCCTCCTATATTTTATCACTACAATAAATTGTTTCAGTTAGGAGAGAAATGCAGTAGGGTTTAGGAAGAAGGAATGCGTCGAAGAATTTGTCTTGGCTTGCCTCAAAGTTTCTTTTGAACTTGAAATGATAACTTTATGATCATTTGTTATTTAATTGGCATGATATTCAAACATGGTTTCTTTTGAACACATTGTTTAGTTCTAGATCCAATAATTTAAATTGACTTCACCCCTGTTATAATTCTTTGATGGTTACTTTGTATACGTTAGGGATGGGTCTTTTTCTTCAGCTTATTGGGCATCATACCTTTGGCAGAGCGTCTAGGATATGCGACTGAGTAAGTGATAACTTGCATTAGATATTATATTAAATTGTTATAGGACTTTTTATTTTGTCCACGGATAATGTTTTGAGTTGGGCAAATGTTGTGCTGCAGGCAACTCGCTTTCTACACAGGGCCAACAGGTACTATTAGACATTAAACTATGCCAACCGGTGTTAGTTGACTAAAAAAGCTAGAATGTGGATATAGATTACTGGTTAGGTTGATATTCTTAACCTAAGTTCCCAGTGCCAGATAGTCTGTCTTTCAATTTCCTTGATGCATATGGATAGGTAGTTCCCTTGTATTCAAATTCATAGCTTTCTAAACCTACTTCCTGTTTGCAGTTGGGGGACTTTTAAATGCCACATTTGGAAATGCAACAGAAATGATCATATCGATTTATGCATTGAAGAATGGAATGATTAGGGTTGTTCAACAATCGTTGTTGGGGTCAATCTTGTCAAACATGCTCTTAGTTCTGGGTTGTGCCTTCTTCTCTGGTGGGATCGTTCATTACAATAAAGTTCAGGTGTTCACAAAGGTAGATTACACATTTAGCTGTGCTTTATCCATTATGATATAGCGCTTTGATATTCATTTAAATTTGGTCTAATAACATTTACTCAAATTTGCTTATCTTTGCAATAGTCGGCTGCCGTTGTGAATTCTGGATTGTTGTTGATGGCTGTAATGGGGATAATGTTTCCAGCTGTGCTTCATTTTACACACACAGAGGTGCATTTTGGGAAGTCAGAGTTGGCTCTTTCAAGATTTAGTAGCTGTATAATGCTAGTAGCATATGCGAGCTACCTGTTCTTTCAACTCAGAAGTCATCGTAGTCTTTATAACCCCATTGATGAGGTTAGTTAAGTTTCTTCAATGTTTTTGAGGGTTTCAGGAAGATTTTCTGATCCATTTGCATTTAGTTCCTTTGGTCATTATCTCTTTTGCAATTTACAGGAAGGAGACAAGGATGAAGATTGCGATGAGGATGAGATTCCTGAGATAACTCAGTGGGAAGCAATTGGCTGGCTTTTTGTTTTAACTGTGTGGGTGTCCATTTTGTCTGGATACCTCGTCGATGCCATCCAGGTAATGTGTATTTGATATACTGCTAACTGTGCTTTGGATGCCTGTATTTGTAAGCTTGAATCACCTGACGAAGAGCATCCATCAAATTGAAGTTTGATGTTTTCTTATAATTCGTGTTATGAATCTGCTAATGAAGTCCCTGTTCCCTGAAAGAAAGAGCTGCTTGAATTGAATCCTTCAAGAATTGCTCAATATGCAAACCCTGATTTATTATTCCAGTTGTTAGAACTTTACCAACCTTCTCGGTGCCTATGCTCTACCTCATCATGAACTGTAGGTGGCTTGTTCAACTGTGCATAACTTTTGGCATCAGAACTTGTTGTCCTACTTCAACTTGCTCTTCATTCTCTTTGTCCTATGCCAAAATTACTTTTCGCTATTTTGTTGTTAAGCAAATGTTTTTGTTTTTTTTTTTGTTTTTAATGAACATTGGTGAAGAACAGTTTAGACTTTTGGTTTATTGGTATTTTGTTTTTTGTATTTATTTGATAACTCAAGATATATTTGGTTTCTTGCAGGGAGCATCAGATTCTTTCAACATTCCTGTGGCATTTATCAGTGTCATTTTGCTCCCTATTGTAGGAAATGCTGCAGAGCATGCAAGTGCTATCATGTTTGCCATGAAAGACAAGCTTGTGAGTGCTTTGAGATTCATAAATATCATTTTAGAGATATCATTTATTTTATTGATGGAATTACTCTATCTACAGGACATTACACTTGGAGTTGCGATTGGATCATCGACACAAATATCCATGTTTGTGGTGAGGACTTGGCTTTCTTGTTGCACCCATTTGACATAGGACATAATTTTGAACCCATACTGTTGTTATTGGACTTGCTAGTTAGTAAATATTTTGTTGAGTTTATCATATTGTGTAAAACAGGACCGCATCATTGCACTCTCTCTAGATCTGGCAAAAGTGAAAGACTTTATTCCCATAAAGTCGATAGTAGGAAAGGCTGATAATATTTATTGTCTTCATAATTGTAGATTCCCTTCTGTGTGGTTGTTGGGTGGATCATGGGAGAGCAAATGGACTTGAATTTTCAACTCTTTGAGACTGCTACACTCTTTATCACCGTGCTTGTAGTGGCATTTATGTTGCAGGTTTGTTATGCATATATCGTTTGCCTCCCCTTGGCCATTATATTACATTATTGACAGTTATGCATCTCCATTTTCCTGCATAATACAGTTCTTACTTATTCCATAGAAATTATAGTCTAGTCACTGCAGAAACTTTTTCATCTAAGATTCATTGCCTTAATCTTTTACAGGAAGGGACGTCAAACTACTTCAAAGGATTGATGCTTATCCTGTGTTATCTCATAGTTGCAGCCAGTTTTTTTGTACATGTAGATCCTTCAAATGGTGAGTTAAGCAATTTTAGTATACGTCTTAAGTGAAAAAGAGAAAAGGACAGTAGAGTCATCTTTGTATGCATGGGCATATAGAGGCCTACAAATGCATCTCCTTATACCTGCTTTTACAACCAATACACTTTTACAGCTGTGATTGATGAAAAATAAAAGATGCACATAATCCCGCAAGTTTTAGCTGTGTCAAATCAGGCTTTTCATTTTGTAACTGTAATTTTCTGTTTGTGATTATGTGGCACAAGTAATGTCGTCAATAGTAGTGAAAGATGCATGAGTAAAATGACATGCTAAGAGCGTTCCATTTAGCCATTGTAACTGGATATCACTCACAATATCTTAACAATCACCTAAACTGATCTGATCTCTAATTGAGTATACATAGGCTAGTCACAATGTAGCGCGGAATATGTTTCCTTTAAGAAATATATACTCTTCTCGTAGACTGCAATATCTTATGAAAAACTGCTAGGGCTGTTTTCCCAAGTAACCACTGTGGACATGAACTATAAGGCCTGTATTTTGTTCCTACAATGCTTGATATTGCCTGTTTTGTGATATCTGAAATTCTAGTTTGTTAGACTGTGAATTGGACCTCACAATCAAATTAATCCTGGTATAAGTTGACAATCTGACAACATAAAATGTGAATTCCATGGAAAGAGAAGATTTTCTTAGTAGGAATGATACTTCATTGGCACAATTGAATGTGTGTTGGCCTTTGTTGCAGATGCTAACTAAACTAACAGTTGGAGTGGCCGCCGTGCAGTTGAAAATCAATGCAGTATCTGCACGCAAAGGTGTGGTAGAAGTTATATAATTATATATATATATATATATATATATATATATATATATATATATATATATATATATGAAACTACTCTTCCACGATTCTCAAGCCTATGATGTTTGTTAGTTGCTTTATTTTTTTTGATCATGTAATGGAAAATCCATATGATCTCCCAGTACCAAAAAGCTGGGAGATTTCATCCTTTGTAAAATCGAGTTTGATCCTCTTCAGCTGTAAGCTTTCGTTCACAATTTTCACTTTTGCAATGGTTTTCAACAATGACGCCTCCGGCTGTGAATCAAATTTTGTTCTCTTGATTTTAAGTCTGCTTGGCTTGAGTTTATCTCAGTACTGTTTCCGTACACATACATTTTCTAATTGTCAACTCTAGTGGTTTTCGAAGAAGATTATTTCTTGATAATGAGCATTCTAACTGTGGTTAAATAATGTAAACCTTTGGCAAACCCCATCAAGTAAAATGCTGCAGCAGAGTGATCTACCATGGCAAAGTCTGATCCTATTGACATTTCTGCAACAAACAGCACAGGTTTGAAGTATATGAGTGATGTAGAGAACATTCCCAGTTACTACTTAGTATCTGAGACGGAAGGAATTAGATTCCATCCCTTGTGGATCTAATCCTTCAAATATGAGTGGAGTTGAAACTACTTTACATTAACCTGGCGTGTCAAGGTTCGGCCTGCCACCACTTTTTTTTGGGGTCACAGGCCTGAGGGCTTTATCATCATCGTCGCCACCATCACCATCACATGACTATTTGGTGTAGTGGCATAGATTTTACATTTGTGAGAGATAAGTCTTAAATTTGATATGGGTATTGTTATGTAATTAAAAAGGGGTCATTGAACCAAAGTATCAAAATAAGTCAAGAAACAAATTTTTATTTCTACTAAACTACATCATTGTCCGCTCACTCTCTCTCATCCTTCACTCCCTCAGGTATACAGATCCATCTCTCTCTCTCTCTCTCTCTCTCTCTCCAACATGGCCGTCATCTCTCCTCTGATCTGCACTCTTTCTCACTCGTTGGAGTCGGACAGATGAGGCCTCCCGAGGACGACGGCGGCGAATTGCAAGAACGGGAAACCGGACGTTCACTCTGTCCCCAATTCACTAATGCTCGAGAACTCATCGTCGTTTGGGTCAACGTCGTCTTCGCTGCCGCCGTTGCTGACTACTATTGTGCCTTCCTCAGTCTCAGCCCAAATCTACTGGAATTTTTGATTTGCCGTCACTGGATTCAGTGTCAAGGTATGCTTTGCTTGTCCAAAAGAGTGGTTGGAGTCGTTCTTTGAAGCAAACAAGCTTCCTGATGGTTTTTTTTTTCGATTGAAAGCTTCCTGATGGGTACTGTAAACCGCAGGTGTTAATTTGATAGACAAAAACAATTGATTGTTAATTGTTAATTTTGATTTTACAGTGGAGTTAGAAAAACAAATGACAGTGCCAGGGTTATTAATTTTCTATATACTTCTCTTTAGATTTTTATTGGTGTATCATTGCAGACGACTAAAAATGTTCTTATAAGGATAAGGACGTGAACGTTCTTGATCTACTTTGTTTGCTGGAAGTTCTTTTCTTTGCACATGTGGGTGAATAGTTGGAATGTAAAATTTTCAATAATAGATACAAAAAACTTTTTTTTTCTTCAATAAACTGTGGCCGAAATCTGAGAAGGAAAGAAGAAAGAAAAAAAAAAAATTTATCAGAGGGCAATAGAGGTCTGCTAAAGATCTATTAGGGGGGCAATAAATGTTTTGAATTGATGTAGTCTCCTCTTTTTTCCTTAATTAAAGTTTTATTTGTATAATTTTAGGGAGATTAGTTTTCATTTCGGCAACCGAAATGTCTATTGAGAGGCAATAAACATCTATTGGTGGGCAATAAAGGTGTATGGCGGGGGAAAATATACCTCTCCGGTCCTATATGAGATATCCGACAACCTTTCTGGAGATTTCCGGTGAGGTTTCATAAACTTTTATTATCTCATAATAAAAGTCTACCGGGGGTAATAAAGGTCTATTTGGGGGCAACAAACATTTCTGGCAACTATGAGATCTCTAACGACCTCTTTGGGAACCTTTGGAGAGGTTTTTAGAGAAGTTCGGTTGGGGGCAGGCGGTGACAGGACTCCGGCGAAATCTCTTATGGACTCTCTCTCTCTCTCTCTCTATGTAATAAACGGGTGAGGGTAAAATAGTCTTAAAAAAAACTTAATTGGATATTAGGGAATGTCTTATTTGTCTTTATGGGTAAGGGGAATTAAAAAAACTTAGTGGGGTAAGTGAGACAAATGACTCCAGAATTAGAGTAAATGGACAAAAACCCAATTAAAAAAATGGTTAAAATAAGAAATTTGTTTGAATTGACTGTTCAAGTTCATTTTGTTGTATTTAGAAATTATTATTATTTTTGAGTAAAAGGATGAATATCATTAACTCAAATGGTTATAATCAAAGATGAGTGCATCCACAATAATTGTTGGAGCATCACACTGCCAAGTAGTGTTCAAAGAGTCCTCATAAGCTATACTACCTAATTTCTGAGCGACTCAATTGGTTGTTCTTGGAGCATAAGCAAACTGCAATCCAGGAATTTCAAACTCTCTTGGATATCAAAACCAAGTTTCTACGTTCAGAAAGATCTATTTCATTGGCTGAAATTGCTTGTACAGCTACCATACAAGCACTCTCCACATCAACATTTGTAATGTGCATTCTTTGGAGCATGTCAACTCTATGCTTGATAAATATGATTGGATGTCGTAATTAGCCACATACTACTTCTTTTAATGTTGTAAGATAAATGTCAGTTATGATACACTTAAATAGTTAATTAGTTATATGGTTGTTATCATTACTAAGGATTCAAACATGAAAGCCTTTAGGTTTAAAAAATACATTTGTGATGAGTTTGTAATAGTAATAATTCTCGTTTTAATCTATGCATATCTTTTATCTGTTAGATTGTCGTTCCTTTACAACTTTAATTTGAAACTAAGTTGTTGCTCTATCCCTTTTTCGCTTCTTTCTCGTCAAATTCAACTTCTTACCAGTGATACTTGTACCCCGTGATTATCATAGGCTAGTGAGGAGTATGCTTATCAAAATGATAGAGCTAGACTGTGAGAATCAAGACTTTGACCTTAGCTTGGATTCAATCAGTGTATACGGAGGTGTTGCACGAATCACTCCTACTAATGTGATTTCCGGTCTGAGATTTGATTTCTCAAAGTTTAAGACGTTGATGAAGGAGTTGTTCCCACTAGACATGCCTTGGGAATTGAATGACATGATCGTCCGACTTCTTTCTGATGTTGATATTGACATGGCCCTTACATATGTGGCGACACATACTTCTATCGAGAGAAACATCGATTGCCTATATCTCTATTCAAGGATCAGTGAGCCAGATGCTTGTAATATGAGGGTGCATGACTCAGCAATGGATTCATATTGACCATGGTGGAGAGATACTTATCATAATGTGGTGCATTTGGTTAAGGCAGAGAGAAAAATAGTTTATATGCATCGGATCATCTTATGTGGACAATCTTGGAGTTTTCACACCAACTAATGTTAGAGCTTATATATCTTACACTCACAAATCTTAAAAGATACACCACCATCGTGTGCCATCTGAGTTTCTGCTGATCTCAAGACATGTCATTGTTCACTACATTCCTCAGCAACTCCATGATATGCAACCAGGGGGTACTGAGATGAAGCTTCATGAAGAAGTTGATACGGTTTTGAGCTTAGCCTAGCGCCAGCATGTAGGGTTTGCTAACAACTTTGCAACTACATTTGAGAAGCAACAACGCCCAACTTTAACTACTTTCAGCCCTAGCGTTCATGTTCCATGGACGCACGTAAATCGTGTGTTATGAGAAACATTTGATTTTAGGAATTTGTGAAGTTCGAGAGCTTGTCAAATACTATAATACTAATGTAACCATTTTCACACTTGGATTGATTTTTGAGTTATATTCTAATGGTAATCTTATGAACTAGTTATTATTACCAAAAAAAAAAAAAACTTCTTTCCCTTTTGATTTGTGTATGGTGATTTAAAACTCATTTCAATCTTTTTAATTTCTGTGTGCAGGGAGTATGTCAAACTTTTATACTTCCATCCTTTGCTGTAAGGAGTGAAGAAAAAGTATCATTTTTCAATTAAATCCTATGGTCTTGAACATCAACAAAGTAACGGAAATGCATTGGGGTGAGTTATATGGCTAGAGAGTACCTAGAGCTATAGGCCCCTATGGAGTGCAAGATTATTTCATTTATGAGCCAAGTTTAGAGAACTGAGATTTCCACCACCAACACTTTAATGACTATAATGAGATTCTAAGAGTTAAAAAAATGTTCGTACTAAAAAATCAGTACGTTGTTCAAACACATCTCGCATACAAATACTCATCCGAGGAACTACGGTTTTGGAGAAATGGAAAACTCACTACAATGAAAGGTTTCAAGAGCTTTGCAAGCCATCCGTATGTTGCTATATGATTCCCCTTACTAATACACCAAATTTTCCGTAGGTTAGAAACCAATTTGTATGTTTACTGATGTGGGATTAGTGTAAACTGATAAAAAAAAGAAGTACGAGTTTTGCCTGATAGACTGATAATCTAATTTTCTCCGATATATATTACTGTTTTGTACGGATTGGTATTTGCCTTAAAAACGCAACTCAAAGAAGTAAACGTTGGAAACGTCTTCTCCACTGTCTTCCCACTTGTAGCATTGTGCATGTTCAATATTTTTTTTTGGTTGTGCAGCTGAGTTAATGGTGTCAATATCGATTTTGATGGACACTTTGACATTGAGGATTTTGATGGTGGGGTAACCTAATATAGGATTTTAGGATTTTGTCTGTTACTGTGGATTTCTTTTAGTGTAGATAATGTATTTATATCAAAAGTTTTTATCCGTCTTCGAAGTAAAACAAATTTTTTTTTTCAATCTCTATATATTCTTGTATTCTGTTTTTTTTTTTGTAAAATAATAAAGAAAAAAATATCCATTTATCTAAATTTGAGTTACACTAACCCAGTTATCCAATATGAGATTGCCCACTTACCTAATAAAATACATTTTATGTCCTAATATCCAATTAAGTTTTATTTTTATTTTTTTTGGGACAATTTTACCATCTCTCTTTGTCAATTAGAGAGAGAAAAGCCATCGATGTAATACCCGCAATTTCCATTTTAAATTCGAGTGATTGTATCGAATGATTATTATGCGATTTCACAATTTATGTTCGATAATCATTCATTTTTACAATTATCGAAGTTTCGAAACGTTTATTTTAACGAAAAGCTCGAAATACTCGAGTTGAGAAATCGACTTTTTCTACGTACGAAATTTGGAGAAACTTCCTTCATGAAAGTTGTAGAGCTCGTCGATACGAGTCCGTGCACATGCGGAACACGAAGATCGGATTTTTTCTGAATTAGTTATCGAATTTCGAAGTTTTCCGAAACTTGTATATATAGAAAAATTTTTGCAAACCCTAAATTTTTTCTACCGGATCCTTTCTTTTTCTTCATCTTCTTCCTTCTGTTCCTGAACAAAAAAAAAAAAAAAAAAAAAAAACTGTTCTCTCTCTCTCTCACAGTTCTCTCGGCCGAAAGGGGAGAAATTTTTCTCCTTAATTGTTCTCCCTCCACAGACCACCTCTCGACCTCAAACCAAGTCCCAGGCGTTCGTCTCGAGCTGCTCTAGCTCCCGGAGGCAGTCTCACACGGCGGCGCAGCCTGTGGCGGCGGCGGCGAAGCCCGAACCGAAAACGTCCATTTTCGGTTCGATCTCGATATCTCGAGCTACACTCCATCATTTCACTTGATTCTTGTCTCATTGAGCTCGCCTCAACTTCCTCTACAAGCACCAAGAAGGACCAGAACTGGGTCGAACGTTTTCACGTTCGTCGGAGCTCGACCCGAACGGATCGAAATACCGAAACTTTCGATCAAGATATCTCGAGCTATACACGATCGTTTCTTGTGATTCCAAGCTTGTTGAGTTCGCAAGGAAGTTCTGAACAAGTTTCCAGAAGGGATCGGGGCCTGAGGTTGCAGTTTTCACGTCGGTTTTCAAGCTCATCGGTTTCTGCATTTTTTCCGGCCGCCGACTGTAAATCGGTAATTTCGATGCCTTCTGTTCATTTTTAGGTCTTGTGCTAGTTATGAAAGTTGCTCAGAATGATGAAACGAAGGGGACAAGCTCAGCCCCGACACCATTGGTGGTGGTCGGTGGCGGCTCTGTCCCTAACTCCGGCGGCCTTTTCCGGCCACCTCCGGAGGTCTAAAATTTGGTTTCTGTCCATTTTATGATTCTATGTTTCGATACGATCATTTCGGCGTATTATACGTATTTTTAGGATATCGTATGAATTAGTTATGAATTTTGTGATTTCGATCGATTTCGGTCGTTAGATTTTTGATCTGTGAAATTATGACCGTTGGATGAACTTGTAAATTTGTTATGATGATCATATGACTGTCCCAGAGGCTTTGTGTGGTCATGGGCGAAGATCCGACCGTTGGATCTTCGTATATGTGAAAAACGGTAATTAGGGGAGCGATTCGTGAGAAACCGCTCGTCGGATTTTAATGTAAATTAGAATCTGACCGTTAATTAGTGGTTAAATTATGAGTTGAAATTGTTGGCTAAATTCGAATCACATTTGATTAGGTGATTGACGGATTTTAATTGCGTGAGCTATTCGGCGTTAATTATAAATTATAATTTATAATTATATTGAAGACGCAGCGGGAGTTTCGAGGTGAGTAAAACTCACGTGGTTCATATTACGGACCAAGCATTTTAATTTATTTATTTTTGGTAATTGTGTGAAAAATATTTGCGGATTAAATATTTGTTTTAAAATTTCATGGACTTGAATCACCACGGTCCATAGGTAAGTAAAATGAATTTTAACTATACAAATGAATTTCATAATTTTCTTGTGTGAACTATAGATGGTATTAGTGGTCATTCCTGAGTGGATGATTACGTATATATATATTTACGTGGAAAATATATATTGATGAGTGGATTGTTTGATTTATGATATGATTGAGTGGAATTGATGAGTTGATTTTATTACGATTGTGTAATTCCATAATAATATGATGTATCTTGGTTGGGTTGATTTAAGTATGTGATGTTATATGTTGGGTTCATTTATGGGTTTAGGGTTAACATAATGACCGGTGTGGGTAATCGGACGCTCTAATCTTAGTGTGGATGATGGGATACGATTGGTTGAGTATGTGGAATTATTGGACGTTCTAAATATGTATATAGGTATACATATTGATGAAATACAATAATTGATAAATATGTCGGATGCCATAACCTAGGCCAGGTGACGGGCTACGATTCAGTTAGAGCTCTAGTCTGTCAAGTACCGTATTTTTATAAATACGATGATGAGAGTTGTGGGAAAAGTTGTGAGTGGGGTTGTCATGATATATTGAATTGGTGTTGATTGAGATTGTTATTAATTGCATATGTGGAAATAGTTGAGTGTTGCTGTGTGTGGAAATAAATGAGATTAAATTAAGTAACAGTTCATTCTTTTACTCATACAAGCTTTCATAAGCTTACCGGGTTTTGTGTTGTTGCAATCCCGGTACACTATTCAATGGTGTAGCGGATATTCCTGCAGGTCAGGATAACCAGGGAGGTGATCGAGCTGCTTAGGTGTTGTAGCAGTTTCGTTATTTATTTAGTTGTGAGGTGTGTGTATGCTCATTTAGAGCTTTACATTATAATTTGGATTGTGTTGTAATAATTAACCGAGACTAAATTCGGTTTGATTTTATTGCGTGTGGTGAGTATGTTAAGAAAAGAAAAATTTTCAGGATGATTATTTTGAGTTGTAGAATTTTCATGTTTCGGATTTTGAATTGTTATTCTAAAATTCGGGGCGTGACAGTTTGGTATCAGAGCGTAAGGTACATATTTGGTGATATGTCAATACTTACCGAGTGATGGCCCGTCTGCAGCGGATCCCCATCGTGTGCTCTTCGGTATTGACAATGTCATTGGGGTATGTGAGTGCGTTAGGTTGGCTAGGAACGTTAGTACTTTTAGGAAATTTAAGTATTGTTATGTATGATCAGTACTTGGTTAATATGGACTTGCATTTGACTTATGCTTTGTTTAAGTGTTATGCGTGTATTAATCAAGTATATCATGCTTATTAGGTAATGGAGATTGAGGGAAACGAGGCCAGAGGTCGGGGTAGAGGTAGACCACGTGGCAGGGGTAGAGGCCGAGGAAGGGGTAGGGCCCCTCCAGTCGAAGAAGTATTCGAGTCGGAGGAAGATGCACCTTATGAGGCCTATTCCTCCTGTAGCTGTGGTTGATAATCCTGCTCGCTTGCTGATGCTAGCAAGGGAAATTACTCGCTTGAGAGCAACCAAGTTTGGAGGAGGCACAGATTATATGGTGGCGGATCGTTGGATAGAGGATTTGCAGACTTATTTCGATCTGCTTGATTGCACTGAGACCGATAAGAGGAAGCTAGCCGCTTTCATGCTGAAGGATGAGGCTAGGGTGTGGTGGAACGTCACTCAGAGGAGCATTGAGGTGTCTACCTTGACTTGGGACGGCTTTGAGAGGCTGTTCAGGGAGAAGTACTTTCCACCAGCAGTGAAGGAGAGGTTGGAGCGAGAGTTCCTTGCACTTGTACAGGGGAAGATGACCGTAATTGAGTATGATGCGGAGTTCTCCAGATTGTACAAGTATGTGAGGCAGATGGAGGATGAGGACTTGGCCAAGAAGTTTCAGAGAGGGTTGAGTCCTTCGATCGAGCGTGATGTAGCTATTTTAGAGCTGAAGACCAAGAGAGAGATCTTGGCTAAGGCACAGATCATTGAGCAGCAGAACCTGATTCGTAGAGAGAAGGAGTCTGCTGAAAGAGACTTCCAGGGCAAGGGGAAGGCCATAGCAGGGAGCAGTAGAGCTAGAGACTTCAGGGGTGGGTTCTGGAAGAGACAGAGGACTCAGTTTCAGCATCAGGCTCTAGCTAGGGCCTCAGTAGCTCCTCCTGTTCAGGCTATGCCTATCAGGCAGATAGCACCAGCAGCTCCAGTGAAGTGCTTTAACTGTGGCGAGCCGGGCCACATCTCTCGTGCATGCACGAAGCCACGGGGTAGGTTATGCTACAGTTGTGGACAGGCAGGGCATCAGGCTAGGGAGTGTCCTCGGATTCAGGGTAGAGTGCAGGGTAACCAGCAGAGGCAGTTACCACCTGCTCATGCTAGGGTCTTTGCCATCGGTCAGGCAGGCACGGGAGTGGAAGGTACCTTATCTGTTTATCACTTTCTTGCTAGAGTACTGTTTGATACGGGAGCCTCACACTCTTTCATATCTAGTTCGGTTGTGGATGTTTTGGGTTTGATTGCTATGCCTCTGACTAGATCATTGTGTGTTACATCACCTCTCGGTGTGTCTCTTGAGCTTAGCATGCTTTGTGATGATTACCCTATTGGGATTGGTGGCAGAGAGTTCTCTGCATCTTTGATTGTGATTCCAGATCACACGTATGATGTGATTTTGGGTATGGATTGGTTGAGCCCGAACCATGCTGTTATTGATTGCTTTAGGATGATTGTGTCCTTCCATGTTCCGGGACAACCGGTGTTTCATTACCGTTGTCTGATGTCTGACATCACCATGAGGATAGGGATTTTGGCCCATATTGAATCAGGGAGTAGTACTTCAAAGATTACAGGGATTCCTGTAGTTTCAGAGTATGAAGATGTGTTTCAGGAGATCCCTGGGTTACCTCCGAAAAGGGTAATGGACTTCTCCATTGATGTGATACCAGGTACTTCACCTGTGTCGAAAGCACCCTATCGAATGGCTCCAGCTGAACTTCAGGAGTTGAAGGTTCAGATTGAGGGCTTACTTGCACAAGGGTTCATTCAGGCAAGTGTGTCTCCTTGGGGCGCACCAGTGTTGTTTGTGAAGAAGAAGGATAGTTCACTTCGTCTATGTGTGGATTATCGACAGTTGAACAAGGTGACCATCAAGAATAGGTACCCTTTACCTAGGATTGATGACTTGTTCGATCAGCTTAGAGAAGCTACTGTATTCTCGAAGATTGACTTGAGGTCTGGATATCACCAGTTGAGGGTGAAGGAGGAAGATATTCCAAAGACGGCGTTCAGGACCAGGTATGGACATTTTGAGTTTCTTGTCATGTCTTTTGGTCTCACGAATGCCCCCGCAGCATTTATGGACTTGATGAACAGTACGTTCAGTCCTTACTTGGATCAGTTTATGGTAGTGTTCGTTGACGACATCTTGATTTATTCAAGGTCGTCAGCTGAGCATGAGAGGCATCTGCGAATAGTGCTGCAGACATTGAGAGAGCAGAAACTATTTGCCAAGTTCGAGAAATGCGACTTCTGGCAGAGTGAAGTCAAGTTCCTTGGTCATGTGGTCTCGAAGGATGGAGTTTCTGTGGATCCTTCGAAGGTTGAAGCAGTGATGAGTTGGAGTCGCCCTACTACGGTTACAGAAATCCGTAGCTTCCTTGGATTGGCCGGGTATTACAGGCGCTTCATTGAAGGGTTTTCTGGTATTGCCTCGGCTTTGACCAAATTGACCAGGAAAGAAACTCAGTTCGTATGGTCGGACAAGTGTGAGAAGGCGTTCATTGAGCTGAAGACTAGATTGACTACAGCTCCGGTGTTGACTATTCCTACTAGTGGTGGTGGATTAGTCATTTACAGCGATGCATCTCATCAGGGTTTGGGGTGTGTGTTGATGCAGAATGGTAGTGTTGTTGCTTATGGTTCTAGACAGTTGAAGGTACATGAGCGGAATTACCCTACTCATGATCTAGAACTAGCAGCTGTGGTGTTTGCCTTGAAGATTTGGAGGCACTATCTTTATGGTGAGAAATTTGAACTCTTTTCTGATCACAAGAGTTTGAAGTATCTATTCTCCCAGAAGGAATTGAACATGAGGCAGAGGAGATGGATGGAGCTCATTAAGGACTATGATTTCACCTTGGAGTATCATCCCGGAAAGGCGAATGTGGTGGCGGATGCTTTGAGTAGGAAACCGCGGGTAATCATGGCATCGATTATGGTGCAGGAGTGGCGCATGTTAGAAGCTGCATCTGAGTTCGACCTTATGCCCGCAGGAGCAGGACAGGGAATCTTTCTCGGTAGTATCACCTTACAGCCCACCTTGATCTCCAGGATCATTCAGGGTCAGACACTTGATGAGTTTGCTCAGGCGAGGATTTCTGAGATGACTGCTGACCCGGATGTAGAGGGTCCTTCTGAGTGGATGATTGAGGCTGATGGAGGGTTGAGATTTCGAGGGAGATTGTATGTACCGAGTGTTGATAACCTCAGGGAGGAGATCATGCGGGAAGCACATAGGTCTCGATATACTATACATCCAGGAGGTACTAAAATGTATATGGATCTACGAAGGCAGTTTTGGTGGTATGGTATGAAGAGGGATGTGGCGGAACACGTGTCGAAGTGTCTTACCTGTCAACAGGTGAAGGCAGAGCATCAGAGACCAGCAGGAATGCTGAACCCCTTATCGATTCCTGTGTGGAAATGGGAAGACATCTCTATGGACTTTGTGACTGGATTGCCCAGATCCAGACAAAGTTATGACTCGATTTGGGTGATTGTGGACCGGTTGACTAAATCAGCACACTTCCTTCCGGTGGCAAAAACGTACTCAGGTGATGCATTGTGTAAGTTATATGTGAACGAGATAGTGAGGCTTCATGGAGTGCCTGTGACGATTGTATCGGATCGTGATGCTCGTTTCACATCAGAATTCTGGCGTAGGTTCCACAAGGCATTTGGTACGTCTCTTGCTATGAGCACTGCATTTCACCCACAAACAGATGGACAGACCGAGAGAGTGAATCAGGTGATGGAGGACATGCTCAGAGCTTGTGTTCTGGATTTTAAGGGTAGTTGGGCGGATCATCTGCCATTGGTAGAGTTTGCCTACAACAACAGCTATCACTCTAGTATCGGTATGGCTCCATATGAGGCTCTTTATGGTAGGCCATGTAGGACTCCTATCTGTTGGGCGGAAGCAGGGGATAAAGGGCTCATCGGACCTGAGATTGTACAGGAGACTACAGAGAAGGTCACTACTATTCGGGACAGAATCCGAACCGCTCAGAGTAGACAGAAGAGTTATGCTGACTTGAAGAGGAGACCGTTGGAGTTTGAGACAGGTGATCATGTGTTCTTGAAAGTCTCACCAATGAAAGGTGTGGTGAGATTTGGCAAGAAGGGGAAACTTGCACCGAGGTATGTTGGACCCTTTGAGATTCTAGAAAGGGTTGGTAACTTGGCATATCGTCTTGCTTTACCTGTTAGCATGTCGGGTGTGCACAACGTCTTCCATGTGTCTCTGCTCAGGAAGTATGTTCGAGATGAGTCTCACGTGATTGACCACGGTACGATCGAAGTGAACCCGGATGTGACGTTTGTAGTTGAACCTGTTCGTATCTTGGATAGGTCTACAAAGAAACTTCGTAGGAAAGAGGTTGATCTCGTGAAGGTGTTGTGGAGTCATCATGATGAGGGTGATGCATCATGGGAGTTAGAATCTGACATGAGGACGAGGTATCCACAGTTTTTTGGGGAATTGGGTACTTGAATTTCGGGACGAAATTCCTTTAAGGGGGGTATATTGTAATACCCGCAATTTCCATTTTAAATTCGAGTGATTGTATCGAATGATTATTATGCGATTTCACAATTTATGTTCGATAATCATTCATTTTTACAATTATCGAAGTTTCGAAACGTTTATTTTAACGAAAAGCTCGAAATACTCGAGTTGAGAAATCGACTTTTTCTACATACGAAATTTGGAGAAACTTCCTTCATGAAAGTTGTAGAGCTCGTCGATACGAGTCCGTGCACATGCGGAACACGAAGATCGGATTTTTTCTGAATTAGTTATCGAATTTCGAAGTTTTCCGAAACTTGTATATATAGAAAAATTTTTGCAAACCCTAAATTTTTTCTACCGGATCCTTTCTTCTTCATCATCTTCTTCCTTCTGTTCCTGAACAAAAAAAAAAAAAAAAAAAAATTGTTCTCTCTCTCTCTCACAGTTCTCTCGGCCGAAAGGGGAGAAATTTTTCTCCTTAATTGTTCTCCCTCCACAGACCACCTCTCGACCTCAAACTAAGTCCCAGGCGTTCGTCTCGAGCTGCTCTAGCTCCCGGAGGCAGTCTCACACGGCGGCACAGCCTGTGGCGGCGGCGGCGAAGCCCGAACCGAAAACGTCCATTTTCGGTTCGATCTCGATATCTCGAGCTACACTCCATCATTTCACTTGATTCTTGTCTCATTGAGCTCGCCTCAACTTCCTCTACAAGCACCAAGAAGGACCGGAACTGGGTCGAACGTTTTCACGTTCGTCGGAGCTCGACCCGAACGGATCGAAATACCGAAACTTTCGATCAAGATATCTCGAGCTATACACGATCGTTTCTTGTGATTCCAAGCTTGTTGAGTTCGCAAGGAAGTTCTGAACAAGTTTCCAGAAGGGATCGGGGCCTGAGGTTGCAGTTTTCACGTCGGTTTTCAAGCTCATCGGTTTCTGCATTTTTTCCGGCCGCTGACTGTAAATCGGTAATTTCGATGCCTTCTGTTCATTTTTAGGACTTGTGCTAGTTATGAAAGTTGCTCAGAATGATGAAACGAAGGGGACAAGCTCGGCCCCGACACCATTGGTGGTGGTCGGTGGCGGCTCTGTCCCTAACTCCGGCGGCCTTTTCCGGCCACCTCCGGAGGTCTAAAATTTGGTTTCTGTCCATTTTATGATTCTATGTTTCGATACGATCATTTCGGCGTATTATACGCATTTTTAGGATATCGTATGAATTAGTTATGAATTTTGTGATTTCGATCGATTTCGGTCGTTAGATTTTTGATCTGTGAAATTATGACCGTTGGATGAACTTGTAAATTTGTTATGATGATCATATGACTGTCCCAGAGGCTTTGTGTGGTCATGGGCGAAGATCCGACCGTTGGATCTTCGTATATGTGAAAAACGGTAATTAGGGGAGCGATTCGTGAGAAACCGCTCGTCGGATTTTAATGTAAATTAGAATCTGACCGTTAATTAGTGGTTAAATTATGAGTTGAAATTGTTGGCTAAATTCGAATCACATTTGATTAGGTGGTTGACGGATTTTAATTGTGTGAGCTATTCGGCGTTAATTATAAATTATAATTTATAATTATATTGAAGACGCAGCGGGAGTTTCGAGGTGAGTAAAACTCACGTGGTTCATATTACGAACCAAGCATTTTAATTTATTTATTTTTGGTAATTGTGTGAAAAATATTTGCGGATTAAATATTTGTTTTAAAATTTCATGGACTTGAATCACCACGGTCCATAGGTAAGTAAAATGAATTTTAACTATACAAATGAATTTCATAATTTTCTTGTGTGAACTATAGATGGTATTAGTGGTCATTCCTGAGTGGATGATTACGTATATATATATTTACGTGGAAAATATATATTGATGAGTGGATTGTTTGATTATGATATGATTGAGTGGAATTGATGAGTTGATTTTATTACGATTGTGTAATTCCATAATAATATGATGTATCTTGGTTGGGTTGATTTAAGTATGTGATGTTATATGTTGGGTTCATTTATGGGTTTAGGGTTAACATAATGACCGGTGTGGGTAATCGGACGCTCTAATCTTAGTGTGGATGATGGGATACGATTGGTTGAGTATGTGGAATTATTGGACGTTCTAAATATGTATATAGGTATACATATTGATGAAATACAATAATTGATAAATATGTCGGATGCCATAACCTAGGCCAGGTGACGGGCTACGATTCAGTTAGAGCTCTAGTCTGTCAAGTACCGTATTTTTATAAATACGATGATGAGAGTTGTGGGAAAAGTTGTGAGTGGGGTTGTCATGATATATTGAATTGGTGTTGATTGAGATTGTTATTAATTGCATATGTGGAAATAGTTGAGTGTTGCTGTGTGTGGAAATAAATGAGATTAAATTAAGTAACAGTTCATTCTTTTACTCATACAAGCTTTCATAAGCTTACCGGGTTTTGTGTTGTTGCAATCCCGGTACACTATTCAATGGTGTAGCGGATATTCCTGCAGGTCAGGATAACCAGGGAGGTGATCGAGCTGCTTAGGTGTTGTAGCAGTTTCGTTATTTATTTAGTTGTGAGGTGTGTGTATGCTCATTTAGAGCTTTACATTATAATTTGGATTGTGTTGTAATAATTAACCGAGACTAAATTCGGTTTGATTTTATTGCGTGTGGTGAGTATGTTAAGAAAAGAAAAATTTTCAGGATGATTATTTTGAGTTGTAGAATTTTCATGTTTCGGATTTTGAATTGTTATTCTAAAATTCGGGGCGTGACAATCGAAGACTTCACCGGACTCCAGGTGTCACGCCCCGAATTTTAGAATAAACATTCAAAATCCGAAACATGAAAATTACCACAATTAAAATAATCATCCTGAAAATTTCTTTTCTTAACAACCTCACCAAACGAAACAAAATCAAAATCTAATTTAGTCTCGGTTAATTATTACAACTCAAATCCAAAACGAACTGTAAAGCTCTAAATGAGCATACACACCTCATAACTAAATGAAATAACAATAACTGCTGTAACACCTAAGCAGCTCGGTCACCTCCCTGGTTATCCTGACCTGCAGGAATATCCGCTACACCATTTGAATAGTGTACCAGGATTGCAACAACACAAAACCCGGTAAGCTTATGAAAGCTTATATGAGTAAAAGAAAAGACTGTTGTTTAATTTAATCATAATCAATTTTACTCAAGTCAACACTCAACCATTTCCAAAACCACGAAGTACTAACAATCTCAATCAAATACCAAATCAATAAATCAAGACAACCCCAACTCACATTTTTCTTCACAAACCTCAACATCGTATTTATAAAAATACGGTACATGACAGACTAGAGCTCTAACTGAATCGTAGCTCGTCACCTGGCCAAGGTTATGGCATCCGACATATTTATCATTATCGTATTTCATCAATATGTATATTTATATAGATATTTAGAACGTCCGATAATTTCACATACTCAACCAATCGTATCCCATCATCCACCCAGGATTAGAGCGTCCGATTACCCCACACCGGTCACTACGTCGACCCTAAACTCATAAATGAGCACAACATATAATATCACATACTGAAATCAACCCAACCAAGATACACCATATTATTATGAAATTACACAATTGAAATATAATCAATTCATCAATTCAACTCAATCATATCATCACTCAACAATCCACTCATCAATATATATTTTCCACGTAAATATATATATATACGTAATCATCCACTCAGGAATGACCAATAATACCATCTATAGTTCACACAAGAAAATCGTGAAATTCATTTGTATAATTAAAATTCATTTTACTTACCTATGGACCGTGGTGATTCAAGTCCATGAAATTTTAAAACAAATATTTAATCCGCAAATATTTTTCACACAATTACCAAAAATAAATAAATTTTAAACGCTCGGTTCGTAATATGAACCACGTGAGTTTTACTCACCTCGATACTCCCGCTGCGTCTTCAATACAAATATAATTAACGCTGAAATAGCCCACTCAAATACAATCCGTCAATCACCTAATCAAATATGATTCGAATTTAGCCAATAATTCCAAAACATAATTGAACTACCATTTAACGGCCGGATTCTAATTTACAATAAAATCCGACGAGCGGATTCTCACGAATCGCTCCCCTAATTACCATTTTACACATATACGAAGATCCAACAGTCGGATCTTTGCCCATGACCACACAAAGCCTCTGGGGCACTCATATGATCATCATATCAAAATTATAAGTTCATTTGACGGTCCTAATTTCACAGATAATAAATCTAACGATCGAAATCACAAAATTCATAACTAATTCATACGATATCCGAAAAATATATATAATACGCCGAAATGATCGTATTGAAACATAGAATCATAAAATGGACAGAAACCAAATTTTAGACCTCCGCAGGTGGTCGGAAAGGGCCACCGGAGTTAGGGATAGAGTCGCCGCCGACCACCACCAATGGTGTCAGGGCCGAGCTTGTCCCCTTCGTTTCATCATTTTGAGCATCTTTCGTAACTAGCACAAGACCAAAAAATGACGGGAAGGGATCGAAAAGTACCAATTACAGTCGGCGACCAGAAACTTTCCAGAAACCGGCGAGCTTGAAACCGACGTAAAAACTGCAACCTCACGTCTCGATCCCTTCTGGAAACTTGTTCAGAACTCCTTGCGAACTCAACAAGCTAAAAATCACAAGAAACGATCGTGTATAGCTCAAGATATTTGGATCGAAAATTGGTTTTTCGATCCACAAGGGGTCGAGCTCCGACGAACGTGAAAACATTCGACCTAGTTCCGGTCCTTCTTGGTGCTTGTAGAGGAAGTTGAGGCGAGTTCAATGAGCCAAGAATCAAGTGAAATGGTGATCTATAGCTCGAGAAATTAAGATCGAACCGAAAACGAGCATTTTATGTTCGGGTCTTGCCGCCACCGCTGCCGGCCGTGTCGCGGCGCAAGGCTGCCTTTGACAGCTGTGCAAGGCCGAGGCGAAGCTCCTAGAGGTGGTTGCAGCTCGAAAGGTGGCCGGAGGAGAGGATGGGAGCACGGTGAAGCCGTGCTCTGTTTATTTGGCTTTCGGCCGAGAGAGAAAACGCAAGAGAGAGAGAGAATAAACAGTGTTTCCAAAAAAGGAAAAGGGAGGCCGGTGGAAAAAAAATAGGGTTTCCAAAAATTTCTAGGGTTTTTTCTATATATACAAGTTTCGGAAAAACTTCTAAATTCAATAACTAATTCCGAAAAAAATCCGATCTTTGTGTTCCGCACGTGTACGGACTCGTGTTGACGAGCTCTACAACTTATATGAAGGAAGTTTCTCCAAATTTTGCATGTAGAAAAAGTCGATTTCTCAAACCGAGCATTTCGAGCTTTTCGCTAAAAATAATCGTTTCGAAACTTCGATAATTCAAAAAGTGAATTATTATCGAATAATATTCGTGAAATTACACAATAATTGTTCAATACAATTACTCGAATTAAAAATGAAAATTACGGGTATTACATCAGGCAACATCCGATGACTGGTGATCGGAGTCTGAAGTCTGATTTTATTACCTCTCAATAATACCCAATAAATTTTATTGACCCCAATAAAAATTTATTGACAATAAAATTTATTGAGTTTTATGTGTGGGATCATCGATTGCAAGAAAGTTCAAGTTTTCAACAACGTAGATTTTCGTCGTCTTGTCGAACTGTATTCGCTGAACTTCTCGTAACAGGGGTTCATTGACATTCGTGCCATCTTTATGTAATTATATGTACATCTTTTTACAACAGCAACACGCCCTCGTGAACGTTACATTGCTGCCAATGGCTTTAATTGGGATTATGCTTCCAGCTGTGCTTCACTTTACACACTCAGAGGCGCATTTTGGGAAGTTGGAGTTATCCCTTGCAAGATTTAGTAGCCGTGTAATGCTAGTGGCATATGCAAGCTTCCTGTTCTTTAAATTTAGAAGTCATCATGATCGTTATAGTCCCATTCATGAGGATGAGGATGATTTCAGTCAAGAATTCTTTTGTAGTATATAGAATGCCATTGGTTTTCCTTTGTGCATTTTTTTTTTATACTTCTTATGTCTTGGATATTTTTTAAGCTGTAGACGACTCAATATGATGAGTAGAATGAAAAGTTAGCATAGGTTTAAATTAGAAAATACATTCGTTTTGAAAGTGTGATATCATAGCATGAAAGCTCACTGAATACCAAACCTAGAAGCATTTCTCACCTACACTTTTCAACTATTTATATTTTGTTAACGGTTATGAAAGAGGGATCATAACTATGGACTGTACGAGAGACCACTATCATGTTTGGAGTGTTAGTATTTAACTATTTATTGATCGTTTGCTTGCAGGCTTAAAGGCTTTGAACATAACGATGCTGATTTGAATCTGTTGAATATTGCCCAACTTCGATGTTCTTGTGAATTATAAAGTTAGTTTGCTTATGACAGTGTTATACTGCATCCGATGATTCAATGTTGCTATCTCTTCAAATGCCTAAAATGACTGATGGATTGAGTACTTGGGAGAACTCTCTAAATCAGCTGCATTTGCTTATATTATTTATCCTCTCTTTTACAATTGTTGAAGGAAGGAGTCCAGGATCAAGGTACTTCTCCGGAAATAACTGCTAATGAAGCAATTGGCTGGCTTTCTATCTTAGCTCTGTGGGTGTCCATTTTGTCTCCATACCTTGCGGAGGCTATACAGGTTAACTCCTGTTTGATCATATAAAGGTTCGTGCTCTGGATGTATTTTCTATATATATGCTGCTATTATTTATGCTGACTCTTGGGATATTTAGTCTGGTATAAAAGAATTGCATGGTAAATACTTGGTTTTACATTTAGGAGTACAGGATAATCCTAGGCAACACTCACCTTGGGCTGTCCCGTTTTCTGGATCATATATGGAACTATCACTACTAACAAAACAACAATCACCCACAGATTTTAATCTGTGTGTAATAAGACTTTCTTACACGGATTTCAGTGTGTGATAGCTTTTACTTATGGTTACACGCACAGATTGAATTACCGTGTGGTTTGGAGGGGGGGTAATGCTCATCTCACACGAATTATGTTGTCCGTGTGAATATTAGACGTGGGCCCCACTATAATTCACATTGATTTCTGTGTCCAATGGATAAACTGTATTTCACACTGATTACTGTATGAGATACAATTCATACTGATTTCTGTGTCAAAACCTATAACATTAATGACACAGATTTCCATGTTAGATCCATGTACCATAACTCTCACAGATTTCTGTGTAAAAGTGACAACATGTTAATATATATATATATATATATATATATATATATTTCTGTTAATAAATTTACAACATAAAACATAATAATACTTTTATTTCTCTACAATAAATATACTTCAAATATTTACAATAAAGTGAACAAATCCACAACTCAATCGAAAATATTGAAACTTTACATTCATAGCAAGATGTTCTTTACATTCCTAACAAAATACATTTCATACCAAAGTAAATTCTTGGATTGCAAAAAACAAGGCTGCTTTCCAAAATACATTGTTGTTGAAGGTGGAATATCACTAAGATTTTCCCCCTTGTCCAAGAATAGTTCCAATCACTAAGAGAGTAAGAGCAAATGAAACTGCATCGAAGACAACTAACGTGTGAACTTGAGAACCAAATAAAAGTTTAAAGTCCTACCATTATAAAATTTGAGATCATTTTCTTAGTGAACTGTATTTGAAGTTAAACAGTTATTCCAATCTATATAACGAGTAACTACAAGTGACAAATATATACCTGCCAAAATGATGTAAATGGAAACATGAAACAAACAAAACATACCTTGTGAAGATGGAATGACATTTCGCCAACTTCAACAACAAAAGAAACCCAGTGGTGCAAAATCTATAATTGCAACAAGAGAAGTTATATTGTCAGTCAACAAATTACTAGTAAAAAAGCATATATTGCTTTGTATGCAAACATATGTGCCACAATGTCTGAAGCAGATTGAAAATCAATATAGGTACGTAGTTTCTGCAAGACCCACATTTGTGAAATGCAATTGTATGCCATGCTAAACTTTTCAAAGAGGAGTTTACAAGGCATAAGTAGTCAGTCACCTTGTGCTTCATGTAACTGATTAGAATTGAAGACTCGGTTGAAATCCATGTCCAAAGGTAATCAATTCAAGAAGCCAAAAACAGTACAACTTAATGATACAAACATGTACAAAAGGTAAGTATTGGTCACAGGGTCAATGCCAACTCTCCCACCAGAGGCCAAAAGATCATTCAGCCATTCAATAGTTGTAGGTATACCGAGATTACAACCCGCATGAGAATCCAACCACAGCTCAGTGGCTTTTCAGCCTAATAATAGAACAAAGTAAAAAAAAAATATCACTTTATCAATGATACACCTCAATCAAAATGATACAAAAAAGGAAACCGCTTTCTCCCAATCATGATAGCACTAAGAGAAAATTGAAAGATAAAAGTCTATATATTCATATTTGCATACAGCAAAGGAGCAGTAAGCCATCACAATAACCAGAGTGAAAATCAACTTGCTGTCTTTACAAACCTGAAGATAATACTGCCCATTTTGTAATAACCCGAAACTTAGTATCACTATAGAACACTCTAAAATACCTTAGTTCTTATTTCTTGTGTACACTCGATATTTATTATTGAGCTCAAAACTTTCATCTATATTATTTGTATGATGCATGTCATTTTAGTACTAGTTATTGCTAGCTAACACATATTTGAACCTTAAGAAAGCATATCAATCTTCGTATTAGTTTGAGTAGATGTGTATCTATGTGTATATTTATATGTATATGTATACACAATTCAAATGTCATTACATCTAGAAGAGCTAATCTGATTTTTCTTTCTAACAACCATAACATTATAGGAAATTTCCAAGGAAATTTCCTTGCAAATGCTTTTAGCCTAACTATGTAGACTTCCACCTCACTTTTGTCTTAGAAGTCAAGTAAAACTTGATTTTTAATGCATTTTTCTAGCCTATATAAACATGGATCTGAATCATTCTTCTTCCTTCATGCCTTAAGATCAAGTGCAAAACTGATTTGAAAGCCTTAGTTGTAGAGAAAACTCATCTCACTAATCCTTCACCCTTTTTCCCTTAAGAAGCTCCATTTGTTTTTCTCAAAGAAGTTCAAGCTTGAATTCAAGACCAAAATATTCACTCTATCTCTGAGTTTCTTAAGTAAGTACATGATTACATTCCTATATTCTTTTGCCTTTAAGATTTATCAAAGTGCATAATCGAAGATAAAAATGGAAAAGAATCTGTTTTGCTGCAGCCATATATTTTCGTGTTTAATAAAAGTTAATCTTGAAAAAATTAATTATATTTTCAGTTTCTTCAAGAAAAATCATTCACTTTAGGCTTTTGAATCACTAAAAAAGGTTAAGAAATGAAGAAGTTATGGCTAATCGAAGTTTTCATTTAGTAAACTTGTTGAAAATCTCATACAACAATCACAACTTCATAAATTCATATCTCCCTCATTTCTTATCCATTTTTTACAAACTTTATATAAATTTGAAGCTTAGGACCTCTACTTTTATTCTGGAAAGTCTGAGAACTAATGGTGAAATATGCAATACGTAAAGACTTAGACATCAAAGGTTAATATTAAGAAAATCGGTTTCTGCGCTATTCTGGTATTTTACCATTTCTGGACTATATCACTCTGATCTGGACTACATGACTTATTCCATTGAATTCCTTGTGAAAAATCCTATGACATAGTGTCCTCATTGACTATTTTCGGACACAAATTGAACAAGTTACGACAGTGGAAAATTGACGGTTCTTCATTTTGATTGACGAATTGACACTTCGGATTAAGATTTCTAATACTATGAACAGAGGACTACTAACTCTTGACTACTAACTAATATTCTTTTACTACTTCTAATTTACAGTACTTTTATTTTATTGCACATTTACTTCCAAGTTTAATTATATATATATATATATATATATATACACACACATATGTATGTAACTATGTATATATTAAATTGTCCATACTATTTCAATTATATTTACTTATGTAAGCTAGTTTATATGCTTTGTTGCTATTTATGTAGTTGTTTTATTCACTACTTAAAGCTTACTATACTATTGACGTAATTATATTTGGAGAAGTGATGCCGGGTGATTAGTACTACCCCATGCTTAAGTGAATTACTGGTAAAAGTGTTTTGTGATATGAGAAGTTAGTATGGGCTCTAGTCCCTACAGATAGTGCACTATTATACTCATAGGAAGAAAGTGCCGACCTTGAGTATACATACTTTGGTAGTGTCCTCAGTATGTGTCACGCCCCGAATTTTAGAATAAAATTCAAAATCCGAAACATGAAAATTACCACAACTCAAAATAATCATCCTGAAAATTTATTTCTTAACAATATCACCACACGAAATAAAATCGAAACCGAATTTAGTCTCGGTAAATTATTACAACACAAATACACAATAATTTGTAAAGCTCTAAATGAGCATACACACCTCACAACTCAAGGAAATAAAATATAACTGCTGTAACACCTAAGCAGCTCGGTCACCTCCCTGGTTATCCTGACCTATAAGAATATCCGCTACACCATTTGAATAGTGTACCGGGATTGCAACAATACAAAACCCGGTAAGCTTATGAAAGCTCGTATGAGTAAAAGAAAGAACGGTTGCTTGATTTAATCACATTTATTTCTACCTAAGTCAACATGCAACAATTCTACAACCACAAAAACCAACAATCACAATCAATCAACAACTCAACACCAAACCCTAACTCACATCTTTCTCCACAATACCCCATCATCGTATTTATAAAAAAATACGGTATTCGACAGACTAGAGCTCTAACTGTATCGTAGCCCGTCACCTGGCCTAGGTTATGGCATCCGACATATTTATCTTTATCGTATTTCATCAATATGTATAGTTATATACATATTTAGAACGTCCGATAATTGTACATACTCAACCAATCGTATCCCATCATCCACCTAGGATTAGAGTGTCCGATTACCCTATACTGGCCACTACGCTGACCCTAAATTCACAATATGTACAACTGTATGTTTTCACATAATTAAATCAGCCCAACCAACATATATGATATTATCATGAAATTAAAGCATTTGAATATAATCCAAATCATCATTCCAACTCAATCATATCGTCATTCAAAATCACGCCAATCAATATATATATATTCCACGTAAATATATATATATATATATATATATATATATATATACACACACGTATTCATCCACTCAGGAATGACCACTAATACCATCTATAGTTCACACAAGAAAATCGTGAAATTCATTTGTATAATTAAAATTCATTTTTCTTACCTATGGACCATAGTGATCAAGCCCATGTGATTTTAAAAACAAATATTTAATCCACAAATATTTTTAACACAATTACAAAAATAAATAATTTAAGTACTCGGTTCGTAATATGAACCACGTGAGATTTACTCACCTCGAAATTCCCGCTGCGTCTTCAATAAATATAACTCACAATAATCCAAATGCTCGTCAACTCAAGCCGTCAAGTACCTAATCAAGTACGGTCTTTACTTAGCAATGAAGCACGAAATAAACCTAAATGATGATCCAACGGTCGGATTTCAAAATAACGATAATCCAACGGTTGGATTCTAAAATAAAGATAATCCAACGGTCGGATCGAATTTAAACAATGATCCAACGGTTAGATCCTAACGGATCACCCTTGGAAACATCCTATCAAAACTATACGAAAATCCGATGGACGGATCTTCACTAATCGCCTCCCGAATCACTGTTTTACAATTATAAGAAGATCCAACGGTCGGATCTTGGCCCGTGACCACACAAAGTCATCGAGACAGTCATATGAACATCATATTAAAATTTGAAGTAAAACCGATGGTCTGATCTCCGTAAATCTCAAACTGAAGGTAAACTGTAAAATCGTAAATAGTAACATCAAAACTGAAATTGACTATTTATCAACTTTTTCTAACATGACCAAGTTATATATCAAAACGCTCGTATGGATGCATAGATCATCATCCAGATAATATAAACTCAAAAATTCGTCCGACGCGCTGCCACACGCAGCGGTCATCGCCGGTCAACCACCTCCGATGCAAAAGTCGTCAACTACAAACTTCTTCAAAATGAAATTGTGAACAACTTTAATACCTGGCTTTTTCGGAGATAAGGTCTAGATCGTCCTAGATCGGGCTTTGAAGTTGGATTAATCTCGGCCCTCTGATCAGTCTCCAGATCGAATCAGGGACGTCTAAATCTTCAACTCTTGATCTACCACTCTACACTCAAAATCGTGATGCAAGCCACATATGGGGATGATCAAGAGGAAGAGCACGTCACGAAAATGGGATTGATCAGCCCGTGCACCGCCGGAAAAATGGTTTTCCGGCCGGGTCGGGTTTGGCTTCGATCCAAGCCTAGGAGCGGCGGCTGGGTGAGGCGACGGCGGGGATCGACTGCGCGTGAGGCGGTGAAACGGATGGGGGCCAGGTCCGGCGGCGGCGCGGCCGGGAAGGTCGACTTCCAGTCGGATCAGGTCGGCGGGTCTACAAGCACAGTGACCAGGCCGAGAGAGAGGGGGGCTGATGTGCAAAAAGGAATGTTTTTCGTCCTTAATGACAAACTCAGAATTTTTTTCACTATTTATAGAAAAATTCCGATTTTCAAATATTCATAACTTATTCATACGAACTCCGAATAATATGTTCCACATATGCACGGACTCGTATCGACTAACTCTACAACTTTCATGAAGGAAGTTTTCCCAAATTTTGAACGTATGAAAAGTCGATTTTCACGACCCCCTAAATAACGTTCGTTTTCGAAAATAAAATCATTCGAAACCAATTTTCTCAACCCACGACAATCCAAATAATCCCAAATATCATAATTCAATTAATATAACAATTATTGAATTACATAAATTTATTGTATGAAAATCCGGGTCTTCACAGTATGCTGCATCTTACTCGTGCTGTGGTATTATGGACCTAGCACGTGGATTTATGAATTGTTACCAGTTAATCTGGCTTACCCGTGCTTTGGTATTATGGACCTAGCACGTGGATTTATGAATTGTTACCAGTTAATCTGAAATATTCACTGAGAAAAGAAGTATCTATATATTATTTTGATCAAATATCTTTTGCGATATATTATTAATATGTTATGGTGTTAAGTGAAAAGAGAATCAAACATGCATTGTTTTGAGGTTATTTGCACCTATTAATGCTGCAGTATTTGTTGATTCGATAAAGAGATGTGACTATGTGATTTATTATCAGTTTTATAAACATTTATATATGTCTGTTGTGTATATACAAATACATACTTAAGATTTTATAAACATTTATATATGTCTGTTGTGTATATACAAATACATACTTAGGATTTGATGTGAACATATAAATGCTTCTCAATATTCCTGTGGCATTTATCAGTGCCATCCTGCTCCCAGTTGTAGGAAACATATGGTCTATCATGTTTTCCATGAGAGAAAAACTTGTGAGTACTTTGAAGATTATACACCTCACCTCCCTTAAAAGACTTCATTTATATGATTGACGGAATTAGTCTTCTTGCAGGACCGATCACACTCGAAGTTGCTATTGGATTATCTACACAAACATCTATGTTTACAGTAAGGACTCGAATTCATATTCTCAATGCAGAACTGTGATACGTAGTAATAACTAATAATACCATTCCTTATTAAAGAGGCCTCTGTAAATGTAAAAAAGGAATGAAAATTATAAGAAGCTGATAATGTTTTGCTTTTTGTGATTGTAGATCCCCTTCTGTGTAGTTGTTGGGTGGATAATAGGAAAGCCTATGGACTTGAATTTTGAACTCTTTGAGACTGCTATATTGGTAATGGCTGTGCTAGTAGTGACATTTATGTTGCAGGTTTGTGAGTTATTTCTTGTTTTTGCTTCCCTTTTAGCTGTAAATTATATATTGGTATTTATAAATCTCCAATTTTGTACATGGGAGATGTATTGTTTTCAATTCCAAATTCTAGTTCGTGGTGGTAAGAAATTGGGGATGCAGAATCAGTTGTTACTAGAACCACTTTTTTGTGAAGATGGATCATTTACAATTTTCAGATTTGCTATGTCATGACTGAAAAGTCCGTGCACAGTGAACTGAACTTTGAGGTTTCTGATTACATAATCCAAGAGGAGTGTTGCTAAGTGATTAAACTAAGAATTTTTCTCTATATCGAAACCAACATTATATATGAAGCGCATATATATAATTTTTGCATCATATAGGATTCATTAATTGCGTTGTATATCTTTGCGGGATGGGAAATCAAACTACTTCATAGGCTTGATGTTTATCATGTGCTATCTCATAATTGCAGCCAGCTTTTTTGTATACGCTGGTTGATCCTACATGTATCTACTGTTGGGGCAGGCAATGTTCTCTTGCTGGTACGTTGGCACATTGAATCGGACTTCTAACCAAGAAGCTGCATGATCGATGGTCGAAGCTAGTTGATAATATGACAACACAAAACCCCCGACTGTCTGCAAATAGAAAGATGTCTTGTTGTGGAGTTTTGTAAAATAAATTATTTACTGCAAATGAGACTGATTCGGCACACTAATGATTTGATATTCTTGACACAGAATATATAGTTAAAGTGAGCTATGTCTTCGTTATTTTTTCTTGTGTGTGTTGTTTGAGATTGTAATCAAATATGAGAATAGTTGAGAGACCACTTGTCCAATTAAGTATCAAGTCAAAGTTGGCCTACTACGTCTTTTTGACCTTCAAAGTTTTAGTTTGCTACCATTGGTTGCTCAAATCTGTTCTTTATAAAAGACATTTTTAACTTTAACTTAAGAACGACCAACTGTAATCTAATATAAAAAGTTAAAATTTGGAATTTCTTAACTTGTGTGAGCCGTGTACTAGAAGTTATATATATGAAACTAGTCTTCCTCGATTTCTCAAGCTTATGATGTTCGTTAGTTGCTTTATTTTCTTGATCATGTAATAGAAAATCCATGTGATCTCCCAGTATCAAAAAGCTGGGAGATTTCATTGTAAATTGAGTTTGATCCTCGTTGGCTGTAAGCTTTCATTCTTTCTGACCAAAAATAAAAAATAAAAAATAAAAAGGGCTTTCATTCTCAATTTTCACTTTTGCAATGGTTTTCAACAATGACACAGTCAAAAGTCTGTTTTCTACTCGTACTGTATCCATACACATACATATACCAATTGTCAACCCTAGTGGTTTTCGAAGGAAATTATTTCTTGAGAAACACCTTAGAACTTTGGTTAGATTATGCAAAAGGTAAAAAGCTGCAGCAGAGTGATCTACCATGGCAAAGTCAGATCCTATGGACATTTTTGTAACAAACACCATGTTTTAAGTACACTAATGCTCAAGAGAGCGGTAGAGAACATTCCCAGCAACCACTAGTATCTGAGATGGAAGGAATTAGATTCCATCCCTGTGTATGTAATCCTACGTATATGAACGAGTAGAGTTGAGACTACTCAATATTTACATGGCGTTTCAAGTCAAGGTTCCGCCTACCACGACTTTGTTTCTTTGGTCATAGGCCTACCACGAGCTTTGAACTTCAGCTTTTATTATTTATTATTAGTGTTATCACATGGCTATTTGACATAGTTACACGAGTTTTTCATTTGTGATGCAGGAGTCTTAAATTTAACATAGTGATTGTTGTGTAATTAAAAAAGAAGGTTGAAATAAGAAATTTCTCTGATTTGACCGTTCATTTTGTTGTAATTTAAATTGACTTTGAGAAAATTGATTTTTTTTTATGAGAGAAGAAAACAAGACCAATAGTCTACTTAGGTTTTAGCTTTGCATGCTTTGCTCGGTGCCCCGTTTTTGTAGACTTCCGATGCGCAATTAGATGATGTCACAGTTACCTTGTGTCCTAATTGACACTGGATCGAGACGACGTCTTTTAACTTGTGTGGGTTGTATGCATTCACCAATTTTATTTCGTTGGACTTCTCTTTCGTCGCAATCTATTGAGATGTCAGATGTGATATGTTTGCGCCATTTTTTTTCGCACCACTTTTGTTTGCTGATGGACTTTAATGGCTAAGTTCAAAATCCTTCCTCACCTAAAATAAAGAAAATGCCAACTTATTTTCACATTTTCTTTTAGACACGAAAGAGAAAACGTGTCTTTTTTTTTTGAATTAGAGAAAACGTGTCTTATATATTTTTAAATTGAACTTCATGTGAATTTTTTTTTCTTTTTTCGTATCTTAGTTGATAACTATTATATTTTTTTCTTTCAGTGCTTTCAAAGCAATGATTTATATTCTTTCTGTATTCGTACTCTCTATCGTTATACATTTGTAACTTTGAACTCAAGAAAAACAAAATAACTCAAAACTAGTCAATGTAACGAAATATAAAATTAGGAATGGCAATGGGGCGGATTGGGGATGGAGATTACAATATCATCCCTATCCCCGGGGTTATTCTCCACCCCCACCCCCATCCCTGCCCCAATCCCCAATAAAAATATATTGGGGATTCCCTGTCCGCATCTCCATTAGGGACTAAGCCTCCCAACACTCCCTAAATCCCCAATAAGAATTTAATAAATAAAATAATTTTATTCTCATATTGCCTTTTTAAAAATCAAAATCTACAACAAATAAAATTAAAACATGATTAAATTCATAATTCAGTGAGTGCAAAAGTCAAAACACCATTAAAGTAAAAGTGTAATCATTAAAGTAAAGTAGTAAATGTATATATTTGTGATTATATTATAAAAAATAAATTTATATATATATATATAAATTAAATATATGTATATATTATTGGGGCGGGTTTGGGGATGAGGATCACAATACCATCCCCGTGGGGATTGGGGATCCCCAATCCCTATTTGTCTCCAGATTCTCCCCCCATTAGAAGCAGGTATCCAATGGAGCTCCGCCTCGCTGGAGATTTTTGTCATCCCTATATAAAACTAAGTCATTAGTTATATAACAGTATAGACTTCCATATCCATATTTCCACGGTAGATTCAGATACTCTATCTAATACAATTTTCCTTCTTATTTGAACTCAAGAAAAACAAAATAGCTCAAATCTAGTCAACACGTAACGAGATATTCTTTCCGTATTCATGTTTCTACAATAGATTCAAATATTTATGTAATGTTATTTTCTTTCCGTATTCATATTTCCACAATAGATTCGGATACTATATCTTAGACAATTTTCCCATTTATATTTTATATTATTATTATCGCATGGGTATTTGATATTGTGGCACAAGTTTTTCATTTGTGAGAGAGAAGTCTTGAATTTGACATAAGAGTTGATGTGTAATTAAAAAAAGAAAGGTTGAAATAAGAAATTTCTTTGATTTGACCGTTCAAGTTCATTTAGTTGTAATTTCAAATAATTTTGAGAAATTGAATTTTTTTTATAAGAGCAAAAACAAGACTAGTTCCTTGGGTTTTAGCTATAAAAACCCAAGGGAGGATTTTGAACTTGACTCTAAACCAAGACCAGTTACAAGTCCGAGTCTCCCTTGGGTTTTAACTATAAAAATAAAAACCCAAGGGAGGATTTCAAGTTTGACTCTAAACCAAGACTAGTTACAAGTCAGAGTCTCCCTTAGGTATTTTTATAAGAGCGAAAACCCAGACCAGTTGCATGCTTAACTCTTTCGGCCCTTCCTATGCGCAACTAGACGATGTCATAGTTGGCTTGTGTCTTGGCTGACGCTTGACCAGGACGACATCCTTAACTTGCGCGGGTTGTTTGCATTAACTAATTTTATTTCATTGGATCTCTCTTTCACCGTAATCTATTGAGATAAGATTTGTTCACGCCAGTTTTGTTCGCTTCTGGACTTCAATGGTCAAGTTCAGAATCCTTTCTCACCTAAAATAAAGAAAATGTCAACTTATTTCTTTATTCGAATTTAGACACAAAAGTTAACATGTGTCTTGTGTATTTTTGAAATTAGCCACACATGATTTCCCTTCCCCCCCCCCCCCCCCCCCCCCCCCCAATATCTTAATTAAAGTTTAATCTTTTAACATTTTCAAAGCAAGGAATTATATTCTTTTTGTATTCATATTCTCTACTGTTATACATTTGTAACTTTACATTCAAGAAAGAAAAAAAAAGAGATAAGATAAACGTTAGTCTAACTAACCTTAAATAAGTTGAACAAAAAAACCAGTTGTTAGGGAAAATCGAAATCTAGACCCCTTCTATATGATAAGTAGGCCGCACCACTGAACCATACTAACAATTCATGAAGGTAATGCAACTTCATTTTATTTATATCTTCAAAAAGTTATTGGGGCCCATGACCCACTGTACCCCTTGGTGGCTTCGTCTTGGATACTATAACTAATACAATTTTAAACTAAATACTTGTTACTCCCTCTATTTTACTCTATAAAACAGTTTAGTTCAAAATTTTAAAATTAAGTAAGTTAGTCCTTATTTTTTCTAATTTTCACACAACGGTCCTAAAATGACTATTATACTCAATTTTTTTTTAATTTTTAATTTTTTCTCTTTTTTTAATTTATTTTTCTGCTTCTCTCTCTCTCTGGGATTCAGGATCCTCCGCCATGGCCTTCATGACAAGACCAACAAATGCTCCGGCGACTCCTGCAGCTCATCTTCTTCACGTCTCCTTGATTTTCATCTCCTTCACATGAAAATCAAGCAACTAAGATGCTGGGTTTCAATTTGACAGAAGGTTTTGAGGAGAGAGAATGTGAATCTGAGATTTTCTCTCTCTTCCATGAATGGTCTCTCACACTACCATGTAGCTCACCTCCACCACTAGTGTACTCATTGGCCTCCGACTAGTCAGGTCCCACCTCCGCATCATCCGGCGACACTGAAAAATGGCCCACACGCTGATACACAGGTACCCAGAATTTTCTCTGGGCATCCAAACCTTCTTCTTCGTGGAGACTCATCACCTGCAGCAACACAATTGATGCAACTCCTCTCTTGCCCGATTACACTTCACCACTCATACTCCCTCACTCCTTCCACATCTGTTTTAGACCCAAAAAATTTCTAGGGGTTCATCTAATTCATATCAAGGAAAGACACAGTAGAGAGAGAAGACTCGAGGAGAGAGAGAGTGTATTTGGAATCCACCTACCCTATTCTCGATCAGACGGAGCCCCCATACCGGCGACACCTACTCCGCCATCGTGCTCATCAGTCGGCGACAAATCAAGGCATGCCTCCACGTCTTCCAATGATTCAAAGCTTAACGACATCAATGATCCGGCAACAAGAAAAAAAAAAGAAGGGGGGAGGGGGGGAAGATGGAGAGAGAGCCATAAAAAAATAAAAATAAAAACAAAAAGAGAGAGAAAAAAAAAGTGAGGGGTATAATAGTCATTTTAGGACATGCTGTGTGAGAATTACAGAGAATAAGAACTGACCTGTTTAATTTAAAAGTTTTAGACTAAACTGTTTTATAGAGCAAAGTATAGAGAGTAACAAGTATTTAATCCTATAATTTTCCTTTTTAGTTGAACACAAGAAAAACAAAATAGCTCAAAACTAGTCAATGTAACAGTATATAAAACCAAGTAGTTATTTACGTAACAGATATTCTTTACGTATTTATATTTCCACAGTAGATTCAAATATGAGGAACAAGATGTTCAACTTCAATCCCAATTGACATGTAATAATCATCAAAAGTTTTTGATGTAAACTCCCCAGCATTGTCTAATCTTATAGACTTGATAGGATGATCAGGGTGGTGAGCCCTTAACTTGATAATTTGAGCTAGGAGTTTAGCAAATGCAGCGTTCCTTATGGACAATAGCATGACATGTGACCAGCGTGTCGATACATCAACCAACACCACAAATATCACCTTGATTCTTTGCATTGCAAGAATGATATATTTTCTTTAATGTCATTTGCATAGGATGGTCTCGATCCTAATTTTACTAAAGAGCAGGCTTTGCAGAATGAATGATGGGCTTTAGAAACAACCAATGAGGATTTTGGTTGAGCTATGAAGTCATAATTAACTTTAGAAGTAGAAGGAGGAGTCAAAGAATGGTCCATGGCGTCAAAGCCATGGTGTTGCAGTAGGGGGTAGACGGCGCCGACCTTAAGTGGCCGGTCTTGCATAGTCTTGGCGCCGTGAGGCGTAGGTGCATCTCCTCGAACCAATTTTTGGTTCTTACTTCTTTTCGTTCTGAAGAATGGATGTTCGTGTGAAGTCTTTAATATATGGGTCATCATATCACGACCTGGATGTCCCAGACGGTCATGCCAAAGCCTATGTGTCAGAATCCCATAAATCATCTCTCATAACATGATTGGATTCAATGATTCAAATAGTGGTTGCATACAACCCACTAGAACGACACATAAGTTTCTCTAAGACTCGTTTATGTCTGTAGTCATTAGAGGTGATGCAAAGGAACTCTTGTCCATTCTCATAATGTGTTTCCACATGAAAACCATTGACTCTTATATCCTTGAAGCTCAAAAGGGTTCTTTCAGCCATAGGAGCGTAGAGTACTTCAGTGACATTAATGATTGTGCCATGTGGCAACAAGAATTGAGCTGGTCCTCGACCATGAATCAATTTAGATGACCCTGCCATCGTAGTCACTGAAGATCGAGTAGGCGTCATCTCAAGAAATAACTGCTTATTTCGAAGAATGGTGTGCGTAGTAGCACTATCCGCGAGGCATTCTAGCTCTCCGAGAAACATACTTGAATAAAGTATCAAAACTGACACTTTATTTCAATGAAAGCCAATGATTACATCAAAAATTTTAATCCAAAATAATCAATATTTGACTTAATGGTTTTTACTCAATCCCTTTTAGGGACTCAAATTGAGCATAACCAGGAAAATAAGGGGAGATGTCGGTGGGGCAAAGCTCGCTTAAGTACCACTTATCTCAACTATTTTCCTAGTGAGAAAGAGCTATAACCAATGTCTTTGTTGATAGCTTTCAAATTTTGGATTTGGATTGACGTTTGTATGGTCAAGTTTTGCTACTCACGAACGCTCTTAGTCCGTGTTTTATAAACATTCTTAGTTCATATTTCGATGCTTACTAACGCTCTTAGTCCGAAGTCTACGAACACTCTTAGTTCGTATAGCGTGAATCCCCACGATTCCGCTTTTATAGAATCGAACCCACGTGATAAGAAATGTGGGATGTAGAAGGAGGGAGGTTGCAAGTCCCTAAGAAAAAAAAGAAGAAATTTAAATTTCAGAAAGCAAGAACTTTAATATGAAATACTTACTTGTTTAAAATCGGAACAAATTCGCTTCTGAACAGCTCCCACTTCGATTGGCGTACATGTCTCAAAACAACTCCGATAGGGCTGAAATTTTGACGTCAGATAGAAAAGACAGAGTCGAACAACTTTGATGAAGGAAGGATTTTGATCTGACGTCCCGAACTAGGTGTTTCGGGGTTTGCAAGCAGACAGACGTGCACAGGAACAAAGAAGGATGCAGTTGGTGTGCGTCGGTGCTGCAGGGGCAGCATGTGTGTGGCAGCGTTGCAGGGGCAGCAGGGATGAGTTTGCAGGGGCGCGTAGGCGCTCCAGGGGTAGGTGTGTAGGTGAGGCTAGCGTGGGCTAGGAGCTACGACAGTGAGGCTTGAAGCGGCTGTTTTGAAGAATTTTCTGGTTTGGATTTTATAATCGTGGCTAGGCTCGTGCTGATAACATGTTTAAGGATATGAGAATTGAGAGAGATTGATGAGAGAATTTTATTTCATTATTGAGAATAGGAGCCCTATATATAGGGATTACGAAGTACATGTTCTAATGATACAAGGAAAACTATACCGAATAGGCCTAGGAATTCTAGAACACTCTCTCCTATTACAATCATGAAACTATTCCTAGTTTGATTAGACACACAAAGCTGATTTTCCTTCAACAAATATCAATATATGCACTCTAGAAGTACCATAAACAGCGCAATATATGTACTGCTACACGATTGCCAATTGAGGTTTTATTTGACTTTTGCTCGTTGGTATCGAATAGAACAATGCACACGATTGCCATTTAGAGGGAAATCTGATCACTTCTAACTTCTAATAAGTAATAAATAAGAAGAAAAAAATTGAATCAGTGTATAGTATATCTAATAAAATTTTCCTTTTTATTTGAACACAAGAAAAACAAAATAGCTCAAATCTAGTCAATATAACGGTATATAAAACTAAGAAATTATTTACGTAACGAGATATTCCATTTTCATGTTTCCACAGTAGATTGAGATATTTACGTAACGTTATTTTCTTTCCGTATTCATGTTTCTAAGATAGATTCGAATATTTACGTAACGTTATTTTCTTTCCGTATTCATATTTTCTCGATAGATTCGAATGCATTATCTAATACAATTCTTCTTTTTATTCCATATTTACCGCAAGAGAATAAGGAAAAAAAAAAAACTTGGTTCAAAACTTGAAATGATGTAATTGGTAACTTTTCCCAAAAAGTAAGCAGTTATCTCTTTCGTTATCTGCTAGATAATGTTACCAGAAAAGGCTAAATGGCCAAAAACAAAAAATATTTAAAGGTTGGAACTCTGACACCCTCTGAAAAAAAAAAAAAAAAGTTTGGTCAAAAACTAAAAGCTGAAGGGTGGTATTCCTCATAACCGAACCTTCCTGGTGTTCAGCCCTGTTTTGGTTTCTCTTCTCTTCCTCTTCCACCACCGCCTGGTATTTTTGATCAGCAAATTCTCATCATAATCTTTTCCATGTTTTTCCAATTACCCATATAATCCCATCCCCTCCAGAATCTAAATTTTTTCACTTTTTCCCTTTTCATCCACAAAAGTTGGTGAATTTTTTTTTTTTTTTTTTTGTTCTCCGGTGAAGTTTGGATTTTTGGTCAGACAGACAGATAGATATTGCTTGGTTCCCTATCTTTATTCTTGCTTCCATTTCCGATCATCAATTAAACCCTACAACCATATTTACATAAAACGATCATCATCTGCTACCAAATTCTCACCTAAAAACAATACTGATATCCGATTCCGGGATTTGAATTTCATTGAGTTTTGTTTTTGGTTGATGTTGAGTAGAATCTGATCTGTGTGGCGATCGGCGGTGTGTGCTATTGGATCCGGAGCTTGGTTTTTCCGGTCATGGCGACCACGGCCAGGTCTGGGTCTTCACTGAATTACTGGAGGAATTATTTCCGGACGGCGAATTCCGACATTTTCGGCATCATTGACCATGCCATCATGGTTGCCGCCGTGGATTGCCCCAAGGAGTTCAGGTTGCGGAGGGACCGAGTTGCTGAGCTCTTGTTTTCGTGTAGGATGAGTAGGTGTTCGGGTTGCGAAAAGGTGGAGTTGGTGGTGCCTGCTGGTCATGATGATCACTATGAGGTGGAGGATGATGATGATGATGATCGAGGTGATAGAGATTTTGAGGCTGGGGCGAGTAAAGAGAGCAAGGTCAATAGCAGCAGAGATGATCAGATTGGTGAGATGAGCATGATGAAGAATGATCAGGATAGCAATTACACCGATGGATTGGCTGAGGCTTTGACCGATGAGATTGAAGAGGAATCTCAAGTTTTCGGGGAGGTTTTGAGGATCAAAGAGATCTTCCAGAATAGAGAACATGAGGTATATCACTTTTCAGTTAATCTCAAATGGTATGGTTTTGGTGACCAGACTTTTTTTCTTATCAAATTGATTATAGAGTTGTGTATGTGTGACATTTTTGGGGAACTTTTATCTGTGATTGGTTGCTGAGAGTGCTTTACAGCTTTAGTTTCTGATTCATCAAATGTTTTGGCAGTCTGATGCTGTATTGTTTGAGTCATTGAGGAAGCTTGAGTTGATGGCTCTGTCTGTGGAGACTCTCAAGGCAACTGAGATTGGGAAGGCTGTTAACCGGCTAAGAAAGCATGGATCAATGAAGATTCGTAATCTTGTTCGAACACTAATTGATGGGTGGAAAGTCATGGTAGATGAATGGGTCAATGCTACTACAGCTATTGCTTCTGGGGGAACAGAAGTTATTTCGGATTCTGTTGATCCATCAGTTGATGATGACTTTGAAGAAGGACTTCCCACTCCTCCATTGGATGAAGGAGCTTTCTTTGCCACTCAAACCACCTCAATGGAACTCTCTGAGTTCTTTGATGGTATGGAAGATTATGGGAATCCTCGAAACAGTGGGCAATATACCAGGAATCGTGAGAATGGAAGAAAACCATCACTGGAGAAACAAAATGTTGTGAAGCAGGAACAACCGTATGTTAGTGATCAGGGTAATGTGCTTCCCAAGAAAATAAAGAGTGGACCAGTGATGGTGAAACGAGAAGTTGATGTGAAACCAAATAGGCCCTCAAACACCAACTCTGGCCCTCGCAGACCTCCCAAAATAAGTATGGAGCGAAAGGGTGTCAGTAGTGTAACAAATATTGAACAAAGAACAGATAAGGTTTCCATTCAAAAGAGGCAACTCACTGGTCAGCAGCAAGACAAATACAAGTGTTCAGATGAAGTTGCAGTCCAAGTGAAGCTTGAAGCCACAAAGAGGAAACTCCAGGAGAGTTATCAACAAGCTGAGAATGCCAAGAAGCAACGGACAGTACAGGTAATGGAATTGCATGATCTACCCAAGCAGGGGCTTGGCCATAGGAATCCACATTTAAAACCTGGAAACCACAATCGGCAAAGGGCACATGGGCGGAGATTCTGAGCAAGGAAGAAGTTGATCCATTGGGTCAGAGGTAATTTCCCTTGTGTTTCCCATTATTTGTAAATTGCCTTGAGTTGATGATTTATGTTCTGTTTGGTAGTGTTGTATTGTCACTAGGGTGAGCTTTTTTCAATTCGGTTGGTGTAGTGGATGTTTTGATTGATGTGCAAGTATGAAGCTTGCATTCCATGCCATCTTCTGCAACTTCCATTATTCAGTTCCGAACATGTATAATGTCAATGAGCTGTTTTTGACATGTGAAAGAAGAACACAACGGCTTTGTTTTCTTTCATTCATTTAGATACTCTACATTGCATGCCATAACTCTAGTATAAATGATTGTTGTTAATGAACCTGAGTTACTTTACGAAATGGTTAGAAGTATCTTATGTCTTTGCGAGTGTGTGGCCCTGCTTTTCTGTGATTGCATTTTGTGTATTGTGCCCTCTTCTTGACTGGTTGATTATTTGTTTGTGCAGTTGGGATCCATACAAAACGACAAAGCTTGATCTGATGAGGAGATCCCTATTAGCTCATCTGCAGCCAACATTATGTAGAGGCCCTGGACTCTGAGATGGTTCATTTGCGTTCCCAGGCAGATGTGGCATCCTAATGGATTTCAAAGCATATACTAAGGATAACAAATCCGAGGAGTTTTTATTTTATCCCTTTAAATGCAAAGACCATCCTGTGCTATCATTTGGCCCGTTGGCGATTTTATACATCAGTACAATGGAAACATGTTTGAATTATATCTTTATTAGTTAGGAGAACTATACTCATGTAGAGGATATAGAAAGTCGGAACGTGTAGAAGAACAATTATCTTTGCTAGCTGAAACTTGCAAGTGATCCAGATTAAATGGGTTGCTTGTGCTCTTGCATTATCTTTCCAAATGTGGAATGATAATATTGACCAAACATGGTTTCTGTTAGACACATTGTTACTTGGAGATCAAATAATATTAACTGACCTCACAGCTGGTTTACATTTACAATTTGTGGACAGTACTTTGTATATGTTATGGACGGGTCCTCATCGGGTCCTCATCTTCAGGATCACACCTTTGCTAGGATATGGGACTGGGTTAGTTTTGGCTTATCAAGTTGCAACTTTATGTGTGGTCACTCCTGTTTGTCACTGATTCTGGTGCAGTCAACTCGCCTTCCACACAGGACCAACAGGTACTATTATAAATCTTTACCATGCCAACTGGTGTTTGGTTACCCCTTGTGTTACCCGGCTGAATCAGGACAACAGATTCAGACATGGTTCCACCTGATCATGGTTTTGTTTAAGTCTTGATTGTCTGATAGCATAAATCTTTCCTATATACATGCTGCACATATTCACAGTTCTATTTAGACTAATTTCACATGATATGCTATCTTAGGCCCTTCAAAAATCATTATCATATAAACATAGACACACACATATGCTGCTTTCCTATCTACTTACTAAAGCTGCTTTGTTCTTTTTCATTTCACTTTCTACACTCTTGATTATGGGCAACTGTAGTGTTCATCATCAAATTGAGTAATTTGTAAACCTACTCACAGCTGGTTCTTGATATAACTTCCCAAGGGGAGGAGAGGGAGGTGGGAAGAGTTGGGGAATAGGGTCCTCTTTTTGTAATCTCTTTGGTCTTTGATTCTAGTGTTTTTAATCAGGGATGCAAGCTTGTCTCCGTTGCTGCTAGCTTGTCTTTTTTTCTTATGGATTAAAATATGTGGCCACTCTCATTTTCTCTTGTTTGATTTTGGTTCCTTCATGATATGGAAGGTGGAATGGTCAGTACTTCTTTCAGCAAATGCTTCTTTTTCAAGAACTAACTCATGCTTTCATTCTTTTCTCGTCTGATTTTGGTTCCTTAATGATATTGAAGGTAGAATGGTTCTTGCTTCTTTCAGCCAATGCTGCTTTTTTATTTCTAAGAACCTCAGAATCTAGTTTGACTTCCTGGATTATCGTTAAATTGGCGCGGGAAGGCTTGCAGCCACAGGTGCGTGGCTGGTGTACCGGATAATTAGATTTACCTGGTGTACAACTAATTCATATTCAGATAGGGTTAAGATTCAAGTTGTGCTATCGACTGATCACAACCACTCGAGAGTTTGCTAGCTCGCCATTTTGGCTGAACCGCTCGATGCATTCAAATAATCTGTTCGAGCTCATGAAACTTCATCACATTGACCTCATCAGAATTCAGAGTCAACTGTTCTTCAAAAGTTTTTTCTGTTCTTCGGATACATTGGATCGAGAAATCCAATTTCTCACTCTCCGTACTAGTGACTACATGGGCAACAAGAACATCATACGTTCAAGGAAAGTTGATTCCTTTGCTCTGGTAAAGATCACTTTTATGTGTTGCACTGCAACTCCAGGATCAAGAAAAGAGATTCTGACATAAAATTCTAATAGGATAAAAAATGAATAAATAAATAAAGGCAACATATGAATTTCTAATTTCCAACACACAATATGCATGCCAAATCTGACTGTCAACCCAGCTATCAGCGTTTCAGAATAGTCATGAATCTACATCCTTCAATTAACTTATTTGATTAGTCCTCGACAATTAATTACTTCGGCAATAGGGCCCTTCAAGTCACCTTTAACTTCAAAAAAAAAAAAAAAAAAATGTGGCAAACTGCTGACAAGTGCAGTTTTTATAACTTCCCCCCAACTCTCTACACGTTTGAACCATTTGCCAACCTGCATTAGTATGATGTCCATTCATTCATAAATTTCGTGAATTGATTTAGAATACGAAATTAATTTTCCCATCAATTATCTCTATTGAAATCGATCTCATTCCCCGTAAAGAGCTTCACAGAACTCGATCCGTACGGTCTGGTTCTCCAATCTCCCATTCTCCATTAGTTTCTTCCATATGGGTGCATTGGAAACTATTGCCATTGCACTTCTGGTGCTACCACTTCTACATGACCAAGTACATGGGAAGCATGCATATGAGAACATGAACAAGTGTGATATTTACCAAGGAAGCTGGGTTTATGACGACTCCTATCCTCTGTATGATTCAAGTCTCTGCAACTTCATAGAAAAGGCGTTCGAGTGCCAACAAAATGGGAGACCTGACAAACACTATCTCAAATATAGATGGCAACCCTCTTCATGCATGTTACCAAGGTGCGTTTCTTAGTTCTTGCTAAATTGGGAAGAGAAGATTCGAACTCTCATCTCAGTATTGGGGTAACTGTGTAGGCATTCCACAGTACTCCTCAATATAAATCGATATGTATATACTTTTTGTTTCGTTTGTTCTTCTTTTTGTTATTTAGAGGGGAAAAAGCAGATCCAAGATGTCAATGGGATAGAGAATTTAACTCTAATCTTCGAACTTCGATTGTGATAGTGCACTTCTACTAACACAAAGCTACAAGTCCAACCGAAGAGACATCCCTAGATTTTGCTTACTACTTAACTAGTACCTCGATCTTCCTGAGATATTTTTTGGTTCAACTGTTTGGTATTAGCTTAGCTAGCTAGCTCAATTTTAATTAGTCAGTTGTGTAATGTTTCAACTGTTTTCTTACTATGAATGACTTAATAGGTTTGATGGTGAAGATTTATTGGAGAGATTGAGAAATAAGCGCATCATGTTTGTTGGAGACTCGCTAAGTTTGAACCAGTGGCAATCTCTCACCTGTATGCTTCATGCAGCCACACCACAATCTAAGTACAATATTGAAAGAACAGGAAGCATCTCTACAATGAGATTCCTGGTAATAATTTCCGTATGACTTGGTATTGGGTTTTAACATTAGTATTTCTTCTTAAGAAGTTAATATAGTAGTCTCTTTTTACCTAGTTTGAATACTTAATCCTAACTCAATACCCTTATATATATTGCAGAGTCACAATGCTTCTTTGATGCTTGCACGCAATGCATTTCTTGTTGACATTGTAGAACAAAGACAGGGGAGGGTTTTGAAGCTGGACTCCATTGATCATAACGATCAGAAAGCATGGAAAGACATTGATATATTGATTTTCAACTCATGGCATTGGTGGCTCCACACAGGAAGGAAACAACCGTGAGATCATCATCAATCAGGCCTTAATTATATGCATTTCAATGAGTTAATATGACTATTATTATTTAATCTATGCAGATGGGATTTTATTCAAGATGGAGACAATTTACATGAAGACATGGATCGCCTTGTTGCTTATAAAAAAGCCTTACAAACTTGGGCTCGATGGGTGGACAAAAATGTTGATCCGACTAAAACCAAAGTCTTCTTTCAAGGGATTTCACCCACTCATTGGAAGTAAGTTTCGGAAATTATCAAATTGATCAGTAGACTCAAACATGACCCATCACACATTGATCAGTTTGTTAAATGCTACCAAGAACGTTTCTCGTAGTGTTTCCATACATGAGTTATTTGGATCCTGAAACACCACCAAAAACACTTGACATTCCAAATGCCCATAGTGCCAAGCAATTCTTTAGTGTAGACTGAACTCCTTAACCATCGGTAGTCATCTCTCCTTAACAAGCTAAGCTAAGCTAGCTAGCATTGAAAGTAGACCCTAATGTGTTAACATTCTCGTCTCACATTAATTTTTATGTTGTTACTAAACTTGAAGATCCATGTTCTTGTTGTGAAAATCATCAGTTCAAGTTATTGGGGGTACCCTGAAGGGAAGAATTGCAGCAGGGAAACACAACCACTAATAGTGCCATACCCAAGAAGCCGACACCCGGCAGAAGGGATTGTGGAAAAAGTATTGAGCGACATGTCAAAGCCGGTGGGTTTGCTCAATGTAACAGGACTGTCCCGGCTAAGGAAAGATGCACACCCATCCATATATGGCAACGGAAGGCACCGCGGCATGGACTGCAGCCACTGGTGTCTAGCTGGAGTTCCTGATACTTGGAACAGGCTGTTATACGCTGAAGTCGTTCGACGTTAAACTGTTTTACTTATGGGATCGTAAGTGTTGATTTGCATGATCAACACTATATTATGCTCCAAAATTAACTTGGTCAAAATGTTGTTGTAAACTTGTAATCATAGCTAGAGCTATCTAATCAGCATTGTTGATTGAATTGAATTGTCACTGACAATCTTGGCATCATATCAAATGAATAAGGTCTTTGGAGAGAGATTAAGAATATTGCTTCAAAATGATTGGACTATTTACAGTGGAACTAAATAATAGTCAGATTCTATGCATTCTACTGATTCCAAAACGTACAAGGCCTAGAAACTAGATTTATTTTGGGAAGAAAAGATGGGTTGCAATCACCAGTTCACCACCTTGACGTCAAATTGAAAGCCTTAGAAAGGTAGACAATCCACAAATTGTCAGCTGTGGGAGTCGAAATGATGAGTATATCCATTAATTATTCTCATTCTTCATGGTCTTTACATTTGAGTTCAGAACCATAATGATGAAGATTAAAGCTCACTGCACCCCTATTTCGATGCAAGTTCTAGAACTGAGCAAGAATCCAAGTTCGATCCCTCTCACTCTTGCTCCAATGATTGCTATGGTTTCTAACCAGGGGTACCTATATATGTTAATTTGTCAACTCAGAATGATAATTGCAATACCACTACATGCAGGTACCTAAAATCTTGATAATAAGGATACGATTTACTTCCCTAACCTGCTGTTGTGACACTTTTTTCTATACCACACAAACTGCCACACCAGTTTATCACTATGTTCAGCCACATATGTAAATGTTGTTGTTTCGTATCAATCTGGTCGCTGTAACCCAACATATCATGGTTATAATCCTAGAGGAAGATCAAGCGGTGTATATAATCATTCACGGAAATGGAAGAGGCTATGGTATACCAATGACAATTGTCTTTGTGTCTCTGACCCACAACAATGAATGCTTCACTTCAATGGTGTTCTGTATCACATATAAACTGCAGTCCACGAGCACATATGGCATTGGATAGTTGGCAACGTGACAACTTTGGTGAACGTTACGAAGCGATGATGGATGTGCGTCAATGTCTAGAACCAAATGTCTAACTGATGGCGTAATTGGAACAATTGTTATTCAAGGATGATGCCTTTTAGACCTAACGTGCAAAGGTTACTGGCTTTAAGATTATACACAAGGGTTTAGGGTCTTGGTTGGAGAACACTGTGTTTGCAAGTATGGCGTACGTGGTTAAACATGTAGCTATATAGAGTAGATCTCTGAAACTCAATCTCCCTTCTTCTTTTGGTAAACAAAGAGATTCCCGAATGGGCTGCATGCCTCCTTCTATCAAAATTGCTGGAGTGAAGTCAAGGATACAATCATCCCCATGATCAAAGGTATTTTTACTGATAGCAGTTCTCTACATCTAATTAACCATACTAATATTGCTCTGATCCCCAAAGTTGATAATCCTACTAAGGTAAATGATTTTAGGCCTATAAGCCTCTGCAATGTCTCTTATAAAATTATCACCAAAATTCTTGTTAAAAGGTTAAGGCCTCTGCTAGAAAAATGTATTTCCAAAATCAAGGAGCTTTTGCTCCAGGAAGGGCCATCCAGGATAATATCCTGATTGCACATGAAGTCTTCTCAAATTTCCAGAAAAAAGAAAGGAAGAGTTGGTGCTTTAGCACTTAAGTTGGACCTTGAAAGAGCTTATGATTTCCTAAACTGGGATTATATCTCCCACTGCCTCAAGAGGTTTGGTTTTCATGTATTGGATTAAGCTTGTTTTAAACTGTATTTCTTCTGCTTTTTTTTCAATTATAGTTAATAGCAGTCCTTCTGGTTGGTTCAAACCAACTAGAGGCATCAGATAAGGTGACCCCTCTCTCCCTATATTTTTATTTTAGTTATGGAGCCTCTAATAAAGCACCTAAATGCTCTAGCTATCAACCATAAGTCACAAGTTGGCATTCTATCTTCACCATGTGGTTTTAGAATTTCTAACCTCATATTTGCTGATGATTGTTTAATTTTTGCTAAGGCTACTAAGAAAGGAGCAAGGAACATTTCTAAAATGACCTCTTTGCTGTTGGTTCAGGACAAAAAATCAATTACCATAAATCTTCTCTCTATTTCTCTCCAAAAGTCAATTCTAGTCAAAAAAATGATATTGTAAATATTTTGAACATCCAGCAGAAGGCTACAGTAGGTAAGTATTTGGGCATCCATAATGTTATTTTTTGGAAGGATCCTATAAATGAAAAAGAACTTTTACTTAAATTTTCTAATAAGCTGTCTGGCTGGAAGAAAGGAACCCTCTCAAGGGCAGGAAGGTTAACCCTTATTAATTCTAATATTGTTGGTATGCCCAATCATATTATGTATTGCTTTAAATGTCTAAAGAAGTTGACTAACAATAACAAGCCAGATCCTTTTTCTAGGGCTCAGACATGAAATGTGCTCATGTTGCTTAGGAGCAGGTGTGCCAACCCAAGTCAATAGGTGGCTTAGTCATTAGATTTTCAACTTTTTTCAATAATGCAGCTATAGCTAAGTTAGCTTGTAAAGTAATTAATGACAAGGTTAATTGGTGGTCACAAATTATGAGAAGAAAATATCTAAGAAAGGTTTTTTCAGTCTTGGATGCAAGAGACTTGATCATGAAAGGAATGAGGTAGATTGTAGGCAATGGTAAGAATATAGAGTTCTGGACTTTCAACTGGGCTTTTGATTATTATTTACTTGATTTCATTCCTGATGATAGAAGGAATATGATTAATCTAGAAGAGTCAGTAGCCGAGTATATTATTAATGGCAAATGGGACAGGGCAAAGCTAGCTTCTGTTCTTGATCCTAATATTGTGAAGTAGATTCTTGGCATACCTTGACCTGTTTGTGAATAGGAAGATGAATATATTTGGGATCCTGCCTCAAATGGTAGATTCTCTATTAAATCTGCTACGTGGTTGCAATATGATCATCTTCATAAGCATAACCAATTTAAGTTGATAAATAAGCTCTGGAAGCTTAATGTTTAGCCAAACGTTAAAATCTTTGGCTGGTTGTTGCTTAGAGGAAGGCTCAAAACCAGGGAGAGAATTTCCAGGTTCGAGATTGTCTTCTCTGTAATAAAGATAATAAGACTGCTGACCATTTGTTTGGTTATTGTGATTTCACTAAGAAAGTTTGGAGGCTGGCAAACATTAACACCTCAGTGGACTAGGAGGAAGGGTATCTCAAAGTCTTTGAGGAACTCTTCTTACAACAACCTTACAATGTTGACCTATTTGCAAAGATTATTACTTTATCCTGGCAGGTTTGGAAGACTAGAAATGATGTTATTTGCATAACAACTTTTGTTAATCTTATGTCAATTGTTATGTTAATTGAAGAAATAATGAAAAGTTTTGCTAATTCTAACACTAGTACTAGTGGAGCAAAAACTTCAAACTTTTCAACCACAATTAAGTGGTCTGCTCCTCCTAGTTCTTGTATTATTATCAATTTTGATAGTTTAGTTAGTAGAGATTCAGCTGCTAATGGTTTCATTATTAGAGACCATAATGGAAGACCAGTTATTGCCGCCACCAAGCATGTTGGCAACTCGACTACCCCTGTTGCAGAAGTTACTGCGCTCAGGGATAGCCTGATTGCTGCCAAAGACAAAGGTTTTACAATAGTTGAAGATGAAGGAGACTCGAAACTGGTTATTGATGCAGTTAATGGAGTAGTGATCCCACCCTAGAGGTTGCTTAAATTTATTGAAGACATTATAACTATTGCAACTTCCTTTTCTCAATTTCCTTTAAGCATATCTATAGGGAAGCAAACTTTGTAGCTGACGTCATTGCAAATTTTGGACATTATGCTCCTTCTCCTATGTATTGGAGTGATAGGGTTCCTAGTGAGGCTTCTAGAGCCTTAATTTTTTATGTTGTAAACATTGGTTGCCCTAGAGGCTTCCTTCTTTGAGTAATTTATTTCCATAAAAAAAAAGAAAAGAGATCCCCGAGTAATTACTCAGATGTATAAGACATTTTTTTTTCACCCTATGACGTCAATGTCTTGGCATGGACCGCATGGAGTAACATTTTAGCAACCAAAGATTTATTGAAATGAAGGGTTTGTTGCCAAGTCGGCCTTGGTGAGGAAATTTCTACATAGGCCGAGCCTTGGTTAGCTTCGAAAATCTCCTAGTTTCAAACCTTCTCCACCGTTGCTAAATATTCATACGTAGCATAAGGAAGCCCAACCATTGCATCAAGTTTGCAATTTAGTGATCTTAGGTAACTAAATTTTATTTATATGTCAAAAATTCAGTGGGTCAGGAACCCACTAGCCCCTATGTGGCTAATGTGTACAGAGTTAAACTGATTAAACTCTACTAATTGAGGATGCTTCAATGATTCTCTCTATCCCATATTGAGTGAGCGAGTAACACAAAATCCTTGTATTTGGCACTATGATCCTAACTTAAAGGCCAATTTCAAGAAATTGTTCTTATTTTGCGGCGCCTATCATTTACATCGATCTCAAGCAGCTTCAGCTCGCTAGTAAGGGATGAAGCTGCTTGAGATCGATGTAAATGATAGGCGCCGCAAAATAAGAACAATTTCTTGAAACTAGCGAGCTGAAGCATGTTCTGTACTTATCATATTATCATGGCTATGATGTTATTCAAGAGGAGGATGTCTAACTGATGGCTCAATTGGAACAGTTGTTATTCAAGGATAGGGACGTAGCTAGGATCTATTTTTGGGGAGGGCTAATTTAAGATTTGCTTACAAGAATTCTTTTTCCTTTGTCGATAATAATTCGATAAATTTTTACACTAAATTTTAAAACAAAAAATTAATGGAGAATGTTGTAAGTAAAGAAAAAAGGAGAACAAAATGTGGAAGGAGCAAAGAAAAACATATAAGATTTGCCTTTAAGAGAAGAAATTTTTTTAAAAAAATACTAATAGAAAAGTCGTAACAAAAGAAGGGGAAAAAAAGAAAAATGGAGGAGAAAATGAGGAAAGAGACAAAAACAAAAAAGAACATGAACTAAAGAGAAGAAAATAATGTAAAAAAGAAGAAGGAGAAATATATGGTTGATAACAAAAAAAAAAAATTACCCCTAGGAGACTTGAACCCAGGTCTGCATTTAGAAAGAGTTAAAATTCTTTACACTTTGCTAACTGGACAAAGGTCCGACTATTGCTATAGGAGCACACTTATACTACATAAAATATTGGAAGAATTTTGGGTTGCCCAACTAGCTCATAACGTGGCTACGTCCCTGTTCAAGAATAATGCCTATTAGACTTAACGCGCAAAGGTTATTGGCTTAAAGATTATACACAAGGGTTTATATAATACCCCGAAAAATCCAAATTAAATTCCGTGGATTTTTAGAAATGATTTCGTAGTCGTAGGCCTAAATACGAAGCTTGGAGAAGTTGTGAAATCAGTTCGAACGATTTTATTTTCGAAACAAACGTTATTTAGGGGGTCATGAAAATTGACTTTTTTTACGTACGGAATTTGAGAAAACTTCCTTCATGAAAGTTGTAGAACTCGTCGATATGAGTTAGTACATATGTGGAACTCAAAAATCTGAGTTCGTATGAAGAAGTTATGAGAGTTTGAAGTTTGAGATTTTAGTATAAATATAGAAAAATTCCGGATTTATTCATAAATCCAGAATTTTCTCATTTTGCGTTTCAGCCCCCCGAGCTCTCTTCCCTCTTCCCCATTTTCGACGGAAAATTTGGGCTCCTCTTTTTCCGGCCATATCTTCCTCCTCAGGCGACCAATCGACTTGATTCCAAAAGCAATTTTGCTCGCCTTGAAGTCATTTAAAACATACTAGAAGACATCAAAGTCAAAAAAGAACGGTGGGAGGCGCTATGAGGCCGAGAAGCTGCACAGCTCGAGCTAAAATCGCCCGAGCTACTCCTCCCTTCGCCGGCTGATTTCTTCCTCCTCCGGCCACCAATCGATGAGCCGCTTATCCCTATCTCTTCTCTTTGAAACAAGCTTTCTATACATATATGTCTTGTATCCTATCATTCACCATAGACAACAAATCGAAGCAAAGAAAGTCAGATCATTTTTTTTGGCATTTCTTCAAATTCCGACCAACTCTGGCCAAATTAGGAGGAGAGACCAACTGGGTTTTTTTCGTCTTGCCATACTCTACAAACTCACCAAGTTTCACATCTCCATTTAACCCGAGGAAGACAAATTTCAGATTTGATCGATTTTGGGCGATTTTGGTCTCTTTCTTTTTTAGTTAAATTTCGGCCCCTAGACTTGAAATTTGACTTTGTGCTAATTATGAAAGTTGAAATTGGAGTTGAGAAGAAGAACTTTGATATTGGGAGTTTTGACAAATTTTAACTTTGGTATGGCGCCGCCGCCGCCACTGTTGTGGTGGTTTCCGGTGACCCCCGGCCACCCCAACAGCAGTTTTTGCTCAATTTTAGATTGTAAATGTCGATACGATCATTTTGATATATAACATGTGAATTTTAGATATCGTGTGAATTAGTTATGAATTTTACGATTTCGATTGATTTCGATCGTTCGATTATGATCAATGAAGATTGGACCGTCTGAGAGACGTATAGTTTTGATATGATGATTGTAGGACTATCCTGATAAACTTGTGTGGTCACGGGTGAAGATCCGACCGTTAGATCTTCATATAAGTGCGTTTTTGAATTGTACGTTAAGTTAAATATCGTGTTTGATTAGGTGAATGATGGTTTTACTTTGGTGGACAATTTCGGGGTGAATTGTGTTAAATTGAAGATGCAGCGGGAGTATCGAGGTGAGTAAAACTCATGTGGTTCATATTACAAACCGAGTACTTTTAATTAATTTATTTTGTCGTAATTGTGTGAAAATTATTTATGAATTAAATATTTATTTTTAAAATCACATGAACTTGATCAATTACGGTCCATAGGTAAGTAAAATGAATTTTATTTATACAAAATGAATTTCATGATTTTCTTGTGTGAACTATAGATGGTATTAGTGGTCATCCCTGAGTGGATGATAATGTGTGTGTATAAATATATATATATATATATATATATATTTACGTGGATTATATATTGGTTGGTGTGTTGTTGAATGATGATTTCGAGTAATATACTGAAAGCTTAAATTCATGATACTATTGTGTATTTTGGATTGGTTGATTTCATTGTGTGAATTATATTATTGTGCTCGATTATGGATTTAGAGTCGACGTAGTGACCGGTATGAGGGAAATCGGACGCTCTAATCCTAAGTGGATGATAGACTATGATTGATTGAGTAAATTGGATGTCACAACCCTTGTCGGGCATATGGGGCTAGATTGAGTAAGAATATCGGACGTTCTAAATATGTATATATATTGATGAACTACGATAATGATAAATATGTCGGATGCCATAACCTAGGCCAGGTGACGGGCTACGATTCAGTTAGAGCTCTAGTCTGTCAGACACCGTATTTTTATAAATACGATTTCGGGGTTTTAAGAAGAAAGATGTGAATTTAGATTCTGCATTGAATTGTTGATTTAGTGATTGATTATTGAGATTGTGGTTTCTTTGTGGATGTTGGAATTGTTAGATGCTGACTTGGGTAAAAATAAATATGACTTAATTAAACAACCGTTCATTCTTATTTTACTCATACGAGCTTTTAAAAAGCTTACCGGGTTTTGTGTTGTTGCAATCCCAATATACTATTCAAATTGTGTAGCGGATATTCTTGCAGGTCAGGATAATCAGGGAGGAGACCGTGCTGTTTAGGAGTTGCAGTATTTATTTGATTTCATTTGTGTTGTGAGGTTTGTTATGCTCATTTAGAGTTTTACAATGTTATTTGCGAGTTTGAGTTGTAATAATTAACCGAGACTAAATTCGGGATTTGAAATTCAATTCGTGTGGTGTGATTGTTAAGGAAAAAATTTCAGGATGATTATTGTTGAGTTGTAGTAATTTATGTTTCGGATTTTGAATTTTTATTTTCAAACGCTGCATTCTGAACGAAAAGGCTCACTCGTGTCGGAGAAATGCGGCGTGACAGTTTAGGGTCTTGGTTAGAGAGCACTAGGATTTTTCAAGCATGGTATACGTGGTTAAAAATGTAGCTAGATACAGTAGATCTTTGAAACCCAATCTCTCCTCTTCCTTTGGTAAACAAAGAGTTCCCCGAGTACTTACTCATATGTATAAGACACGTTTATATTTTTTTTCACACCCTAGCTATGTCATCAATGTCTTGGCATGGGCCGTATGGCGTAACATTAATTTTAGCAACCAAAGATTTATCAAAACGAAAGGTTCGTTGGTAAGTCGGCCATGGTGAGGCAATTTCTACATAGACTGAGCCTTGGCTAGCTTCGGAAATCTCCTAGTTTCAAACCTTCTCCACCGTCGCTAAATATTCATATCACTATTATTCACTAGCAAGGTTAGCAGTTCAATTTCAAATCATCCCCTTTCCGTAGAATCAAGAATCACCTAAAACGGTTAAGAATTGAGTCTTGTAATGGACTTTGAAGTGGGAGAGCTATATCATATTTTCTGGTGTGAAATTATGAATAACTTGAGATGGTACTGATGAAGATGGTGTTGAAGATGTTGCTGATGAAGATGATGCAAACTTTAATGAGGACTTTTATTAGCATATATTGTTAGCTTCTTTGCTTAAGAGTGATTACGTTATAAAGACCAGATTTTGAATATTTATCTTTATCTGAACATGTATGAATGATTAACTATGTTTCTTCTAATGCAATTTTCTTTATGAACATTTAATTCTCTCCTTTTATGTTTAATAAAAAAATTATCTTGATTCATCTACCTCTTACAATCTGGGTAATTAACAATTAAATTGAATGGGAGGGAAAAAAAATTGCTGACAAATTTCAACGAATAAACCTCGTGGAAAAACATTTCCGACCACAATATCATTCTCGGAAATATTAGTTTATATTTTCCGACAGAAAATGGAAATATTAGCTTATATTTTTCTGACAAAAAATGTCAATTTTCGAGGAAAATATGACCCTCGAAATTTATTCATTTTCGATGCCAAATAGTCGTCGGAATTAAATATTCTTATCGGAAATAGTTTTCTCCGACCACTTAGAAAAAAATAGATTGGCTACCAACCAATTTTTTCCGACAAGCAACGAATTATTTCCAACAAACATCTTTTGTCAGAAATAATATTTGTCGTCGTTGAGGAGTGAGAATTTCCGACCACCGACAAATTATTTACAACCACGTCTGGTTGTCGAAAATATATCTTTTTCCGAGTGTTGGTCGGAAAAAGACTATTTATGATGATATTTTTTCCGAGGACCACCGACGGCACCTAATTGTGCTTATATCATTTACATCGATCTCAAGCAGCTTCAGCCCTTACTAGCGAGCTGAAGCAAGTTCTATACTTACCGGCCATTTGGGTGCGCGCATGCGACAATGACAAAGGAGGCTCAAGGATCTAAGGAGACCTAAGCACTCGAAGCCTGGATAATTGGAACCCACCAACTAGCTTAGGTAATATGCTGCAAGCTAGCTATTATTTCCTTTCTCTAGTGCCGATCCGTTGTCTGTATAGAAGTAAAAATACAATACAAACCGAGCTTCTAATAGGATTAGACTATTTACACTGGATACTAAAATACTAAACTCCTAAGCAAATACAAAGTTGAAATCAAAAGTATATCTCAAACGAGACCTAGAAATAAATCTTTTCGTGAATCCAAAAGATTACAAAGAGATCTAGATTCATCATTACTTTATGTGCATTTTGAATTATGACAATTATATGTTTTCAAATATCGTGCGATTTTTCACAAATTTTAGCCGATTAATTAGACGCATTAAAAATAGTAAACGAAGGAAGACAATCCAATGAGTTGCTAGTAAATTAGATTACGTACCATGCATGCATACATGTACGTAAAATAGGTCAAAAAGTACGTACGTAGTAAAAGGCATTGACACGGCAGTAAAGAGAAGAATGATGAGCACGGTACGCCTCTTCTAGATATGCACGTCTACAAGTCAAGTCAAAAGTTAGTTTGGAGGGAGCTACGTCGGCCATGCCAGGTAGTGCTGTCATGTCATTATCATTCTCATTGTCATATATATGTTGACTCCCCACTTGGTCTTTCGTATGCAAACAAATTAACCAATATTTATCCTTTCTTGTGGACCAAAACCAACCATTTACCTTAGCTTTGAAAGTATGAATAATTTTCCATCAAAGTAACATAGGCATAACTTCCTTCTAATTCCACAATCTAACAAAACCCATTCTAGAAAAAATTGAAACTTGAAGCATTGATATTTATATTTTATAATCTATGATACTCAGTCACATGTTTATTGAGAATCTGAAAATTTTTCAAAAAAAAAAACTCACTGATACTGAAGATGAATCAAAATAGTGAAATCTTAAAATAGAGAGAACTCACTCACATTGTCAAACCAAACACCTTACAGTGTAAATATTCCGAATTGAGGAGTGGTGCATGTCCCCACACGGCCACACAAAACCTGTCTTCATCATGCATGCATCCATCCATCCGATTTATTAATAAGAGCCTACTTAGATGGCTGCTTTTAATGTTGCCTGGCCTCTAGTTATATCCACATTGGTTTCATTGCGTCCATATGAATGTGTGAAAATGAGCTGTAAAATGCAAACGCGTCTTTGCATTGCTTCTATTCTAGCTAGCTAGTACTATAAATGCCAATGATGATCACCAACATATGCTTGCTTTTGTTACATACATTGTACGTTGTAGTGCAAGTCTTGAGTTCTGATACTGTTTTTCGCCAACTATTGATGAAATGACAACATTACATATTCTATTTGTCGTATTCTTTGATATTGTAGGTGCTCTGTGTCATTTCAAATTTTATTGATCGGAGTCTTCAATATTGTAGGTGCTCTGCGTCATAACTAACCAACATCTGATTAGAACTGCTCTAGCATGATCCTTTAATTTTTCAGCGCTTAGGTCTGCTTGATGATAAGCCTCCTTCGTCCTTTATATGCACCCAAATAGTCGTTGACGTCCTTTATTTTACTCTTAACTCATTCTAGTATCACATATTTCCCTTCATCTGTATCCACTACTTGAGTTTGACTCAACCCATAACAATTATAGAGGACAAGGACATAGAAAGGGACATAACATGATATAGATGTGTTTTTGCATGATATACTGTCTTGCAAGGACACTATCTTCTTCTTTCTTTCTTTTGGTCAAATAAGTTGCACCCTTTGAAACGCGTTGAACCGTAGATTGAATACTAGCTTAATTAGCAAATGACTTATTGTCCCGTGAACTAAGAATATATATTTATCTATCAAACTATAGCAATCTTGTTCGATCTCTGTGATTCGATTTATTGCAAAACATACTAATATATTATATGAATAGTGAATAATTAGCTGCGCCTAATTAAGATTTTGAAGACTCTACTTGATGCGTCCATCAGCCATATATGAACAAAATCCTACTGCAAATTATGTATGCATTATATGAGATGGCTAAGCTATTAGGTTCCACGTCATCACGATACACAATCCGCAGTTTACTGTTACACTGTTACGATCAAACTCAATTCAGTGACTACGGTTGTGACTCATATTCGCCTCATTCAAATCTAAATTGTAAAAAAAATGATATGAATTTTGACTCAATTTGAAACTTGTCAGTTAAAAATAGTTGAGCCACGAGAACTATAATATTGGCCAGCTCATGAAGTTTTCACACACAATTCGATAGCTTTCTTGAGTTTAGTTTGATCTCAACTTGTTTGGTTAAAAGGCTCATAAAAATAATGTAAAATAGTTTACAACTAATTCCTTTAGGTGACAAAACCAAAGAAGGAGAACTCCATCGTTAGCAGAAGACAAATTAAACATGCATGGCATCTAATTGTCAGATCTATTATTTTGTTTGGACGTACGTTTGGATCCTGCAAATGAAGTATATGCAATATTGCTTCCACAATTTAGTTCTATTTTTCACTCTAGCTATCCACAATAGCTATGGAGAACCGATGGTAGAATAGATTGGATATATATATTTATTGTAAGGTGTGTTAGTATGATGTGTTTAGTATAACCCTATCAACTTATTTTCTTATGTGAATTGTATTCTACTCAACAATTTCTAAATTTCAATATGTATCTCACTTTAGGTAAATTATTTGCTCGTATTGTCTTACATGCCTTCATCATTCAATATTATTGTCACTCTAATATGGTTACTTGCTCATTATTTTCAACATTTACTTGTAATGAATTAATTTAGATCATGATCAAGTTGTATTCCATAACGCGGTTGAAACTCTGATTTCAAAAAATGACTATTATTCTCTATAAAATATATTAATTTCTTTTTCAATATCAAAAAGGAAAGACCAATTAGGTCAAGTTACTTCTTAGTCTGTTCAAAAGTTGAATTATGATATGGTTATCACTCCGAAAGAAGAAATTTTATCCAAGCTTCCTCATTTTGCATTTGTTACATTCATATGGTAGAGTATCGCATTATTGTTGTTCACATCATTTGAGTCTCGAGAATGTAAAAGAAAGAAGAAAAAAAGCCTCGAACAAAAAGGATATATTCTTAACCAACGATCCACATCTTCCACACGTATTGTTGTATTTTTGAGAAAGTGACAAGTGTGAAGCAATTGATTATTGATTTGACACTATACTACAAGTTCAAACACTTGGAGTCCCACCACAACATGCACTCTTCCATTCCCCTTTCTTTCTATTACTACTCTGGGATTCAGAATCTGAGGTGGAACGGAGGCCTCAGGCTCTCAGCTGCTTAGAGAAGCAAGTCACAGAAAAGTAAAAATGGCCCAGATGGGAACTGACCATTTTTCATTCCCAAGATTGCTTCTTGCATATCTCATCTTCAGTTTCACTGCATTTTTCTGCCCTGCAAGTTTTGGGCAAGCAACCACAGCTAAGCTTCAGAGCCAGGAAGGTACCCCCATTTTTAATTTATCAATTTCTTCACACACCCATTTGGCCTTTCTAAGTGTACAATAGTAAAGAGTGAAAGCTTTTCAGTTTAGATTTTTCATTCTTGAGTGAGCTCATTTCAACTAAGCTCAGTTGTGTAATCAAGTTGATTCTGAGTCAAGAATTGGCAAGTGGCTCAGCTTAGCTGTATTGGGTTTATCATAGTATTCAAGATTCTTCATTAGAACCATTACATTTATTACTTTGGTTGGTCTGAAACCAATTTCTAAGGTCATTTTGTTCATATATGTTGCCTTATTGGGTAAGCTTAATGTGACAGTGAATGCATTGAAAGAGATAGCAAAGAAGTTGGGGAAGAAAGACTGGGATTTTGGGAAAGATCCTTGCACAGGAGAAGGGAATTGGAGAGTTTTTGTAAATGGGATGAAAAGCTTTGAGAGCTCTGTAACTTGTGATTGCAGCTTCGACAACAATTCCTCTTGCCACATAGTCAGCATGTACACCACTCTCTCTCTCTCTCTCTCTCTCTCTCTCCACAACCCCACCCACCCCCCCCCCCCCCCCCCCCCCCCCCCCCGGATATCTTTCACAATGTATAGTTAACTGGGTAATGACAATCAATAATAGATTAATTCCAGTCTAAATTGATAAAGTAATGATTTGAGTTGGGTCTTCCTTTTAATTTAATTGCAGAGCTTTAAAGGCACAGAATTTAACTGGTACACTGCCACCAGAGTTCTCAAAGCTTAATTACCTCAAAGTATTGTAAGCAAAACTAAACCGATTCACATTCCTATTCTAAAATGTCTGTTTTCAGCTTTGCATTTCTTCTAGACCGAGTATTATCCACTACTCCAATCTTGAAACCCTCCTTGTTTGTAGAGATGTGAGTAGAAACCTCCTTACTGGTTCCATACCTTCTCAATGGGCAACCATGCAGTTGGAGGAACTGTAAGTATTCCAATTACTTATTCACTTCATTTCTCCTAAATTATTAAATTAGTGATTCAATCAGTGCATAATTGTATGTCTTGCTTTCTATTGAATCTTGCAGAGGTCTTATGGGGAACAAATTGTCGGGTCCATTTCCAAAAGTCCTCACCAATATTACCACCCTCAGAAACTTGTATGCATGTTTAATTCTTTCTTGAATTCTCATATAGGTTCAGTGGGATTCCCATTGCAGTACAGATGAAGAACTTTTTCTGTTTTTATGCCAATAATAGATTGAGAATTGAGCCGCTCATTTCATTTGTGAAACTCAACATGACATATTTGTACTGCAATATGTTCATATAAATATTCAATAATCATATACTTAGATAAACAAATTGTGTTTGGTTGATATGGTTGGCCAATCTGTTGCATGTCTTTTTCATGTTGAGTAGACTTGGCTCTCTAGAAATTGTTTAAAACACCATTGCAAATTCTGTAATGAAAATAATACTCTTTGAGCATTTTACTTACAGGAGCATAGAAGGAAACCTTTTTTCAGGGCCCATTCCTTTGGAAATTGGAAAGTTGGTCAAGTTAGAAAAGCTGTAATGTCTCATCACTTCATTTGCAATCAGTTATTCAAAATTCCTACTAATATTGTTCAAGACTTTTGTATTTTATTTGCAATTACTGCATTGACATTATCATTATTTTTCTTCAGCATTTTATCATCAAATCTATTCACCGGAGAATTGCCACAAGCGCTAGCAGAGTTGATCAATTTGCTTGACATGTAAGCAAGCATATCTTGGTAATCTGGTGGATTTGTCAACCTAATTCAGTAACCAATATTTCATGACTGCATAATAGTTGATCAACATACAACATATAAAGCACAATAAAACTCAGGTTGAGCTAGTCTAAAGACAACAATATACAAAATATACAAGCAGTTGTTTTAGCTCTTCTCAAGAGTTCATTGGGATGCCAAAAGTTACAGAATTTACATTGATTATTCATATCTACATATGATCATTGTATAGACTGTTTCAGGTTTCTGAAAATATATTGATGGTTTATCTTTGAAACATATGATGTTTACTAGATTGCCTGTTATGTTTGTTTCTGGAATTCATTAGGAGGATAACTGACAACAACTTCTCTGGAAAGATACCTGACTTCATTGGAAACTGGACGCAGATTTCAAAATTGTGAGCTTTCCCCCTGTACTTTTATTAGTTCAAGTATGTTATATAGTTTTACTGATTGTCAAAGTTAATATTTTTATGTTACAGGCTAATTCAAGGTTGCCCTTTTGAGGGTCCTATACCTTCTAGTATATCAGCCCTAACACGCTTGATTGATCTGTAAGTAATTCTATTGTCTTATATATCTTTCTTTCACATATGATGTTGTGGTTTTACCTCTCTAATGTCTTTTAGGAGGATAACTGACTTAAAAGGTAAAGGGTCTTCTTTCCCGCCATTGAGTAAAATGGCCTCCTTGAAAACATTGTGAGTTGGAATCTTAACCAATTTTATGTTTTATATTTACTATTTGCAAATTAAATCAGTAGTTTATTGAAAAAGTGTGATACAGGGTACTGAGGAACTGCTTAATATATGGAGAGATCCCGCATTACATTGGCGATATGAAAAAATTGAAAAACCTGTAAGTATTTCAACAAATGTCTTTATTCAGATTAATTGATAATTTATTTATTATAATGATATTTCTAGCATTAGGAGGAAGCCATTTTACATCGTATAACTTGTATGGGCTATTTACCTATTTACTCGTTAAACTTCTAACTCAAAAGCTATCTATGTAGTGACCTCAGCTATAATGAGTTGACTGGTGCAGTACCAGTATCGTTTGACAAACTGACAAAAGTTGATTTCATGTGAGTAGATGTCCTACATAAGTTTTCATCTTCACAATCTTATTCTCATTAACAAAAAGAGACTATCGTTTGACTTCAGATATTTAACAGCAAACAAGCTTACTGGAACTATACCTGGATGGGTCTTGAAACGAATCAAAACAGTGTATGAAACACAAAACTGCAGCATTTATTTTGTTTTACTTATAAGATTACTGTTTTATTATGATTACTTAGTTGAAATTTGGTATGCAGGGATTTTTCTTACAACAACTTCACTTGGGAAAGCTCAAGCTCACTTCCTACTGAATGTGATAGAGGGAGTGTGTGAGTATGATGATATATGCTATACATATCTTTCTCTTAAATCTTAGCCAATTACTTTATAGAGTGTGATAAAGACTGCCTTGGTGCTTTATTGCAGAAATTTAGTAGAGAGCTATTCCTCATCAGCTGATAATATGTAAGATTTTGAACTATAGGAGAAACTTAATGCTTTCTCTGGTTTGTGATCAAACATGCCAACCTTTGTCATTCTCTTCTTGATTCTCATATTGTTCTTTGTTACAGAAGTAGAGTCGCAACATGCTTAAAAAGAAATTATCCATGTTCTTCTTCGGGAGCAAGTAAGAATATCTTTTGGTCCCAAAAATTGACCTCTACATGTGTGATCTACTTCAATCTATTTTCACGTCAATTTATTCAGATAGTATATTGAGAGAGATTTCTTATGAACATGTTTTGATTTGTCATGATGGAAAACAGAACATCATTCCTTACATATTAATTGTGGTGGAAGGGAGATGAATATTGGTGGGGTTAAGTATCAAGCTGATACAGAACAAAAAGGTGCTTCATTCTATTACTCGTCTCAGAACCAGAACTGGGCCTTCAGCAGTACAGGGAACTTCATGGATAATGATGTTGATGCAGATATCTACATTAAATCCAATACATCTGCACTTTCCAATGTGTCTGTTATCGATTCAGAACTGTTCACAACAGCACGCGCATCTGCCATTTCTCTTACATATTATGGACTCTGTCTCCTGAATGGAAATTATACTGTCAAACTCCACTTTGCTGAGATCGTATTTACTAATGATAATTCATTTAATAGTCTTGGGGAGCGTATGTTCGATGTGTACATCCAGGTAAATACGTCACATTATTTAAACAAGCCAAAACTTGATCCTATATGAGTAAGTATTTAACCTGTACTATTCTTTGAATATAGGATAAGCGGGTTCTAAAAGACTTCAATATAGAAAAGGAAGCTGGTGGTACCGGTAAGCGCATTATAAAGACATTCACTTCCATGGTTTCAAGTCATACACTCAAGATCCATTTTTACTGGGCTGGAAAAGGAACTACTGGCATCCCAGATAGAGGATTTTATGGTCCTCTCATATCAGCTATATCAGTAGATCCTAGTAAGTCTTTTTAAGTTACACTCCAACTTTGTACTTATCCTACTTGAAATTGTTCATGCATGAATTAGAACTGTACTCATTGTTGATGCTTTTGATAATGCAGTATAAGTTTTTAATGGAAAACACGTGTTAAGTTGAGCTTATTTTCTGTTTGATTAATTTGATTGGAATTAATGTACATCTTTGCAGACTTTGAAGTTCCTTCAGATGATGGCAAAAAGAAGAAAGCCATAACATCAATTGGAATATCGACTGCAGCACTTCTGCTTTTGGTCGCAGGTATTATGTGGAGAAAGGGCTACATAGGAGGAAAGATCGCTACAGATAAAGGTTTGAAACATGTTAAAGTCTAGTGTGGTCAAAGTCGTAATTAGTATCTTCTATCTCCTAAGATTCAAGTTTTGCCTTGTCCACAATGTCTGAATAGTTCAACTGTTGTCTTTATGAACAAGAGATAATTCTTAATACTTTATCTTAATTGACATCGAAGCAGAGCTCAGAGAAATGGATTTGCAAACAGGATTTTTTACTTTAAAACAGATAAAAGCTGCGACGAAAAACTTTGATGCAGCAAACAAACTTGGGGAGGGTGGTTTTGGTTCAGTCTACAAGGTAATGTTCTGTAACTTATATCATGTTTTTCTTCCATCTGAGTAGCACAATTTTTCTCTGTTTAGCAGTCAATTGAGAGTGCATTTTGTAGATCCCACAATATATCAGAGATTAACTCTACTCTAATTTTTTATTAGGGTCTTTTAGCAGACGGCACAGTAATTGCAGTGAAGCAGCTCTCCTCGAAATCAAAGCAAGGAAATCGAGAATTTGTAAATGAGATAGGCATGATTTCTGCCTTGCAACATCCAAACCTTGTGAAGCTGTATGGATGTTGTGTTGAAGGAAACCAGATGTTGTTAATTTATGAGTATATGGAGAATAACTGTGTATCGCGTGCTCTTTTCGGTGAGAATAGGACTTTAAGCTATTTAGGGTTTGCATTATCATTCTAACCTATAGTATTTCTGATGGCAAGTGGGAAATTTTTCTGATCATGTACAGCGAGAGACCCTACTTGCAGATTGAAATTGGACTGGCCTACTAGGAAGAACATTTGCCTAGGCATTGCTAGAGGTTTGGCCTATCTACATGAAGAATCCAGAATAAGAATAGTGCATCGCGATATCAAGACTAGCAATGTGTTGCTTGATAAGAATTTCAATGCTAAAATCTCTGATTTTGGCTTGGCAAAGCTTAACGAGGATGGCAACACCCACATTAGCACTCGGATTGCTGGAACCATGTAAGTTCATTCACAATTAACTCTTTGATTTCTTATCAATTGAAGAGTCAATTTTTATTGCAACGAAAACTAAGGTGAAGCTACTGAGATATAACCTGTGAGCAGAAATTCAAATGCTATGATGCAATTCCTCATCACTGCCAAGGATCCAAACAATATTTTCTTTGGTAATTTTCTTTGCCCTTCTCTGCAGTGGTTATATGGCTCCTGAGTATGCCATGCGTGGCTACTTAACCGCAAAAGCAGATGTTTATAGCTTTGGAGTTGTGGCACTAGAAATTGTTAGTGGAAAGAGCAATACAAACTATAGGCCAAAGGAGGAATTTGTCTACCTTCTTGATTGGGTAACTACACACTTTGAATTTTGTTTCATTTTCTTCCCTCGGTTTTATGGGTAGTTCTTCGCAAGCAATTCCTTAACTTGCAAACTTCAGATATTGTAATATGTTTTTGTAAAAAGAATATTGAAATGAATTTTCTTAGCGAAACAGTCACTGCTTCGTTAAATTCAGCTTAGGGAAACAGTAAAATATGAAAATCTATTGCATGTTTGTCCAATGTACCTTTGCATGTATATAGTTCTTGTCAACTCTTCATTTTAGTTTCCTTTAACCATATTTTCCTATCTCAAATTGGTTTTATTTCAGGCTTATGTTCTGCAAGAGAGGGGGAGTCTATTGGAGTTGGTTGATCCAGCCTTGGGTTCAGAATATTCATCAGAGGAGACAATGGTGATGCTAAATGTTGCTCTCTTGTGCACCAATGCCTCTCCAACTCTAAGGCCTAAAATGTCCCAAGTTGTGAGCATGCTTGAAGGAAAAACAGAAGTTCAAGACCTTCTTTCTGATCCTGGCTTTTCAGCCGTTAATTCCAAGTACAAGGCCATCAGAAATCACTTCTGGCTACATCCAAGCCGTACTCAAAGCATGTCAATCAATGGTCCATGTACCGATACCTCTGGTTCATATAACGAATCAGAAGAGAGTGGCCATCTTTTAAGCGTGAGTTCAGTTAAAGCTGATGAATACATTGTGTAGTATTTAAGAGTCGGGAGCCTTTTGTATAGCTCTGGTTGTAGCTTAGCCATATTCCACCTTTTAACAGCCTAGTCCTCTGGCTCCATCTTTTAAAAGTGAGTTCAGTGAAAGCTGATGAACACATTGTGTAGGTACAACTTCACATCATATATATGAGATAGCTAAGCTACTAGATGATAGCCATCCAACAAGAAGAAGCGTAATGCTCCTCCTATCATTTCCATTGGAAAATACCTCAAAATCCCTATCTAGGATCAGGCCAAATTTGATTAGCACTCACCCGTTATAGGTTTGGAAATTTTGAGTTTAAATCAAGTATTTTACAACAGTGTTATAGCAAATATTATCCATTAAAAGGAGGACCTGAAAGATTATCGAGACTATGAAGCAAACAAACAATTTAACCCATTTTTGAGAGGACATAGAAATCAAGTGAAAAAAAAATAGAAGAAAAATCCTCAAATAGTACTTGAACTATGGTCCAATGCACATTTTGGTACCTAAACTTTCAAAACTACCCTAATGGTACCTGAACTATTGCTCCATTTCTTCACATGGTACTTCCTTCAAATGTGTTGTTAACTTTGTCTATAAATTTTTTTTTTTTGGAGATGAATGTCATCCAATAAGAATGAGTCATGTAGGCAAAATTAACTGTACATTTGACGGAAGTACCATATGGAGAAACGGAACAATAGTTCAGGTACCATTATGGTAGTTTTGAAAGTTTAGGTACCAAAATGTGCATTGGACCATAGTTCAGGTACCATTTGAGGATTTCCCCCCTTTTTTGCGTACGAATACTTGTCGGTGTAATTGCTTGTTTTCTTTAATAAAGCAGTATTTTCGAGTCTTGATTAGCTCTTTCCCGCTCCTAAATCCTAAATGAGGTGTTGGAACTTGGAACTAAACTGGACCTTAAAAATTTAGTCAAAGCTGGCTGTGGTTTATGTGATCCGATAACATTTTTAAGCTATAAACTAACTATGAAGCTCTAGCTTCTAGCTGATTTCTTAATCAAGCTTAGTATAGTATTAATTTGAAGATGAAATTATTGTAGAGTTTCAAACATTTTCAGTGGTTTTCTCCAGATACAGTGCAAATCAAGACTCAATTTGAAAGAAGGAGGCCTAGCTAGCTCAAAGGATACTAGCTCCTGGGTAATCGATCTTAATTCGAGTCTGGACTCTGGACGTATGTATTCCTAGTTAAAATAAGATGAAATTTCACATGTAAACACGAAAATCTTGCAACGAATGAAAGAAGGACACGTGTACAAAATAATATATTTTTTATTAATGAATCTGAGGTTTACAATCTCTGTGAGTATTTCTTCTACAAGAGTTTCATTTGATTCAATCTCCGACATTATTTTGATCAAGGGTGATGAGCACAGGTGATGAGCACTTGATCTTGAATCGAATGGTTGTAGTTTGAACTTCTTGTCGTGTTGGAGATTTGTAGATGACGGTTGATCAAGAACCGTAGAGGCTTGACCTTGATTGAATTTGGGTCAGGAGTGGTGTCACACGGTGGGTGTTCTTCAACTTTGGTAACCGATGAATCGGCACGTGTAGGTATGCTTGTTGATTCTCGACGAGCTTGATGAAGAATCTCTCGGATGATTTGCTTTGTTGATGACTTGACGACAACAGTTGATCAAGGACTGCAGAGGCTTGATCTTGATCAGATTGGGTCACTAGTGGTGTCACGTGGTGAGTGTTCTCCAACTTTGAAGGCAGATGAATCGACATGTGTCTTTGGTGCTTGTTGATTCTCCACGAGCTTGATGAAGAACTTTGTAGAGAGTTAGCTTTGTTGAGGACTTGAAGACGACGGTTGATTAAGGGTTGCAGATATTTGAATTTGATCATTAATATAAGCGAGTTTCTATTGGCTAGACCCAAGACTTGATTTTTCTTTTGGTTAAGACCATAGTGAAAACCGCATTAATAGGCAACTAAAATAATTTCTTTTGGGTCATTGAACAAGAGCTCCTAAAAGAAACAACTTTGAACCCATGGAGAACTTAGAGGTGAGCTTGAAAGAAACTCCTTCAATGGTTCTATGATTGTGAAAAATTTCATTTTGATCTTTAACAGTTTCCATTGATTTGTTAGGATGAGGTGAAGGCACTGATGAAGGAGGTGTACATACCGGCTGATGGAAGGTCCTCAACTTTGGTGGAGTGTCTCCAACAAGATATTGTCAATGGAAATTTGGACAGGGTGAAAGAATGTGTGGCCATAGCAGAGAATAATATTGGTGGAGAAGATGGCAAAGTTTCACTCATCAATGCTATTGGCCGAGAAGAAAAGGCGTCTCTTTTCACTGCTCTAGAGTACTACAAGAAGGCCAAGGAATGCTTTCATTACTTGATGGATACTGGTGTTTCTGTCATAAACTCGAGCAAAGAAGATGACGAGTTAGCCATGGACTGTGCTTTGGATTTCGAGTGGTATACTTTCCAAACTTTTGTTCAAATTTTGGCCGGTTTCTTTTGCAAACTTTCCGACTTTTGTTCAAATTTCAGTTTCCTCGGTGCTTAATCAAATTTAGGTGGTGTTCGTAACGTTTTCATGTATGTGTTTTCATTTTTGAAAATGTAAATATGGTGAAAATCTATTCGGCGACCTATTTTTCAAAACATGAAAAATGAAAATAGAAAATATTTTTTTGCAATAAACTATCGAACACATTTTCAAATTTGAAAAATACAATCTCATCTATTTCATTTTGTTTTTGAAAATCATTTTCAGAAAATGTTACTGAACATGCCCTAAAAGTTTTAAGTTTTTTTTTTCAAGTTTCGGTGTCTTTTTACCCTAAACACGCGAAAGTTCTAAACTTTTGTTGAAGTTTTTGTTTCCTCTGTACTTAATCACTGTAAAGTATACGTTTCCATCTTTTGTTCAAATTTCCGTTTCCTTTTTCCTTGAAGACCTAGCTTTGTTCAAAGTCTTTCCTTGATCTGCCTTTATATTTTGGCTACCTGTTGTTGCCATTTGTTATTTTTCAGTAGCCAGATCAAGTGGGATCCTACTGTGCAACCATTGTTTACTTGATCAAGTAATGGAAAATGTAAATCTTTGTTAACCTTTGCATACATATTTAGAATTCAGATGCTGGATGTCAAATAAAGATGCTAATAGTTATGAGCCTACCTAAATGTATTGATCGAATCACACTTAGTGTCCTCTTAATTATTACTTAGATCCTTAGCTTGGATTCAATCAGTATATCTGGAGGTGTTGCACAAATCACTCATACTAATGTGATTCCCAGTCCGAGATTTGATTTCTCAAAGTTTCAGACGTTGATGGAAGAGTTGTTCCCACTAGACCTGCCTTGGAAATTGAATGATATGATCATCCGACTTCTTTCTGATCCTGATATTGACACGGCCCTTACACATGTGGCGACACATTCTTCTATCGAGAAAAACATTGATCACCCATAACTCTATTCAAGGATCGGTGAGCCAGATGCTTGTAATATGAGGGTGCATGACTCAACAATGGATTCATATTAGCCAAGAGAGAAACTTATCAAAAGGTGGTGTGGTTGGTTACGGCAGAGAGAAAAATAGTTCATATGCATTGGATCATCTTATCTGGACCCACAATTTGGAGTTTTCACATCAACTAGTTAGAGCTTATCTTGCACCTACAAATCTTAAAAAGATAAGCCAACATCGTGTGCCATCCGAGTTTCTGCAGATTTCAAGACATGTCATTGTTCACTACCTTCCTCAACAACTCTATGATATGCAAACGGGGGGTACTGAGATGAAGCTTCACAGTAGGCAACTAAAATTATTTCTTTTAGGTCATTGAATAAGAGCTCCTGAGAGAAACAACTTTGAACCCATAGAGAACTATGAGGTGAGCTTGAAAGAAACTCCTTCAATGGTTCTATGATTGTGTAAAATTTCATTTCGATCTTTAACAATTTCTCTATTGATTTGTTAGGATGAGGTGAAGGCACTGATGAAGGAGGTACATATACCGGCTGATGGACAATCCTCAGCTTCGGTAGAGTATCTCTGACAAGATATTGTCAATGGAAATTTAGATAGGGTGAAAGAATGTGTGGCCATAGTCGAGAATATTGGTGGAGTAGACGGCAGAGTTTCACTCATCAATTTTATTGGCCGAGAAGAAAAGAGGCCTCTTTTCACTGCTCTAGAGTACTACGAGAAGGCCAGGGAATGCTTCCATTACTTGATGGATAATGGTGTTTCTGTCGTAAACTTGAGTAAAGAAGGTGACGCGTCAGCCATGGACTGTGCTTTCGTTTCCTTGGTGCTTAGTCACTAAAAATTTTCAGCCTTCTTCAAGTTTCGGTGTCTTTTTACCTTAAACACACGAAAGTTCCAAACTTTTGTTGAAGTTTTTGTTTCCTCTGTACTTAATCACTGTAAAGTGTACGTTTCCATCTTTTGTTCAAATTTCCGTTTCCTTTTTCCTTGAAGACTTAGCTTTGTTCAAAGTCTTTCCTTGATCTGCCTTTATATTTTGGCTAATTTGTTGTTGCCATTTGTTATTTTTCAGTAGCTAGATCAAGTGGGATCCTACTGGGCAACCATTGTTTACTTGATTAATCAAGTAAAGGAAAATGTAAATCTTTGTTAACCTTTGCATACATGTTTAGAATTAGATGCCGGATATCAAATAAAGATGCTAATACTTATGAGCCTACCTAAATGTATTGATCAAATCCCACTTAGTGTTGATCGAAGAAAAAAAAATCCCACTTAGTGTCATCTTAATTATTACTTAGATCCTTATCAACATCGCCATTATCATCAAGAATATTCTGCTGCCAATAAATAGAATACTACTCCATATAGCTAGTAACTTTTTTTAAATTTCTTTTGCCGGAGATGTTTTGTTGGGGCTATTGCTACTTTGGATGCTCTTTTTTATCATCACCTTTCTTCATCTCCTTTGTGCTTTCTTTGTTCTTCTGAGGTGAAAACAATGGATCATCTATTATTTACATGTCTGTAGGTTGTTTGTGCTTGTGTTGCACATCCTATGAGTTATAGGGTGACTTTGCAATCCATTACTACTTTTTTATCATCACATTTCTTCATCTCATTCATTTCTCCTTCATTTCAATGAAATATATATATATATATAAACTCTTTGTTTAAACTAGGTTGGGTTAACATAGAAGTTGAAGGTAAATGCATGCATGGTTTCTTAAAGATAATCTAGACATCAAAACCATGGAAACAAAAACGAAGATTACGTTTTGCAATACTTCTTCTGAGAAGAATAAGGTAAGACTTGAATTTTCTATTTATCAATTGTTTTCTCAGTAACTTGAATGATTAGAAAGAAAACTTACCTCCAGGTTGTTTAGATGTTGTTATTCAATTCAAGGTTTTGTTTAAATATTATCCGGGTGCTATCAATTTTTCATTTTCTGTCTATCTGCGATGACTCCACTCAAAATTTCATAGTTTTAGTGGTACTAGTTTTCATATGCAATGCATTGGGTTGTAGCTCAGCTAGGTTTAGTTTCTCATATTGGCATGATTAGGATATTGTGCAACTTATGGTGATTCCTAGGCATTATGTGATGAAACATCAAAATTCATCTTTTCATAATGTCTTCCCTTGCTCTACTACTTCAGAGCAAAAAGAATCAGGGATCGAATCGACTCTTTTTTTGATCACCTTGTTCTTGGTTGCCACTTATCGTTATATATTGGTCATCTACTTTTGTTTAAAGGTTAATAGTAATGATTTATTCCAAGTTAATGGACTTTTTCTTGATTTTTCTTTTGGTTGAAAAACAAATTTTATTTGAGGCAATAAAACTTTTATTGAGGGACAATAAAATTTTTATTTGCTTTTATTTTGGGGGGGGGGGGGGGGGGCAATAATCCTTCTAAAACTTTCAAATCAATAATATTTTTATTTCTCATTGATTATTGGCTCTCAATGAAACTTTTATTGGAGGTCAATAAATTTTTATTAGGAGGCAATAATAGCTTGATTTCTCAGAAAATTTGGGACCCAGGAGGTCTTTTGTTTGATGTTTTGTTCAATTTTAAGGCATTTACTTGGGGCATGCTGCTATTATTTTCTGGTAGTTTGATCCTTTCTATATTCTGTGAAGAATCGCAGTGTAATCACACTGTGAGTACCACAATTGCGTGCCTTGACGAGTAGTGTGTTGCAGGCTGGGATGAGTCTAGAGGTGGTTGGTTTGCCTATTTCTTGCATGCCCAAATTGCAAATTCTGATGGTTTGATCTATAAATCTCAAGATCGTAACAATGTTGCTATTGTTGGTAATTATCTTGGGGAGGCTGCAGATGCTTCAGTTTTTGCTAGTTACTTTGTCAGTATTTTAGAGCAGTGTTCTATTGTACATGGACAACTGGTTGGTGTAGTAGACCTTCTTGTTTGTTTTATATTAGCTCTAGGGTTCATCACAGCTCCCAAAATTATAAGGGATGTCATTCGGAACGATTGTAATCGTTAACTGTTTCAATAAACTTCGTTTTTCAAAAAAATAAAAAATAATAATAGCTTTATTGAGGAGCAATAAACTTTTAGTGGGGGGGGGGGGGGGGGGGGGGGGGGGGGTCAATAAACCTCCTAAAACTTTCAAAATCAAGAACATCTTCATTTTTTCATTGATTATTGACTCTCAACAAAACTTTTATTGGGGGGCAATAAAAATTTTATTGGCTTTTAATGGGGGGTAATAAATCTTTTATCAGGGATAATAAAACTTAATAAAATTTTATTTCGGGTTAATAATAGGTTTTATTGCGGTTTATAAAAATTTATTGGGGCAATAAAAATTTTCAGCGACCTATGAGATCTCCGACGATTTCTTTAGAGACCTTCGACGAAGTATGTGATGGGAGTTCGGTGAATTCTCCGATGACTTTTCTCTCTTCCACTCTCTCTAGGTGATAAAGGACAAAATTATCAAAAAAAAAAAACTAAAGTGGTTATTAGGGCAAAAAATATATAATTGGTCGGGGTAGCTTAAATTTTGATAAATAAGACATTTTCCCAAAATAAAAAAGTAAAAATAAAAGAAAAAATAAATATTAAAATTTGGAATTTATTTGGAAGACACATGCCAAGCACGTGGCCAATGCCAACTTAAACAGAAAGAGAAAGGAAACATTGGATCTGATTTCAAGCTCCAGATCTCTCTTCCTATTCCCAAATTCACATTCTCTTCCCTTTTCTTTGTATTACCACAATTCCAAGTCTTCAAAGCCACGGCAGCTGTGGATTTGCGTAAAGCTTCAAACTTTCTCTGGCGCTGAAGAAATGGCCGCGGTCGAAGTGCACCGTTTTGCTCAGTGCATCACTTGCCATGCTTGGAGCCCTGATCGCTCAAGTAATGTTTTTGGGTTTTGGTTTCTGATATTTGTTTTCTCTTTTAATTTATTGGGTTGTATAAAGATTGAAGCTTTACTAGAATCTGGTAATTGATGGGTATTACTGTGTAGTTTATGGGCTTAAAGATCAAATTTTGATTGGAAGTTTTGTAATTTGATGTTATTTTGCAGTGCTGGCATTTTGCCCAAATAACAATGAAGTTCACATCTATACTCTGATGCAATCCAAATGGGAAAAGCTGCATGTTCTTCAGAAGGTACCGTGTTTCAGACTCACGGGCTTGCAATCATAGTTGTCGGAAAAAAAATCAGTTATAATGTGATATTTAATGCAAAATTGAGAGAGATGCATTAAAAAATTGGTCGAAACTATTATAAATCAGTTCGAGTAGTTGTGAGAATGTAGTACAACTCATTAGGATGATTTCTTGGAGATGTCAAGCACTTTCTCCCTGTAATGTGATGCTAGCTAAGTGATACAAATTTGATGGCTTCCTGGAATGCCCTGCCCTCCAACTTATGGAAAGTATTCTGTCTGATGTATTGTTAGGAAAAGTGAAACTGTTAGGTTAGAATTTGAAAATGACATTGTGTATATGTATTTGTGGGTTTCGATGCGTACATTTGTGTCTCTATCTCTTAAACAAAAATTTTCTTTCAGTTTTGATTTGGGGTTCGTTTTGTTTTGCCGCCTTCACACTTAATAAGGAATTAAGGATACAGTTCCCTGCTTGGAGGACATTCTTTAGTAGATGTCCTTATAAATGCTTCGCGGGTGGCGTGGATGGAGAGGAATAGGAGGAATATTGAGGGAGCAAGGGATGTAGAGGCGGGGTTTTGGTGGAAAAAGTCCAATTTTGGGACTCCCTTTGTCTGAGTATAGGGATGATTTATGTTTCTTCATGCAATCTCTTATGCTTGGAATGCTGTAGTGTTTACTCCCTATTGAATGCTGTTGTTGTTCTACTTAGCTCTATTTAGTTCTCTAATTTTTATAGAGTACTTCTTTTCCCCTGCGTTGTATAGGTTTTCTTGTTCTTTTTTATGAAAGCTGTTCCCTCTTAAAAAACTTGTCAACCTTTTTGCTATGTTTAATTTAGTGTCTTTGCTTTGTTAAAGGACTGGTTGATATATCTGTTGTCATTGATTGTGAGGTCATTGCACCCAACTAATATATCGTTGGTTCATTCACAGCATGACCAAATTATTTCTGGGATAGACTGGAGTTCAAGGTCAAACAAAATAGTTACTTCATCTCATGATCGGAATTCGTGAGTACCTATCTGGTTTAAGATATTTTTAGATTTTAATATTTATAATAAATGACTATATTGACATGATATTTGGTCTCTCTCTCTCTCTCACACACACACACACACACACACACACACACACACATCCGCGCGCACACGCACATCATACGTCTTTGTATTATTTATTTTATTTATTTATGTCTGTCTAGTTATGTCTGGAACCTAGAAGGATCAGAGTGGGTGCCAACGCTTGTTATCCTTCGGCTAAATCGTGCTGCACTTTGTGTTCAGTGGAGTCCAAAAGGTATTGATGCAGCTAAGTTTCCTGAGTCTGAAATGTTTTTTGCACCTTACCATTTGTATTGCACTACCCAACTATAACTCTGGGATTATAATAATTGTATATCATCTTTTTGGGCCATGATGTCCTTTTCCACACCATCATGTACAAGGAAGAGTCCGGGTTTAAGAGCATTAGGATCTTGGACTATATATGTATGATGGTCTGAGTCATCAGGGTTACTGTTAGGTTTTAGCAAGGTAATAAATATGATCTGATGAATTTGTTTAACTATATAGTTATGTGTAATCCAGTCGATGTGTTCGACTGTCAAGATGGTACGTTATTGTGTTTTCGGTCAGGAAATTTTGTAAGAGAAAAACCTGTGAAGGCGCCAATAAAAGTAAATTAATTAAGAAACAAAATGAGAGAAGGGGGTGGAGGGGTTGTGGAAAATGACAGTAGGTCTGCTTTCATCTTGTAAAATTGGAAGGCAAGAATCAGCTAGTTTTTACTAAGTTGGATGCTTTATATTGTTCTGTGCTCTTATAAATTTTTCTCATGTGTGGGCTTGTCCAGAGTTTTTGTCTTAGACAATTGGAAAATCAAAAGCATCATTTTAGAAGAAAGTTGCACACACACACACACACGCACACACACACACACACACATATATATATTGAGAATTTGATTTCATCTTCTGAAAAATTGATTAAATGGAAATTTTAGCTATCCACACCCATCAGGTAGTAAATACTTAGAAGTGAGTATTATAGTCACCATAAATTCCATCGACGACTTGTGTTGGCCAACTTGTTTTAAAAATTCTTCCCTTTTTCCGGTTGGGTTTAGGTGATGCCCAATTGTATGTTGTCTATAAGTTCTTGGAAATCCAAATGTAAATGTATATTCTTCACTGTCGCTCTTTTCTGTATCCTCAGAAAACAAGTTTGCTGTCGGAAGTGGGGCAAAAACTGTTTGCATATGCTACTACGAGCAAGAAAACAACTGGTAATTAACCTGTTGCAGTTGTCTATTTTCTTTTTGTTCATATTCTTGTGATAAGTGATTAGTACAGTATCATTTAATGTCACAATTGCTTCAAATTTGCTTTTTTTTTTTTTTTTTGTGGTTTCTGTTTCATGTGTTCATCTTTACCTTTTTCAGGTGGGTCAGTAAACTTATCAGAAAAAGGCATGACTCTTCTGTTACAAGTGTTGCTTGGCATCCCAATAATGTACGTATTTTTCTTCAGTACAAATGTTTCATGTGCTTATTGAGATAGTGACAGGTGTATAGATTGACGTCAACCTATTTGGGAAAGGTCCATGGTAGTTATTGTTTTCATAAATATTGCAAGTCCCTTGGCATGCATGTGGGTTGGGGCAACAGCATGGACATTGGATATAGCACTACTCACCAAAAAGGTGGGAGATTTGGGTATCCCTTGTCAAGAAGTTACTTCTAGGATGTGAATCCTTTGTTTATTCTTTTCTGAAGTTGAATTTTGTCACCTGAACTAGGGACTCAGGTTTGCAATACAGAACTGCTCTTCAGGAATTAAAAAACTTTTGTTTTGTTGTTTTGCTGTATTCAAACGACATTTATATTTTCAATTAATATAGTTTTATTTATTTATTTATTTTATGTTCTATGTAATATAGTTGCCTTGATAGGCTTTCTTGCTTTTTGGTGTACCGTTGGCAAACGTTTTATGTTTGCTTTTGTGTTATTGATGCTAAGAATACAGGCATTTTCCATGTTTAATCATTCATACTTTGCTTATTCTTTACAGGTTCTTCTTGCAACAGCATCTACAGATGGAAAATGCCGAATATTTTCCACTTATATTAAGGTCGTCGATGCAAAGTATGTTGCACATAGGTGTAGAGCTGCATTCATTGTAGGTAGTCGATTTCTTATGCTAATTGTGTTATATGTAATTGTAATACTTGTCTCAAATTCCCAGGGAATCGAAAACAGTCTCATCTTCAGATGCAAAGTTTGGAGAGGTGCAAAATCTTCCCTTGTAAATCTTCTTATTTATTTATTTATTTTTTTGTTCCTTTAAATAATTTGTCTCTGTATGTGTAGAACTTAAGCTGGTAAAAATGACAAGAATTAATCCCTGTTGCTTCCATTTTTCTCTATGCAATACTAATGGATTGTTCTTTGTTGGCTTAGCTTCAACAGTATTTCCCATTATGAACATTGCAGTAGTATTCTCAAAGTAGACATGTTAATGTCTGGCTAGGTCTCGAAGAGAACAATAAAATTTTAGCCCATTTTGTAATCAAGGCATGCAATAGGTGTACGAAGATTTGATTCTGACTGTTTTATGTTCCATTCTGTTTTGTTTGTACTGATTTGTTATTTCAAACAGGAACGCCGAAGATTAGATTTGCAAAAACTAATGTTCTATTCTAACCTACTTGGTTTTCTTAAATATAATAAACACTAGATTTTAAGGTATGGTCGTTCTGTACAGGCCATAATTTAAGATCATGTATGGTTCTGTTGTGGAGTGGCCATGTGTTTATGTACTCATTTTATGATTTTTTTCAAGCAAACCTCACCTATTTTTCTGGTGAAACAGCTAATTCTTCAGCTTGATCTATCGTCGTCTTGGGCATTTGGTGTGAGGTGGTCACCAAGTGGCAATACCTTAGCATATGTAGGTCAGACATAATCTTCCCTCTGAATATTTGTTTGGTTTCGCATTAATTGATAGGTATGATTTCTATAGTTTTATTCTCAGTTATCATTTCTGCTTTGTGGCACTATACAGGCCATAACTCTATGATTTACTTTGTCGATGAGGTGGGACCTTCTCCTTTGGCTCAAAATGTTGCATTCCGTGATTTGCCTCTCCGTGATGTGGGTCAGCATCCACTCTTCTTAACTTTTTGAAACAATATATATCTTCTCCAGATTTAATCAACTAACTTTTTCTATCTAAACACTGCCAATTAATATGCGGCACATTTCAGGTCTTATTTCTCTCTGAAAGACTAGTCATTGGCGTGGGATTTGATTGCAACCCCATGGTTTTTGCAGCAGATGAAAGAGGAATATGGTAATATCTTTACTTTTGGTGAAGTTTCAGCATGCTGTTGCATTTGAACAATGATAGTGAAGTATCAACCTTGTTCTTTTCTTTGTAGGAGTTTTATAAGGTTTCTTGGGGAAAGAAAGATTACATCTTCAGGTCCAAAATATGGTTCACAGGTACCTGGTTGTTTATTATGTATGTGTTTATGTAAGTAACTGCCTGTGCGGGTGTGCGATAGAGAGAGGGGACACAAACTTTGCATTTTCCTATAGTGGGTCTTGAATGTAGATCTTTTGATCTTATCAAAAAAATGAAGGGAGTGATTTCGGCACTCTACTTTTAACTAAAAAGAGTGCAAGGTTGAAATGTATGCAATTGTGGAGTGCTAAATCACTCCTAAAAGAAAAATGAATCTAGGTTCTTGCCAGTGCTGTTATACCATGGTGAACATGTCCAATGGAGTGGGGATGGATTTTGGTTGAAGTGCATGTATTGAAATAGAAAAAACAAAACACAAGGAATGTTAAATGATGGCATCGTTCGGGGTTTGAAATGTGAAATTGCTTGGTTGTTTATGCTTTGCCCTGATAGTAGCACATCCAGCAGGGTGAGCATGACCAATTATTAGCTTTCATTTACTCTACTCCTTTTTCATGTGCCTGGTGAATTTGTATTCCTTCCTTATCTAAGCAAGCCTGTGCAGCTTTTTTGAAATTTTAAGTACTTAAAAGCAGTTTTACGTTCTTTTATGACAGAAATATGTGGAACACATGGAGTTAATGGGGAGTATTTTAACGAGGGACTTCAGTTTTTGCCAAGGATGGATTTTTCTGTTTTGTATGAGCTGGATTTCTCTTACTTGTTTTTGCTTACAGCTTTCTGGAGCATTTCGGACGCTATATGGCCAACCAAAGCATGGATTGAGCAATGATACAAATGATCATTCAAGACCACAAGGAACCGTCCATGAGAACTGCATTAAGTACTCCACTGTTTCTTCTCTTAGACATTCCTTGTTTAGTATCCCAACTTCCACTGGAAATGTTATGCACCCACTCTACCTGTCATGGACAAGTAATTAAGTGGATGAGCAACACCTGAGAGGATGCAGGGTAACTTTCATGAATCTGTTATATTTTGGATTTAATTGTATGACATGTTTCCTTGTAATTGTAGTTGTATTGTGCCGCTTGGAACTTCAGGGAGTTCTAGAGTAATGCGCTTCAGCACATCAGGTTAGTAAGTCGCTAGGAATTTGGTTGCAATTGTTCATTTAAAAACCGTATCCTAATTTTAGGGAATCATCTTCCATTGTTTCTAACACCTTGACATGGATCACAGGATTGGATGGAAAAGTTGTTGTCTGGGATCTGGAGAATCAAGCAGACTTATCAGAGTATTTTTAGACCTTTAACATAAAAATGAAGTAGATCTTCATGGAATGTTGATGGCATTGGAAATGTTCTTGTATATTTGATGTATACCGAGCAATTGGTAATATTTCTACAGAAGCCTAGGAGAAAACAAACTGCAGATCTTGATGATTTATTTCGGTATACATCGTGTATCACCACATGTATTGTATTGTATTGTCTTGTGTACTCACTGATAAAAAGAGTGATGTTTGTGACAAGAAAATGTTTGGTTGTGTGTTAGTCTTATCATTGTCGCTCCTCCAAATTATTGAATTGCCCCTTGTATGTTCCTGCTGAATGCTGTTGTGGAAGTGCCATGGACCATGGATTGGTGTACAAAATTGTTGTTCATATAATGATCAAAACTTGTGCCCTTTCATTCTTTCGGTGGAATGTGAGAAAGATGGCTAGGAAAAAAAAAAAAAAAAGCCAAAAAAACCACAACAGCATGCTTGCCCGTGGGGATGGTACAGGGTTACAGATGGAAGGCGGCCGAGCAACGCAGTCAGCGGTGCCATCTCACAAGACTTCAACGCCATTGGTCTTCTTTCCTCAAAGAAGATCAATCTCAAGGCATTCATGGGGACGATGACGCCTGTATGGGGCTTGAAGAACAAGCTGATGATTCACAAGCGTGGCAATCAATTTGTGCTCAAGTTTGCTGTGGTTAGTGAATGCAGACACATCGTTCATGGAGGGCCTTGGTTTTTGGTAAGGCTATGTTTGTGTTAAACAGCGATAAGTATGGTCCCTAACATATTATTGTACCAATATTGTCCTAACTTAACCACCCATTAGGTGTTGGGTTTTAATCACAAAATGACTTGATACAATTAAATGTGATGCATCTATTTATAAGTTATATTATCTTCATTTAAAAAAAAGTTACATTATTTTTTTTCACTTTTCTAATGTGAGATATTTCATCTCCAACAGACCCGTTGACATGCAGACATAGAGTTAGGTTGTCTGCACATAAAATCAATTAACAATTAAATTTCCACATTGGAGATTGGGACATAAGTGTTGGAGACTTGGTCAATCAAGTAATAGTCCAAGGCTCACATCGGCACTCGGTAACAATCCAATTGGAATATTATTGATGGCCAATTTAATGAACCCAAATTGGGTCAACGACAATAAGAGACTTGATTAGAGAGGAATCCGTTCCGATACCATGTTAAACAACGACAAGTGTGGATTAAATGTTAGAGTTTAATCACAAAGGCCTCAGCAATTGGGTATGATTAACTCACTTATAAATTTTATTTTTATTTGTTACTTTTCTAATGTGAGATCTTTCCTGTCTAAGAACCCCCCTCCCTCCCTCTCCTCATGTGCAACCTAGCTCTAGGTTTGCACGTGCAATCAATTAGCAAATCCAATTCCCTAATCGGAAATTGGGGTAGCTCTAGGTTTGCACGTGCAATCATTAGAGACTTGGACAATGAAGTAACAATACAAGTCCCGCATTGGAAACTTAATTGGTAACAATCCAATTGGAAAATTCTGATGGTAATATAAGGAACCTAAATCCGAGTCTATAATATAATGTGATTGAAGATGGATCCACTCTAATAAACAGTGACAAGTGTGGCCCGTGGCCACAATTTTACCGGTGTTGTCCCAACTTAACCACTGGTAGATGTTGAGTTCAAACTCAAAAGGTCTCAGTACAAATGCATGTAGGTCACCCACTTATAAGTTATATTATTATTCGTCACTTTTCTAATATGAGATCTTTGCGCTCTTCAACACGCGTCCTCACGTGTAATCAATCAACAATCCAATTCCTACATTGGAAATTGGGGCAAGAGTCCCACATTGGAGACTTGGCAAGTCAAGTAAAATTCTAGTCACACATTGGAAACTTGGCAATCCAATCGGAATTTTTAGATTGCAATATAAGGAACCCGAATCCTAGTCCATAATGATGACGTGAATGGTGAGAGACCCGCTCTGATAAACAGCGACAACTGTGACCCGTTATCCACCGTTGTACCATGACATTGTCCCAACTTTAATCACTCAGTAGGTGTCAGGTTTTAACTCAAAAGACCTTGGTGTATTGAGTGTGATCCATCCACTTATAAGTTATATTTTAATTGTCCTTTTTTTATGTGAGATCTTTTCTTTCTAAGAGTTTGCACTATGGGATCTATGCTGTCGGGGTTGGAGGATTTTAGCTTACTGCTTGCCCTAAGCTCGGGCGACTCTACCACAAAAGTTTAACCTGCGAACTTTCCTTTCTTTTTCCCGCGGTTAAGGTCATCATCATTTAAGTAGAAATTCGGGAAGCAAACAAGGACTCTTATGGAAATAAACCTCTGTAAATTACCAGGCATAATATATCATAAGAAACCACTAGAAGATATAATTATAATTAGACATGAAGCTACCAAGGATTTGGTGTGAACCACTTGGACCGAGTGCAGATTGATTTAGCATTTAGGTGGGAAGTATCGTAAGGTTGGATACTCTTGTTTGTCAAGGAACAATCTCCGAGATAGAATTGATTGAAACCCGGCCAATGGTCCTTCCATTTGATCACCGAATAGCTGCTCAGATGGCCTGGATGATAAACCCTAGCAGATCAATTTTTTCTCCATTGACCTTGTCAACGTTATTTGGTTCTCCTTACTATATTGCGCTTAACAGTAGTTTGTGAGCAAATGCTCTATTCATATGTTTGCATATTCACCATACCTCAACCCAAGGCTCTATAGCTTCCCCTATGACTCCAGAAAAAGACCAGACACACGGACATAGATAGAGTGCCCAAGTCATGTCATCAACTCACGGGTTTATCGTAGTTCATATTCATGACCCAAAGAAAGATAGAAAGGATCGACTTGCTTTGCCTTAATTTGCCACCTACTCAACGTACGTACGGTTGCATCAACGGGACTTGGAGGTGATTTCCTTGACAAACAAGAGTATCCAACCTTATGAGTTATGATACTTACCCCCTATATGCTAAATCAATCCGCACTGGTTAAGTGGTTCACACCAAATCCTTGGTAGCTTCATGTCTAATTATAGTTATATCTTCTAGTGGTTTCTTGTGATATATTATGCCCAGTAATTTACATAGAGGTTAAAATTACTAATTTCCATAAGAATCCTTGTTTGCTGTCCGAATTTCTACTTGAATTATGATTTGGGTTGAAGTTCACTCTACGTTGCTGATTGATTGTATTCTGGGGAAATGCTCAACTCCATGGTGGATAAATACCTTGGTGAATGACATTAAAAATCTTTATGTTCAGTTTTAGTTTATTAGATTTCGGCAATGTGTTTAGGGAAGCCAATTTTATAGCTGACAAGCTAGCTAGCTTTGTTAAGAATCAGGGACCTCCCTCTATTTGGTTTAATTGATTTACCCTGTCTATGTACCCACCATTCCATCTAGATAAGCTGGAACGGGGAGTAAGTAGGGGTGTTGTGTTGTAGTTGTTCTCTTGTAGGCTTTCTTTTATCCCAAAAAAAAAAAAAAAGACTATTGTTGAGTAGAAATGATCATTGAGACAAAAACAAATGTACTTTCTTAGTGTGCTTTAAGATCACTGCTGCTGTTGACGTGGATGAATGCATTGCGATCAATCCGATAAGTTTGCTAAATTTATCGTTTCTCAAATGATCCACTACATCAAGAATTAGACGAACAAATTAAAGTAAATGACTCAAGTGTTTTCACCTCACATGTTTTACGACGTTTCTGCTAGGCATTTTACTAAAATTATTTTATCCAATGCCTTGCGGCTTTCTTAAATGTAAGTCGAACAATTCAGCTTATGTTTTAGAAACTCGCGGCACTGTAACGTGTTCAAATTAGAAATGGCGTTACAAGATTAGTCCCGCAGAGTGTCTAACTTGATAACTTCTGGCTCCAAAATTTCAATATTCTGAAGCATTTTACAACATTGCGCTGAACATTCTTCAGTTTTCCTACTATACATATTGATCGGCTACTCAACGCTATTATAGTAGTGCTCCATTATTTCATATTGAACACTTACTTTGGGTTGTTTCTAAACAAACACTAAAAATGATGATTGGATACCATAGCAACTATTCACTATAGTATCATTGTTATCTAACCAATCAAGAAAGCAGCTATCAATTTCAAGTAAACATATGCGTAATATTTTAGAAATTTTCACGAGATTTTTAATACTTTAAAGGAAAAATTTCACAATTGGTGACTAAACTTTAACGTGTTCCGAGACTGTCGTCACAGAAGTTTCAAACATATCACATTACCCACTCAACTATTACACCGTCTTACACTTTCTACTTTCATCTATTTCTCTGTTAAAAAATGGAGGCCTCACCCAATGTCAGGGTTATACTTGTCCATTTGAGTCTTACCCGCTATTTTCTATCATTCATTTGACCAAACCCAGCAATCCCTCCAAAACAATAAATTTTCCTTTCAAATTATTCTAATTTCCCACTTTTTTTGGCAATAATTTTTCCACCATATTTATTCATCTCTCTCAGCAATCTATTTGAAACCTAGATTCAACTTCTCTCTATTCTGTATAAAAATATGAGATATGCTATAAATTGGAAGATTCAATGCACAATCTAATGAACCTGAATACAAGAGAACTAAAAGCTGATAATGATATTACACTCCAATTTCAATACATTAGCTAATCATGAAAATATAAAATGGAGCCCCATAATATATATATATATATATATATATAAATTTATCTAGAAATTAACGTGTGAGGTTGGAGTTTAAGGTCACTATTAACAGTCAGGGGACATGTTAGGATACATATTCATTGTTGAGACTCTCCTTATTATCTCGGGATATTCTCCTTATGGTTATTGTAATTTAGAGTTTAGGTATCATCCCCCCCCCCCAAAAAAAAAAAAAAACACAAACAAGCCAAAAATGTATTATGAATTTTCATTAATGATCAAGGTTTAAGGACAGCCGTACTGACTCTCTTTCAAAAAGATAAAAAAAAGGGAGCCCAATAATATATACTAGTCATCATAAGTTGTTCGAAGTCTTGAACAAATATCAAAATGAAGTCAAGTTACAAAATACACCCTTAATTACTGTGTTGTTATACTACTAACTTACAAAACTTCCCAAAATGCAGTCAATTAGCAAAAGATGTGCAGCTAAGCTCCATGGCAGCTAGGTTCAAGGCCTCCAAACCTTCTTGTTGGCATCTTTTGGTCCTTTAATAGAGTCAGACCTCATAGGTGGTTTCCTTTCATGTGACTTAGATCTCACTGTTAGTAAATCATCGAACATGTTTGAGAATGATGGCATTGATGATACAATAGGTTGTGGAGAACTGGTTGAAACAAGTAAAGATTGCAAACTCGGTTCTGATAAATGCACTGGTTGAGATGAAGCCACACTTCGGACATAAACCGGTTCAGATTGTAGTGTGGGTGTTTGATGGCATGCCTGCACAACAAATTAAATTGATGATGTAATACACAACAAATAATTTGAAAATTATAACAATCAAATATGAACACAAATCAATACCTCTTGCATAGTAGTATTAACATCAGCATTTTCATTTGGCACGTCATTCTCGTTTGCCATAAGATTTATAGAGGTTAGAACATCATTACAATTAATTAGCAACTTGGTTAATATTTTGAGCTTCAACCTGCATTTGATTTCAACCATTTAATCATAAAAAATATTAAATTAATCGATTCACACTTAAGAGTATTCAAAACAGAAAATGTGGGCAATTACCTCAGATTGAGTACTGTTGGCTTGACCATTTCTCTTGCCACATGTTCTCATATTATGGCCCTTCTTTTTACACTTAGGCTTAGTTTGGGATTGATGTGCTGTGAGAAGAAACACTTCTGAACTTACTGTGAGATGAAGCACTTCTGAACTTGCTTTAAGAAGAAGCAGCTGAGGTATTTGGTAAACTGTTTTTAAAAGTGTTGTGAGAACGAAAAACAATTTCTAGTTGTTTGGTAAGTTACAAGACAAAAATGCTTTGGCTGGGTATAATTACTAAAATTGTCATACATGTTAAGATATGCTACTAACATACATAATTTTGTTTTTTGATTATGTAACTATACCAAATAAAAAATTTCTCATGTATTATTCTTGTATCCTTACTTGGACCAAATAAGAGATATACTTTAAACTTTTCAATATGCATATTATGTTTTACTATTACACAAAATAAGTCTAGAATATTTGAATTAATTTCCCGACCATAGTTCAACGGGAACCATTACACAAACTGAACCTTATTCCCGTTGATTATACAACAACAGCATTTACTTATGAATCAAGTTTTACAGATCAAATTACTCAGATGCTAGAAAATGCAAAATGGGACTATTCAGTCCGTAATCTGGACCATACAAAACCAATGATACCTCAACTATCACTAGCTATTTCAGATCATCAAGCCAATTTAAATAAGGTGTGGCTGACTTGATCCTCACCAACCGTAGATCAGATAACACTTGATACATACCAGGTCAAATTATCTCTCCTTTTTTTAACGGGGACATCTCTGTACAAGTTCCTTCAAAGCATCTCGCCTTGGTTGCGCCACTTTGTTGTTAGGACAAAAAAGAAGCACTTCTTCAAATGCATTCAGGGCAGACTTAAAGTCATTCTTCTGTTCATAGGCATCACCGAGGTTGTTCCTAGCAGTTACATAGCCTGGCTGAAGCTTCACCGCAGGGGTATACACAAATGACTAGATGAACAAATTTCTCCAATTGATATTTCTTTTTTCCTTCAGTAGCTAACTGCTATGTCATAAAATGTTCAATCAAAAGAGGAGCCGTAATTATTATATGCTAAAAACAAAACCAAAACAAAAAACAAAAAGAAGAAGAGTTCCTTAAACAAGGACCAAGATGGAAGATAAATATACCAGGCTTTACATGCTGTAAACATTCAACATTCAGAAACTGAATTGTTTCATTCGTCAGAGCACAATGAAGTGAAATGGGGTCACTTGCAGCAAGTAAGTCATTTAGAGTATCCATCTTTCGGGCAGTAGAAGGAAAGCCATACGACATACTCACTTTTCCGTTCACATGATTGAATGCGTTTAAACAGAGAAATCAATACAAGATGCAGAAGGGGTTCGAAACCAGAAAATGCATCAAGGCAATCTTTCTTTCAATACCATCAACATAAATGGGAAAAACTCATTCTTAACCTATCTGGATCAATATGAAATGAATTCACTAAGCTCAAACATATTGCTCAATATAGAGATCAACAAACCTCCAGCATTGCATTCAAAACTCCAAAACATACTTACAACCACAACGACTTCCAACTTGACTAAGAAAACAACAAACCAGAGTATTTGTTAAGCAAAAATCACACAAAAGAGAGCAAGGAATCTAGAAACTAAACTCAACCAATATTGTGAAACTTCTCAGTAACTAAGTTCTTAATTAATAGCAGCACTGCTAAGCTAACTGATGATGCATGAAATTTCAAACTATAATAATTCTCTCAAAGCAACAAAGACCCAGATCAAGATTTATCATTCTTTCTTATAAATTCAGTCAATTCATCACTATCACATCTGGGTTTCAATTAAACCATGTATAGAGTAAAGTCTACCTGTTTCAAGAATCAGAGCAGGTCTTATGAAAAGCTTGAAGAAAAGCTTGGAGACTGAGATTGCTAGCCAACAGTGAGAACCAATCCAATGACTGGACCCTCAAATAGAGAAGTTGTGTTCCACTTTCTGAAATACCCAAATATTCCTCCACCCACCAGCAACAACCTATAAAGGATTGTGAAGCAGAAATCGTGCATTTCTCAAATTGGGTATGCGCTTGTTTTTCTGGGTAAACTCGGATTCATGGGAAATTTATAAGCTTTCACAAAATCAAATAAAAAAACAAAGGCTTTGGCTTGCAATTGCTGTACTCTTTTTGTGCCTGAAATGAGACTGAATGCTTTTCAAAAGATGATCAGAAGTGGAAATCCTATCTCAAATTTCTGATAAGGATGAATGATGCTCGTCAGATTATTTCAACGACTGCAAAAGAAGAAGGAGGAGAAGGCGATGAGTAATAGAGGCGAGGCAATTCATTAATTTCTCTGTGTTTTTCATTCTTCCCACAGAAGTGTTTTCAAAAGCTATGAAATGTAGCTTCTTAATTTTCGCTGTTGGAAGAAGCCAGAGGGACCCAAAGCTATATCTAGGATTTTACCAAACAGCCTACAATAGACCCAAAAGCACTTTTGATCCCAAAAGCAGTTTAGGAATCGATCCCAAACTGGACCTTAGAACGTGTGATTTTGGAATAATAGCTTTTAGATAATTTTGTAGCTCTAGCAAGTGGTGGTAAATCACCTTTAAATATAGAAACAATATAATATGGTAAACTATTTATGAAAAATATAAGTTAGAAGGAAAGCTTATAAAACTAAAGTCTAACTTGTTTCTTATTTCTTGATAATTTGGGTCTGTCAGGTCCCCTTGTGTACTTTGGAGGCACAATTGGCTTCTCCACTAGATCACACTCGTGAACACCTGGAATAAGATTTATAACAGGCTCATAGGCAAGCATGTATTTCTTTTGACAGTATACCTCATGCATAGTCTTCTGGTGAGTAACCTTTAGAATATATTCAAGCTAATTGCATGTGGACAAGGCAATCCATTTAGATCCATCTCTTGCAAGTGTAGGTCCTTGCAGTCAAGTTCACATCATAAAGAGATTTTACACCTAATGCACAAGCAACCCCTCTTCCCTTCACTTGAAACCTGTTGTGAGAGGATTCGAAAGCCATATATTCATGGTTTAGATTTTTATCTTTCTTCACCTGGAATAGGATTAAACACAAACAACTTAAAAAAATTCCTAATCAAATTAAATCAATTTCTGTTAAGAGTATAGGACTGAAAAGCAATATGAATCCTATCTGGGATTGAAACCTGACAACAGCCCTAATTAAGCCTAGCCAACAGTTCTTATAATGTGAATCTTACCAGTTATACCAATTCAGCAAATTGGCACCAAAACCAATTTTTCTTCTAACCCTAACCAGACAAAACCCAAAAATTCAATAAACAAACCGTTAAACTAAACATCACTTATAAGTCCTAACCGGTAATATAATAAACAAATCACCAAATTTTCAGCTTCCTAGCTTGATAACTATAGATAAATCCATTGGTTTCAATTAAATAAAACCCACAACTCATCAGATCTGAAAAAACTAGCCAACCCTAATCCCAATTTCAATTAACAAACTCTTAAACCCTAAATTTTTAAATCATTTCAATGCATAGCAAACAAAACAAGACAAAACTGATACAAGGGGCCACACATATTGTAATGCTAAGATTCAGTTATCAACGTCCACTAATACGAAAATATCTCCATCTATCCGGTGTCATTGAGTCATCCATGTTCAAGATTAAAATCTCAAACCATAACTTTCTCCGATTCGTAATCCCAAGCCAAAAGCTTTTGTCTCTGAAAAGATTTCCCTCCCTTTTGTTTTCTTTTGAGAATGACTTTTTGTTTTTCTTTTGAGAATGAGTGTAGTTGTTTTGAGTCTTCAGAGGTTTAGAAAGATTCAATAATTTAAGCTCGAATGGACTAGAATACCCCTAACAATCGGGTGAAGTGTCTTTTTTTTAATGGAAAATTAGAGAGTAATAGAAAAATGTAAGACGATATAATAATAGTTGAGTGACTAATGTGATATACTTGAAGCCTTGATGGCCAAAGTGTCGAATGCGTTAAACTTCAGTGACCATTCGTGAAATTCTTCATACTTCAAATCGTGAACAAATTTTCGAACTTATAGCCATGTGACCACATCAATTATTTTGTAGTATCTACAATAGGCGTCTTTATTATGAGGACCTTTGTTTCTTTGCTTGTTGGAATTTGCTGTTTATGTTGCTGTTTTCTTCTATGCACCGACAGTGCAAGTGAACCGGCAGATCCAACAGACCATTAATTAATGTTATCTGACTATTAATTCTTATTACTAAAAGTGCAAGTCGGGGCACTAAATACATTGATTTTTTATTTTTTAATAGCCCTAGAGGCTTAGACTTTGTCTGATCTTATTAGACCTTGTCTCTTGCTCGGCTTGCTGATGTATCTTTCCTTGGCCCCTAGCCTTGGCTTCTTTTATGAATTATCGATTGACCAAAAAGAAAAAACCACTTGATGAAGATGGATAAGCCTGAAACTGATGAAATTCGAGGAAGACATGGAACCTTTGAAAGATATGGCAAATGATGTGGGATTCTATTCGAAACAATGTCGATACACTATCGCCAATAATACATGCACTAGTATTAGTTGTCTTTGCTTGATCACTAAAGATCGATCATGAATAACTACGTGGTGTGGTGTGTTGATCGAATGGCCTAGTCTGGAACCTTCAGGTCTAGCGTTTGAATCCCAGCTCCATCCTGTGGCCAGCAGATTTGAGGGACTCTTTGGGTTCGTTCGTCTGCGGTGTAGTGGATTATTCTGGCTTTCGCCGCAATGTCGGTGCAGGTGTCCTGACGCTGGAATACCACTGCATAGGTGTGTGAGTTACTAACAACTAACCAGATCAAAAAAAAAAAAAGATTGATCATGAATGTTTTTCATAGCACTCTCTTTAACCTGCTTTTTTTTTATACGATGGCACTCTTTAACCTTTCTCCCTGTGGTTTTTTTTTTTTTGGATTCGATGGCACTCTTTAACCTGCTAGGACCAACCGGCTAAAAAAATAGTACCGAGACACTAATAGAACAATGGTGTTGTTTAGGTGGGTGGCAAGGATGGGGTACGTGGAAAGTGTGTGGTTGGTCCCGTGGGCTGCAAGGTCATCCCATGATACTTGTAATGCATTATCCCATAAATGTCATTTCATATTTTCCGAACAAAATACACTCAAGTAGGAGACGTCAATGAGTTAAAGCATGCTTACTTCTCCACGCAATAAGTTAAATCTTCGTTAAAACTCTAGAACAATTGTGAGCAAGCTAATTAACCTGCAGAACTCGATCAGTTATTCCACATATACTTCGTTCTCACTACAAGTGCGTTTTATCTACGAACGTATCTAGTGAGGCTATCTATATAAAGGAAGGCCGTTAAGCTAGCTATACGTACTTGTCCATTGAAGCTAGCAATAATATATTGCAACATTCCATAAAATGTGGAAGCTTAAGGTTGCAGAAGGTGGGGAAGATTCGTCGGCTTACATTTACAGCACGAACAACTTCGTGTGAAGGCAGACATGGGAGTTTGATCCTGATGCAGGAACTGCTGAAGAGCGATCTGAGGTGGAAGCGGCTCGTCTTCATTTCTACAACAACCGCCATCAGATTAAGCCCAGTGGTGACCTTCTTTGGAGAGTGCAGGTACCTGATACAATGGGATAGCTACTCTTGCTTTATGTCTTCTCCATTAAGAATCATCGGTATCCGTTGCGCTATATATGGCTGTGTACAAACCAAGTTGCCGAATTATTTAACAACCTAGCTTGCACTGAAATGTTCTTTTAGCTATTTCGTCACTAAAATTGCCCTCATTATTTTATTTAATATGTTAAATTAGTGATATTAATTTTTCTGTTGCCGAATGACCAGCAGATCATACACTCTTATATAAGAGTATCTATATAGGACAAGTGAAGTCCGCCTACATGTGAGCCATGAGCTAGTAACCAGCAAAAGTATCAAAACATTTTCATTTGACTTCGGACTAATTAATATTTCCTTCATTAGTATTCCCGCCTAATCAAAAAAGCTTCATTGTTTGCTTTGAAGCTCAATCTAGCTAGCTGACATTTGATTGCAAGTTCATTAAGGCCGTGTTTGTTACACAGGACTTTCATTGCCTACCTTAATTTCTATAAGAGTCCTGGACTCCTCTAGCCTGGCTTATGCTATTCCAGTACTTAACTCATGTTTGGTGATGACAGGACTATCATTGATACTTCCTCTTCAATGCTGCAAACTTCTTCGAGAGCTTATTCATTTCTAGATGAGCGTTCCTGTGAAATTCCTCAAAAAAGTGAAGAAAGCCTCTCCGACTCCATCGAAACCCTTCCCCAAAATCACAATCATCTTAGATTTTGTCTGAATCTGAGCTTCATCCTCGTCTTCGTCGGTGCTTCCAACCCATATTCTGAGACCCATCGATTGATTACGGAATAGTATTGGTCTCGACCGGCATTGAGCCATTGAGGATTTGAATCTGACGCCTGGAAATGTATAGGCAATAGAGGGAGGAGGAAAAAGAGGCCTCTGGTTTTGGGGGTTAAGGTCTGGTGAGGAAAGTGAGAACTGAGAAATGAGGGATTCTTAGCTTGCATAGAATCATCCTAGTGTTGGGTAATCTTCTATTATGCGATCTGCCCAATGGCTGATCCGAAATGAAATTGGGGGAGAGAGAGAGCGGGGTCGTGAGGATGATGGGAGAATGAGAAAGGTGAATAGTGAAGAGTAGAAGGAGGCTTCCACAATCCCATGGTTTTTGGTGGGTTTGTGGTAGAAGGTGTTGGGGGTGTCTTTGGTGGAGTCTCATTAAAAAGAGTCCTCCTTACTGCCAAACATGGGATAATTGGGATTAGACTAGATAAAAATGTCCAATCCCATGTAACAAACACCACCTAATAGTCCTCATTAATATATTATGGTATAATTAAAGTGATGTTTAATTTCGTATTTCGTTCATTTGAATAAAAAATAATAATATTCTTTTCCTTAACTATATTATATATTAGGCTCTATTTTAACTTCAGTATTAAATCATCTACGGGAGATATGTTGAGGACAAAGAAAACAAAACATACGGATAAGAAAAAAATTTCTAAACGCAAAGAGTTTAAAAAACCTAAAGGCTCTCACGCTGCACAACCTAGAAACCCTAGCACCTATATCCGACCTCTGTGTCGGCATCTTTGCAACCACAGCAACTGGAATTTAGCGGGCTTCACTGCCTCTTGGTGAATAGCCAAAAATAGACCCACCCTGCGTGCATCAGCCTCCGTATGCATAGCTGAGAGTGCATAGCTGAGAGTGTCTTTGACTCTCAAGTCTCAGGTCCTCCAAGCCCTCCATAGGTAAAGAAAATGGCTTGAAACTGTGAGGTAGTAGAAGCCAATATATTAAGGATCATTCCAAACAGGAATCATTGATAGCAAAAGTCCTTTTAATCCAAGTTTTATTTGGATTTTAAAATGGATTTATTATAATTAGTTTTCAACTCGAGAAGAGAAAAAGATGAGAAAAATTTTGGCCAAGAATTGTTCACTAGTCAAATAGAGCTAGACATTATAAAAAGTAGAATTTCACTTTAATCTCACTTAGAAAAAAACTGGTTAAATACTATTAAAATTAGATCTTGAGTATTTAAATGTTGCTTCTACTCAACTTGTCCCGACCCACATACCAATTTGCTAAGCGAAATTCAATAACACATTAACGAATGCATAAATCTATATTCAGTTAGCTTCAATGTCATGTTACATTAAAAACGGAAGAAAAAAAACATGCAAAATTTTATATCTAGAGTCCGAATGATCCGGTGATCCAAATCAGTCATTAAATTTCCTACAAATCCATATTTGACTTTCTCCTACAACTATGTGATGCAAAACATGAACTATAGTACTAGACCAAACCATCAAATCATTTCCACATTCATTGGAGGAGAAGTTGGCAAACCCGAAGGTCCATGTACCCGACCCGAACCCAAATGTATATAGTTGTCTCTCACGGTCTCTTATTCGCATTTTTGGCTGCAAAGAGTGAAAATGCTATCCACACTCCAACCTCCGCGCTCACTCTCTCACTTCCGCACTAAACCCCTCTTCCTCCGCCGCCACAGCTCCCTTAAACCCCTCTCTTCTTTATCCTCACAGTCCGTCACCCACTCCACCCTCACAGACCAATCCCAATCCCAAATCCTCTCCACCCGCGACTCCCTCCTCTCCCGCCAAATCACCGCCGCCGAGCTCGCCGAGTCCTTCCTCGCCCGCCTCCGCCGCACCGAGCCCCACCTCCGCTCCTTCCTCCACGTCTCCGACGCCGTCCTTGCCCAGGCCCGTGACCTCGACGACAAGCTTCGCCGGAATGAGGAGGTGGGACCCTTGGCCGGGGTCCTTGTGGCCGTGAAGGATAACATTTGTACGGCGGAGATGCCGTCCACGGCGGGGTCCAGGGTTTTGGAGGGCTATACGCCGCCGTATGATGCCACCGCCGTCAGGAAGATTAAGGAGCTAGGTGGGATTGTGGTGGGCAAGACCAATTTGGATGAGTTTGGGATGGGTAGCACCACCGAAGGCTCCGCCTTTCAGGTTTTGGATATTTTGGGTCACCTTTGTTTTATCAATTTACTTGTGGGTTCTGTGAAAGTTTCCTTCTTTTAATTGAATTCAAATGAGAACTTACATGGAAATGAAAATGTAGTTGAATATTGAACAAGCGAGTTTTATTGTTTCGTGGCCATTTTGAATCTGAGTTGCTCCTTTTCTTTTGAGTTTTGAAATGGAAAATGTAGGATTTGTTTTTGGAGTAAGAGCTGAACATGTGGTTCAATAGAGGTGAAGTTGGCTTAGTGATTTATGTGAAATGTGAGTCGAAGAAAATGGGGTAGGGGAAGTCTGTTATTTATGTTTGCCACTGGTAACTGGAGTTGGTTTACTCAGGTGGTACATCTGTTGGTTCATTAGGTGACTGCAAACCCATGGGACACGACACGGGTGCCAGGAGGGTCGTCAGGAGGCTCGGCTGCAGCTGTATCCGCTAGGCAGAGTATGGTATCGTTGGGAAGTGATACTGGTGGGAGTGTGAGGCAGCCAGCATCGTTTTGTGGTGTTGTTGGGTTGAAGCCCACGTATGGGCGTGTATCGAGGTTTGGACTTATGGCATATGCGTCATCTCTTGATGTTATTGGCTGCTTTGGAACATCTGTTGCTGATGCTGGGATTCTTCTTCATGCAATTTCTGGTCATGATAGACTTGATGCTACCAGCAGCAAGCGTGTAAGTGTTTTTATAAGTATGATCCTATTTCTAGTGTACCACTAAGGTCAAATCTTTTGCAAACTTGATTCGCACGAATGATGATCTGATTCCATACCATAGTATTGCAATATCTTTGAAAAATGTGCTTCCACTTTTTTATATCTGAGAAGCGTCCAGAAGAAATGAAAATGTCCAAGTCTCTAACAGTACCATGTTTACCAATTTTGACTCCAGCATGCAAAATCTTAGCAGTACAAGCCAACCTTATCTTGGCATTGTTCATCCTGAGGGTGAACTCTGCAAAGTTTATTTAAACAAAATTGTTGGTTTATACTTTGAATTTAGAGACTAAAGACGACTTTTCTAGATATGATTGCTTGACATGTAGGCTCTTTTTTTCCTCTTTCAGGAGGTTCCCAACCTTGCATCTCAATTTGTTTCCATTAGTTTGCTAGAGTCTAAACCTCTGAAAGGACTAAAAATTGGTCTTATCCGTGAAACTCTCGATGATGGTGTTGATATTGGAGTAACTTCTGCAATTCGTACTGCTGCACTGCATCTTGAAGAATTAGGATGCTCCATAACAGAGGTCTACTTTCTTCTATTATTAGTTTTTCATTTTAACTGCTTTACTTTTCTGTTCCTTCCCCATAGTTTCATGCATATCCTCCTAGGTGTATTGATTAGTATCTTCTTGAACCATTAACATGCAGCTCTCATTACCATCCTTCTCACTTGGATTGCCAGCCTACTATGTTATTGCTTCATCCGAGTCATCTTCGAACTTATCGCGTTATGACGGTCTCAGGTAAAATCGCTAAAATTTGTGTCTGTAGTATATTTTTCCCTCTGCAAAGGTTGTGTGTAAAAGAACTTGTTAATAGTTTTCATTTGGGAATTTAAAAGTTTGATTTTATTTCTACATTATTTTGATTTTACACAAGCCTACTTTCATTTCAAGTAAAAGACTTTATCGACCAAAAGGAAAAAGCACTTGACTTTTTGATATATGATGCCCATGTGATATTCAGCTACTAATCAACTAGTTGAAAGGACCCAAGTGTCTGTGAGAGATAGTTGTTTGTGTAGAAGCTTGTTTAGATTTGGGAGAACAAAGATTTGCATATTCTGAAACCTCCTATTAGATGGTATATTAGCATGATCCATTATCTTTGTATCAATATCCAGGTATGGAAACCAAGTTGCTGCTGATGAGCTGAACTCGCAATACATGGACTCCCGCGCCAAGGGATTTGGTTCTGAGGTACTCTATATATTAGCTGGTCAACACTGTTGGGTTTTAAAATTTCAATTCATGGCCAGCATTTCCTCAGTGCTCTTGGTGTAGTTAAACCCTGGACTTAGGACTTTGAAGTTATAATTAGACTTATACAAGCTAGTGTCCTAGTGACCGTACTTAATGCTTTTGCTATTCCAGGTCAAAAGGAGAATTCTAACCGGAACATATGCCCTTTCAGCTGGTTATTATGATGCATATTATAAACGCGCCCAGCAGGTATGTCAACCATGCTAAAAAATTTTGTTTAATAGAAAGTGTGTTAGTGCTGCATCAGTTTTTGCCTGCTGACTATATAAAATCGAAGAAACCAAAAAGAATCCATTAGCATTCCAAAAAGAAATTTTGCCATTTATCTTAGGGCTCACCTGACAAGGATCCTGTATTCTAAATTTTTTTCATGAATGTTTCTTGGCTTAGTTTTTTGGTCTTCATCGGTTTCTGGAATTTAGAATAACGCATTAAGCAAAGCCAATTTAGTAGTTCATTCTTTCAGGGCCAGAACGTATAAGTAGTTCATTCTTGATTACTGCACTGAGATGGTGCTGCTCTAAAAGGTTTTCCTATGCTTTATTCTGATGGAGAAGGAATTAATGATTGTGATAGTGTTTTAGGTGAGGACGATAATTCGGAAAAGCTTCAAGGCGGCACTGGACGGACATGACATCTTAATCTCACCTGCTGCTCCATCTGCTGCGTATAAGATTGGTATGCTAACCTCTGGCATGCATGGTTTTCTACTATGCTTTACGTTACATATTTTTCAGTAAATCACCCATTTGCTTGTATCTTTCCAGGTGAAAAGAAAAATGATCCGTTAGCAATGTACGCAGGTGACATAATGACGGTGAGCCTCTTGAGTACCCCAATTCTGAATTTCTGTTTGTGCTATGCTTGTTTGTATGTACTGGGAGTTCTATGATGGTTGAATACCTATTATTACTTAATTAGATATGTAGAAAACAAACTGTGTTTTTCTTGTTCGTCAATACTCAATTCAACTCATCTAAGCATAAATATTCGTAAATTAGCTTTCTTGTTCATCATTCTTATGCTAGACAGGTATTTGCATATGTACTGTATTCTAATATGTAGGACAACGGTTCAGATTTCTTGTTCCAAAGCTTTTTTTTTTTCTTTCTTTTTTGTGGGAGTTAATGCCTTTAATTATTTTGACTAGTGTGATTATGGTTGCTTTAGTGTCAAGTTGTCAACTATGTCTGGCTAGTATGTACGTTCATTTATATTCAATTGCAGTCATGCATTTCTAAGACATACCCTTCAACTGCTTCTACATTTCCAACCTGTGACCCCCAACTTCTGTTGGCTTTGAACAAAGAGTAGATAGTTAAACTTCGCACTGTTGTTTTGTGTTGTTCTTGTAAAAACTTTAAACTGGTCAACTGTCGATGATCTCATCCTGGGGATCCAGTGAACACTCACTCTATCGCTTGTATCTCCATATAACATGCACGCTAATTCTTTTCCGAAAACCTTATTGCCCGTCAATGGTAAGATGACTAAACAGCTCTGATCTGTTTCCTCTTAATTCTATATACAGGTTAATGTTAACTTGGCAGGTCTACCTGCATTGGTTCTGCCATGTGGATTTGCCGAAGGGGGGTCAGCAGGCCTTCCGATTGGTCTTCAAATGATTGGTGCAGCATTCGATGAGGTACTGCATTTTCACCTACTGCAGCATGCCGATTTTGTTTTGAGACTTACTACTCAACCTGACCTTGTTTTTTTTCTGGTTATTATTTAGTGAAAATGGATTAAGCTTAGTACTCAATAAATAAATTCAAACACTCCTATCTATTTTGCAGGAAAAGTTGCTTAGGGTGGGTCACATTTTTGAGCAGACCCTTCAGAATTGCAGATTTGTTCCTCCATTGATAGCAGACGAGGACATACCTTGCTAGCTACCGGAATTGATGGTTGGATTTGCTTCTTGAAAAGATGATTCTGAAAAAAATGTAATCTATCATAAAGAATTAGTCGGTTAGATTTCAGCAAATCAGATTACAAATTTGTTTCTGCTTTCCAATTCAAACCTGACAAGGTGCTGTAAGTCAGTGAACTATATGACGATTGGATAGAGGCATTGCAATGTAATGTTTAACTTCTATAAATTACCAGCTATTTACCTTGTCTAAATTTTGTGATGAGTATGTTTCCATTGTCGCCAACATTCTGGAATGCCATTGTTCATTTTCTTTGGATGCTTCCATTACTTGAATTTCCCCAAACTAAATAGTGAATTGTTCAAGTCAAACAATTTCAGAAGTAGATGAAAAATAAAAATAAAGACGATGTGGGTTCATTGACTAAATGAATATGATATCAAAGGGTCTATTTTCCTGAAAATGAGAACTTTTACGAGAAAAGTTTACCGCTTTACGGCGGTAAAGATAACAGTGACGAGATGGTTGTTAGTTAAGAATTCCACTATCCCAGGAGAGAAGCATCAAAAGATCCGCCAGCTTAACTTGGTACCCCAGGGCACGTTAGCAGTAGCCACCTAGAACCTTTATAACATAAGCAAAAACCAACCGGACCTCATCTTTCGTATATACTTGTTCATATTTACCCAAAAAAGAAACTTATTTTTCCTTTAAAAAATAAAAATAAAATCCAGTTATTTACCTCACCCTCCGTCAACGACTCTGTTCCCGTCTCCGATCACTCGGTGAGTACCCAGAACCTCAATTCCATTTTTATTTCTCGTATTTTTTTTTCCCGGTCAAGATTCGAGCTTTATGTTTTTCTTGAATATGTGTAACTGGGCATGTTGGGTTGGATTGGATTGGATTAGGGATTTGCATTTTGATCAATCTGGATTGTGTTGTTTTGTTAAGGGAGATTAATAGAGAAAGGTTGACCCTTCTGCTGAATTTGATGTGGGTTTGTGTTTATGAATTGATATGAATTTTGTTTGTACTGGGCATGTTGGGTTGGATTGGATTGGATTAGGGATTTGCATTTTGATCAATCTGGATTGTGTTGTTTTGTTAAGGAAGATTAATAGAGAAAGGGTGACCCTTCTGCTGAATTTGATGTGGGTTTGCGTTTATGAATTGATATGAATTTTGTTTGTATTGTTATTCTGTGATTGCTTGCTGATGAAGCTGATGGATTTATATGTTCAGCTCTGTTAGATTAGTGTTCAGAGGTATATGAGTTTAGGTTGACCATTGCTGATCATGATCAAGTTTTGAGCTTTTATTATGGAAACAGTTAGTTTACTGATCAATTCTCCATTTCATGTCATAATGGGTGGGAAGAGATTGATTTCTGGGATAGAGAAAACTCAGCTTGACTGTTTTTCAAAGCTTTTAAGGCTTGTTTTTGCCTGACAATATACTTTTTTGTTGAATTCAGAGTAGTTGGGTTCTGTCTTTATCATAAGGAGAAGGTTGATTACTTTGAATGAAGGTATCTGATGATTGATAGAATATATTGTTTGTTTAGATAACAGCCTTGGGGGGCATAGGCCGAGAAGAAGTGATCAGGTAGCATGGATGAGGAATTTTTTAGAGAGAATGGGAAGGGAATTGCAGCTCCATCTTTGGTTGATCTGTGCGTTCATGTGGCGATAGATAATATAAGGTACCTTGGGGATGTTGGCGAAACGGATTTCGATTTTCTTGAGCAAATCTTGCCACATTGTACAAAAGACCAGTTGATGCATATCGAGAAGAGTACGAAAGTAAGTTGTTTCACTGTTGTCTTTTTCTTGAAATCTTTTTTCCATGCTCTAGCAATTGTTCTGATATGTTTGTTGAGTTGTTATTTGTAGGGTAGGGATTTGAGTCCAGTAACTGATAAGTTGTGGAAGAAATTCTATGAAAAGGAGTTTGGTATTGACAGGATTAATGTGGTGATTGAAAGGATGAGGAAAAAGAAAGTCAATTTCAGATGGTTGCAATTGTATCAGGTGGGTTTTTCTTCATTCTGGCCGGCCAAATTGTGTGTTTCTTTTAGTTTCCCAAAAACAATGCTAATTTGTAGAACTATTCAATGATTCTATGAGAAATTTGTATAACTATCTAACTGGGTGGTTACTTTCAGGCCAAATTGAGGGAAGTGGATGAGGCTGAAAATGAAGCGGCTGACCGGTTGAAGAATTCATATAAAAAAGAAGATGCACGTATGTTTCCCTCATCATATTCTAGCAAAGCAAGGAACATTATGTTTATTTGTTGAAATACTTACTCTCTAGCTTTTTGGTTAAACCTTGCATAATTCACAATTTTTATACTTTGTAGGGAAACAAAGTCGCCAAGTTCGTATCTGTGAAAAGGTTCCACCATCAAGCAATAAAAGAGGTTGGGGTGGAGGAGGTAGGTTTTCTGTTCTCTTATAGTTGGATCTTGATCTATCATCTTATTGATTTTATCTAAATCTGCCCGTCAAAAGACTAATACATTAAATAGGATAGAGAGTGATTGTTTTTCCTTGCTGTGGTTCTGGTTATTTTTTGCAGGCAACTACAATGTTTCCAACACAAAGAGCAACTTGCTGAAGAAAGCAAAATTAGACTATCTTAAAAGGTAGTGTATTTTTCTATAATGAAGCATGGTGCGGCATGCCCATATGACTCATGTACCGATATTCTTCCCTCCAATTTGCAGTTTATTTTCCGATTTGTGTATATCACATATAGTCTTATACAAATTAATATGGCATACAACATGTTTTTATTTTTTAGGTATCATTTCTTTGTAACCGGGGTCAAGGCTCTGATTAGGATATTTTCTAAACATGAGATTTAGACAAAAATGAACTGCTTTACATAAAACTTGGCCTCATTTACCATTAAATGGTACCCAAAACATATTGCATCCAAAAAACCCAAAACATATTGCATCAAAAAAGGTCTCGATAGTTGGGGAACTATTAAAGTTTTCTGATGATTTTCTTAGGTATCATTTCTTCGTAACCGGGTTCAAATCTCTGATTAGATATTATCTATTTGGTAAACATGAGATTTAGAAAAAAATGAACTCCTTTACATAAAACTTGGCCTCATTACTATAAAATGATACCCAAAACATATTGCATCAAAAAAGGTCTTGATACTTGGGGAATTATTAAAGTGTTTTGATGATTTTCTTGAAGCCTTGTATGCTCAATCACAGATTCTGGTTTTACATTCCTGGTTTAACCTTTTTTGGCTCTTCCATTTGAGCAGTCCTGAGGTGAGAAATGCTGCTGTTATGAAGAGAACTGCGTTCCAGAGGAGGTAAACTTACTTCTTTCTATTTAGGCATTTTAACGAAGTTACATCCCCTCTCATATTATCTGCCTTGTATTACACAGTGCCCCTCCCATGAAGAAGTCAAATGGGTTTTCTGGGAACCAACTGGGTTCCTCTTCTAATCAGAGCAAGCCCATTGAGAGGACATTCAAGCCGAAGAAGATGCCGTTCTAAATGTTCTTGTATGTGTAAAGGGAGAAGTGTCGGACCGAATGCTCAATTGAGCTCTGCAACGCATCGTTGATTGAAGCACCCATTTCCAGAAAATCTTGGTGGTGGCCTCAAATTCTTAGCCTCGGGGACATTCTGGCTGTCAGTTGTACTATTACTCCTCAATAATGATCATTTTTGTTCATTTGTTTCTTTTTCTTTGGGTCATCTTCCTTTTGTAGTATTATCTCTCAACAGTATCAATAACAATGTTAAGCTGATTCTTTGTCTTCATACACATCTTTAAATTTCAGCATATCCCATTGTTCAGCCAAAATTAAATTAAAACAGATTGTGACAACCGATCCCTTGATTCTGTTTGTTGGCGCTTGCAAATGTGGGGAAAATGGTGACAACCAATCCCATGAGACTGAGAGTAGATTTCCGGTGGCTGAGCCCTCCCACTAGTTTTACGAATCTGGCTAAATATATTGGGACTTCTTCATATCTAAAGCGCTACTACAAAAGTGGGCTATGGATACCATTTCCTACCCGCTATTAGGCTAATAGTGTGTCTACCCAATTTATGCTCACCAATATCTCTGGTAGTGTGTTTCTAATTGGTCTTTATTTTTATAGAACCAATAAAAGCAAAAAAAAAAAAAAAAAAAAGAGTTTTAGTGTCACCAAGACCCTTAACCCTAAAGAGTTTTTTTTTTTTTTTCTCTCTTTTTCCCCTCTTAGTATATCTCTCTCTGATCGTCAAACACTCAACTACCAAGGGAAGGTTGATGTTCTTGCTTCTGAAATGTCCAAGGTAACTCCAATAAATCTCATTGGCCTTAATTTGTCTGGTACTTTATCTCCAATCATCCTTAGTTGAATTCAATGTGTCCAAGAACTTCTTCAAGAGTGCCATTTCCCAATGGTCTTGCTAACTATCATAATCTAGGAGTGATAAAGTTCTGCGAATTATGACCAATTTGTGGTTTCGGTTCTAGTCCTTTGGCAATTGTAGTTGGGGCAATCCAAACTTTAGGGGTGTTTCATTTTTTGTATTACTTGCTGAATTTAATGAAATGGTTGACCTATTCCAACCAAAAAAAAAAAAAAAAAAAACTTTAGTAGGGAAATGGCAAAGGGTAAATGGGCAGTGGTAACTTGTCGCATTTACCTGATCTGCTTTTTGTATGTCTCATCAGTTTGTAGCTTGGTTGGCATTCTGTTTAGTTAAGTTCACTATAGTTCAGTTTATGGTAGATGTGCATTTGCAAAGCTGGTGTAACATGCTGGTCATTAGATCTATGTTGTTTACTTTAGTTTCATCTGAATTGTTTATATGCCCTTGATCTTGGTTGCTGCACAATGATGTCTGCATGTATGTTTGTTTATGATACAAATATTACTTTACCTTTTCATCTCAAGCTGATTAACATATCAAAAATGTGAAGGAACTTCCAGAGACGGCTGTGAGGAAGTATGGAAGTTAGCACCCATGCAGAATATGCATGAGTTTGTTCAGTGCAGGCCCTGGGTATAGGCCCAATAGGCCTGTGCCTATAGCCCCTGATGATCATGGGCCTCAAAAGTTTTTACCCTTCTTTATATCTATGTAGAAAATTAAAGAAAGAAAGAGAGGACCAATCCGGCTTTCACATATTGTTTTCAATTAAGGAATTGGAAAGCCTATGGAAGATTAGATGACTTATTTTCAATTTTTCATTCCCTTTGAAGTTTGTGGAAGAATTCAACTTTTTTTTTAGTCAGCATCAATACTTTATTTGATTTGTTTATGATCTGTTATTCATCAATTTTAAATTTTACAGAAGCCTTACTAATTGGCAAGAAGGAGCCATTGAATTCGATTAGTTACTATCTAAGAGAAATAGATATTCACTAGCTATAATTTGCTTCTTGTTCTTACATGGAAAGGCCTACAATTCTAGCAATTTTACTTCTTCTTGTCCTGGTTCAATCCTATATCTCATTCAGTCTATTATTGCATGCTTCAATTACTATATAGCTTAGAAATTGGTTGTATATCTACCACTCAATCTAATAATCTGAGCTTTGCAGGTTAACACACTCTGGTTTTGCAATTGGGCCGCAAAAAAATAAATGAGGGAGCCAACTCCATTTATGTATTAAACATTTGGGACCACTGAGATGTGATTGGGGGTTCTGCACATGTCCAAAGCATTAACGAATCAAGGGGACCAAGGATGAAAGGCCTTTGCTAATTATGCCAGTCATTCACT